>CM071616.1:5027969-5627969 GCA_036365135.1 Miichthys miiuy
AAGAGTTCAAGCTGGGGGTTTTTTATAGACTTTGGAGTTCAAATCTGGCTTCAGCCAAATCCTGTATTCTGGCAAGGATCTAGTCTCTTGGTGTGTGTACAGTACATGAGTGTATGTGTTGATTTCTGTGCAGTAATGAGTGTTTGCCAGTTTGTGGTGTGTGTGGTACGTAAGATGTAAGGGGATTTGGGGTGCACCGTGAGTATGTGACCCAGATTCAAGGCTCCGTTTTGAAATCTTATATTTGTGAAGTAACAGGCACTCACTAATAATAAAACACATTTACCGGTGAGGTCATCCGTGGGCCAGGAGCCAAGGACACAAGCTCGACAAGTGTACTCATCAGACACATACTCGTTCTCCTTGCAGGGAGTGCAAGTCCAACAGCAGCTCACCTCTCCTTTACGGATCACCTGGAGACACACACATACACACACACACACACGGTATGAAAGAGTGGAAAGGTCTCAAAGCTCCACTGGCATTTTCTGTAACTAACCTTACACGCTGACGGTCCTGCAGCGCAGGGAAAAGAGGATTTCTTCACCAGAAGAAGACAGAAAGAAAGCAAGATGTATGGGATATCTTCGAGCCTCGTTATTTTAGAAAGGTTATCGTTGTCTTAGCAGCCGTTCAGTGTTCCAAAGCAAATGTGTGCGGTATTGTTTTGAAAAAAATGCATTGCTGATATGACAGGAAGTGGGGAATGACTCCTATCTGTTGTCAAGGTCAACAGATCATAATGTGGGCTGAGGTTTAAGTTATGAACACCAAAACCTGCATGAGATGTGGAGCTTTGAATTCACTACAAGCTGCCACACAATGAGAAGTCAGTGCAGAATGTGTAGGAAGAGTTTAATGTTAGAGACTTTTGGGATGATAAAGAGGAGGCAGACTGCAGTGTTCTCCGTGATTTGGATGGGCTGCAGGGAGTTACAAAAGCCCAGATGGGACATGATTAACGCTTGAACAAAGCGCTCTGCTCAGTCCCTGGTGGCTGGTGGGGTACTTGAGGATCTGATTGCACCGATTTTTTAGATTGCAAACCTGTGGCACCAAGTCAAGTTAGAAAGTGCTGCGGGGGTCTTGCTTGATAGTTTTCTTCAATAAAACTATGATATGTATTCTCATTCAATCTAAAGTGAAGCATGAATGAATGAAACCATGCCTTTTGGTTGGAGATCATCATTACAGGACCAGGACCAGGCCAATATTAGCAAATGATGATGATGTAGACTATTAATTTTAGTTTAGAGAGATGCATGCATGTATGCTAATACAAAGGCTTATTGAAAAAATAAATGAAATGTTAATAAACTCATCGTAGCTTGTTAATTTTAAAGCCCATCTCTGTCAGCAGTGTAAAGCTTCATGTGTTGAAGTGGTGCGTACTTTGATCTGCGCCTTCTGGCAGGGCTCGGAGCAGACAGACTGGATGATGTCACTGTCGTTACTCCAGATTTCCTCATCATTCATTTTTAGGCCACCCTGGTCCCAGCTTCCCACATGGATGTAAGCGTACTCGTCCTCGCCTATGTGCTTGAAGTTCATGATTTCATACCTGAGGTGAGACAACATATATTTAACATTTTCTTTCAAATTCGTTCCCTTCCTTCCTTTTTTATCCTTCCTCCCCATCATAATCCTTACACACCTGCCAGGCGAGTCTCCATTCTGGTCAAAGAGGATCGTCTCCCCAGATACTCCAGTAAAGTTGGTTTTCATCAGGAATTCCAGCAGCTTACGGCCGTCAATGGGTCGCATGCTCTCGCACAAACCCTTTCGAGGGGGGAGGAAGCAAACACTGTCAATACTGTCAGGCCTGATGTGAAAGCATACAACTGTGCACACTGTGTGGAACCAGCTCTCAGTTCTGGTTCTGCATGCAGACACCCTCTCCACATTTTAGAGTAGGCCTAAGACGTTCCTTTTTGCTAGAGCTTATAGTTAGGCCTGGCTCAGGTGAGTCCTGAATCATCCCTCAGTTATGCTGCTATAAGACTAGATCGCCGGTAGGGCTTCCCATGATGCACTGAGCTCTTCTCTTCTTCTCTCCTTCTCCATCTGTACACATTCATGTGCCATTAATGCATGTTACTAACTCAACTTCTTCCCTGGAGTTTTTCTGCTTTCTCGTCTCACAGGTTCTCACGGATCGTGGCTACACCTAGATCGGGATTATGGTAAATCCTGCTGCTGTGGTCCTGCCTGACACCCTCTACAAATACAAAATACCACCCACCATGATTTGGCTTCTGCTAAATGTTTCTGCCTCTTATAGGACGTTTTTCCTTGCCACTGTTGCCAAGCGCTTGCTCATTGTGGAATTGTTGGGTCTCACTAAATAGTATCATAAAGAGCGCAGTCTAGACCTGCTGGACATGGAAAGTGTCATGAGATAACTTCTGTTATGATTTTGTGCTGTGTAAATAAAGTTGAATTGAACTGCTTGTTATTGTACCTTATATCCTGGACACAGGGCTTCCTGCATGGCGTGCAGGCCATAAGCCATGGAATAGATAGCATTTATGACAAAGCCCATCTTGGTGTCTTGGGCGTACTGATGGCGCAGAGACTCTCTCCCTGTGGAGAACAGAGACCTGCTCATAAGGAGATACCCAATGACAACTGAATTTTAGGAAATTTAGTGCAGTGGAAAGTGTGTGACGAGGTGTGTGGGACACACTCTCTCTGTGTGGTACTAACAGGTGCAGGTGCGGTTGTACATGCTGCTCTCCTGTGGATGTCCCCTCAACCTGCACTGGAAGCGATGCTGCCAGAACTCGGAGAACCAGGGGTTCCTCTGGTTGGCATCAGGCTTCAGGTTCAGGTAGTAATCATCAAACCAGGTCACGTAGGCTGACTTAAGCTTTATAGTGATTCCACCAGCTGCCTCCTTCTGGTAGCCATCTGTCACATCATACCTGTCAGCCCAGCCATCACTGGATGGGAGGAGACAGGGAAAGACAGACAAAAGTATGACCCCAGTAAGACTTTATATTTGACATGTTTATTTTTTAATTTGCTGCCCTATATTTGATTTGAATGAATGTTGTATGTACAGCCAAACATGTGAATATTAGAATGATTATTACAGATGAAGATGTACACACATTTTTCTGTTGAATAGCTTTAGAACTTTCATCATTCAGTATATATGGTAGATTGTATACAACCGATGTATCTTGGTACCTGTTGCTCAATATTGCATTGCAGATGGAGATTTGACTGTTTAGACACTGTCGCCGCAGCGAGACTTGTAAGAACATAATTACAATCCTTGTAAAAGAAATTCTTGTACTGGTACCTCTGCAGCATTCAGAACAAAGGTCAGCATCAACAGCACTGTACCAGGTTAACTGGTGACTCTAAATTGCCTATAGCTGCAATTGTGATTGTGAAAGGTTGTTTGTCTCTATGTGTCAGCCCTGGGATGAACTGGTACCCAGCCTATCGTCGTTTGCAAGAATTTTCATGTTTCTATTGATTTGTAGACAAAAAATCTGAAGGCTGACAGTGGCTTAGATAAAACAGTTTTAAAAAACCCATCAACATTATCTGCTCCTTTTCATGCACTGCACACATACACAAACTCGACGACAGTTCAACAGGGAAACTCGTTTTGAACAGCACAGCAAATCAGCTGCAGATTTACAGGTTCACCTGTAAATCTAGAATGGACGTCAGACATGGTGGGAGGTGACATCATTAGGATTAGGACCATCTTTAGTTTAAAGTGATTTTATAAGTAAAATAACACCCGCTCCATGACTGCAGTTTTAATACGACCTGATGTAATAAGCTGTAGTTGATGCTTGTGACTGAAGACTATAGTGACTATAGACTGAAGTGTTTCACCAGTGTGAAACCTAATGACTGCTCTTCAATGGATTAGATTTACGTTTAGTCATTTAACTGAAGCTTTTATCCAAAGCGTCTTAGAAAAAATGGAAACAGTCAAGGTACAGTGCTACAAGCACATGTTAGTACTACTCGCATAGAATTAAGTCACAGTTCTTAGAGGGGGGTAGATTTAGCATGTCCAGTTGTTGGTAGTGTTGGAGAGGAGGTACTCTCTAAAGAGCTGGAGGTCTTCAGGAGGTTTTTGAAGGTAGAGAGGGACGCCCCTGATCTGATAGGAACTGGCTGGACGTTCCACCAACAGGGAACAACAGACGAGAAAAGTTTGGATTTCCCTGAGCGTATGGGTGGTATGGGTGTATAAGGGCATTCAAGTAGGTGGGTGCAGAACCAGAGACTACTTTGTAGTCTGCATTAGTGATTTGAATTTAATGTGGGCTGCTACAGGTAGGTGGAGCTCGATTAGCAGCGGGGTAATGTGTACTGGGAGGCCTGTCAGCAGGGCATTACAGCAGTCTAGTCACAAGATGACCACAGCCTGTTAGTTAGTTAGTTAGTTGATCATGAAATATTTACCATGAGGACTCAGATGTACCACACAAGACTCACTGTGAGTACTTACTCACAAATCCAAGTTGAAGAATTGTAAAGTGATTAAACTTGTTATAAACCACCAGAGGTCAAAGGTCGATGGTGCTTGGATAGAACGTCCTCATGTCATTTTGTGTTTATGCTTTGTTTTGCATGTATTTCTTACATAACTATTTTTGCAACGTTTGTGCATGACTGCTGATTAATTAGATCTCTGTAGGCTCATTATCTGTGAAGTCCACAGAGACACACTTGTAATGAAGAGCATATTGATTTACTTGATTTTAACAGCTTCAGGAGCAAATAGCTCAGTGCGGATACAAGCCCTGCACTGCAGAAACATGCTGTTCCTGTGAAACAATCTGTCATGTATTTTTAATTATAAGACACTATTATTGATTTGTAACTTGGAAATGTTAAATAATGAATTATTTGTCTCATTCTACATGAAGGCAGTTTGGCACAAAAAGATACCCGATGCTCAATAAACTTTAAACAGCACAAGACGTCAGCATCTGCAGACGCATCTGATCCACTGTTTATTCGGAAACCTTGAGGGCTTCGACTCAGTAAGCTGTTTCATTAGTGAGCTGTTTTAAAAGGTTTCTAGTCCATCTATTATTATCTTTCCCTCTGGACGGTTGTCTACAATCAACAGAGACAGAAGGTTGATTGCATCTCCACATGCATACATGTCAACACAAACACACACTTCACTGACACAAAGACATGAACTCTCTTTCTGACCGACGAAAAAAAGCAAAAGAAGTAATTTTTGAAAACTTCGCAAAGCAAGCTTGGAGTTACACAACAGTTGTGTGGGCGTTTTTTTCGTTTTTTTCTCTTTTTTCTGATGCCTGGTTCTCTGGGTGAGGTAGGAGATCATTTCATAACACATCCTTAGAGAAGCGAGCACAGAAATTGTACACTGGCATAAAAAAGACAGGAATGGATATGAAAAGCATGAAGGGCTTTGACTCTAGATAGTTTGAATCACTCTTGAACGATAGCTCTGAAACCCACACAACGACCTGGGAGGGCAGTATGCAGTATGCAGCGTGTTGCTACACCACCTACAAGCCTGAAGACACACACACACACACAATTTTTGCTCCTATTTGATACAGGGCAATGCAACTTATCCAGTCGTATGTGGACACTTCAGAACTTTGGAGTGGTACAAACTTGAGGCTGGAAAGGTTTTTGTCAAATGAATCTAAACAAGACATGAAAATTGAAAAAGCTGTCGGAACAGAACGGAGGAAAAACACTCTCCCACGACCTAAGTGACTCCGGTTACTGTGTTTCCAGCTTAGTCAGACGACGACAACAAGCGCGAATGCCATTATTTGAGTGGGAAGCCGGTGTGGGATCATGTTGCTTTACTAGCCACCTCATTCCTCCTCTGATAAACACAGCACCTCCAGGAGCCAACAAGGAGAGGTAGCAGTTACAGGGAATGTAAGTCGGGAAGAAGAAGGACACAAAGTCAGACTAACTGAATAGAATTAAACATAATTTTAACTGTGACTTCAGGATCAGTGGAAATGGTCCTTCTGTATGTCCATCTGTCTGACTTCTTCTCGTCTCCTCTCCTCAGCTATAGAGACCTATTGCCTCAAAATAATAGAGAACGTTATTAGTATGTTTGAAATTATTCAAGATATTGTGGCAAAAACAAAGCCAGAATGTGACTGATTAAACCATAATTAAAATCACAGTGATTCTCAGCAGGGAATTTATGTGTTTATGGTATGTTTACCATGTTTACCATCAATTAACACTCCTAATTTAGGGTGTTAGCATGCTAAAACAAATTTTTTGCATGGAACCTTCAAACCGAACTGACGAAATCAGCACTGTCACTGAATGACTCAGTTGAAGCAGTGGAGTTCCGCTCACTGGTGAGCAAGTGCAACTTTGCCAACTAAGCTATAATCCACATGACACTTCCTTATTAAAGGCCTAGAGAAAGGAAGTGAAAGAGCAAACTACATAGTCAGTGACTGCAAACCTTGCAGTCAGTGATGAAGTTGAGGGATTACCAAAGTTATTACAATTAATCTTGAATGACTGTTTGCCTCACAGCAAGAAGGTCCTGGTTTTGAACCTCACAGCTGGCTGGGACCTGGCTTCCTTCCACAGTGCAAAAACATGCAGGTTAACTGGTGACTCTAAATTGCCTATAGGTGCAATTGTGATTGTGAATGGTTGTTTGTCTCTATGTGTCAGCCCTGGGATGAACTGGTACCCAGCCTATCGTCCAATGTGTTCTGAGATCGGCTCCAGCCCCACGCAACCCTGATAAGGATAAGCGGTACTGGAAAATGGATGAATGGGTGGAAGAGTGTGCCACATTTAATGACAACTTATCCAATACTTGTGGAGATATTTCAACTTTGTGGTGGCATCAGAGAAAAAGTCAAGGGATCGCCAGTTGGGATTTATCCTCTGTGAACTATGAATGTTTATTTCATGGAAATGAATCCAAAAGTTGTCTTAAACAGAGAGGGACTGTCTGACTGTTTGCCACATTTTGAAGAATGGAGCTCGAGGCTTCTCAATTCTATAATGTTCTTTTGACATTTGCAAGAATTTTCATGTTTCTATTGATTTGTAGACAAAAAATCTGAAGGCTGACAGTGGCTTAGATAAAACAGTTTTAAAAACCCCATCAGCATTATCTGCTCCTTTTCATGCACTGCACACATACACAGACTCGACGACAGTTCCTCAAGGCTGACATGAAAAAGGTGGTCTGTGTGGGCAACTAACTAGAATAACAACAAAAAGTACTGAAGCCTATGAAGGACAGAACTGGACACACGCATAACAGTGCACACTTGCGCATGTTCGCATTGATGCATGTGCATCAAAAGAGACCACAGCATCTAATTAGCCTCAAAACAGAATAGCAAACAAAATACACAATAATATCTAAAACTAAGCAGATGACACCACCACCGTCTGCAAGCTCTTGTGTGGTAATACGGATCATAGAGTGTGGTGTTTTGTAAGATGTAGTTCAAGGTTATTTTATGTTTCCTGCTGTCAGATTTGAGCGACAGCCTACATATGTGGCTCCTAATGAGGAAAGGCATTTATAGAACACCAGGGACGAGAGTGAGCCAGAGAGCTAAACCTTAAAATAAGACATGTTATTCTCAGAGGGAGTGAAGCCTCCTGCTAAATCAACCCCCTCTTTCCCGCTTTTTTATTTTTATTTGTTTATCTTAGTTTGATTCATTTTAATTGCATACTTTCACTCCTTCACCATATGCCCAGTCTTTAGTTCCCTAATAGAAAATGTAATTTTTGAAATGTGTGATCTTCCACATTGTTAAATTTTTAAGGATGGATTAGGACTCTGCATATTTCATCTATTTTTTTGTCTATTGAGGTGGCTACCACCTACCAGCTATACCTCATTTTCTTTAGTCGTTTTTTCCCTGTTGCGATAGTGACAATGACAATATTATACTATTTAATACCGAATATTTTTCTCCATCTGAGTGCTTGAAACTGAACGGTCTTACAAAGAACTCCCTGCTCCTCCAATAAAAACAAAGCAGGCTATGAAAGCCTTTCTCAATAGCAGGAATAAGTGCATCAGTACAGACCAAATGTAATCTAATTTGAAGTTTGTGGCACAGTATCATAGCTATTTACATACAAAAAAATCAGTTTCAATCAAATCGAATACCTCAAATTTCCTAGACCACGGTGAAGCTGATGGATGTGATGAAGAAGATAACATGGGGGATGATGAGAGGACAAAGATGGCGGCAATGACAACAAACACATCTTGTCTGATACTGGACATCTGAAGAGAGTCTTGGATTAAAAATGAATGCACAACACTATAAAAAAACTGAAGCACAAATATTTGTGTCAATTAAAAAGTCCATGAATAAGTTATTCGACATACCACAATCCACAACTCACCTTCCAACCAGCAGAAACTCTCCTACCAGATTTTGTCGCCTCATGGCCATCAGAATGCCTCGCACCGTCATGCCCTCACAGAAGCAGGCCACCACCCTGGCTTTGGGCAGGTGGCCTCGTAGCTTCTGCAATAGCTTGTCAAAGCTCTGTTCCCCTGCATTGCTGTATATCTTATCTGAGTGGGCGATGCAGATCCCCTCCTTTGCTGCCATGTCTTTAAATGCCTCCATACCACTCTCTCCATAATTACCTATGGAGGACAAAACATGAGTGGGCAGAAGTGTTCAGTGTTGTCATGATTGAGAACAATCTTGAAACTGGTCTCAAGGCTACTTTTTGAAGAACTCTGGCTCGCCTTAAAATTGACCCCATTTTTATTTAGTCTCGTCTCGGTTTCAGAGAAAGACGACTCAGGATTTTAGTTCAAGACCCCTCAAGACCACACTGCAGGAATATCACTAGCTGATTTATTTTCTTAACATCATTCCTGTAACTGGAATGTAATACTTCCTGCTTCAAATGTAACCGTCCCTGTCCGCCTTCACAAGCTCTCCAAGAAAATGATTGTGGCTGTCTGTGAGGAGACGTCAGCCAAACCTTCTGCAACAAAATTTAACTTCCTAAACTGCAAAGTTCATCTGCAATGAGTCCAAAAGAAAACACACAGTAGTCTGTAAATGCTGCAATGCCAACACATCTCAGCCAAGAGAGATTTAGGGAGTATTTGCTACATGTTTGTCACTTAAGTAGCTTTATACTATCTGGTCTTGACTTGGTCTTACTGGTCCTGGTCTCATTCTCTGACTCTGGACTTGGTTTTGACTACACCAGTGGTGTTCATGTACATACAAAATCTGTAGTTTGTTACTTAACTAAAGTACTGGTGTAATGCCACGGTGTAAACTATCAAATACACTGATGTAATATCAGCACAACAATTGAAAATCTGGTCATTTGTCCCCATTATGGCGACTGTCAGCGGTTAGACTTACGTGTTGTTGCTGAAAATGAGGTCACCTACTTTCTCCACTAATTCTAGACATGACATTGTCAGATAGATCCAATTCATTACTACTGAGGAAAATCATAATTATCTCTATCTGTTCAACCAACTAAATAATCTGTATTCATACTCAGAATAGACAGGGTTTAAACGTGGCATGGGCAGGACTAAGTGGAATTTGCCTGAAACAGAGGTGTTGAATGTCATTTGATTAGAAAACAGCCTCAGAACTGAGCTTACTATTTACTATTTACAGTACAAGCTTTGTTCCTTTAAGATTTGCTATGTTTATTCTTTATTAGAAAGGGGATATTGACATATTTTTGATGATACCTGTACTCAATTCACCTGAGTTTACTATGTCTGAGTATGTATGGCATTTCACCTTCTGTGGCCCAGTGACAAGGTATTTCATTCTTTAAACTGTGTACTCATCTTTCGTCAACTCCCTGTTCATGTTGCTGATGATGGAGTGGAGCCATTTCTGTTGATACTTATTGCATCCCTGTGTAACTCTCCGAGAATTAGTTTGTTGCCTGCAGGTATAGGCGAAATGTACTGCAGGGCTGAGCTGTACTGTGTTTCATAATCACAAACCATATCCTCTGGAGCCACGGTAAATGTGAAATCTTTGCATCTCTGTGCTTCTTTAAATAAATACACCAGTTCTGTCAGTTCTGACCACTTTTAAAGCAATTTTGTGTTGATATAATTTCTGAGTCGTTAGTTTATGTAAACGCTGTGCATATTAAGGAGCAAGTTGCACTTGCATTTGACAGATACAGTATTATAACTGAGGTGTTGGACTACCATACAGTATTTGTAATCATTCACAGAGATTAGAAACCCAAAATAGATAGCATGCACAGTGAACGCCAAACATTTTACACTGAATGTTTGCCTTGTTTGGTTGCCTTGTAACTCATTACCATCCTTGTATATGATTGTCTAGGTTAAAACAAAGGTTAAAAATAAATAACTGAATAAATGAATCAAGTGTGTGTGTGTGTGTGTGTGTGTGTGTGTGTGTGTGTGTATAATTACATGCATAAAATGACAAATGTGTCATTTTGACAACATCCCACTGCCTACTGCACTTCAAAAAGACCAGTCCACAACATAAACAGTAAAACATTGGGCTTTTCTTATAATAAGAGTTACCAATGACATGAGCTTTTATCCTGGGAAAAACATTTGGCATGCAAAAGTTTTTTTTTTTGGAATAAACAGAAACGATCCAGTCGGGCTAAAGGATTTAACACTTATTCTCATCAAGAGGGATTTATTTCCTAAACATATGGCACCGAGCCGCTGAAAGGTTAAAAAGAAGCAGTAAACATATAAAATATTTAGGCTGATATTGAGAATGATGCCAATATCACGTATTTTGTCTCTGAATAGGTGGGATTAGAGGCAGGGGCCGATGACCCAGTGTGTTCATCGTTGCAGATCAGTCATCTATCCACACTTCCAATTATCTATTTCACTGTCCACAAAAACAATAAAGATGCTACTTTATCCAACTATTTTTAGAACATGTTTTATTCTGGGAAAAAAAAGGTGCTTCCTAAAATGATGGGTGATATGACGTAAATCTTTTAGTAACAATAGTAACTATAAAAATAAAGTACTAAAATGTAAATCTGGTAATGAACTGCTGTTAGAATGTGATCAGAGGCTAAAGCAGAGCTGAAATCAGTGGACAGGGTGCTGTGATAACCAGAGAGTTCAAAGCCTGTGGCAGATGTTCCCTGGGAAGCTTTGCCAGCATTGCCACCGGATTACAGAGAATATATAATCAGAGCTAATTTTGTATAAATTTCGTATTCATGCAACACATATAGTGTATAGTAACGGCTAAAATCAACAGTGTTGCAGGGGAGTGACTTTGTGCATCATGTGTGAGTATTTGTCCGTGTATCTGTGTATGTGTATCTATTGTGGCTCCAGTGTGCTTGCTTGCTGCGGGAGGCTATTTGCACTGAAAATGATACACAGTATGTAGTTTGGCTGAGCTTCCTCTAGGTCAGAATGTCAGTAAGTAAAGGTACAATGCTTCTCTTCCACCCCTTCAGACAGAAAACTCTCTGAACTACTGAAACCAAGAACTGAAAGTAAGAACTGAGTCAGCCGCTGCCCACAGTAATGCATATACAGGCTTCTCCATTTCTGACCCAAAGTCAACAACAAAAATAAAAAGAGAGAGCTCACATAAATATATTCTTTACTGCTGCATTGTTGTACAGGATGCACCAGATAAACTGACAACTCTGTGTAAATGTTATAAATGTGGCTTAATCCAAGTGCAAATTCGATAAGCAGCGATGGAAGGAGAATGACAATCTTACCCTCTGTGTGTATCGCGGATACGTAGCTCCAGCTATATCTCTTGACGATGTCCACCATGGCTCTGGCCTGTTGCATATCTGATGGCACCACCCTCATGAAATATTTATACAGGCTCTGTTGGATGGAATTTACATGTTCACAAGTCTGGCAGTGCACTTTGTATGTTTCTATGTGACAGTCTGTTTACCAGTGACATGCATTCATGTAAGCTTTGGTCTGTTTTAGTCCACATTATACTAATGCTGCAGTATTTTGGCCTCCACTCAGCAGTTTAACGTTGAATACATTATGATATGAATCGTCCTTGGGATCAGTAATCCATCATAATGAAATATCTGCTTTTATTGCTGTCAAAGCTGCGCTATCGCCAGAGGATAATATTGTTTCAAGTTAGGTTTCTTTGTGAGGTTTACACTTTGAATTTCATCAAACTCTGAATTCTGTGTTTTGCAGTGATGTTACTGTTTTGGATAATTGGTCTTACCTTGTCACTGAGGTCCATGCTTGTGGCTGAGTAAGCTATCTGTGGGATGTTGAAGAGCTGGAGGAGATTTTGCACCTGAATTGCCACAGAGCTGGATCCCGGTCCAATCAGCCCCACAATGGGCTTCTTCGCCTGTAACAGCAAACTGCCCGCCTCTGCGGTACACCTGCTCTGGCTTTCCTCCTCTTCGTTGGACACTAGCGTGTCCCGGATGAACTCAATACTCTGCTCCAGCGCCACCGCAGAGTGCCAGCACGAATCCCTGGTGTAGAAAGATTGGGTTCAAACTTTCGTTTAGGCAAGCAGCAGGGAAATAAGAGGAAGATATCTTGGAGTGGCCAATTGGATGCTTTTTAAGTACACAGTGTGCCCCTCATGTTTTCAAAAGAACTGTTTGACTGACAATTTTTTGGAGCTGTGAGAAGTCTGCAATCCAAAGTTCAGCCAAAGCTAATGTGTGGTTTTAGAGTCAAATCATATATTCCACAGTATTTTTTTATCACAAACTTGCTGCTTTGGATGGTGTTTCCTTTCAGTGCTGTGGCAGAGAGATATTTCCTCTTAGTCACATGTAGCTTTGTTGCTAGGGCACAAGACCAGCATCAGTCTCTCTTATTAGCTTCAGCTGAACTTCTTAAGAATGATTTCTGTATGAAACAGAAATCAGACCGTGGATCACATCTCTCATTTGATACAGTGCGGTTGCACTTGGAAGGAATCACTTCACACGCCTTATGGAGACGAGGAACGATTGTGGGGACCATCTCGTTCAGCATGCTTCATTGAGTCTGAACCTATCTTTTGATTTTCAAGGCAATGTCTCCAACCACCCTGTCAGCAGCTGCTGGTTGCCACCTCAGGGTGAACATCTAACTTACTCCATTGTCTACATTCTCTTCTCTTATAGCCTAATTCTTTTATTTTAGAGACGGTGAAAAGCTTCGCCCTCCTTAAGTGATTGGAAATTGAAATAAAAGTACACTGCAATGAATGTGGCGGACCCTGCCTCAGGATCAGGCATCTGTGTACAGTAACTTTTTACGTTTAATGAAAAGCAAGACAAAAAAATGGAGCTTCATTTGTGCTGATTATCCAGTAACAAACTACTAAACTCCTGTTTCTGGCTGTTTGTAAATCTGCAAGCTGATTGGATCCCTGCCTGGTATTCTAAAGGGACACGTTTATGCAAAACCTCAAGCTATTATCCCGCCCTGACTGCTGTCTTTCTGCTGTCTCTCACAGAAAAATGAGATGAGCCACAATTCTTTTCAATTAGCTCATATATTCTATCATAATTATTATTTTCTGACCTGATCTCGCAGCCTAGGGTGATGTTTGGGAGGATAGCGGGGTCTGCGTTAATCCGATCCAGAGTGTGCATCATGGCCTCCACTCTCTGGATCCCGTACTGCTCCCGCACCGCACCACACTTCCTCTCATGGACCTGAACAAAGTGTAACACAACTGGATTACTATCATTTATCACATATGGAGAAAATCAACATAAGAACACACAGCATGTACCTTGTCTGCAGGTGGTTGGTGATGGACAGAGAACAGAGCTCCTATGATGATGTCACCGGGGATATGTGCTAATACCCGCCTCTCAGTATTCTGGGCTTGGACTTGGACCTTGTCTTTCAGTCCCAGCCAGTTCAGATCAGATCCCAGTAACACAATCACTGTCAACAGCCTCACATACAACCCAAATCCATTTTCCATCCCTGTGTTTCTCCTCGCGCCTGTTGCCATCCTCTGTCCTCTTAGAGCTGAGGTTCAGACAAAAGTGGGGTCTTTGGCACGTTGCTTGTAGTGCCAGGGGAAAGGGTTAGACTCCTGAAGAAAATGACAAGGAAGTAAATGAGCTCACCACTTTTCAGTGTAAGGCTTTCTCAGACATTCAGCTATTCAACCACAAATGACAGTATATTTAAAATGTTCTATTTTTACTGCTCCTCCTTAAAAAAAAAGTAAAAAAATCAACTTGCTTTCCATGGTGCTGAAATGATGTTGGCAGACTTAGGTGAAACTAGCATGTAGTGCTGGTGCTGCAATAAACTATCAACGGCATGTAAAACTCAATTTGATTTTCTATTGAAGAATTCATTCATCATTGTGCCGCACACTCAAAGTAACAGACAACTTCAGCCTACCTGTTTCCTGCCAGCAGCCTCGCAGATGCCATTCCTTTTGAGACCGTTTCCATCACACAGGAGCAGTAACAAGAAAAGCGCTGCAGGTTTCTGCTCAAGCTCAGTCTGGCGCCTGGCTACAGCAAACTGCAAATAGCAGCAGATAATATAGCCGGTTATTGGAACATGTTTGACTTACTGACGCACACACGGCGCCCCCCCACCCTCCTTCTCCATCTCCACCTCCACCTCCTCCTCCTCCAAAAAGACAGTGGAAGGCATGGAGTAGCAACAGTGACTAAATTAGTACTGTGGGAACTGTGGAAAGCTCCGGGAGGCGAGCCACATTTCATTAAACATGAAAAAAAGAAAGAAGTAAACAAATAGATGATGAAACTAGTAACGAATAAGACTTATAACAGCTCAGAGGTGTTAAATATGGAGCGTGAGCGCTTCTCTGCAGGCGATTGGCTGACTGTTAATTGATGATTTTGCTCCTAAAACTCATAATGCTCTCAAATCCACCGCCTGTTTCGCCCAATTATTATAAGTGTGACTCGAAATGATTAAGTAATCACTGATCAGACATCATTCAATTAAAAAGCTTGTCACGCGTGTCGTTTAAACTACCCAAACATGAAGGATGAGAAAGGTTTCTACCTTTAACTGGAAAAGTTCCAGTTTCAGGATGTCTGTTCAACAGTCATGCAAACATGGTTTTGTGGCTGACCTTCCTGTGTTTCAGGTCGATTTGTCTCCATTCAGAGGCTGAAATCTGAATGTCTCATGGCCTTCCATTAAATTACTCATCATGCTCTCTGTGTTCACAGATACAAGGTTCCTCTGGGTTGGATGGAAAATGATAATGTCCAGGGTATGAAAGAGAAATTATCCTTTAAATGCACTTCCACTGCTACTCTTTCCCTCTCTTGCCTCAGGTCAGAGTGACTCCAGACATAATTAAAAGTCTGTTTGCTGTCATATAAAGTTCACTTCTTACCTGATTTAATGTATTTCTTTCCAGTTTGTCAGGAGACCATATTTTGAAGTCATTTAATCTGCGGTGGAGAAACAACTGAATCCACAAAGCCCACAATCAACAGTCAGCGAGTGAAATATGATTTGATACCACATGAATACATGTGTGACAAGCTTAGGACACGGCACAGAAGTGGTTAACTTCAGCTGATCGAGTGGAACATCCAGCTTTAACTTAGAGAGGCTACACCGTAGCTGGACCGTATAGGGAGCAAACATGTTGATCTGAGCAATTTAGGTACAGTTAAACCTTCTGTGATAGAGCTGGGAATAAGATACTTGGAATTCATTTACAGTTCAGTAGTTCAGTAGTTCCAGCGGTTTCTTCTGTAACATGCAGGGATCATCAGGGCTTTGCAGGCTCCCAACTGAATTTCAAGTCACAGTTCGTTAGCAGTGATTGTAAATCACGTAAGGATGTGAATGTTTTAAGCTCTGTGATGCACATCCTACATAACAACACAACATCTTTATTATGGAGGTTCATACTAGGAGCCAAGTGAATGAATCGCTGTCTACACTTTGCTGCTTTGTTAGTTGCCTGGGGAGACTGAGACAAAGAGGTGAACGGCCATCTAGAGGGACAGGATGGCGCTGGAAGTGGTCACATGGCGCCCTCTCATGGAGACTCACTGCTGTCACGGACAGAACTGTCCATACAGTCAACACAACGGAAGTCACCGTGGACTGAAGTGTGGCTTACTTTTCATGTCTTTGACCCACCAAACTGCAAAACACACATTTTGTACATGTTTACTCATTGTAGTCTCAAAGATCCAACAGTACGAAATGACTGTAAATAAGACCAGTGTGCTACAACTACATCTAAAAAGACTCCTAACTAGGACCTCCAACACTAGGTTCCTACTGTTATTCTTTGACCTTTATGAAAGACTTGTGACGGATGAGAGAAGGGGGAAGTTGAAGCAGAGTGCAGACAATGTTGCAATTGTATCACTGTCCGCCTCCAGTCACAAAGTGATTAAGAGTCCACCCACAATGACACTAATTGTAATGCTACCTATTGTTAGTGATTTTTATGATCATTATATATAATCAGTGGCAAATTGTTTCTTACTTGTCAGACAAAAGTTAGTGTTCTGGTACAAGAGTTGATTCTGAGACGTGTAAGAAATGCAGCACTGGATAAACAAAGCTTTACAAGCAGCAGATTACTTAACACTGAAGGAGCTGAAATATGGAGGAGCTAGCCTGAGGGAAGTTTGATTAACTGTTTGATTAATGGTCAACTAAAGGTCAGTTGGCAATGTTCATGTGATGTATGACAATTACAACATTCTTTTATGACCCAAGATTGTTTGTAGTTTCAGTAGTTGTAAACGAAATAACAAAAAATACTTAAATAATTATAAACAAAAGTAATGTAACTTCTTGAATTTACTGCGAAATGTAGTTAAACTACCAGTTTATGCACATATGTTGGGGCAACACTGATTAAATGTTTTGGTTGCATTGGTGCATTTTGGATGTGAGAACAGTAACTGTTGTGCTGAGCTGCATGTTGGTAAAGACAAGTCACTATAGAGAAATGTGAGTCAAAAACCACACATTCATTAGACTGCAGGTCAAAGGTCAGGGTGGTTGGGGCCACAGGTGTAGAGCAGCAGTGAGAAAAGGCATTGAAATGTTCTTCCCAGAAAGCATTTCATGAAAAATACCACGACTCGTGCCTTGGGGAATGGTTTTCTTTTATCATGCCCATCGGCTTCTGTACTCAATAAATCTGTTGTTTAAATCCTCAGTAGGTGGTGTCACAGGGGTCTTATGACGCAGTCTTATTAGTGGGCGTTCAGACAGGCACAGGCAAACCGGACGCCGGCGGCGTTTTTTTTCAATTCATTTCGCCGGGAGAGAAGTTGAGCCAGATCCAACTTTTGAGAAAACGGAGTCCCACGTCACGCTCCGCAAGCCAATCAGACACTCAGATCAGTCAAACCTCCACAGACAGCCTGAAATGTCTCTGAAGCAGACACTATCCAGGTGGATTCACGGACTAAACTCTGATAATCTACCTGTGTGTGTGTTCTGACTTTGTTTATTTCATGTACCAGCTTCTAAATCTGAGTCTGACTCGATTTGATTTGTGTCCGATGATTAGAGAGACAGAGAGAGAGCGCTTTGGTAGAGAGACATACTGTAACAACATCAGAGAGCGAGTTCTGGCCTCGATAAAGCTGTTATTAATCAGCCAAATAAAAAGTTATTTCCTGATTGTTACATTCAGCAGGTATAGACACGCCCACGGCAACCCACCTCAGCTATGTTAATATGTTTGAATGTAAATCATTTGTTGTGATCTGCCCTCAACCTTCTCAAGTCACAAGAAGTGACAATGGAACAAAAAACAAACAAAACAAAACAAACATATACATGTATATACGGTTCATACACAGACTACATATTGTATGACACCCTAGACATACATGAAATATTTTCTCTCCTTAACCTTTCTCTTGATTATTTGTGTGTAGACAGAGATCACGAGTTACATTTTCTTTTTTGCATCAGCAGCAGACCACAGTCCCAGCAGAAAATCACTGTACAATCATTGTAACCGCAGAATCTGGTCGTGTGGTCTGCAGGCTCTAAGGGATTTTTTCTTTGCTATTTTCTTTAGTTGTATCATTCCATGATAAAAGTCATAATGGTAGTATTAAACTTTGATGAGGCTGCACTGAGCAGATCTCACAGTACAAATGCTTTATTGAATGTTTCTTTTTTCCATGACTTAGTGACTTCAACTGCGTTCTTTGGTGGTCTGCCTTTGGGCTGATTGCCCCCCTTCATGAAGTTAGCTTCACCCTGGGGTTATGTGGCATGTGACTGGCTCAACAAAGAGGGGAGGGGTGCGCCCAAGAAAAAACCCTGAAGAATTTAAACTCGTGAAAGCTTCGCCGTGGTTGCCTCAAACTTCTCGGTGACTGCTTTCCGTAATGTGGCCCCTGGTAATCAGTTTCATGGTGTGTTTGGCGCCCAGCTATCAACAGTTCCCCCGTCTGTGCGCCACTCGGGAAGCTTTGCGCACCAAGGAGTGCTGCCCGGCCTGGGAAGGGGACGGCTCACCCTGCGGAGCGAGCTCGGGTCGAGGCTTCTGTCAGGATGTGCAGGTGTCGAACCAGCCCGACGGGCCGCAGTACCCCTTCTCAGGGTTGGACGACAGAGAGAAGTGGCCCTTGGTTTTCTACAACCGGACTTGCCAGTGCGCAGGGAACTTCATGGGTTTTAACTGCGCGGACTGTAAGTTTGGATACTTCGGCGTGAACTGCAACGAGAGGAGAGAGTCTCTGAGGAGGAACATATTTCACCTGTCCAGAGCCGAGAGGATCAAGCTTGTGTCCTACCTGAACTTGGCCAAGCAGACAGTAAGCAGGGACTATGTTGTGGTCACCGGGACCTACCAGGAGATGGAGAACGGCTCCAACCCGATGTTCTCTGATGTGTCTGTGTATGATGTATTTGTGTGGATGCATTACTATGTGTCCCGGGACGCGCTGTTAGGTGGGCCCGGGAATGTGTGGACTGATGTGGACTTTGCCCACTGGGCGCCTGCCTTTCTCCCGTGGCACCGCGTGTACCTGCTGCAATGGGAGCACGAGATCAGGAAGCTGACCGGAGACACGAGCTTCACCATCCCCTACTGGGACTGGAGGGATGCCCAGGGATGTGACGTGTGCACGGACGAGCTGATGGGAGAGCGCAACCCCCAGGATCCCAGTCTTCTCAGCCCAGGCTCAGTCTTTTCTTCTTGGAGGGTAAACTCAGTCATTCATCTTCTTTCCTACAAGTTTTAACTTTAGCTCTTCTCTCCTCTTTTCTTTTGAAGTAGGATTCAGTTGTGAAGTGCTGTACCCTTAAAAATAAAGGTTCCAGTTAGAACCTGGTTCTTCATGATGATACCATATCACTGTAAACAACAACGACAACACAAACTTTTGTTGTATGGCCTAACTTTTTTTATAATATTACAGTAATAAGATATAAGTACTGTCGATTTCACATTTAAAGTTGCCATTTTATTCCATCATTTTTTAAATCTGTAGATAAAGACCATAAAATATGCTATTCAAAATCCCAGTGTTTTACTGTACAATTAATAGTCTGTAATATAAAATACTCCCTTAAAATGGCATGTCAATAAAGGTTATGAAACATGTTTTACTGTCATATTTCATGACAGTCTTTTAATCTATTGGTTTGGCAGTTTTTTACTGTAAAATCTACAGGCACTTTTTACAGTGTAGGGAAACTTTTTAACTGGTTCTTCCCAAAATTTAATGTAAATAGTAATTGTCCCTGAATTCATTCAAGGTGTAACATATAATCAATTAAATAAGAATAATTCATTTTAAATGCAACATTGGGTACATTACTTTTTTTTTTTTTTTCGAAACCAGGTTACACTGCTGCACAACTTATATGTTCCTGCGTGTCTCCATCAACAGGTACTGTGCTCCCGAGCCCAGGACTACAGTGACAGAGGTGTGTTATGTGATGCCAGGGAAGAAGGCCCATTACGTCGAAACCCAGGAAACCACAATCGTAGTGTGGTTCAGCGATTACCAACTTCAGCAGAGGTGGAGTTCACTCTCAGTCTGACCAACTATGACACCGGAGCCATGGACCGAAGTGCCAATATGAGCTTCAGGAACACTCTGGAAGGTCAGATAAGCTTGACCACAGATGCACACACGTTATTATATACAGCTCTGCACTGCTACTCTTCACTCCCACTGTGTTAATGTGGCCTGCCTGCTCCCTGCATGTGCTGTGTGGGATGTTCTGTTTGTTGTTAGTGAGTATTCACACTTTAATTTGTGGCCTCACATCACATTCATCTAGCTAATTTGCACAGTATGGTTAACATATGAATGCATACTCACCACATTTATAAGACAGCATTTGACAACCCAACTTTTTGGTTTTAATAATGCATATATTGCAGGAAGCTGTTATAATGCTCCATAAATATATATCCGGGTTATGAGCATGTGTCCAGAGTCCTTTGTCAGTGTTCTTGTGGATTATTATTATTATTTCTGAGTCATTTATCAACAATTTGCAGATGATTAGCAAGTCATAAATAACAACTTTAAATAACTATCATTTGTAAGTATGCAGTGGACATGGAATTTATTGTAACTGAGGTTTACAAATAATCAGAACAACTATCCAGCAACTGTATTGTGCATCTCTAAAATTTCTCTCAGGACTATTTGCTACACGCAAATATGTATCTGATTTCTGAGTGTGCATTAATCTCAGTGTTGGAATTAAAATGAGTTCAGGAATATAAACTTTGCATAATTCACTTGGGTTGAGTAGGTAGGTTGAATATCAACACAGAACTATCCAAATGAAGTGCTGTCTCCGGTGGATTTAAAAGTGTGTGATGGTTTCCTAGGACACATCGGGTCTGAACATATTTACATATCTCATAAAAAGATATCTACTGTGGGAGAGCTTTATAGAGAGTTGCTATATTGCCATACACATCCTGTTAAAAGATAATGTTGTCTGCTTGACAGGTTGATTTAGTGTGACAATATCTAATTTTACTACAAAAAGCCTTTTATTATTCTAACCACTACATGCTGCTAACATCTTGCAGGGTTCGGGGATCCTCAGACTGGGTTAGGGAACAGTTCACGCATGAGCATGCACGCTGCCCTCCACGTGTTCATGAACGGCTCCATGTCCTCTGTGCAGGGCTCAGCAAATGACCCCATATTCCTTCTCCACCATGCTTTTGTTGACAGGTAAGTTGTACACATTTTTCACATTTGTGCAGTTTGTGAGTACACTTAAACACTTGCACCTCTCAGCACTGCCGACTTTGTTTTTATTCTCCATGAAAGCATTTATGAAGAGTGGCTCAGGAGGCATAGACCATCTCCATCACAGTACCCAGGGGCGAACGCTCCCATAGGGCACAACAGTGATTACAACATGGTGCCCTTCCTGCCCCTTCACAGAAATATTGAATTCTTCATCTCCAGCAAGGACCTGGGATATGAATATTCATATCTGCTAGATGCTAGTAAGTACTATTTTCCACACTGATTTGCATTTAAGGACATAAATTACATATTTTCTCTGCTAATGTCTTCATTCTTCTGCTACATTTTTACAAATCTGTCCATTGAAGACAAAATTTGAACAACTTCTTATGTCTTTCCTTCCAGACCAGAGGCTAGCAGAATCCATACGTCCCTACCTGGAGGAACTGCAGGATGTGTGGCCCTGGCTGCTGCTTGCAGGGCTTTGTGGAGGAATCGTATCAGTGAGCATAGCCACTGCTGTCCTAACTGTAAAACGGCGATACAGAGGGTCACCTTGGCTGCATGGGAGGAGGTGGAAAAACTTATTTGCTCTCCCAGAAAGACAGCCACTTATCTGGAGCAGTGACACAGAGAAAAGCAACGACCGTAACTACCAAACAAATATATGAAGGCGCAGACAGTCCTGTGTGGTCACGCACACATCCATAAATTTTAATATCAAAACACTGTGAATCATGTATTACATTAAGCCTATAATCTTTCTTTGTGCATAAATGTTGCATTGGGTCATCAGGCATGTTAAACTTTGAATGTTCTGCAACTTGTCAAGTCCTACACATTAGATGATTTCAGACAGGGTCTGTGCAACAGTTACGGTTTATGTCATGGAAATGTTCCATGATGACTTTTCACATTTTTTTTTTTTTGGTTTCGGCTGATTACCTTCAAAATCTGGATCTGCAGTGTGTTCAGTCATCAGTCATGTACGCAGGCATTTATTATGAAGGAACAATATCTAATATACAAACTCTTCAGGCTCTACAGAAGCCTTGAGGGACTTGTTAATGATCTCCACGTGGGAGTCAATGTTTTTGATTAACGTTTAAACCGATTCATGGTTGTGGTGTGAGATGTGCTATTGAGAAGCTGATAGTGTCTCCGCAGATGTCACGGACTGAGACATCTCCACAGCACCAGGACCAGGAGTTCAATACTCTAACCTTAAGAGTTATGTAATAGTTTCAAGAACTTTGACATTTGTAAAAGTCACTGCAATTCCCGTAAGTTGCATGTGATTCTAAATCCTCACTGTAAAGGTCACGCCTGCTTAAATTCAACACAAGGTGTTTCATTTCTCGAAGTCTCAACTCTTAGAAGAGTCTGCCGTTAATACCGCTCTTAACAAAACTCGCTCTGCATATGCTGTATGTGTGCAGGAGGAATATTCACAGTAGGATGTAAACCAGTTTGAAAAGTTGAACACAAAAGTTTATTTTTGGTAAGATAAATCCGTTCCCTTTATCATTTTACCCATGGGTCATGGTCTCATTCAGCCAAATTTAACTCATACATTCTAAGCCTAGAGACATGCTTAGCATAGCATTTTTATAATATAATTACTTTGCTCAAAATACTTGTATATATTTGGTTGCCATTCTCAGAAATTACAGTACATTCTCATTATTAAAACTGTGCTATATTGTTTGGACAAAAAAATGAGGAGATAATTACAGCATTGATTATTTGGAAGCAAAACATGTACAAAATATGCATTAGGTAGAATCGTGTAAAAAAAACAACTTTAGAGCAAATCTACAATATTACCTGTGGGAAAAGGTGAGATAGTCCGCTGGCAAACATTTCACTTCCAAGTTTAAGAGTCCCAAGGAAGTATAGTATTTATTTTAACACTTTATTCAGAATAAACCCCATATGATACAATGTGGACATTTTTAGAGATCCAAATTTCCTACTCAAACTACACAGAGCAGCTTCATTATCATGAGCATACATCTGTGAAGACAGCGTTTGACTGATGTGATCCATGTGGACAAAAAAAAAAAAAAAAGCAATAATTTATACAATTTATGAAAGCAGAGGATGGAATGATTCTTCCCAAACACTGTTGAAAGATGGTCTAAACTGTGGTCCATCACGTGACCTGCGTGGTCACACCTGACTCCCATCTTTTAGTGTGGTGTTAGTTTCCAGGCGATTTCAGTGCAATTAACGGGTTTGTCACCTTTAACTTGAAAGTCTAGGAAAAGTCAGTGTTCCCCTCGTTATCATTCAGTACTTTAGTGAAAAACTGTTGTAAAAACACTCAAAGATTCTTTCTTTTTCATTTAAACTTATATAATGATCAATAAAAAAAGCACCAAAACCTCAGAAGAACAAGCAACGTGAACAATGTTGACTGGTAAGAATGAAAGAGGAAACAGTTGAAGAGTAGAGGCCAAAGTTTCATGACAGCAAAAGAGTCGACTCTTTAGAGAGGTAAGGAATGGACTGTGTGGCCTTGAATTCAGCTAAAAATTAACACTATGTTTTTATTTACATTCCTCATCATTCATCTTCATTCTCACTATCGACTTCCTCTTCTTTCTTCTCGCTCTCCTTGGGTGGGGGGACGGGAGGGGGAAGGTCCAGACGAGCCCATGACATGAACTCGGACTTCTTCATGGCGACCTCGATCTTGGCGGCCATCATGTTCACTATACTTTTGCTGACATCAATCACCTAGAATGAAAGAAGGCAGCGTGACAAAGCTGAGCTTAACAAACAGATGGTAAAAAAATGAACCCATCAGAACTGTAGTTGAGTGCATCTTCAAAAAAACAGGTTCGACAGCAGAGTTAGAGGAATGATCTGAACCCCTACTCATCATCTCTTAGATACAAGTTTACTTAAATCAATTATGTGCACAAAAGCCCTTTGGTGATCAAAGGCGAGCCATTCTGCCAAACAAGGACGACAAATTCAGACTAAAATCATCTTTTATCTACTACAATTACTGCCATTTTCAATCCACATGCAATGGTCCCTAGTGTAGATCTGTAGCATGTCACAATGCTCATGAAAGTATGTTATATTGTGGCATCTTGACTGCTTGCAGTTGAAGTGAATGCTGTACTTACTCCCCACAAGCTGATTTTCTGCTCAAATTCCTTCTCTCCTTCAAATATAACATGGATGTTGAGCTGAGGGAGAAAAGAAGAAATGATTAGACGGAGAAGAACACAATCAGAACATAATCAGTTTAAATATGATCTGACAGACGACAGTATCTCTCACCGTAGTGCTGTTTGCATCCACGTAGCTTAGCTCCGGAACGGCGTTCTTGGCGTAGATAGAGATGATGACCTGCGTGCCGGTCTGATGCCAGTCAAACCGACATGGAACCACTTTGTTACCCTGCAAGGAGATTTCAGATTAACAACATTTGAAGTCAGTGGGCCATGAAGCGTCATCTCAACTGCTTCAATGCCGCCACTAGATGGCGTCGTAGCTGAGGCTCTTTCACACACACCTACCGCATCCTTTTTCCTCCATAGATGTGTTCCCTTGGTGCAGCCCTCTTGAGAGAGGAAGGTGTTAAAGTCAGAGGTTTTCCTCTTACAACAGCTCCAGTATTTCATCCTGGAGATGCAGGAAAACACATAAACTCACTGGATTTTTACCAATCAATACCGTGTCACTCAGGAGAACCAGAAAACAAGACTAACAGGAAGATACTGGCGCCGCTCTTCACGCTACTTTTACAGTTTCCAGAAAGTCTCTACTCTTTTATGTCAACACAGCGAAGCACAGAAATGGAAAGTCAAAGGTTTTTAAGTGTGAATTCAAACATTTCCTTATAATAAGATAAAATATGAGCAGTAATACTAACCCCTCGTGGAAGATAGGAAATCCAGAGTGGTACGAGCACACATCCGAATCGCTCGCAGGTCCATCAAAACTCTAAAGAGAACAACAGAAGTGTGTTTAGAATCACTGAGGCAGATTGTTTTTGTCATAAAAAAATAGAAATAGGGGTAAACTGCACATTCATGGTACTTCCTCTCCTCCATCTCCGCAGTTAATAGTCAGACGTTATTGAACTGACAAGTCTAAAATGATTTCGCCAGTAATGTCATCTCTCTGCAGATGAATGGAGCCATGCAGAAAATCTATTTCTTATTAAAAGATATTTTCAAATGCTGTAATGATAGAGGTGAACGTATCATTTTCTGGGAATGAGTAATAACTAAAAAAAAATGTTTTTAAATGTACCAATTCAGACTCTACCAAGACCCTAACTGATTAATCACGTAAAAAGCAGGCAGCCCTTAAGAGAGTATCTCATGGCTTTCAATCAAATCAGTTAAAGTACAATTATGTAAATCATTAAAGTCCCACTCCAAGCTTCAACAAAGCCCAAGTCAATGCAAATGTTCCTTACAATTTATTTTCTAATCTTGGGGGGTTCTGCTCTGACAGGCCTGATTAGCTTGAGAAAAAAAAAAAAAAAACACTTTGCATTTGTCTCAGAGCAAATGTGGAGGAGGAAAATGAGCTGTATCTACTCCCCCCTTACCCAGAGCTGTGAGCTCTTTTGGGGCATCATAATTTCTTTGTAAGCATCAGCTTGGATGGTGATTTGTTTTTGTTTTGAATTTAATGACAGCTGTTCATAGATTTTTTCAAATATGTTAATTGGATTTGGGGTAAAAATTGAGAAGAAGTGGAAATGTGTTTGGGAGATTCCACAAGCATAAATTAGTATAAAACAAGAATTAAAACAACAGTTTGTTTTTGACCTATTTCAACAGCACGAGAAGTTATCCCAGAAGAAAATTCACCTACTGTAGTACATCCTCCATTTTTACAGGACGTTCCGATCTTGATCTCGTCACCGTCTTCCTCTAGAGAGACAGAGAGAGAGAGATGCGTAAGGACTGACACCCACACTTTGAAGAGCACCTTAAAAAATGCATCCAGAGTCATGATGAGTTGTCCTGTCCCTGTGAGCTTTTTACTCAAATGCCATGATGTGAATGACGCAGGTGACAGCAAAGTCCCAGCGGCCATCCATTAACTTCCACTGTCAACGTGACCTTCCTGTCTACTAGAACAAAATGTGGATGAAGGTAGTCTATAATAAAGAGGACGGAAAAAAGACAGAGTCGTGTTCTCACCTTTCTTGTCTGCTGCATTTTCAGAAAGTTTCAGTTTCTCCAGAGCCTGCTTCAGAGAAACAGAGACTTTATGCTGCATTCTCACCATCGGCTCATCAGCGCTGTAACGGAAACACAAGAACATATAACACGCCAATAACACAGACCGGATCTGTTTAAAAAATGTTTTTACTTTTACTACCAAGGCATACATCACTGACAACAACACTCTGATACAAAATCAACCCAAGACCAACACACTACTCGAAAGGAGTTTCACTATTCAGCATTAATCTCCTCATTAGTTGCTGGTCCACTTTCTTTTGAACTCTGCTCGGAAGTATCTGGGGTAAAAAGATCCTGTGCTAGGGTACGACTGATGATTTCAGGCTGATTCAATAACTCAGATACTGTACCTATCCTTTCATGCATTTGATATTAGACCGGAATAATAAAGAGCAGAGTGTAGCCCATGGACTTCATTAGGATATAGAGTTTTAAACTGGAAGCACTGTGGATCTACTGAATGGAGAAAAGTCTGTTCTACATCGTAAAATATGACTTCACTTTTGGCTGAAACTTTGCTGTTCCTAACCTTGGTCTGCGTATCGCCTCCTGAGGCTTTGGTGCCGAGATAATGTACTCGTTAAACTTTGGTTTTTGGTCGTCTACTTCTTTCTTTTCTCCCGATGATGTCACATCTGGTTTCACCGGCTCGGGGGGCTTCTCCTTGTTGTGGGGACCTTTTGTGCAGCCCTGCGTGGAGAGAGACACAATGAGATATCAGGCCAACGTGTTCACAGCAAAAGGCGGTAGTCAATGCCTATGAAGACAATAGACAATGAAAACATGACCACGGAGGACTGAAGGTATGGATCAAAACAGGAGCAGAAACTTACAACAATGCTGAGGAAGTCTGAGAAATCGGTAGTTCTTCTCTTGCAGCAGGACCATCCCTGGAGGAAGTCAGGGAGACGTTAAGTTTGACCAGATAACGAGACACAAGCTAACGGTGAATTTTCAGGCATTTTACCTTCAGTGCGTCGTGGAACACCGGGACTCCTGGATGATACGTGCAGACATCTGTGAAAATAAAACACACGTGTGTTACAAATATCTCATGCAAATACATGCAAACGTGACTGTTGAGGTAGAAGAAAAGAAACAAAACATCCAGCTCTTAAAATAAACTGTGGCACAAAAAAAAAAAAACTAATTTGTTTTCATTTACTTAAACTTTAAATAATCTATAGCCCCCTTTAAACTGTTTGATGGGCACCACAGCTTTGATGGTAAAGCCCTACAACATCAGCGGTGTCTCCCCCCTTTCATGTGTGGTATACGTCTCACAGGACTTGGTCAGCGGTGTCTGATGCTGCCTTCACAGTGCAGTCTGAAAAACTGAGCAGCAAAATGTTCAACTGGGCTGGAATGTTTCCAGCAGCATCTGAAGGCTGTACGGGGTCAAGCCTGTACAGAAAACAGCGTATCTCACAGTGAACACTTTTTAATTAAAAAAACTAATATGTTGAGATGAATGTAAATTGTGTGTATATTGTAGGATATGATGCTGCAAAAATACCCTTCTTTCATGGTACAGTAACTCTGTAGTTGAGTATTAAAAAAAAAAAAACAGGATTATGTTTGGAGAAGAAGAAGTGATCATAAGTCCAAAAGTGACAGTGATAGAGAATAATTCATGGATTAAACAAACAGACTCATTGAACTAAAACACACAGACGGATAAAGAGAATTTAAGCTTCAGTACATCATGACTTTTGGATGCTCAGTATTAAACTTCAGTTTGATAAGAACAGACTGCAGTTTTAGATAAAACTGAAATGATCTGCATTTTCCTTTATGAAGCGCGGTACACAAAATTAATTATTCATCGAGGAAATGCACTGAAAAGATTCATTAAACATTTTCTGTGGAGAAAAAAAAAAAGCTTTTCAAACAGAAACAACAAGCACGACCAAACCCGAACACAAGATCACTACGCATGAAAACTTTAGAATAATACAGTTTTAAACTAATGGATTCATGATATATTTCAGATTTGCCTTAAGTGCAGAGTATAGCTTGATTTTTTTTAAATGTCCTGGAACTTCTTTAAAAGACAAATCACTGAACTGAAGACAAAAGAAACTTGGCTGGATGACTCCATAAATTAGACATTTAGCTCACAGTACAGCCTGAGCTGTGCCAGTGCCATGCTAATGCTTTAGATACACCTCTTAGGTACTCCTCAAAGGTAATGATGATATACTCTGGTGTTATGAAAAGAAGAATCCGATTAAAATGGAAATTAGACCTGACTCGTGCATTGTGCGTCTGGTAATACACAATGTCACATTACCTGAAGACAGAGGCAGATATTTCTAACCAAAAGAAATAAGCGACTCGTTGAGGTTTTGTTGCGGCAGCTGAAGGCAACAATCCCACCGTGAACGTCCAATTAGATTTATATCAGCAGCTTCGTATCAACAGTGATCTCAGGGGTAAACTTCGTCTCGAGATCGAGAAGTGAATTATTGTGACAACGCGTCCTTGTGGTGGTGGTGTGCGTGTGCTGCACTTCTAGGAAGTACACACAGGTCGTACCGTAAAGATGTGTGAAGGTTTGAATTTGTATATGGCATCAGCTAAATGTGTGAGGAGTTATTAATCACATAAACCAGGATGACAAACACTATAAACTGTGTGCCAAACTTGTAAACACCAACCATGGCCCCAACACGAGAACAGGGGAAGAAGGTTTTCCTCCCTCATGATGATGCGCTGCTTCAAATGTCTGCGTCTCTCCCGAGGCGTCTTGTGTTACATTAAATGGAGGGCTTGTCTGGCTGTGTTGGTGAGGAGCACGCGCTGTAAACATGTAATGACTGCATCTGTCAAATGTCCTGGTTTTTATGAGGCCCCTGGTTATTGGGGAGGCTGCTCCCACTTTCACAGACTGATATTCAAGCTGCTGGCAGGAGACAGCGTGGGTTCAAAATATATCTCGGCTTTCCACCGCCACGAGCCCTTCTGGTAGTGAGGAGGAGGATAAGCTCATGAATAGATATTCCATATTTTCATTTCTTATAAGTTTCTCAAACTTTGTTCTGCTAGTTTAGCATCAGACTTGTGATAACACAAGGTTTCTAATGAGAAAACTACCACGACATGAGGAGGTTTTAACTTCTTTATGTATGCAGGGGCTGCTGTGTAAGTGTAACAGCATCTACATCCAGTTAACTTCTTACCTACTGGTCCCACTCTTCTGCAAAGGCGCCAAACAGCCATTTTATGGCCATTTAACCCACTTAACACGCAGTCCAGTGGACTGACATTAGTAATGAACAGTCCCAGTGTGCTTCCTGTCCCTCAACGTTAACTCAGGATAAGTGTCCCTCGCCTCTTTGTCTTTCGAGTTGTTAAAAAAGCGAGTTTTTTTCTTAGCAACACTCGTGCTAACAGTTATAGTTATCATTCAACACTGGGAAATGTTATGACAGACTACATGTAATAAAAACACCGTGTTGTGTGTTTCTTTAACCGTAACTTTAACCCGCTAACTGTGTGTCCTGTCCGGGACAATGGTGCTGGAAAAGTCTCCCTCGAGCCCGCTTATCACAAGAGCTTAGCGTGCCTACAACATCGTGCTAGGTCGCTCGTGCTATTTAGCTTCCTGACTTATAATCGACCGCAGTGTTAATGAATGAAGCTGCCACAGTGTTGGGTCCATTCAGCTAACTAATATAAGGTTAGCTACGTGGGCCCACCAGGCCTGAGCGCTGTAGAAATTTCCAGATGATGAGAGGTTAACATTAGCTTGCTAACACACCGGGCACAGCGATAGTTAACTAAGGTACTACTCACCGTCTGGGTTATTTTCTGGATCAAACCGCTGTCCACATCCCTTATTATAACACAAAACAGACATAGTGTGGGATGAAACGAGTTTAACTGATGTGAAGATGTGTAACCAACCACTAAAAAAAAAAGCTCGTGTGTGTGTGAGATAACGTTATGGAGCCGCCGCAATCGTCACTGCTGTACATTACACTGGTCTCACTTCCGGATATTGTCGGCTACACTCGGCTACACTCGGAGCTCGCCCAGCCCGCCTCCTCCATCCTGTGAGCGCACCGTGGTCCCACACAAGCGACAACTGATGCTGACTGCTTCTAAACTTGCGTTAAGCGACACGTTCTTCATACCACATATTTATCGGACCATAACCTTTCAGCCAACGAACACCGAAGTGTTCAACGTCAGTTTTCTGTTAACTGTTGCAGATAAAATAGTCAACTGCACTCAGGGTTACAGTAGGCAGGTGCATGAAACTGGGGCAATAGCTATTTAGTTTTACGAGGATGGCTGCAGCGTAGTAGACTGTCGGGATATGTGCACATGAATTTTTCCATTTCGCGCACCAAGCGTCGACTTCTGCGCGACTGTTTTGCGCATTGTTTCCTCTTTTTGAATCACTGTCGGAGAGAGGATGGGGAAGAATTTCCATTCACTGATAACAGCTGTTTCGTCTGAAGGTAGGGCACGCTGCAATGTGTGAGTAATGTCTCTGTCAAGTTAATTAAGCTGCAGACTGTAGCTACAGACAGAAGCTTCAGAAACTCGTGAATTTTGCACGGAGGCGAGCTCTGTTGGATCTTCACCAACGTGACGGTAGAAATTCTCACCAAATGTCTCCCGGGACAGTCTCCCTCTGGGGAACGTTGATTTCTGTGGTTATATTTTGACAGCCTGTTTGGTGCTCTAGGACCTCTATAAGTGGGCTCAAATTTATTTATTTATTTTTTATTTATTTCTATTATTTGACTTTCTGCTGAAGTTTTGTAATGTTCAAGAAAAGGCTATATATTCAGTATACAGCAGCCTATACAATATTTAAAAGCATTTGTAAGAAAAAGACACAGTGTTTTGAATTAGGCCACCTCATTTTCTCTTTACTTTTCGTTACTGGCTGATATTTAGTGGGCTGGAACTTTAGCTCTGTGTTTTAGTTAATTAAAAAGGTCTTTGTGCAACTAATTTCTGAGTTCACAATGATGCTTCTCAGTTTACATTCCCTCTTTGGGGAATAGCACCACCCCAATCACCACTGGCTAAAGACTAAAAAGTCTTTGTTGAATCTTTTAGTCAGTCTTGTAACAGTGATTGTTCCTGATCCGTGATATTTTATTTGGTGACATATGTTTCACTGAGTCTGTGTAAGTGTGCTGTGCTTTGATGTGGTTTTTAAAGCTTTGTCTTTGCTTCTGAGCCTTTTGGGTGTTTGAATGCAAAATGTTTGAGCGCAACATTGAATATTCTATCATATCCCTGTAGTGATAAGCAGTACCCCTGAAATGTCTTTGTAACTTTTGTCTCACAGTTCTATATCAAAATTTTAGCATGCAGAGAGCATGTCTCGAACAACTCACCAACTGAATCCAGATCTGTTTTTCTTTGTTATTCTTTCCAAATATAGGCTGACTGAGTGATGGAATAGTGATGCCTAATCGGTGGGGAAATATGGTTCCTCTACTCAGCCTCCCTCTTCTTTTTCTTTTTATTTGCTTTTTCCTCCTCCTCTGTTTCCCATCAACTCATGCCCAATTCCTGCCAGAACTCAGACCAGGACAAGGCCTGCTGCTCTTCACCCAGCCTGCCTATAATGCCTCCATCTTTGAGAACTCTGCTGCAAGAACCTACACCAGAAATGAGGTCAAAATGGGCATCATTCTTGGGCCACCACGGTCTTTAGATATAAAATATTCCATTGAGTCTGGAGACAGTGAGGGACTCTTCCAGGCTGAAGAGTTTGTAATGGGGGATTTTGTTTCCTTCGTATACGCACTAATGGAGGCAGTGGTGCTACATTGAATCGGGAAGTACAGGATAATTACACACTAACAGTTAAGGCATCTGCCCAAGGAGGCCTAGAAGCCTTAGCCACTGTATATATCAAGGTCTTAGACACCAATGATCTCCGACCTCTCTTCTCCCCAACCTCCTATTCATTCGTTGTTTCTGAGAGTGCCCCTCTGGGTGCCAGCATAGGACGCGTGACAGCCACAGATGCAGACATGGGCTCCAATGGGGAGTTCTACTACTTCTTCAACAACAGAGTTGAACTCTTCGCTGTTCATCCGACCAGCGGGGTCATCACCCTGACGGGCCGGCCCAGGATGGACAGACAAGACCGGTTTGAGCTGGAGGTTCAGGTGGTCGACAGAGGGATGAAACTCTATGGGAACACTGGTATCAGCAGCACTGCCAGGCTGCTCCTAACTGTGAAACGGGTCAATCATTTTGCTCCTGTTCTCAGTGCAGTTGCTGTCGTTCCATCATGGGTGGACAAGGACTCAGTCTATGCCATAGTGACTGTGGAGGACAAAGATGAGGGGGTATCTGGGGATATAGAGTGGGTGTCCATCATTGAGGGTGACCCCTATGAACAGTTTGTGATTGATCGATCGCCTGTTGGGAATGAGTATAGAGTTAAAACATCAGAATTGGTCGACTGGGATGTATTTCCTTATGGCTGCAACTTAACCTTTCAGGCTAAAGACAGGGGTGCACCGCCTAAGTTTTCAAATACCCAAGTTGTTCAGTTGTTGGTTGCAAAGCCAGACCCAGTGCTGGCGAATTTCGAGAAAGATATTTATGTATTTAAGCTGAGTGAAATAGCTCCCCCAGGCACTATTGTAGAGGTGGTGAAAATCTCCCCAGCTCCTCTGAGTGTCAATTACAGCTTCAGCAGCCTCTCAGATCCAATGTACTTTGATATAAACCCTTTGACTGGAGTTATTATGACCACAAGGCAGCTGACAGGGATATCACAGGATTTCATGGAGATGGAAGTGGTTGATATTATTAGTCAGCAGCGGGCAAGGATCCAAATCACTATAGAGGATGCTAATGACAACTCTCCAGTGTTCAACAGGCTGTTCTATGATATTGCAATCAACGAGAGCTTACCTGTAGACACTGTTGTTCTTGTAGTGTCTGCTGTGGATGATGATAAAGGAGAGAATGGATTTATCACCCACACAATAAGTGGTGAACAGTCTCTTCCCTTTACCATAGAACAAGACACAGGGGAGATAAGGATCACAAGAGACCTGGACTTTGAGTCATCCGATGATACCTATACTTTTGCAGTGAGGGCCTCTGACTGGGGTTCACCCTACAGAAGAGAGACTGAAGTTAATGTCACCATTCGTTTGATAAATGTCAATGACAACCAGCCTCTTTTTGAGATGGTTTCTTGCAGGGGGATGATAAGCCGTGATTTCCCCGTCAGCCAGACTATTGTGACTTTGTCAGCTGTGGACATAGATGAATTAGGAATGGTGAGGTACAAGATACTGTCTGGCAATGAGTTAGACTATTTTAACTTAAATCCAGACTCTGGTGCTTTGTCATTAAAAAGATCGTTAGCAGTGGCTAATTTAAAAAGTGGGGTATTCAACCTGAAAATAGTTGCCACAGATGGAGAGCTGTTCTCTGATCCTACATTTGTGAATGTCTCTGTGGTGAGGGGTAGGATGCCACCCAGGGGTTTCAACTGCAAGGAGACCAGGGTGGCCCAGCTGTTGGCAGAAAAAATGCTTTCAAAAGCATCCTCTATGTCCAGACCAAAACCAGATGAGAGCTTTACTGACCTTTTCTCTATGAATAAACAGGCTCCACAATTTGAAGCCTTGCCCACTAGTATTCTAGTGAGAGAAGACCTCGTTCCTGGTGCAAGTGTATTTCAGGTGCGTGCACGGGATGGTGACACAGGCTTCAATGGCTATGTTCTTTTTTCCATATCTGATGGGAACAAAGAAAATTGCTTCAATATCAACATGGAGACTGGGTTGATAACAGTATTGCAGCCGCTGGACCGTGAGAGATTGGATCGTTACTTCCTTAATGTCACCATCTACGATCAGGGCGTTCCTCAGATGTCCAATTGGAGACTACTGACTGTGATCATTGAGGATGCAAATGACAATGACCCCCAGTTTTATCAGGACGGCTTCTCTGCTCTTGTTTCAGAGAACTCTGTCATTGGTATGGAAGTTATTACCATCACTGCATTTGACAGAGACATAGGTCAAAATGGACAGCTCTCCTACATAATGCTAACCAGTGTCCCTCAGTTTGGCATAGACAGTGAAACAGGAAGTGTATTTATTGCTAGCCACCTGGACAGAGAAACCATCCCAATGTTCACATTGAAGATTGAAGTGAGAGACAAGGCTGAAAGAGGCACTCGTAGGTCATCGGTCACTACTCTAAGTGTAATCGTGGATGATGTCAATGATTGCGCACCGGCTTTCATTCCTAGCAGCTATAGTGCTCAAGTACTCGAGGACCTCCCTCCGGGGGCTGTGATTACCTGGGTGCAGGCTCAGGACCCAGACATTGGTCCTGGTGGACAGATCCGATACTCCTTGATTAATGACTTCAATGGCACTTTTGAGGTAGGTCATGTCACTATTTGTATTGTCTATACTGTTGCACTCTTTTTATTGACAGTTTACGATGTATGGGACTGTAAATGCTTTGTACAGGTCAATGCAGTGAGTGGAGTGTTGAGGATTAGGAAGGAGCTGGACTTTGAGAAACAACAGTTTTATAACCTGACATTACTTGCTGAGGACAGAGGAGTACCGAGCCTCATCAGCCAGACGTTTGTCGAGGTGGAGGTGCGTAATACACACACTCATACCACAGACCCCAAATTCTAATAATCATCTAATAATTGCTGTTTTTTGTTTGTTCATTTCAAGTTTCAAATTGTATTTGCAATGTGTTAATATTCACATTTGACATGTTTGCTTAAATTCTTCCCCATTTGTATTCTCAGCACAGAAATACCTATAACATACCTGTAACAGCTTTTAGAGCATAATACACAAAAATTTCACAACCCACAAAAATGAAATATAATGACTGTTTAAAAACAAGTTGCAAGATGTCCCACAATTCAATTCTGTTCAGCTCTGCTGAGGGAACCATTTAGAGAATTAAATAATTTATTCACCAAAATTATTTCTTGTCAGGAAATCATAGTGTCAGTGAACATGAGTAGCTGCTAGCTATAATATAATTAAAGGCAATATTGGTAATTGGTCCAAATGCCTTTCTGTTCTTTTAGCTGTATTTATGTCTATGTCTATATCTGTGTATGTACATGCACATGTGTATGCAAAGTGAAACTCCTTGTATGTGTACACATACCTGGCCAATAAAAGTAATTCTGATTCTGATTACATTCATACTTTATGTTACTAAAGATATCTAAACATATACATTTTTCAATATTTTAATCAAAATTAACGTGGACCATTATATTTCTTCAGGTGGTAGATGTCAATGAGAATTTGTATGCACCCTACTTCCCTGACTTTGCTGTGAGAGGCTCAGTGAAGGAGAACTCTCGTGCAGGCACAAGTGTCCTGACAGTCAGCGCTAAGGACGACGACAAGGGACGAGATGGCGCGTTGAAGTACTCTGTCAGAGGAGGCAGCGGACTGGGCACTTTCACCATTGACGAAGACACAGGTGTGACATAAGATCAATTTTGAAGCCTATTTATGTAAAGTGAAAATCCAATAACTTACAGTGCCATGCCTGGAATATCAACACCCAACTGTATTTCTAATCATTGCACATTATAGGAAATCTTACTATTCCTATGTCATTGTTGATGACTTTGACGTGTGTACAGTTGTTACTTAGCTCTCAGTTTTCTTTTATTTGTGTGTCTGTCACATTGCGCTTCTGCATTGTTGCAAGTGAAACGCAGAAAGCATCACCGCTGGATATCATGATTTGAGTGAATGTGTGTATGTGTGTGTGCATCAGAGGGAATGAGGTGAAGAGAGAGTACGAGGTACAGTCAGAGTCGGCATGTTGATGGAGCCTCACGTGGAAGCTGTGTACTGGGAGATCATTACTGTAATGAGGGCAACATGGCAGCTACACTGGCTGGGCCTCAGGCCGCTCAGTACAACTGATCCGGTGCTGTGTGGATAACATTGATCAAGGCTTTCCTGCACAGCACTACCATCCTTTCCAAGAGTACTGAAATCACTGTGACTTATTTAAGGAGGACTGACCCAAAAAAAAAAAAAAGAAAAAGCGCGTCGTCTCCAACTGTCCTGCAGTGTCAACCCGCAGCTCAAAACATGTTGATCCAAACAAGCCGTGACTCACTCACCCAGGGATAAAATGAATCAAATACCTAGTATGAAAATAGGACAGCTGATATTAGTTCATATTTGCTCATGCACACAATGAAAGGACATATGTATATGTACCGTGTGTGATCTTGGCATTTGCTGCTTTTCCATCAGAGAAATAGGATTTCTGTTGATACAAAGATATTATCTTGAGTCCATTGACAATCCTGCAAATACCAAGTAAGTCTGCATATTTGAAATTTCGATGGGAATGAAAGTAGGTGTGAGTGAGAACTCTGGCATTCCCATCAGGGCTTGTTGCAGTCAGTCTCTATCTGCGGTGCTGAAGCTTTTAAATCAAATCTCTCCCCGTGTCTCTCTCCATGGTGCTGAAACATTTAAATTCCAACTTCAGTTCATCACTACAGCACAAGTCAAACCTGTCTCATTCATTGTTTTCTTTTGTTATCATATGGAATGATGTCTCAATCAGCTTCATGGGGTCGTCACCTAGAATGATTTTCCAACAGTCTTGAAGGAGCTCATCACAAACATCTCTGTTGGGTTGAGGTCGGGCGATTGTAGAGTCAAATATCCTTTACATAGCCTGGAGGTGTGTTTTGGGTCATTGTCATATTGAAAAACAAATGATGTCCCGCTAAACTCAAACCAGATGGGATGGCATGTCTCTGCAGAATGCTAGGTAGCCATGTTAGTTAAGTGTGTCTTAAGCACCCCCACAATGTCACACTTCCACTCCTTTTGTTTTTGGTCCATGTAGTTCTCTTTTTCTTGTTGGTCTCCCTCAGTAGTGGTTTCTTGGCGACAATTCGACCATGAATGCCTGATTCACACAGTCTCATACTTGAACTCTGTGAAGCATTCATGTGGGCTCTAATCTGAGGTCCCATTAATTGGTGATTTCAGAGGCTTGTAACTGTAATGAACTATTCCTCTGCAGCAGAGATAACTCTTGGTCTTCCTTTCATTGGGTGGTCCTCATGAGAGCCAGTTTCATCATAGCGCATAGGTTTTTGCTACTGCTCTTGAAGACCCATTCAGAGTTCTTGAATTTTTTTTTCCGGATGAACTGACCGTCATGTCTTAAAGTAGTGATAACATTCACTGAGAAAGTGTATCCAAACTTTTGACTGGTACTGTATCTGTAATTATTTTATTTATATTTTACTCACTAATTTAATTAACACTCATTAACCCAGTTTCACTAATTTTTTTTAATTAATTAATTTCTTGATATATTTGCTTACATCTTGACTCTATGAACTTTTATTGTCACTAGTAGTTATGTAATAAATTTAATTAGCATCCACAGTTTAATTTTGTAAGTTTCAGTCAACATTGCTAGTCATTTTTTTGCATGCATATTTATATATTTTTTATTTCTTATCCAAAGTTCAAGTTTTATATTTGTCATGTGCACAACAATTACACCGAAGCAGTCCATGAAATCAATGATGTTCAATGCTCATACAATATGTATATGTATAAAAATGAATGAAGTGCAGACGTTAATAAATAGGAATAAAATGTAATATATAATATTCAATATTTAAACCCAAATTTCTCATTGGAAGTTATAGAATTAGTATTCTTTTAACACAACATTTTTGGGAGCAGTGGTACAGTGACAGTGTTCCTCCTCTGGACTCCCCTTCACCTCTTGTCATGCTTTCCCCTACTGTACATGACTGACACTGGAGGCCTGTATTGACCTTTAACTAGGCTAATTAGTATTGACAGTAGTTGAGAGAGAAAGAGAAACAGATGGACAAATGAAGAGTATGTCTCTTGCCCTCCCTCTCTCTGTCTGTCTCGCTCTCATAAAATTATGGACACACAATTCGGTATACATATTGTATCCTGTACTCATAGACAAACCAGTGTTGCAGTACATGGACAGATCCCTACAGTCTTCTGTACTGAATCCTCAGTAAGGAGCATCATAGGCAGCAAGAAAGTTTATTGAGTGCAGATTTTCCCAGAAAAATCAGAGTGCTTGTTAGAGCAGAAAGTGAAAGGAGAGGGGAGTGTAAGTGAAGCGAGGAGAGGAAGGAAGAGGATGCAGGGGAGTCTGGAGTACATAAAAAGTGTCAGACGAAAATACTGCTATCTTCCTCCCAGACCTTTTTTATATATATATTTTTTTTCTTTGGGGAAGTTTGTTTTTTTTAAGCTGTGGCTTTTCTTATTTTTTCCCCTAATATCATGAGCGTGTGAAAAGATCAGTGCCTTTTTGGTGTCAGATGAGGAGACACAGTACGCACATGCAGAGTAGCACCGCGTTATCCCCCCACCATGCATTTATCTGCCATGTTGAGTGGCTCTGCTTTGAGTGTTTTGCTATCTGTGCCTCCGAGTGACAAAACTGAGTGTGTGATGAGAGAGTGTGACAGACAGTGGGAGAAAGTAAAAGGGACAGAGAATGAGAGAAATTCGCTCGTTTTTTTTTTTCAGTCGTGTTTACAGATCCTCACTCTTCTCCACGTTTTATATTTACTTGTTGAAAATCACTCACTCCTATATACTATAGGGGGAAAGCACAAGGGCTATCTATCATAAAAGAACCAGGATCCTCTCTGGCTTAAAATCTTAGCGCTGCTGTACTTTGAACAAAAATTGGTATTCTTGTCATTGGTTAGGGGGGAAGCAAGCCCTGCAATCTCTCATTGGGCAGCTGTCAGAAGTCACTGCTCCTCTATTAGTGGGTTTGCAAGCTCCAGGATTTATCACAGTCAGGATGAAGCACTCTTTAAGTAACAGGCAAACACACGTTTAAAAGGTAATCTATTCTGCATTTGTAAAAACTTAACAGGTTGTGTTTTTTTTTTTTTAGATCTTCTTTTGTGACACACACAGGCCTCAGTGGTATTCACTGTGTGTGAAGATGTAGAGAAATACACACAGTATTTTCCCATCAATCTTGGGATTGATTATTGGATATGTTTGCATTAATTAGATAGCGGGACCCTAAAGTTTCTCAAGAATGGAGGAATTGACTAGACATGACAGATGGATGTAAACATAAGCGCACTGTGAACTTCTAGATTAGAAAATATGCTCTGACCCTTCAGTTTTTTGTTCACTCTTTGAAGTGTGTTATTTATGGTGAGAATGGATGCTGTCAAGCCAGGTTTAGATTGAATTCACTGAATAGTGCCTGTCGGTCTTAAAGTTCAAAGAGCTTTTCAAACAGCCGGCTCTGTTTTCCTTGTCTCTCTCTGTAGAGCTATCTGACAGAGATGAGATGTGGTTTGAAAAGGACATGGTCAAGGACAACAGAGCAAGGATGTGTTTCAGCAAACACTTTTACTATGCATTGTGCATGGCCTGGGTAGCTGCTTAGTCATAATCTGACATATACACACACACACACACACTTTCTGGTGATAAGGTTCATCATGCAGCTGAGGAAAAAGACTGAAGTAGGCACACAAAAAAGGCCGCACAGTCACACCCCTTGTCACTGATTTATATGCCTGTTCTGCTGTAATGTAATGAATAATAATGTAATATTTTAATAATCCATTCAGAATGGATGACTGACATGGCACTTCATCGCACCACAACAACATATTTTCTATGATAATATCCTGCACAAATGTTTTTAAGCAGGAATTCATGATTTAGTCTTTTCTTTGCACTGCATGGCCAGAGAATAAATAAATAAATTTGGGTTTACAACAGTAATAATAATGGCTGCAACGATAAGGCCAAACAAAAACTGTAAGTCTTTGCAAAGAAAAGTGTGAACTCACTAACCTCATCAACTTCTTTAATTCTAAAAGTGTAAAACAGCAGAGCTCGGGTTTAAATAAACATAAAAGAGCCAAAGTATCACTGTCTAACATTTTCTTGGGTTAATTGCTTCTGCACAGATGCACACAGCCTCTACAAGCACTGGTTGACACATACTGTATGTCTTCAGCGCTTACTGACTTTCTGTAAGTTAATTATTAAATCACACTCATTGCTTTGTTTTTAAAAGTGCCACCGTTTAACCGGGGGTTTGATTAAAGTTTGTCTGCTTTGTGCAGCTGCAGAAACAAAATGTGATGATGTGCAAAGCATTATTTAATTTAAAATGTTGAGACAAAGACAACACATCAATTATTAAAACCTGTTATAGTTTTTGGAAAATGATATTCCCTTTCTGAATTTGATGTCAGCAGGATGTTTCAAAAAAGATAGGACAGGGTCAACAAATGTCTGGAAAGGTTGTCTAATGCTTGGGGCTGAAGTGGAGATCAGCGCACAGTTCAAAAGCCGTCCATGATGGCGTGGGGGTGCATTGGTGCATTTGTAAAGACTCCATTAATGCTGAATCATACATACATACAGGTTCTGGAGTAACATATGCTGCCAAGTAGATGACGTCTGCCTTGCTTATTTCAGCAAGACAGTGTGAAACCACGGCATATTCCAACAGCATGGCTCTGTAGTCAAAGAGTCCAGGTGCTAAACTGGCTTGTCCAGACTTATCATCTGTTTAAAATATTTGCTGTGCTATGAAGCATAAAATACAATAAAGGAGATGCTGAAGTGTTGAGCAGCTGAAATCCTACATCAAGTAAGAATGTGAAAACATTCCACTTTGAAGATTACAGCAAAGACGCAAAGATGTTAAAGGCGCAGTGTGTTGGATTTAGGTGCATCTAGGGGTGAAGTCGTAGATTGCAACCAACTGAATACTGCTCGCCTAACCCTCCCGTTCAAAGCATGAAGGGTAAACTACAGTGGCCATCTAGAGCCAGTGTTTGGTTTGTCCGCTCTGGGTTTGTAGAAACATGGCGGTTCAACATGGCGGATTCCATGGAAGAGGACCCGCTCCCTCTGTAGATATAAAAAAACATAATGGTTCTTATTTTCAGGTTAATATACACACATGAAAAACATAGTTATGCTTAACTATATTCCATTTCTGCCTATACATTTCCTTAAATGTTACACACTGGACCTTTTTAAAAGAAGAGCTGATGAACAGAGTGGTAAACATGACCCTGTCCAACTTTTTCAGATGTGTTGCTGACATCAAATTCAAAATGGGCATATCATTTTACAAAAAAAAAATCAAATTTACGAGTTCAGCATTTGATAAGTTGTCTTTGAAATATCACATTTTGTTTCTATTTACATTTTACACAGCCTGACAGGTTTTTTTTGGAAACAGGGTATGGTTTCAGTCAAATTATTCGTAGATGATGTGTTATTTTCTGCTGATAGAAACAATGTTGTTCTCGATCCTGTTAGGTTTCCTCGTTTAAATAAACTGTGTGACATTCATGACCTTCCACCATTGTGCTTCAGTGCTCTTGGCAATGTTTAGAAAAGACATGAATGAACCCTAAAACCTAAAGTGTGCTGCATGACCGACTTGAAAAAAAAAAAATAGTCACCCATGTGTCATCCACTGTGAGTGTTCTCTTTGTACCTCAAGAGGTCACCAAAGCTGTCAGCTACTCATCTTCCTTAAGGCCACTAAGCACACGCCAGTCAATGTGTGTGAGTGTCTGCATGTCTGTGTGTGCCTTATTGGTGCAGGCCAGTTCAGGGTACGTTTAGCACTAAGCGAATTGCAGCGGGAGCAGTTTGGTCAGCTGCGATTAGCTGAAGAGAAGCTGAAACATTGAAGGTGACTACAGCAGCACCGCTAATGCCTGTGAATGTCACTGAAGGCAGGACACAAAGTTTTCTTTAAATTTGTGTCTTTGCCTCTGGAAACTTAGTATTCAAAGTCTTTCCCCATGAGATCTTTTATGGATGCTGCTGATGACACCCACACTGCTCCTACACGTACATACACACACACCTACACGTACACACACAAACACACACACACCTGATAGATATGTATTCTCAAGCCGAAGTAACAACCACATTAATCGTTCTCTTTGCTTTAACAGGTGTGATTTACACTGCTGGTATCCTGGATTGTGAGACCAAAGACTCCTATTGGCTTACAGTCTATGCCACAGACAAAGGGGTTACACCTCTGTCAGCCTCTATTGATGTCTTCATTCAGGTACCCACATTCTGCTGCCAATACTCACATTATGCTACGCATGTTTAAGAGGCCTTATACGGAGGAAATTAACATAGAGTTTTTTATTTTAACAGTGAAACAAAGCCACAAAAATACAACAACATCATGATCAATACATTTAATATATATTTAATATAATGCATTTTTTCTCTCTAAATTACAGACAGAGTATTATTGGCATTCGGCTCAAAATGTACAAGTAGGGCTAGACAGAAAACAGCTAACACATGTTCGTGCCTTTGCACAAAAAGATTTGTGCAGCAGCTTGTCCGCCATCACAATCAGCAAAGGAGAAGAATTTTTACAGCGAGGGGATTGTTTGATAGTAGAAAAGATAGTCGGGGTGGAGTATTTCTTTGCTTAATGTCACATTAATTTCAACCACGTCCAACCACATTTTCAACTTCTACAAATAGTTTATCTTGATTCAATTATGTTTATAGAGTGCCAAATCATAACAGAAGTTATCGCATTTCCATACAGAGACCTATTTTAGAATAATATTTAGAGCAATCCAACAATTCCCAACAAGAGCAAGCACTTGGTGACAGTGGCGAGGAAAAAACCTCCTTTAAAGAGGCAAAACCTTCAGCAGAACCCAGATCATGGTAGGCAGTCATTTGCCACGACTGATTGATGGCATATAACACACCAGTCATTGATAAATTCTTGCTAATCTAAAAATTGGCAAAGACCTAAGGTGGGCCAAATGACGCGTGGGTGCTCAAACAAGCCATCTGTAACGGCACCCATCTGTCATTCAAAGAGGTTGATTATGTATAACTTTAAGCCTTAATATCATTTGAATAGGGGAGTTGTATAAAGATTCACCCTCAGTACAGTTGTCATGAACGGGGAAATTAGCTATAGAGACCAAAACAGTTTTTTGTACCAGGCTGTAAACATGTTTATTTCTGCTGTTAAGTTTGACATTTTAACATGGGGACTTATGGAGACTGAAATGTTCTGAAGCCAGCCTCAAGTGGCTGTTTAAGGATTTACAGTTTTTAACACTTTGGCTTCATTTCCCAGCCACGGAGGACGTGCTTGCTGCAAACATGTAAGGCTAATAGGCTAGTAAAAGTACGAGGATAAACAATCAGTGAATTACTTTCTGAAATGCTGACAATGCTCTGTGCTGTGGATAACTATAGCAAAGCTCAGTCTGTAAGCAAGAGATAGAGACCGGAGGGAATTCTCTGCTTTAGCTTCTATTTTATTTGGCACTAAATAATCCACTGTCTAAACACTCAAATACAAACATCACCACTGCTCGCCCTTTGGGGAAGAGTTCAGCAGTGTGTAAAAAAACAAACAGCCTTTTCTGGCTTCAGGATATTCAGGTGTGGCGTTGTGATTGGGTGCTTTATTCCCGACCTCTTCATCACAGACAAAAATAGGGAGATTAATCAGGCGCAGGTGCTCCTCATTCAGCGGCAGAACCATCTTGGCTCTCCGTCCCTCCCAGCAAACACTCAATCAAGCCTCTGTTTGCCATAAATATTCTAGATCTATGCTGCAAGAAGGGATATTAATTTGCAGTGCATTTAAAGTGTGACATCTATGACATTTTCTGGCGAATAAATTTCCATTTTGTGATTGATAACAGATCAACCCAGGGCCAGTCCATGCTGCACTTCATGAGTTGTTGATTAACAAAGATACTAAAATCTGCAGATGCAAAATTGTCATACATGCTGATTTCAAGGGTTTTATCTATTGCCAATTAAAATGCACTTCAGATAAAGATGACTGTTAAAATAGATATAAACACTGTTTTTGTCCTTTGCCCAATCCCTGCCTACTCTCCCACCTTCCATCTCTCTCTCCCTCTCTTTTTACTTTGCCCCTCTTTCTCTCTCAGGTAGAAGATGTCAATGATAATGCCCCCCTCACGTCAGATCCTATCTACCACCCAGTCGTCATGGAGAACTCTCCGAAGGATGTGTCAGTCATCCGTATCCAGGCGCAGGACCCTGACCTCACTGCCACACCCAGTCGTCTGAGTTATCGCATCACTGCAGGCAACCCGCAGAATTTCTTCACTATCAACCCCAAAACAGGTGAGACTCACACACAGACACACTGTCTGGCAACATAACTGGTAATATAATATTGTAGATGAATTCATTAGTAATATATCCTTGTAAACAACAAATAATTACAGCAATCTATTGTGTTTATATGTTTACATGCCTCTGAAATGTTCTTTCATCATGCACCTCCTACTCCACGTAATTCAATAAAAGCCTTTGGTTCCCACACAACAAATTAAAAAGACTTTTGTGCCCACACAGTCAAACATCTAGGACACTGATGAGCCGCCCAGACAATCTTCACCGCGCTGTTAGCTGAATATTGCTTCCAGTCTTCTGTCTGGGTGAAAGCTCTTTGCAGTGTACTTGAGGAAATTAGTGTAGTTAGTACTTTATTAGGCCAGTGTGTGGGTGAATATCTTCTAATCATGAAGGAATTTATAGTCAAAGCAATTTTCTTTCCCATTACTTTTGTTCCCTGAAGGATGGCCGAAATAGTTTTTTCTATGGATTCTGTGATATATGGCGACATGAATAAAAACATGTTTTTTTTTCATGTGGTTAATCTGAAGGGGTAAACGAAAGCTGAATTTGGCGAAAGGTTTCAGGAGTATTTGCTTGGATTTGGAGCCACTATGGGATGAAGACAGGGTCTTAAAGTGAATTCTGAATTGATGTTCAGACAGCCTGAGGTTGTATATCACCTCTTTTCAGCCTGTGGGAAAATACTGCGTGGAAAATGAAAGCCTGTGTAAATGTGTAAGATTTTCACGCCGTTCCTGTCTCAACCAATTTTACTTTAATGTGTACATGCAAAAACACCGTCTGGTTCTGTGAATGTAGCCTAATTAGGTGTAAAGATGCAACATTGCGCTCCTACATCATAACACTGGACTCAATGGACACAAAAAAGTCAAAATTGATGCAGCAGAAGCAGAGATATTTTTATTCACCGTGTTCCTCTTCCTTGTCAAAAACTATATCACACACAACAGGGACATGCACAGACATTTTGAGGAGCTGTTGCTCAACCTGAGAAAAACAAACAAACAAAAAAAACCTAACCCAGCTGCCTATATGTTACTAACTAGCCGAGATTGGTTCATGTAATAGAATAATGTTATATTATGTGTCGTGAAGCAAACATGACACATTGTTCAAAAGATATTTTATTCACAGGGTGTCCCACTGGTTATACTTAAGTGGCTGGGAAGAGAAGCTAATGTGAGAGTTGCTAAAAACTGTAATTCCTCGAGCGGCCACTTGAGGCTGGCTACAGAAACCTCCATAGGCGCCTGTATTAAAACGTCCAACTTCACTGCAGAGATAAACAAGTTTACAGCCTGGTGCAAAACTCACCTGTTCAAATTATATAACGGCTTCAAGTCATGCATAATTAACAGTGTGGCCGATTTCTAAATTAACCGAGAGGAGGAGGAAGTAGGACTGCCAACACGGTGGCAGCCAGCCGCATATTTTGGGCTTCAGAAGACGCTTCAGAAACATATGGGTGATGTCACTCATATGCTGTCCATTCTTTATACTGTCATTGGTTATACTATATTTATACCATATTTATGCAGCACAATGGCAAAAATAAAACTAATATTATTATTTTTTCCTGCAAAGTGGCAGCTCAGACAAAGAGGGCAATGGGCAACTTTAGTCTAGTCTTGGGCATGTTCCTGACCCGCAATGCAACGCAGCTACATGCGGTTTGGTTTGGGAGATTTGACTTCAACCCCACATGCAGTGATACTCCCCATGACCTGTAAACAGACTTTGAGTTTTAACACAGTTTTCGTCTCTTAATCCAGGCTCACATATTCACTTTTTGTTTAACCTGACTGTTGAGATCATTTTTGTGCATAATGTATTTATACATTCTCAGAATGTTTCGAGCACCGCAAATCTTTTCTACACATCTGTGAATTTTATGTGGCTGTAAAATCTTTTTTTGGCCATTCACACACTCGAATTCCTCATGCATTTTTTTTTAACAGGCTCACAAAAGACGATTTACAGCTGCAGCCTGTGAACTGAATATTATCTCACAACATTATGCCCGAACATCATTTCCAAACTCGGAATCTTTCAGACCCTGTGTTAAAGACACGAGCCCTGTCAGAGCCTGTCTTGATTCATACTTTTCAGCCTTGTTGTAAGATTTAAAAAGTCAAGTATTTATTACTTATTGACAAAACCTCCATGTTTGAAAATTAGAAGAATCCCCATTGTGTCTCCACAGAATACAAATATCATCAAAACAAATAAATTCAGATGTGTTTCACTTCCTGCTGCCAAGTTTGTATTCTAGCGAGGGTCCCCTGCATTCTCAGAACAAACGTAGCTTGAAGCTTACATTAAAGAATTATTGTAGATGTGAAATGTTTTATTCAAATCTCGAGGAAAAATAAGTAAAGTCTCCTCTGTCTCTGCCCTAGATTAAGTTATGAGTCTTTCAATAAACACCAAAAGGGAGATTTCTGCTGTTCCAGGGACCTGGATTCTGATTCAAGGAAATGTCAATGTAATGATCAAAAACTGGTGGCCTATATTGTGCATGCAGCACGTCAGTTATCAGGATGATGGTGGAGGGAATTCCCGAATGGTATGCTGTAGCATGTTCACTGTTTTAGTGGATATCTCAATTTCTCTTCCTCCTCCTCTCATTCTCATCCTCATGAATATGCATGTTTCTGCATTACAGCATTCTGAATATATAATATTGACAGTATATATGGAAGCAGGCTGGACTGAACCAGGGTGAAAAGGCACATTATTGATCCCATTAGAGGCGTACCCGTCCTCACGCTCATTACCATGTACACTATCACACTCAGTCTTGACCCTTTAGAATCCTTAAGAGTAAAATATGATTCAGGTCATCTATCTTCGAGCTGTAATAATCTGTTTCTGCGCCTGTGTTGATGCATCACAGCTGATCACAAGTAGTGTTCACACATCCAGCTCCATGTGTGTGTCTGTTGTGGGGCAATTTAATCAATTGATTAATTGGTTACAACAGTGTGTTAGAGAGGGCAGCTCTGTTGCAGTGAGTCGATGAAGATGCTGCTGCTCTGCGGAGTGTGCATCCACATGTGTTCCTGTCTCTGAGTGAACCGCAAAACACACCTAACAGCTGTGTGTGTGTGTGTGTAAGTCACAGGGGAGAAGTTCTAGCCATCTGAGCCCCGCTGTCTTTCTCTGTCAAAGACCCACATTATTTTATTATCTGTTTCTCATTAATTATAATTAATTCCATACAAGGGAACTCGTATTGATGACTATCTTGTTCGTACTGTGAAAAATGAATTTTCACTGCAGCACCGAGTGATTGGTTTTTAATGTTTTAAGAAGTCTTTTGTCTCCGAGGTCACACGTCAGGTCGGATTCAAACGGCTTATTGAATCCCAATAAATAATGTGAAAACTGTGATTTTTATTTACTTTTGTCCTGCTGTTTCTGAAAGACACGACCACACAATGTGAATTTGAATACATCATCAATAATGTTGGCGACATTTCCAGTCTATTAGTTTGGGAATAAGAAATGCATGATTGAGAAATATGAATCACTCCTCACTGTTTACCCAATCAAACGCATTTCCTTGTAGTGCAGTGATTTCATTGGACAGATGAATAAACAAAACCCGGCTGATTGATTTGCTTTCATGAAGCTGCTGTCAGCCACACTATGACCTGAGCTTCAAGTTTCAAATTGTTTTTCAAAACTAGGTTTGGGGGGTGGTTCAAAGTAATACATTTTCGACTTCACTCTCAAAGTGTCAGTTTGATGGGTTTGAGGGACCGCGACAATTCCCAAAATGTATCGAAGCAAGCAAAAAAAAAACTTTGAATGAGCACAAAACGTGTAGCCTTAATGTGCTGTGACAGCTTACAGTGCCGTCTGTTTGTCTCTGGGTGTGAGTGAAGCGTACCTTCTTTTGGGGGGTGAAAACAGAGCAGATAAGTGTTGACACAGGGTGTTAGATGGAGTGCTTCATACATTTTTTTTTAAAAAGCATGCATGTTTGCTGAGTGCTGTCAGAGTGTCACGGTGGTTGTGTGACCTTTTGTTTTTATAGAACTCACTGTTGGATTGTATTGGTTTTGTCGTACCACAATATTACCAAGTCAATCCTATAGTGATGTGAATTAAACTTTATGATTAGTAATGAACAAAAGTATGATTTTTGTTAAGTATATCTTTATTAATAATTATGTGTCACATCTTATTCACATATAATAATAATATACATTAAAATAATAAAGAAATAAAATAAAAAATAAAAATAGACAGCAAAACCTCCTTTGACATTTAACTGTTATTCCCTGGTCTGGGAAGCACCTTCCAAAATCCATTAGATATTCTAGGTCCTACATAATCGAGAAATGAGGTCCATATATGATAAAATAAACCAATTTTCCCTCTGGACCAGTATGTCAAATATTCCACGGGTAAAAGGTCAAATATTACCTTATGCCAATTCTGACTGATGGTGGCTTATTTGAAATCCATTTCAGCAGTATAGTTTTACATGCAGCATATGTTAAAACATTCCACACAGTTTTTGACAATGAGATCCTTTTATTTGTCAGTGTGGTAATCCCAACAACAGACATACTGGGTCCAGGTCCAACTCCTTATTAAAAACCAAATGTAATTTCAAAGCCACTTTATACAGTTATGTATAAAGCTACCAACTTCCTTATTACACTTGATGCACAAAGCTGATTTCTTTGGGTCCATCTTATGTCTGGGTTCAGGTGATATCTGAAGGCGATGCAGTCATTTAAATTGTGATTCCTTTGCATATGGATATGTTGTTAGCATGCTCCTACATGTCCGTCTCCATAGCTTCATCTATTACCAAAAGTATGATTTTTCCTCAGTTAATTCCCCTGAGATGACTAAGAAGAAGGCCATAAATTGACAAAAATTTTATAGGGAAGAACAGAAGTTTAAAGATTTGAAACAGGCCACTGGACCGTCACATACATTTTGTGTGAAGGTGTGGGTGGGGATTTTTAATTTATTCTTCCCCCCGTCCAATTAAAACAGAGAATCAGATGTGCTGTGAGCTGTAGATCATTGATTTTTATCAGAGTTGTTACTCGTGCTGTGTTCTGCTGAACAAGCCCCTCCTCCCCACCCCGTCCACAGTCTCTCTCCTACAGCTTGTGACCGCTGCTCTAGATTTACTCCTAATTTGCTTAATTGAAGTTAGCCTGCGTAGCAAGCTCAAGGTGACACTGTGTGAGAGCGTGTGAGTGTGTGTGCATGTGCTCCATTAGTCTATCCGTTGAGTGTTGACTGCGCTGCATATATATTTTAAACATCCAAAATAATCCCATTCCACTGCAACGCTTCATTACGCTGACAACAAACGCGTTATCGCCACTCAGGCACGTACAGTGTCATCATTCCACATGACAGTCCACACAGAAATGATTTGAGAATCTGTGTATGTATTTTGTTATTTAGGCATGAAATGCAGATGTCTTTATTTGCACATACCGGTAGATATTCACATGCTCACACCCTGCACATCCTGTAAATGAAAATAAGAAAGCTGCAGCAGGCAGGCAGTATTCTTTTTTTTCCTAAAACAGAAACAAAATAATCATATTTCAGTGCTTACATTTGTATTTGTGTGCAAAAGAGATCCAGACTGTGACAAATGCACCAATTTGACTGTGTTTGCAAGCTCCCATGAGACGTTTAATAGTATACAAGGGATGCGATCAACGACATTCATTTCTCCTGGAAAATAAAAGTCAGCTTACAATATTGTAAAACTGTCATATAATGGGTTGAATCTGTTTTATGGATAAATGCTAGCATCCTTCCCATTGTTTCCCTTCCAGCGAGGATAATGTCTGGGGAGCTTTTGATTTGTTTAGCTCACAAAGTTTAAACCCAGCAATTATTGATTGATTGTCTGTGTTTGTGTATTTGGGCCATCTTTGTAGTTTCTACAATGACAAGCGAGCGAGCGAGCAAATGAGAAAATAAGACAACGCTGAAATAAAAAGAGAGAGAGAGAGACGACAACAAATGCCGGGGGGAAAATGGAGCTGTCACTGTCTGTGATCTCTGCAGCCTGCGAGGGTTTGTCAAACTGTCGAAGCATCATCTGAATAATCTGGTTAAATCAAAGCTATTATCAATAGCCTCGCTCCTTTCCCTCTGTTCTGGTGGCATGCTGGCCAACTGAATGACCCTCAGCTATAATGTGCCATATGACCATGTGCCAAATGCTGTCTCTGCCAAGGCTTCAGGCTATATTTTTTCTGCGATATGAGTGTGTGCGAGCGTTCACATGCACTCAACCGCTCTCAGGCATTTCGGCTTTAAAGTGTTATAATGTTTGTAACCTTGTGGAGAGGAGCGATGATTTTAGGATGTATGCAGTGTTCACACTAATGATGAAGAGACACCAACTGTAACCTTGGATCTCTATTCGCTATCTGCAAATCTGTTTTTGTGTGCAATCTAAAGTTGCTCTTTTATGATTCTTAGGGCTAATCACAACAACCGCGAGGAAACTGGACAGAGAACAACAGGCTGAGCATCTACTGGAGGTACCCAAAACTTGAGTATTGTTCAGATTATTATTTATCTGGCCATGGCACCTGCCATAGCCCACTATTAACAAAGACAGGTTGGAGGACAACCCTGGCAGGCCCTCAAGGATCCATAAACTGTGATGAATGACTGTAGTTTTGGGCCCCAGGTTTAGGATTTTCTAAATGTAATCATTCATCATTGGTTATCTTCTCTACTCAGGATGGGAGCAGGGAGGAGAGGAGTTGGTCTGCCCAGCATTTGATAAGCGCAGACACTGGGCATACAGATAGCTCCGTGATTACCATTTCTGTTGCTTCATGCTGCTCTGCATGCAGATGAAGCTGATAATCAGAGATTCTCAACTTTAGAGGCACGAGCAACCTCCTACTTCCCCAGACTTTTCTTACAACTTATTAAATGCTGCTGAATCTACAAACACTTTTGCCCTTCTACAAAATGGAATGAAGTAACCCACAGTTGACCCACAGCATTGTTGCTGTGTTGTTTTGTTTCTCGATTGCCAATTGACTTGTCTAGACTCAATAAGTCTTTGCTTTGCTGAGCTCCAGTGCTTAATAAGAACCCGGCGTATGACAACACACTACAAAATGAGATCGGCAAATGCTGTTGAAAGAAGATGCATCTAAAAGCATCATACATTTAAACAGTTACAACTAAAAGGAGTTTAAAATTGGGGTCAGACAAGTTTTGTTGCGCATCATCCTGTCCTGTCCTTAGATACCAATACGAATGCCAGTCCAGTTGTGCCACCCACTGCTCTGTCTGTCAGTCTATGCTGCCTGTTTGTAATTAATAGTCTAGTGAGGCAGACAGGCTGGCAGCAGTGGTGTTCACCCTGATCTGATCCAATTGATCAATGATCAGACCTCTGCCTCTACCTCCAGGGGATCAATAATACAAAGAGATTTCCCTTGAGCAGCCCCACATGGTCCTGCACTCAACATGCCAGCTAACATTAAAGATGTCAATAAATGTATGCACTCACAAAGAAACTCCCACACATAACACAGAACATCTTCAAGACCGACTATCTGACGTGTTTATTTTGTATGTGTGCTTGTACACCTGCGTGTTCTCCTCAGGTAACAGTTATAGATGGCCCTGTGACGACCCGCCAGTCGACAGTGTGGGTCATAGTTCACATCGATGACGAGAACGACAACCCGCCCACTTTCCCTGAGGTCACCTACCGCATCAGCTTGACTGAACGAGACCGCAACAAACGTGGGGAGCCGGTCTACCGCGTTTTTGCTTATGACCGGGACCTCGGAGCCAATGGCAACATCACCTACAGCATTGTTGACGGTAATGAGGATGAAAAGTTCAGCATTGACCCCAGGACTGCTATGGTGTCCTCAAAGAAGATGGTTACAGCGGGAAGCTATGATGTCCTCACTGTGAGTTTCATATACTTCATTTTGATGTATTTATTTTATTTATTTAAATCAGCAAACTTTTGTGTTGATTTTGTCCCCTGTGGACAGAATCAGTAGCGTTTCTATCATCTCGTTTTGTCTGATTTTGACTGGAATCAGACTGAATCTGACCTGGTGTCAGGCATTGCAGCACTGAGAATAATCATATAGAAATAGTCAATCTTTTTGCTGATGGTCTTGTTTGTCTATGTAGGTCACATAGTACCAAAAATGTACAGGTGTCTTCATGCACCTGATGTACATAAACACAACTTCAGCTGTGCTACTCCACCCACCTTAACATAAATAACAAAAATATATAAGCCCAAACACACAGGCTTGTGTCCAATAAAAAATGAACAATGTTTGCTCCTGTCAACTTTGCACCTGTATAAAAGCAGAGTCCTATAAAATAATGTCAAGAGCTATGAATTTAGTTAAAGCAAGAAACAGGAAGTGGAAAGAGAGAAGCACTGTGCCTGAAAGAGACCAGTCAGACTGTGTAATTTAGGCTATAGAATCATTGTCATGTTTGCCATGTTGCTAATGACTGCTGTATTTTAGCTAAGTATTAAATTTAAATTCATAACCAGTAAAGTACATTTAAAGGGGTGTAGGATTTAGTGCCACCTAGCAGTGAAGTTGCAAATTGCAACAACATGAATACTCTCCCACAGCTCACCCACTTCTTCCAAACATGTAGGAAAAACTCTGGTTGCTAAATTCATATAAAAAGTAAAAGGTCGTATCTGGATCAGTGTTTGGTTTGTCTATTCTGGGCTACTGTAGAAAAATGGCGGTTCAACATGGTGGACTCCATGGAAAAGGACCCGCTCTCTCCAAAGGGCTCATTTTGAGACGACGAAAACACAACAATTCTAGTTTTTTAGGTAAATATGCACAAATGAAAACATTCTAATGAATATTATATTCCAATCCTGCCTATAGATACTCCTAAATCTTACACACTGGACCTTTAAGTGCTGTTTGGTCCAAACTTTAGCTAAATACAGTACTCATTAGCAACATGGCAAACATGACAATAACTCTATAGTCTGAATCACAGATTAGAGATGGTCTCTTTGCTGCTTTTCCACTTCCTGTTTCTTGCTTCAACTAAATTCATAGCTCTTGATGTGACGACTCTGCCTTCACACAGGTGCAAAGTTGACGGGAGCAAACATTTATTCATTTGAGCATTTATATTTGTGTTATTTATCTTAAGGTGGGTGGAAAAGCACAGCTGAAGTTGTGTTTATGCACATCAGGTGCATAAGCACACCTGTGCATTTCTGGTACTCTGGCATGAAATAGCACTTGTGTTTACTCCGCTGAGACTTATCCCAAACACCAGCACAAATTCATTCACACCTGCCCCAGCCCCCTTTTCACTTAGACCCCTGATTTTTCTTACGTGTCGGACTCACTGATTAGATGGTCATGCTCATGTGGCCTCGGAGCCCTTTGCTCTTTCTTGTGCTTTTGCTCAGTTTCAGTGAAAATAGCTCCTAGTTGAATTGTGGAAGCATCCTCCTCCGGTGACACGGATAACAAACACACCAATCTTCTCCCCTTAAGTCATGTTTCTTTATTGAGGGGGTATTGCTCTTCTCTGAGCAAATAATGGTTCAAATAATGGATTCAGCTCACAGGTTCTGGTCTTGAGTGAGTAACACCGTATTATACAATTACAGGTTCATATGGGTTCATGAGATTTAGTTGATTTGTTTTGGTTAATGCTTTTTTCCTATTTGTTGTGTGAAAAGAAGTTATTTGAAGTCAGTCAGGGACAGCCATCCTATTAAACTGTAATTGCTGGGATCAGTTTCGAGGTTAGCAAAAATATTATGTATGGATGAGACGCCGCCGAGGTGTAAGTATAGAGAAGATGAATATAGGTCTCATCTGTATAGTTTTGATCTGTGTAAAGCAGAAAGGCCAGAATTCTAATACGTTCTCAGTGTTTGCTGAATACATACATACTAACAACAGATCCAGTGTAGTGGAAAATCCAATTTACAGTAAATCTCGTCCTTTCAGTCTTTTCAGTTTTCCAGTGTGGTTTATCATCGTTTCAACATTTTGCATAAACTCCCAAATGTTTGATTCAGTTGCTCCTGGATGTGTCGGCTGAATGCCGTTTCTCTGTATTGTTCCTTTCTCTCAGATAAAAGCGGAAGACAGCGGTGATACCCCATTATGGGCGACTGTCAAGCTTCATGTGGAGTGGATTCGCAAACCCGTTCCCTCGCCTCTGCCCCTACTATTCACCCAGAGGTACTACAATTTCTCTATTTCGGAGACAGCTGCTGTAGCTCAGCCGGTGGGAGTAGTCGCTGTCAGCCAGTCAAGCACACCTGTCTGGTTTAATATCATCGGTAAGAAAATTTACATACGTTACTAGACTAAACATACTCAGAGTTTCTTCTTTGCTGTGCTGTCAGGTTATTTGAGATGCATGTATTCAGACTTTTTACAACTATAGAAAAATATCCGGGGCACTAGCAGAAGTTTTCTAAATGATTCTTGTCATTTGTCATATTTTAAAAAATACTTTAAGCCGGCATCCAAATGTTTTAATTGATTTATTAAAAAAGGAAATTTGGTTTTATTCCAAAGATTTGTGAATACTTGTGTGTACAGGACATTGAGTTGCCCTTGAAGGATGCATAAAGTAGTTTGAATTTAATTAAGTCAATATATCTATCTGTATGGTGGAGTATCATGAATATTTTTCGAGAGATGTTGTTTGGTTTTTTTGGGTCAGACCTGTCTGATCCAGAACCAACGCACTGGAATCGTCAATCAGTTTTCGGTTCAGTATTTCTCCATTCAAACTGTCGGCTTCCTCACAGATCTCCACATTCTTGGACAGATTTCAGTTTCTACGACTTTCTGTCACTGCTGACGGCTTTTTGAAGGTTAACTATTGTGGACGTTTCTCATAATCAAAATGAGTTTTTTAAAATCAAAGGAACACTGACACAGTTTATAGCTGATTTATTGTACACAGGCAAAAGTGCATTGTCTCTATAAAGCATTTCTCATCTGTATCATTTACTTTGCCAAAAGCATTCTGGCAAACAAATGCAAATGAACAAATGGCTCCTGCTCAGGCTCTGGTAGACACAATAAATCTATATCAATAAATCGTTTCTGTACCTGTCTGCCCGTTCCAAACTGGGGAGTTCTGTCATGTCCCTCGATTAAAGTCTTGATTGCTATTCAACAATTCTGATTACAGCTCCCTTACTCGAATATTAATAATAAAAAGCAGCCGATTATTAGTTGATTATTCTTTCTTTGTCACACACATCAGAGATACAAAAACTGCAAATGTGGACAGTTTTTCCAGTTCCACTCTTACTGTTGATATCAGAGGAGTAATTGTGCAGGAAAAGCTCATTAATATTTCACTTTTTTCCCACAAAAAGCATGGTGATTATCTTTTCTCTCAAACCCCAAGAACTGGACTTGAATGTCATCCATGAATGAAACACATTTCGCTTACTGTGCTGAAGTATTCTGATCAAAGTCCACTCACATTGTTTAATAATGCACAGAACAGCAAAAAAATGTCAAGAGGTCAACTTTGCAGAACAGGGTTTATTCTGCAGATAGTTCAGAGCTTTGATCAAAAGAAAATTCTTCCTTCCTTAAATATTAATAATCTCTTTCTCTTTCTTTATCTCTTGCTGTTAAGGTGGACGGCTCGCCAAAGAAATGTTCTACATTCCGCAGAATGCATGTGGAAGGAATTGCTCCTTGACACAGGTCTGGTCAAACCTAAATTTGCTACAGCTCTTCCTCAAATGGTCAAATCCTGGAGAAACCTCGCAAATGCCTTGTTTTAGCCCGAGGCGGCGTTGATTGATCTGAGCTTGAAAACGATTCTCCGACAACTCCGCACAAACAGCACTGGATAGTTAGCCCAGGTGGAACACATGTCCATAACTTTAGTTCAGCCACTGCGCTGCTACTTTGCAAAGCAAATAAAAAAAACAGCTGAACGTGTTTTGATGTCGAGGCCGTGATGCCAGCGCATTTACAGACAACTTATTTTTGTTGCACCGGGGAAAAGAAAATTGTATTCCGCCTGCGATGTTCTGATGTTTGCAGATCCTGTATGTCTGTGTTTCTTGTATTGGTGTCCATGTGTAACTTGTGAACCAACCGTATGAACCAACAGAGAGCCACTCAAAAGAACTGCTCCACCACACCACTATTGATCATAAAAACTCCACAGGGTAACTTTGAGCTATTAATCATCGTGCCTGTCACTTATCTGCTGACAGCAATTAAAGGTGTTGTCTTGAACACTTGGAGAGTAATTAAAATTTAACATAAATTATTGGCTATTTAACAGAACACTAATTAAATATTTTCTGCCGATTCATTTTTTCCAAACTTAAACTAGTTTATTGACTTCTAGCACAGAGTTTTCGGCTGCAGGAACATACTGTGTATCTAACTCACCTGTTTGGATCTTGTTTTGCTGTATGCTTGCAAAATACAGACCGCAAGAAAAATACTAAAAACTAACTTTGAAGCATGATCAGACCCGCCTGGGGGAGGATCAAACAGACAGGAAAGAAGAGGTACTTCTGTTTTTTTACTTAGAGGCTACAGACTGTGATTTCTGTTTTTCTTGATGCTGTGAGATTGTAGAGTAGTATTGACCAAGCTCTCCTGTAGAAAAAACAACAACAACAACGTGGAAGAAAAAAAAGAAAAAAAAGAATTGCGAATCCCCGTGGTTTGCTCCAACTCAACACGCATCAGTGGTCCTGTGAAAAATGCCCAATCAGTATTCATATGCTGAGGGGAGCTCAAGCTCCCAGATATCTCGAGAGAGAGAGAAGCTGGAATGAGACGAAGGATGGTACCGCATACCTAACACGTATCAATCCTCTCCTCTCACTCTAATCAAACATTAAGCCTCTAAACTGTACACTCACTGCCCGTGGAAAAGACCCGGCTGCAGGTTTTTGATCTCCGAGATGGGTTGTGTTTTGGAGTGATAAGACAGATGTTTGTGTGGCTGTTAACAGCTCTCAGGCTGCCAAGTGAGTTCGATGCTACATTGCGTTGCATTTCAGTTCATTTTATTTCACAGACCCTCTAGCTCCAGACGCAGGCACCTGGCCAAAACAATTACACAGTAATAACTTAGAGCACCTGAGTTTAGCACGCAAAGTGAATACTAAATGACTGAGACTGTGTGAACTATGTGTGTGTGATTCCAGGGAGCTTTGACATGCAGTTTGACCTTCAAGTGGGTGTGGGGACTCTGGTCGTGGCCAAGCCTCTGGATGCAGAGCTGCAGTCTGTGTACAACATGACTATACAAGTGACAGATGGGACCAACTTTGCCACAGCACAGGTACACACACACTTTTGATTTGTAATGCACTGGCACAGCATCTTACACACCCCAGACCCACGTCAAATGAAATTATTGTTAGTTCTTCCTTGGGGAGCTGTTTACTCACAGCACCCCTCCTTCCACACTTGCTCTCCCTTTTTCTGAAATTACAGTATCTCTTTGCTGACTATGAAATGTGCTTTTTGTTGCTCTGTCTTTGACATTGCCTGTGCTCCTGCTGTCTTGGCTGGCCTTCTAGGTTTTGCCTTATATGGGAAATCCTTGTTAACAGTGGATTAATGGGATTAACTTGGGCAAATAAAGGTTAAGTGTTTGTATAAATAACAACAAATTTGAATATCCCTTTTAGAAAACATTGTGTCTGGCATGAAAAAATACTACAAACCATTCTACAGAGATTTAGTGTAAATACTGTTGCTATCGCCACCTTGCAAGTGAGAAATTCAAGAGGTAACACTTCCCGTCAACTGTTTGAATTAGTCTCCAAAGCTAAATCGACACCTTATCTCTAAGCACTCGTGTCTCTCTGTCACTCAGGTGTTTATCCGAATACAAGACAGCAATGACAACCCTCCAGTCTTCTCACAGCCAGCCTATGATGTCAGCATCTCAGAGGACGTGCCCGTTGACATGGAGCTCCTGCGGGTTAGGGCGTCAGACATGGACGAGCGTGCCCGTTTGAGCTACTCCATCTATGGCAGCGTAGACCCCGCCAGTATGAGACTGTTCCGGGTCAATCCTGGGACGGGCGTTGTCTACACTGCGGACAGATTGGACTACGAGGCCAGAACGCAGCACATCCTCACTATCATGGTGAGAAGGGAGACGTGGAAGAGTTATATTTGTGTGTGTGTGTGCTTGGTTGGTTACAATGAATCTGTGCCTGTGTTTGTGTACCTGTGCTCTTTTTCGTGGCAGCTCTTGGCTGCTGTCTCTGCCTCACTTAATTCTAACTGATTTCTTTCATTTATCAAAGCCTTACAATGCTATTCCTATTCTTGTCTAATTTCGCCTCAGGTCAAGGATCAGGAGTTTCCGTTTAACCGTGACCTGGCTCGTATCCTGGTGGCAGTGGAGGACTCCAATGATAACATCCCCTACTTCACCAGCACCGTATATGATGGTGTAGCCTACGAATCTTCTCCCATAGGCACTTCTGTACTACAAGTGACAGCCTTAGACAAAGACAACGGGATTAACGGGCAACTCACCTATACTCTAGAAGCAGGTGTGATGTTATCTGGAAGTAAATTAGTTTTATGTCTCTCTTTTCTGGCTTTAACCACTGGTTTGAACTGTTTTAATGCTTTGTCAGAGGAGAACAAATTGGGATCCTTATTTACCAGTAATGATGTCTGTAACCTTTCTGCTGCTTTCAGGTAACACGGGCAGTGTGTTTGGCATTGATAATGCCACAGGCCTTATCTTCGTTGCCCGGGACCTGGACCTCACCTCTGTGGGCTTTTACACTCTCACTGTGCGTGTCACAGACAGTGGATTTCCTCCGTTAATGGCCACAGCTTCAGTTCACATCTCCTTGATACTCTCTGACTTATCCAACCCCAAATTCTCTCAGAAGGAGTATCAGGCTGAGGTAAAGAGAGAGAGAGACGGCTGAGTGAAAGGATGGGTGAATGGGAGGGAGAGATAGATGAAATAAAGAAAGGCTGGAAGATGTTAGGGAGGGATGGATGGCACACCTCTCTGCATATGCAATGGGTAAATATCGTGAATGAAACTCTATCATCAAAGTGACTAAAATCTTTTTCACTTGCATGTACAGATCATGGAGAACAGCACTATTGGAACACACGTCACCACTGTTAGCGCCCTCAGCCGCTCAGCACTCACTTATGACATCACCCAGGGCAACGAGGACCACTGCTTCTTCATCAACCATCATACTGGTGTGATAAGCACACGCAGACTACTTGACTTTGAGGTTTGTCAGCGCTCCAGAGTAGTAGGCGTGCAAATTTATACCATCTGCCAACGCTCAGTGTTGACCCTGATTGTTTTCTCTCATATATTATGTACATAGAATTTTAAGATGGCATTTTTTTATTGCACTCTTCATTGCTTTTCTTTGTTTTGGCAGCAAACGACGTCTTACTTTCTGGTGGTGCATGCCCTGAGCATGGCCGGAATGGAGGCCAGCACCACTGTCATCGTCCAGGTGGGGGATGTCAATGATAGCCCACCTGTCTTCCAACAAATCAGGTATCAGCGGTGGTCGAAAGAGGAGAGCTTTGGCACCGAAGTTCTCCTACGCCTGTTTGCAGAGGTGTAATTAAGTATAGCTCTCCTCTTTCATAGCAGTGTCCTCTTTTGCCGTAACAGGTATGTGGGCGCAATCAGCGAGGCTGCTCCCGTTAACAGTGTGGTCCTGGGAGAGGACGGTAACCCTCTAGTCATCCAGGCGACCGATAAGGACCGCAATCACAATGCCCTGTTAGTGTTCCAGATCCTAGATGAGACTGCTCGTATGTTTTTCAGCGTGGACTCCGGGACTGGATCAATTCGGTGGGTGAAATCTAGAAACCAGACCAACTGAATCACAACTGATTCATCTGCTTATAAACTGATATATTTGATCATTTCTGGATTTCTTCTTACTTGAATGGTTCTTAAATTTTAGAACGATTGCGAGTCTGGACTATGAGACCTTCTCTGAATTCAACTTCCGCGTGCACGTTAGAGACAGTGGTCAGCCTCCTAGGAGCGCTGACAGGCCCGCAGAGGTTGTTATAAAGGTAAGTAAATATAAAGCACATGAATCATCTTCCGCTGCCTCCTAAATCATTCTTGACTCACTTCTATTCTTATGTTACATTTGTAGACATTATTTTCATTCTGTATATACCCTGTCTTAGGTGATCAACATCAATGACTCACCTCCAAAGTTATCGCAGGACACTTACGAGACAGTGCTCCTCCTGCCAACGTACGCGGGAGTCGAGGTCCTCCGCATTGAGGCTTTCGACCCTGATATGACCACTGACCGCATTCTGAACCCCGACAAGTCCATCACTCGCCAGCTGGTTTACTCTCTGGTGGACAAAAATGTGGAGTACTTCTCTGTGGAGCGTTACACCGGAGTTGTGACCGTCGTCAATCAGAGCCTCAATAAAGACCGCTACCGCTTTAATGTGAAGGTAAGAGAGCGGACAAGACACATTCAATTTCTATGCATCAGTGGCTTAGATAAACAGCATGCAGCTGGCTTAGACTTGCTCCTGTAATAATGATCACCACAGGGAGATGAGGGCATAGGGTCAGACGCTTGGTCAGCTGCATTGTGCACACAGAGCCCAGTTATTCAGAAGAACACCAGGACTATTGATACAGGGCTGTCTGCCCAGGTAGAAGGGCGGTCTCCAGGTTTCTCTGCCCTTTGGTTTGTTTTGTTACTTTGTTAAGACAGAAAAGGGCAGTGCATGAGAAGTTATCCATTATAACCACGGCATTACATCATCTGCATTAGCCTATTGTGAATCAGCTGAAAATAAATGCAAAGAATTATCTGAGAGTCCAACAAAGCTTTCGATTTTGTTTGTTTTAAGGTATGGGATGGACGTTTTTCCAGCATGGCATCAGTCACCGTAGTCGTCCGTGAAGCTATGGACAACGGCCTTCAGTTCACCTTCCCCGTCTACTCCGCTTCCATCCCAGAGAACATACCCAATGTTACGTTAGTGACTGTTGTCAACACCGTGGGCCACCGCCTCAATGAGCCGCTGAAGTACACTCTGCTGAACCCCAGTGGACGCTTCACGATCCGGCCGACCTGTGGAGTGGTGCTCACCACCGGTGTGCCTTTTGACCGAGAAGAGAGAAACAGTTACGAGCTGGTGGTGGAGGTGAGCAGAGAAGATGAGATCCTGAGGGTGGCCAGAGTGACTGTTCAAGTTCAGGTGGGTGTGGAAATGGTGCTTTTTTGTTACTTACCGTTTGTGCTTCTGTTACCAAATGTTGGGGATTCATCCTTTAAGCCCTTAGGTCCCACCAAAATGGGGATAAGATTTTCTTCTCATTTTCTAGGTGGAGGATGTGAATGACAATGCTCCAGAGTTTGTCAACCTTCCCTACTACGCTGCAGTACAGGTGGATGCAGAGCCAGGATCAGCTATTTTCAGGGTCTCGGCCATAGACCAAGACAGCAAACTGAATGGAGAAGTGACTTACAGCCTTAAGCAGCAGCACAGGAACTTTCAAGTGAGAGAAATCTACAATTTCCTGATTTCCTGCTCTTAAATATTTTCTTTATTTTATATGAGTTCATGGATTTACACATTGTACGGCTCCTTATGTTTGTGTTTATGTATTCCTTGCAGCTGAACCCTGTGACTGGAGAGCTGACATTAAAGAGGGCCTTCGAGGCCGACTTATCTAATGCAGAGTACAAGCTGGTCCTTGTGGCCACTGACAGCGGCTTCCCCCCTCTGTCCAGTGAGGTGGAGCTGCCTGTTACTGTAGTAAATAAAGCCATGCCGGTGTTTGACAAACCCTTCTACGGCGTCACTGTCAGAGAGGATGTAGCTGTTTCCACTTCTGTCCTGTGCATCAATGCCACCAGTCCCGAAGGCCAGAACATCATTTTCACCATAACGGATGGAGACCCTTCCTTCCAGTTTGACATTGGCTTTGACACCGGAATCATCAGCGTGATTTACCCGTTAGACTACGAGACCATGCAGTACTACCGGTTGACGGTGAAGGCTACAGATACACTGACGGGGGCAAAGTCTGAGGTTGATGTAGACATCGTTGTGCTGGATGTGAATGATAACCCGCCACTCTTCCAGAACACGTCATACTCGTCTGTGCTCGCTGAGAACTCCATGATTGGAACCACTGTGTTACAGGTGTGTGCATTCTTGGGTGTGTGTGTGTGTCTTGTTTGTTTATTCAGTCAATCCAGTGTGTACTCTTACTGAATGATTGTTTGCACTTAAGACTTACTTCGGCGGTATTGTGGGTGAATATTAGATGCCAAATAATTTATTTATGAGAAGATAGTCTGATATTTCTGTCGAAATTTCCCAGTGGAAGTTCTTGACCTTTAGCAGATAATAGACCAGTGCTGCACCGAGGAACGTGTTTGCACAAAGACAGTTCACAAAGACACCAAAGTTTTGACTTCATTGATTTCTGAGTAACACTTTAGATTAATGTACTTGTAATAAGTGACTGTTAAAAGGTAATAAGTGCCTTATAGGATGCTTATTAACATGAATACAGTATATGTTAATAAGAGTATAAAAGTGTTAATAATACCATTATAAACACATGTATTGTTAGAGTATAAAACATTGATTAAGGTTACAATTAATAAGGTAAATAAATCCATAATTGTGGACTTTAAAACAAGAGGGCATGGCATGTAGAAAGGGATTCAAAGTACATACCTTACATACCGTATCCATCTTGTATATTGTAAACTGCTGCAACTAGTGAATATCCCCAGTGTGGGATCAGTAAAGTCTATCCTGTCCCATGGCATATGCACTCTATCAGGTGGGCTGCCATGCTTCATGGCACATTAGGCCTCATGGCACATTAGGCCTCAAAGAGAAGTTCTATTAAGCAAAACCTCCAACGGGCCTTTGAGAAAAAATAGTACAATTGTTAGTTCAATCACAGTATGTTTCAACACTGAGGTTATACATTATAAAAGATATACTGATATAACTAACAAATATCAAAAATAATGAATAGATTGGTAGGTCTTAGTTAAACGCATTCCATTGGTATTGACTTTAGAAAGAAATTGTCTTATTTATGTGCAGTGGTGCATCAGGTAAAGTGCTCAGAGGACACACTGATAAAACATCAATTAGCAAACAAACTATTCCAACATGGAGGAACAATAGACAGAAAGGTTAATATGGTTGATTTAATTAGACATTGTTCTCACTGTAGAATTGGTAGCTGCATAGTTAACTGTTAATGAATACATAAAAAAAACATTCATTAACCTTGATAACCATTGTTCCCAATAAATCCAGTACCCCTCAAAAGCATAGTTAACTATTAATAAGCACAAATAATAAAGGATTTACGATACAATATGATACGATACGATACAATACAATATTATATGATAGTTTATATGTATGTGTGTATATATATATATATATATATATATATATATATATATATATATATATATTATTGAATCCAACAAAAATCAGGAGGAGGAATATTTAATATTGGATTACATGAATGTTTATCCTGCCTTAAACTACCCGTAGGCTCGCTCAGTTGCCTTCAGGCTTATCATAATACAGTAACACTAAGTATGTTCATGCCCTTGAAACACTGATCCATTGTTAATACTAAGAATATGAATAAGTTCTACATAAGACATGCAGTGCAGTTCAAAGCAGTCGATCAAACCAACAGTAAAAGAGTTTTACATCCTCTACTTCCACAATATATATCAGACTAATAAGTCTTAATTAATTAATTTCTAATTGATGACTGGTCAGTTGTTGCATGTATAGTATAATGCTTTTGTTTTGAAAGTATTGCGCTTCAACAAAATGATCATGTGAGATGTTGGACGATGTTTTGTAGTGACTGCCCTCCCAGTATCTCATTGGAAGCCAGAACTTTATTTCCTTTTTTCATTTGGGCTTAATGTGGCTCTTGTAGTTATAGAGAATGCCAGGCTAAATAAATCAGAGCTTATCTTGAATAATGCATGAAGTAAGTTTAATGTTACTCTCCTTGTAGGTGTTTGCTCAGGACCAAGACTCAGAGAAGAATGCTGTTGTGCGTTACCAGATCGTATCTGACATCTACAACAGCACAGACTATTTCCACATTGACAGTAACAGTGGAGTGGTATTCCTGGCACGCCTGCTTGACTATGAACTCATCCAACGCTACAACTTCATTGTCAGAGCGACAGACAGCGGAGACCCTGCCCTCAACAGTGACGTTAGCGTCACGGCGACTGTTACTGACACAAACGACAATCCACCTAATTTCAGCCAAGCGCTGTACGAGGCTTTTGTCAGCGAGCTGGCTCCGCGAGGACACTTTGTGACTTGCGTTCAGGCGTCAGATGCTGACATCTGTGATGCTCAAAGGCTGAGGTGAGAAGAAGGTTGTGGGTTTGGTGTTTTCTCTGTAATCGGTTGCATCAGAGATGATTTGTTTGTACACGGTTCCTCCATTGAACCCCGGCTGAATGTTTGCCCAAAGTTTTTATTCATTATGTTTAGAAAAGCACATTGCTTACCAGGCAATCTTGTTTTTGTGTTTCGGTTGTAAAAATCGAAGTAATTTTCCCTCCATCTTTTATTTATGTTTCTCTCTAGCAGTTTTGGCTCAGCACTTCTTCAAGTAGATACTAATGTTTCCGGCAGTTTCTTAGCAGAATAACATTGTACAACTTAATCAACACTGCACTTTCTTTTTTTTTTTTTAATAATTGCCTTCAGGTACAGTATCCTCTCTGGAAATGAGAGAATGACTTTTATGATGGAGCCAGATACAGGAGTCCTCAGTCTGTCTAACAAGAGGCGACAAGGCATGAAACTCTCGTATCATCTCAATGTGTCCGTGTCAGATGGAGTCTTCACCAACACTGCTCAGGTGAGACAACTTCTCGGCGGTTACGATTTAGTTCCGTCAACGGATTTGCTCTATTTGAACCTTTTGCAGTGTTTATAAACAGCAAGCTGGGTGACCTTCTTTAGCAACCCCCTCGCTTCAAATTTGTTCCACACATTTGCAGCTGTCTAGTGTGACTGCTCTTTTCCACCACTGGCTGCTGAGCAGCTCTGCAGTTGGAGGTTAATGTGTGCACATGTCATATCCGATTTACTACGAGGATGAGCTGCCAGCTGGAAAGAAATGATCACATCTGTCTCTTAGTGGAAATTACAAGTGGGACTCTGATATCCCACATCTCTGATAGTTCACATTATATGTTTTAGCGATAACACGTCAGCCCATTCTTCTGCTTCTTCTGACATGATTTGAACACAGCGTATGTCCACAGCAGTTTGTCAGAGAGTAATGACCGTTTGCAGCTGCATCAATCACCATTTGGTCACAAGTCTGATGCTCCCATTGCTGGGCCGCAGGCCATGTTGACGTGATTGTGTTTGACAGATATCTGCCAGCGATAATTATTGTGATGGCATCAATAAAATGTCAGCAGACGCGAAGATGATGATAGTCGTGTGACAATTATAACGATGACGGTAATTCACAGGTGATTGTACGTGTACTGGGAGCTAACCTGTACAGCCCGGTGTTCAGCCAGCGGTTCTACCTGGCTGAAGTCCAAGAAAACGCCCCTCCTGGGTCAAAGGTCATTCAAGTAAGCTTGCCTTCTCACTGCTCACTCAGTAATGTAAGAAAACATCCTTACATGAATGATGCTGTAATGACCATCATGACTTTATCTTCTGAACTGATCTCCAGGTTCATGCAACAGATGAAGACTCTGGGCTGTTTGGTCAGATCACCTACTCCTTCATCAACGACCTGGGCAAAACTCAGTTTTCCATTGATGCAGATGGAGTCATATCCACTATTGAGAAATTAGACAGAGAAAATCCTGTTAACAAGGACATGGTGCTGACCGTTATGGCCCTGGATGGTGGAGGTATTATTTCTGACAATAACCAGACTGACTGTAAACTGATTCCCCGTCATCTTCAGCCAATATAAGACTTCCTCTTATGTCTAAACCTGGCGGGCCAAACATGAAGCTAACATTAATGCATGAGTTGCCTCTGTTTGTGGTAGATACACTGCAGATCTAAGATAATAGCTTCTGTATGATAAGATCCCATGCTCCTGAAGATGAATGAAGAAACTAAACATATTCACACAGATGCATCATATTTTATCATGCAAAGGCCTTACAGTGAATGCAACAGTAGAACAAAGCGAATTCAGTTCAATATATTCGATAAACCTCTACATATATTGCACATTTATTCTATGTTCTGTTATTTTTCCAGGCCGTGCATCGTTTTGCACAGTGCGAGTGGTTCTTGCTGATGAGAATGACAACGCCCCTCGTTTCAGAGCTGTGGAGTATCGCATGAGCATTAAAGCAAACGTTGCCAAAGGTTCTCTGGTCACACAGATCCAAGCCACTGACCCAGATGCCGGGTCTAACGGGAGGATCACCTACTCCCTTTACAGCGAGGCTCGTCTATCACTGGTTGATGTGCTGGAGGTCAGTATGTTCTGATCTTTAATTTGAAGAATAATAACAAGGTGCTCGGATAATAGAGCTCCTTCTCTGTTACCTGAAGAAAAAGAAGCAAAAATGGAACCAGATCCAAACATTCATAAATATGTTTAATAAAAGTGAACCATATTAAAATGTATTTAAGCTATAGCCCTGATTTTGAGTTAAGACGTGTCTTCAGCTGATACTCTCACCCCATTTCAGGGGGATTAACAGCCCCGTTAAGTGTAATTATACATTTTTACTCATCAAATCAAAGTAAGATTCATGCTTCGCTGGAAACAAAATGAAAGTGGAAGGGCACGCGGAGAGCCTAGCCCACTGGCTGTTCTGCTTTATTCTGTTCTGTTTCCTTCCACCAAGTTTCATGAAATTCAGGCCAGTAGTTTTTCTGTAATCCAGCTGACGGACAAAACAAACACACGCCTCCTTGACGGAGATAATATTGAAAAACCAGAAAGAACCCCAAACCAGTCGAGTTCAGGCTGAGAGGCAAAGATGTAAGCTCTATAACCGGGATGATTGTCTCTAAAGTTGATTTAAATGGCATTGTGATTTTGTTGTTGCCCAGGTGGAGCCAGACAGTGGTTGGATGATGACTAAAAGCACTGTGGACCACCTCCAGGGGACTGTGCTGTCCTTCTTTGTCAAAGCCACAGACTGCGGCTTTCCGGCCAAACACTCGCTGGTGTCAGCCTTCATCCACGTCGTCCCGCCAGATGCATTCGTTCCCTCCTTCACTCAGCCTCAGTACTCCTTCACCATCCCTGAGGACACAGCAGTGGGAACAGCCCTGGGGTCTGTGTACATGGGCCCCGGGCAGACCGGATTCTTCACTGTAGTCGGGGGTGAGACATTTGACAGCAACATGGGAGGGAGCTTCCTGGTGGAGAGGGAAACAGGTCTGATCCGTCTCATCAAGCCGCTAGACTATGAAGAGGTCAGCATATATCGCTTCAAGGTTGCAGCAACAACGAGAAGAGACCTGATCGAGTCCGTCTCCACTGTAGACCTGGAGGTTAAGGTCAGTGACACAGTTAAACATAGAACCATACAGCCAGAAAATAATAAGTCTGTCTGATTTCAATCTCACAACACAAAATAAGTACAAGTCCAATCTCTTTTGCATTTTCTTTTCAGTATTATTTAGACTTTGTTGTGGATGCAGTGAAGATTTCTAATTTTGCAGATCCTAGACGTGAACGACAACAAACCAGTGTTTGAGACTAACACCTACGTAGCCACGGTGATGGAGGGGATGCCAGTAGGGACAAGAGTTATCCAAGTGCGGGCACTCGATCCAGACTGGGGCGCTAACGGACAGGTGTGTGACAGCTCAAAGTATTTTTTTGTGTTGGGGATGATTCGAAATAATTACTTCATGTGTCCTTTTTGAATCACAGGTAACCTACAGCCTCGGATCTCTGCTCGCCTACAACCTGGACTTGACAAAAGACGCCGGTTCCTTTGGTGACCTCATCACCACGAGCTCCGTCTTTGCCATCGACAGTAAAACAGGCTGGATCACCACAGTGAGTCAGATGGACCACGAGGCCTGCTCCAGCTACAGTATCGAAGTGGTGGCCTCCGATCTGGGTGAGGTGCTGTCTCTCTCCTCCACCACGGTGGTGACCATCACTGTGTCAGACGTTAACGACAACCCGCCTGAGTTTGAGAGGGAGCTGTACCGGGGTGCAGTAAAGAGAGCGATCCCCTCGGCGAAGTGGTAGCTGTTCTAAAAACCAAAGATCGAGACGGCACGGATCAAAACCGCCTCGTCAGCTTCTACATCACTGGTGAGGAAATGAAGAGAACACTCACATAATGTAGTTCAACACATTCTCTGCTGCAGTGATTGTCCCTCATGCAGTAAGAGGAGCTTGTGTTGCATAAAAATTATTCATTGCTCTAATGGGGCTGCTATTATTAAAGGTCAAGTTTTAATTTAATTTGAATTCAGATGTTACACACGGCTAACCTTTATTTTTTACGTTTCCTTTTCGTTTTGATGTTACAAGGTGTGAATTATACAAAACATTCCAAGCGAGGCACAGCAACTCTTTGATTTCTCACACATAACCAGCTAACCTGCTGCTTGAAATGATTCTTGTAAAAACGTGAAAATAGTTTAATGCTCGGAATTCCAAACGAAGAAGTCTTTCACAGGCTCGCTCACACATGACTTTGTGGTCACTCCTTTTTTTATGGGAGTCATAAAAAGCTATGTGAGGCCTCTCCAACAAAACTCTCACCTTGACACTGAGCCTGATGTTTTCCACTCACATAACACTGTCCGATCATCACTGAGGATGATATATTTTGGCCTCGCGTTCTGGCATTTAAAAATACTGATTGGCCTAATGGAAGCGTTGTAATGAAAGGTCAAATTTTAAACTTTGAAAGGCAATTGCTGCTGCAAGACCAGCATGGTTTATTATGATGATAGATGTTTATTGATTGCGCCAAAGGGTACCTGCATTATTTGTGTGTGTGTGTGTGTGTGTGTGTGTGTGGAGCTGATGTTTAGACTTTCAGTTCAGTTACAATGTATCCTAACCTCTTTCTTTGCTGGGTACTGTCAGGATTTTAATCTCCACCTGTGCTCTCCATCCTCATCTCCATCTCCAGGGGGAAACCCACGGGGAGTGTTTGGCTTAGCCCTCGTGCAGGGAGAGTGGAAGGTTTACGTAAGCGGTCTGCTGGATCGTGAGCAGCAGGACTGGTATCTGCTCAACATCACAGCCAGCGATGGATTGTATGTGGCTCGTACCGCGGTGGAAGTCACCGTCATGGATGCCAATGACAACAGTCCCGTCTGCAACCAGGTCAGGGAGACAGACAAATGGAAACAGATGCAAATCATGCAAACAAACAAACACGGATCAGATTGCGGAATGTAGGAAGATGGACTAGCATGTCATTTTGCTTTTTTTGTATTCATGGGAGAGTAACTGTGTCACCAGGCTAACCATAGTGTATATGATAACCAGTTAGTGTTTTGTCTAAAAATAGAAAGAATAACAAGAACTCATTGTACAGTGAATAAAAAAACAAGTTATCGTCACTGCTTCTTTGTTAAACATAGTTCTTAAATAAATAATTTGGCTAAGCTAAATATATTTAAAGTAAATTAAACTTCATGTAAAGGCTTGCACAGCAGACAGTAACTGCACTATTTTAAAATACTAAGAGCTGTATAAATGAATGCATGAATTATTAACTGATGATGAATTATTTAATCATTTAGTACCATACCAGCACCTGAAGACTATATGAAGTATCATACAGTGTTGATTAGCTAGTTAACACCCACACTGATGAACTTGAAAATTGTTTTGTTGAATAATATTAATAATATTTGCATGCTGTATGTATGGCTGTAAACAAAACAAATCCGGGGCTGTAGAACAGGATTTGTTCAGTTCAAATATTGATTCTCTCTTCTACAGTGCACCAAAGTACAAACTCAATGTGAATGAATTCATTATCAGAAACTATATTTCAGGGAATGCACCATAACTTGTGTATAAAGTGGCTTTTACATAATGCCTTTAAGTTAAGTTGAATTAAGTTGTTACATACACACATGAAATTATTCTTCCGCATTTAACCCATGCAGCTGGCAGGTGCACGTGCACAGGATCACACACACATAGTGACAGATGCCATATACACAAACTGGAGCGGTGGGCAGCAATTTGCAGTGGGGAGGTACGGTGCCTTGCTCAAGGGCACCTCGGCCGTGGCAAGGAGGTGGTCTGCCACCCCACCAGCTGTCAGTTCACCTTCCAATCTTTGAGCAGCGAGAGCGGGCATCGAGCCGCCGTTATTGGACGACCCACTCTAATAATACTCTACCACTGAGCCACGACCGGCCCTTTGTTTTTTTGCTTTTTTGCAAGTTAAATAGTAAAGTAAAGTTTATATAGTGTAGAATAAGTCCACGGTGAGAAGCTGATGAACTGTGATCTTCAAATTACACAAATGACAGAGCTTGCACAAACAAATGATATGAGTCAGTGATAAAACCGATCAACTCTAGCTTTTGTGCTCACTCCTCCTCGCACCTAAAATCGGAGTCAATACTGTGGCACAAGCTTGATCTATGAGAGGAAAATTAATGTGAAAAGATAGGATAATTGAACTGTGCACTCTTCTGGGGATACCCCTTTTCATTTAGTAGTATTCTGCAAGACTTCAATTTCACATAATTGGTTGAGAAACTTTTATTCTGTTCTCTGACAAGTTGACCTGCATTACTACAAAGTGGTTCCTTGCTTTACACGGTAGCAGGAGCAACTTATTAGCACATTGTTCTCATGTTATGTTAAGGTATGCATGGTGAATTCATCAGCAGCAATATAGCACTTCCTACCCCAACTCACACACACACACACACACTGACAGCGCAGTGATTTGGGGCTCAGTATCTCGCTAAAAGACACTTCGACTTGACTGGGGGAGCTAGGAATCCGGGACCTCAGTGATCCTCCAATTACTAGACCACCCGCTCTACAGCTACACATAGTAGTAATAATAGTTGCAGCATCTGTTGTAACAATTACAAGTAATAGTACCAAGAGAAGCAATAGCATTTCTGTTGGAAGTAGTGGTAGTTGTAGCAGTGAGTTGTAGAATAGGTAGTAGCAATAATGAAGTACATGTACTATAGTGCTATACTGTCATGTTAGAAGAAGTACAGGAGATATCATTATCATTATGATTATTGTAGTGATGATAGGAGTAGTCACTTAATCTGCTGGTCAGAAAATACTTTAGGATGATGTGTAAAATATTAAGATATTCAGTTTTCAATGACATGAACCATAAATTGAGAAGCTGGAACCAGAACACATCTGGCATTTTGACTTTTAAAAAATGACTCATATTATCAATTACCATAATTTTCAGTTTATTGATTAAAGTACAGAGCAAAAACATTAGTTGGGACTTGGTACTGTATGCTTCCCATTGTACTTTACATTACATTTACTGTAGTCATTTAGCTGATGCTTTTATCTAAAGCGACTTACCAAAAAAGGGAAACCATCAAGGTAAAGTGTGACAAGGACATGTTAGAGCAGCAGTACTGTGACAGTTCTAGAGGGGGATAGATTTTGCATGTCCAGTTGTTGGTAGCACTTTTTAAAGGTAGAGAGGGACACCGCTGCTTTGGTAGGAACTGGTAGCGCGTTACACCAACGGGGAACAACAGACCAGAGTGTACGGGTGGCAGAGCCAGGCATGCTGGTCTGTATTCGATGAAATAGTGAGGTCATGAAGTTCATTTCTAGGAACACTCACTGTGAGTGGAGGTAGGGTCAAACGAGGGCACTTAACTAGGTTGTGCTCATTCTATCAGCATGGATAATGGACGCAGCTCCCAACATTTTTTTGTTTTTATGTGTCGGACAGATGTTTCCCTTTTTCAGATTGTGGTCTGACTTTGTTCTGCTGTATTTGTGTGTGTGTTGTGCCAGGCGGTCTATAGTGCCTCTTTTCCTGAGGACATTCCCACTAACAAGGGCATCCTGACAGTGGGCGCAACAGATGCTGATTCTGGCTCCAGTGCTGAGATCCAGTATTCATTGTTTGGTATCGGGGTGGAAGATTTCTACATGGATGCAAACACCGGTACGTTCAACTATTATTTTCTGTACATCCACCACAGATTAAATGTCTTCTCTACAGCTCCTTTCACCTCTGCGTTTGTTTCCTAAGGTGAGCTCCGTACGGCCACTGTGATGGACCGAGAAATGACGTCCAGCTACAAACTCATCACCCAGGCGACTGATGGAGGAGGGCTGTTCTGCCGCTCTGAAATTTCTCTCAAAGTGTTGGATGTGAATGATAATCCACCCTCTTTCTCCTCTAATCATTACCTGGCTAGCGTGTATGAGAACGCCGCCCCCAAGGCATTGCTTACCCGACTGCAAGCCAGTGACCCTGATGAAGGTAAGCTGCTTTGATGTTATGGTGTTATATGTTGGACAATGAGCGCTGAAACAGACTCCACTGAATGCAGGTTTAAGGCACCTTGTCACTACTGCTGATTCGTGACAAACAAGCTGAGTATCACAGATAAAACATGCATCTAGACATGTAGGTGTGCATGAACTTGTCTTCTGTTTTCTCCAGGTCTTAACCGTACCGTGGTGTATTCTCTGGTGGATGAAGTCAGTGGGTTCTTCTCCATTGACCCGGTATCCGGTATGGTAATTCTGGAAAAATCTCTGGACAGAGAGAGTCGAGACTCCTATAATGTTCGTGTCCAGGCCGCTGACCAGGCAGGGCAACAGGGGGCACTGTCAACTCAGGTCGGTGTTCACAGTGACACACATTCAATCTCAGTTGTGTTTTTCCATTAGTATAACCACTAAACCTAACTGTGTTGTTCATGATCCCAGAAAAACCTGGCACTGGTAAAAATATAATAATGAAATATTATTGAAATTCAGTCCTCACATTTATATTTTAGGTGATATAATCATGCTTTTCCGAGTAATTAAATCAGATACAGGCTAATTAATGCAGTACTGAGTAATTAACTTCAATTATTTCTAAAAACACAAATAGATATAATTATGTAATTAAGCCATTTTACCACAATAATGTGATTAGGATTAATCAGCTACGTATTAAATTAGCCGTCCATCTTTTCATTCAGCTGGCAATGTGCAATCTGTATGTCTGTCCACACGCATGGAGAAGGAAAGCCAATGAATAAAAACATGTTTATTGAAGAGATCAGATAAAGACCCTGGTAGATTTAATCAAGATAAATCTTAATTTAACAAACAAGCTGAAGCAGTGTTTGCTTCCTCACACCCTCCAGGTTTCTCCCCTTTTCTGCTCATTTTGTGGCTGCCAGAACGAGACATTAATGCAAAATAAACTCCAGGCACATGTGAGGTCATGCGATTTTCATCTGTGTCTAGAGGTCAACTGTCCATGATGCTCAAACTGAATTTTAGGTATCATTAGTACTGCTAATGCAAGTAGCAGTAGCTGTAGTAGCAATAGCAGTAGAAGTAGTAGCAGTAGCAGGCACAGTATTATTATGGAAGTACAGGTAGAAATACTAATAGCCCTTGTGGCACCCACTTGAATTAATTGGAACTGGGATTAAGTGTGCCTGCTCTTTAATGCTTGTGTGTGTCAGGGAAAAGAAAAGTGACAGAGACAGTCGAGACTCCTATAATATATATATATATATATATTTATATTTATTTATATTTATTTATTTATTTATTTTCAGCAGATTTAATAATAACAAAACAAAATAATGATCTTGACTGTCTCCAAACTTTACCAGAAAGTGTGAAAAAGAACCTAGCAGGGCCACAAATATTTAACATTTATGTGGCTGTCAAGAAATTCCATCTCAGGCTTTGGTGGTTACTGTCTCCAAATGATTTTTTTTGCCTCACTGTTAGCTGCTCAGTCAGTCTATTAGAGACTTGGGTTTTAAAAAGTAGCCATATAAATGATTTTAGCCTCAGTCCATTATCTTGTTAGTAAAATCTCCCATTAACGTATGTGAGCCCACTGTCTGTGGTGCTAAAACTGAACCTTCATGGCCTGGAACAGCGCAGACAAATGAATTGCTAGCGAGTTCTGTTAACAGTTTTTTTTTTGTGTGTCTCCCCCAGGTTGATTTGACCATTTTGGTGCTGGATGTGAATGACAATGCTCCAGTCTTCCAGAGGAGGGATTATGCTGTTACAGTCCCCGAGGATGTAGCCGTGGGAACTGAGGTGCTGCGCGTGTTGGCGACGAGTGCTGACATCGGACCTAATGCTGAGATCACCTATAACATCCGGTCAGGCAATGAGTTAGGAAAGTTCATCATAGACAGAAACCTGGGTGAGCAGAGGTTCTTGAATTTTCCAGTACTTTATTATACTGTGTTAAACTGAATCCTACATGTACAGTTACTTGTGTGTGTTTTAGGCTCCATTTCTGTGGCTGATGATTTGGACTTTGAGGTGTGTAAGGACTACTATCTCACCGTTGAGGCCTGGGACAGTGGGAACCCTCCTCTCAGCACTGCTACTATGGTAATCATTGAACTCATGGATGTCAATGACAATGCTCCAGCCTTCAGTCAGGACATCTACAATGTTCTGGTCAGCGAGGATGCGTCTGTTGGGCAGACAATAACAAGGGTAAGTCTTATTTTGACATTATACGAGTCTACCTATGCTTTTCTGTCCAATTCATTAACTTCTGTGTCACTCTGTTCTGTGTGTTCTCTAGGTACTGGCAGAAGATTTGGACAGCCAGGTGAACGGACGAATTACCTACTCGATCCTGAGAGGTGATCGGAGCAACCACTTCTGGATTGACCCTGTAACAGGACTGCTTAAAGTCAATAAGCGGCTTGACAGAGAACTAGTAAGGATGCATCTTCAAGTGCAATATCTCATAAACAATCAATAGTGATTTTCTGGTTCAGAGCACAGCTAAGACAGAAAATACCAAGTTCGCTCAAGGTGAGCACACAATGAGGTCTCATATTATGCAAACACAACGGGGCTTGCTGTCTCGCCTTATACATACAGATGCTGTGGCGCTCTCATCTCAGTTTAATCCCTTCTGCTCCACCTAGGTGTCCAGGTACTCTTTGTCAGTGCAGGCGTTCGACAGTGGCTCTCCTGCCATGTCCTCCACCGTCACCCTTAACATCGACATCTCCGACGTTAACGACAACCCTCCCGTCTTCACCCTCCCAACTCCACAGCCATCATACAGGTAACAGTCTGGACATGTTTGCTTGTGTTCGCGTGTCTTTGTGCTCCACTGCGCACCAACTCCTCTCTCTCTTCATACTTCCAGCTAAACCAAGCTGCTGGTGTCACACTGCTGAAGCTGTCGGTCAGCGATAAAGACACCTCTAGAAATGGCCCTCCCTTTGAGTTTCGTATTGTGTCAGGAAATGAGGGAAATTTTTTCTCCCTGGACCAGACTGGAACTCTGAGGTCCAACCGTGTGTTTGACCCTGAAGCCCCCAGAGAATTCACCCTCGAAATCCAGGTTAGTGATGTATGTTTTCTAACCACCATTTATTCACTAAAAGTTGACTGACAATTACGCTTTGCTTGCACGGTTACACACAGTCAGCATTAAGAGCTACCTATTACTCACACAGTCTCTCACTGTTAGCTGCTAAGTCAGGCTATTAGAGTCATGGGTTTTAAAAAGTAGCCTTATATAAACACATTTCTGTAATGGAGAAGCTATTACCGCCATTAATTTGATGGCCTAGAAAGACGGTCTGTGCTTTCCTAACTGCCGCTCAGTGGCGGACTCCGGCTGTCTGAGGGTCAGGGGCGAAAAAGATGAAGAGGCCACCAGCTGCATGCACATTATGTTTTTTTTCACTGTGATGGCACCCCAGAGCTTCAAGGTAATACATTTTATTTCAGTTCCAGCTACATTGTTATCCATATTCTTTGTACTTGTTTGGTTATACAGATGTCAGGTGGGTGTCTGAATGTAAATATAACCATATTTACATAGTAAGAAATTCATTTTTACTTTAGATCCAGTATTCCAGCAGAAGTGTGCCTGTTTTTTTGATGAATGTATTTCTGTAACTTCTACTGATTCTGTCTCTCAGGCACGTGACTCCGGTAAGCCAAGTCTTATCTCTTCCACCTGGATATTTCTAAGGGTCATTGGGAACAGTCAGTACAAACCCGCCGTCTCCCCCCTGGAAATCTTCATCGTCATGGTAACAGATACCTTCCAGGGCGGCCCGATAGGTCAGATCTATGCAACCGACCGGGACGCCAACGATGTGCTGTCGTTTACCCAGAAGCTTCAGCCCAAGTCCATGTTTAAGATAAACAGACAGGACGGCAGCATTGTGGCTCTGCCAGGCCTGGAACCTGGCAGGTAAACACTACACCACACAAACACACTCACCCATATTGTTTATATGTATGTAAACACACCACATCTCCATCTCTCAGATACCAGATGAATGCCACAGTGAGTGACGGACGTTTCGCTGTGATAGCTGATGTGTCGGTCAAGGTCGAACAGGTGACAGATGTGGTGCTGCGGAGTGCCATCACCTTACGTTTCAGCTCCCTGTCTCCAGAAGACTTGCTTGGTCGTTACCTAAGCCAAATCAAACTAACGCTACGGGGACTGGTCGGCTGGAAATGGTCGCCAGGACAACAGGATCCTCTCCATGTGCTGAGTGTACAGCCGGTAATGGGGTCATCTGACGTGGACTTGCTTTTGGCCATGGAGAGGCCAGAGACGTCGGGCAGTGGACGGATGGGTGGGTTCTATTCCGGGCAAGAGTTGTCTGCAAAGCTGGAGGAAGCAGCAGAGCAAGGCCAGATTCGAGGTGACCTAGCCGGGGCTTTGGTGGTGAGCAGCGTTTGTTCTGGGGAGCTCGAGTGCGGCGACAGGGTGTGTGAACAGATATTGGTAATGGAAGGTGGCTCGCCTGTCACCTACAGCACAGAGAGGGTCAGCCTGGTGTCACCAAGGTTCAAGCCTACAGAGATCTGCACTTGCCCTGGTGAGCCCCGCACGCATGCTTGCACTTACATACAACTAAGCCCGGCTCACATTGTTAAGTATCCTCGATATCTCTTACAGCTACATGTCAAAGTACATTTTACACCAGTGCTGGTCATTAGGTTTGATATAAAAACCTTCAAACTGAAGTCCTAATTAATTTGTGAGTATTTTGCGACATGTACATAGATTTTTCAGTTTTTGTCTGATTTTCATGTTGTATTTTCATATTTAAATGAATCTCTAATCATAGAAGTAGAGTAATATTGTCTGAAAAGCGAAACAGATAACAGAAAGATAGTTGTTGAGGAAATTTTCATTTGACATGATGATATTCTGACCATTTCTGTATCTTCTGTTTACAATCAGGAGGGACATGTCCCACTCCTGTGGAACTGTGTGAAGGTCAGTCCTGTCCAGCAGACATGCAGTGTGTCCGTTCTGGTCCTACAGCGCCATCTGTCTGCCAGTGTCAGCCTGAGCAACTAGACGAGTGTGCAGGTATGATGTGACCCTTCTTTATGCCTGAAGTTCAGAGTGTATATGTTTGAGGTAGACGAGTAGATCACTATGGTGCAAGGACTTGATTATGCATTATATGTATTTTTTCCTTAATATGAAAATTTTCTTCTCTAAATTGAATTCTGTGTCTCTCTTCTTTGTGTGAATGTGAAGGACAAACCTCTCTGAGTTTCTCTGGAAACAGTTACATCAAGTACAGAGTGACAGAGAGTGGCCAGAGTGGAGAGATGAGGCTTGGCTTGAGAATCAGAACACTTCAGAGAAGAGGAGTCATTATGTTCACACGTGTTAACCCTTGTACCATGCTCAAGGTAAACAAAGTGTTTTTCCCAGCGCCGGATCTGTCTGTATTTTAGTGCTTGCTAAGTATCGGAACATATAGTTTTTCCTTTCCTCACACAGATTGAAGGAGGTCGACTCTGGTTCCAGTTGGACTGTGACAACACCCTTGGTATTATGGGTATCTCTGGCAGACCAATAAATGATGGCCTCTGGCATGCTGTTGCCTTGGAGCTGACTAAGAACTATACCCTACTGTCATTAGATGACAGCTATGTGGAGCGTCGCCGAGCAGCCCGCGCCCCTGTTCGCCTTTGGCCTCTGGCCCCAGATTCATCCTTTTTCTTCGGGGCCCAAGTCAGGCCACCGAACGGGCAAGGTGAGAGGCCAAGCCCAGGACCGGGGAGAGGGCCGGGACTAGGGGACCGTAGCGCGAGGGCCCCCCCGAGAGCTCAGGATGGCTTCCAGGGCTGCCTGGGCTCACTGATGCTGAACGGTAACGAGCTGCCACTCCAGAATAAGAGGAGCCGTTACGCTGAGATAGCCGGGCTGAGCGAGGTCAAGTTGGGCTGTGTGCTTTATCCAGATCCATGCGTCAGTCAGCCCTGCCTCAACGGAGCCATCTGCAGCAGCCTGCCCTCTGGAGGTCTGTTTAGATGACAGTGTGAATGTGTGGGTGTTAAATTACACTGCTGTGCATATGCAAATACATGTTCTCATATGGCACAAATTCACAGTGTAAATTTCAGAATTTTCATTTTCCACTTGTATATATAAGTCTGTATGTTAATTGAATATTAAGTCAGTGAATTACAGAATTTGATATTGAACATTTTGAATCTCTCTCCAACAGGCTTCATGTGCAGTTGCAGCGCTGGCTTCAGTGGGGGGCGCTGTGAAATTGAATTGACATCCTGCATGCCAAACCCATGCCAGAACGGTGGAGACTGCGAGCCTGTAGGCACTGCATTCGTCTGTGGCTGTCCTACAGGACTCGAGGGACTTATGTAAGAATATCCTGCAAAAACACACACACACACACACACACACACACACACACACACACACACACACACACACACCACACACTCTTTTAATTTAATTACTGACTGTAAAAACAGTGATTGGAATGGTGTGACCTGTATGTACACAATGACAGGTCGGGGTTACTGATGATTTATACACATTAACATCTGCATCTCCCTTCTCGTACACATTCAAACCTGAAGGAACATGTGTAGGACACACACACACACACACACACACACACACACACACACACACACACACACACACACACACACACTCATTAGCCCACATTACTATCACAGCTCCCACTGTGTTGTTTTAGTTGTCACTGTGTGAGATAAATTAGTGTTTCTAATTTAATTCAGTATAATTTCTGTTGAAAAGCCTATACTCATTGTCTTGCTTCCTTCTTGATTACAGCTCAGTAATTGCCTTTGAAATAACCTCTCTGCTCATGTGGTTGTTTAATGGAGCCACCACTAGAGAGCAGTTGTCCCTCAAAGGAGAAAATGCTTCTGCTTTTTTTATGATTTTGACAGAGATGTAAAAATACCTTCGATGGAGTTGAATGAAATCAAATGTAGCTGAATAATTTATTGTTTCTTTTTCAGGCAGCAGATTGTTCAGACTATTAAATATATAAATACATACCAATTCCATATTCTGCCTCAAGCAATCAACTGTCGAGTATAATTAGATATGGAATTGATTGTCCGTTAAAGTGAGAATGTCCCGCTGAAATGTTTGCATAATTATCAAATAAAGTATGTTCAATTGGAGAATTCCTAAAATTGACAATTACAAGCTGAACCATAGACTTTAAAATATAAATGTGGATGAGCTTGCTGAATTCATGAGGTTTGTTAATAAGAATATACATGATTCATTTTCTAAAATATTCATGAGTGATATCACTGGTAATTATATCCAGGCCTTGTAAACTGCATATGCTTAATGACTCACTCTGCTTTTATCATTAAAAGCAAAACATGGGCAGACGTGTACAGTTTCCTGCGGTGCTCAGAAGTGTTTTTATTTTTTTTTATCTTACATCAAACTGTTGTACAATGTTTTGAAAATCCCATCAAGAAAAAAAAGAAAATGATCGATGATAAAAGATAAATGCAAGTATTTTCTATCTGGTTCACAGCAGGACACCATGTTTGAAATGACAAGCTGACAAGATGAACACGTGCGCGGGAACTGAAATTACGTTTGTTGATGTTCTGTTGGAACAGTTGAATCAGAACCATGTAAATGAGAATAAGAGTGAATCCATGAAGATAATTCATTGAGGACCACCTGAATAATATTCTTTGACTCTCTCATGCTTTCTCAATGATTTGTATTCCATACAAATCAAATTGACCACTCCCATGCATAGCAATCTATTTGTCCATGCCTCTGCAGATGTGATGAGGATGTGGATGAGTGCGACCAGGACGAGTGCGGAAACGGAGGAGAGTGTGTCAACACGTTCGGGTCGTTCTACTGTAACTGTTCCGAGGGATACGAGGGTCAGTTCTGCGACGATCAGCCGCCTGGTGATCTGGGGGACGACACGCAGGTACACTGTGAACAGTACTTAAATATTACAGTGTACACTCAAGCATAATCCAAAATGTACGAGCTCTTTGGTTTTTGCGTTTTGCACATTCAGCTTGCTCCCAATTTGACTTGGCGTACTCAGCGAAGCTGTTGAGAATTTTGAGTGTGCAGTGGCCTCCCGGGAAGGTTTACCCAGCTCGGAGTGTTTGTCTCTGCAGTAGATGAATGAAAGTGTGGTAATGGGTAAATCACAGCTTCCATTTGAAGTTGCCACGCTCTTGACTTTTGTCGTGCACTATACACCTTATATTGAGACTGCAAGCCCAATTAATGTGGCACATTGTGAGAAGGAAGGTGCTTCCATCATTCACTAGAAGACTGTAATTAGAAAAGTAACCATAGTCGACAAAACCTATTAGGCTGCTTTCACAACCAATAGATACGTTGGCTTTGTTTGTTTGTTCTAAGGACATTTGAGGATGTCTGCTGCTGGAAATAAAGCTGAATAAAACTGACCCCTTTTTTACAGGAGCCATGTTTTCTAATAAAACAAGAATCTGTAGAATTAAAATTACTCCCCACTGCAAGATCAGACATGTGAGTGTTGTAGTCCTTTAAAATAAAGATCAAACATCACATGAAACAAAATGTCAGTAAGTTCATTCATCAAAAGATGCTCGCGGTTATAAGAAGTATGTAACACTGGGGGTCTTTTTAACGTTTTGAATGTGTTGTTTTTCTCCCTTAAGAGTTTATGTGGGTGGACGGTCCACTGCACTGTATCTGTGCACTCCACCATCAAACATGCATATTAACTACAGTTGTCATATGGTTGCATAAGTAATTTCAAAGGAATCTGTACATATGCCACAGACTGAGGGGAAATAGCCAACATGTGCAGAGTTTTCTCATCAAGTTGGAAATATATTTCTCGTCCAAATTAGAGTTGCTATGATTCCAGCAGACAGTGATACATTAAGAGATGCACTTCCATGCATGTTTTTTATGATCTTTCTCTTCATGTTGCCCAGGCGGAGCCCCTGTCTTACGTTGGACCAGGAGAGATAATTGGCATCGGAGTCCTTGCTTTTGTCATCATCTTCCTCCTCATACTCTTCATCGCCTTTAGGAAGAAAATCAAATTTAGGAAAGACTCAGACCCGGGCCCGGGGACTCAAGCTGTGATGGGTGTGTCAGCTATTTCCACAGAAACCAGCTACATGCTGCACAGAACTGGCATGGGGGCAGAGGGGATTGAGTTCAAAGCCGTTCGCGTGACAGGGTCGCCGGGGACGACGAGCACCTACGGTGAGGTGGGAGGCAGCACCGGGGGTCCTCCCCAGGTCATGGTACGTCCAACTGCCCACTCCCCTCTGCCAGGAGGACTCAGCAACCAGGGCATGAGGAGGGGATGGTGACAAGACGACATCCAGCGAGGGCAGTCAGGTATGTCCAAGTGTGCATTGGTATTTATTAATGATTACAGTTTATATCTGTGTCTCCTGTATCATAACGTGACCATCACCTCACAGGATTTGGTGACTTTCAGATGGCAAATTTATTCATAATCACAAGAAAATAATTGAGCAGTATTGAAAAAACAAAAATTATGTTGATATTTTCATGCTACTAAAAAGTCAAATGAAATAAAAATCCCAGTATGTTTACAAATTTTATGAATACAACACACATTAGTCTTTTTCTCAATATTCTCTGACTTTGTCACCCTGTCTCCGTAATCACTCATTCCTGCGTTAATATTTTAAAAATGGAATTATACTTATTATGCTGTCAAAATACAACAAAATGTCAAATAATAATAAATTGTAAGATTTCCGGGATGTAATTTCAAAGTTTTGTTTTTCCTGTATTTCCAGCCTGCTATGAGCAGATGTAAAATAACAACAGACAACGATGAATAATCTTCTTATGTCTCCTGCACGACCTGTTTGTAGGAATAGGGTTGGCCTACACCGCTGTCATAATGGCGGCGCTTGGAGACCATATTATTTTCTGATGGGATGTAAAAACTTTGAGAAACACTTGGCTGAATTATTAACAGATGGACTCTGTAGTTTTAGCAGCATGCTTGATTCGCTAGTCATAATTTATGGGAGCATAAAGATGTATGTTGGATTGACTCAAAATGCCTGTGTTCGTGTTAATGTAAGAGGATACCAAGTGCAATTGTGCTGCTAATTAATGTGTTTTAATAGTTGCTTAGTTAGTTCATTTTAATTTGCTTCCATCTCTACAGTTCAGCAGCTTCCTCTCAGACATGTCCAATGTCCGAGGTGTGGCCAATAGGAGGGGAATCGCAGTGTGCAGCGTGGCACCCAATCTCCCTTCGGCATCTGCCTGCCTCTCCGAGCACAGTCCGGCCCACAAAGTGTCCTGGGAGGGTGAGGAAACGAGGGAGGAAGGCCTGGAGAGGATGAGAGATGAGAGAGAGGAGGAATGGGGCCAGAGAGCTTTTGAATTGGAGAGAACACAGAGAGATAACAGTCCACAGGGTAAGACTGCAAGCATGTGCGCGCACATAAACACACTCACAGGCGCATGCAGTTTCTAACCTCTGATCAAAAAGGCACAGAAGAACACAGGCCATGAACTCATTGTGTTACACCCATACCGTCATCTCCACTGAGCGAGCTTATTTCACAGTGATCTATGCCTTTTGATCACACACATCAAAGAAAATGGCCTAGAGTAAGCAAGAGTGGTTAAGAAGTCATATTTTTATTTTGCCTATCATTTTATGTTACTTTTATTATTTACAACTTCCTGTGAGCAACAAATTGTAGTGTAACTTACTTTCCTGTTACGATGCTGAAATTGGCAATTATGTCCTCTCGGATCAGGATAACTCTTGCATCTCCTGTGCACTTCTGTTTGAATGGTCAGGGTAATCAGCCAGAACTGATGTCCTCTGTTCTTGTCCTACTTTTGCCCAACAAAAGAAAAAGTCAAAATCAAAGTAGGTGGAACACAAAGAAAAGTCCACTTTTCTGCAAAGTTTTCTCCCATTTTTATTTTATTTTATTTTTTTCATTTCATCCAAGTTTGCCTCACGTGTGCCTTTGTCAGCTGAGAGGACAACACACTGAGCGCGGTGAGAAATCATCGTCAGAGAATTCAGCTTCAGTCTGATATTTATCTGCCAACGCTGTCAGCACAGTTCACAATTCAGTGCTAAGGTAGACGTCACATATTTCGATTCTCTGTCCAACCTGTTGTTTGAATAATACACCCTGCAGCGGAAACTTCCTGCCTGTTAATTATTGATTTCTTCCTGTGGGAATGTGAAGTCGGTCATTTCATATATTTTTTGCTCCCCTGTTGAGAGGATGCACGGAAAAAAAGAAAAGCTTGCGCTCCTACGGGCCTCAGCTAAATCACAGTCCATTAATTAATATGTGATTAAGCTTATAATGAACAAATATTATGATTATTGTTTTAATGATTCCAGCATTAACTGCCTGTTTAATTAGTCAATTGGAAACAGTTTAGTTATTACACAGCAACCATAAACGAGCACAGTAATGAATACTGCAATAGATGCTGCGAGTCAATACGTGAGGAAACATATTGGTTGTTTTTCTGTCACTACATGCTGTTCATCAATAAATAAACTGTCATGAATAATGAAATAGTGAACAAACCAGGTCCCATACTGCTCAGTTTTTTGCCAATTATGCTCTCAAATCCTACAGTAAGGATATTTATCTTCATGATATGGAAAGAAATTTAGTTTAGCAGACAAATAGGGCATCACGGAAGCTGCCAGTTCCTGGTCTAAACCCACTTAGCGGAGGCTTTCTAGTTCAAATGCTAGAACTATATTACAAATGACAGTGTGAAACTGTTGCAAACTGTTGTTAAAGAGAAGAGTTAATTTTTTTTTTTAAGAAAGTCAGTTTCTTTTCAGAAAACAAATGCCAGAAAATGAATTCTACATATTTTTACAAAAGGTAAAGTGTAGGAGATTTAAAAAGTTTGGGCCAGGATGAAAGTCACCAGCACGAAAACATGTGTGTTTGTGAGGAAATTAAAAAAGATAGAATGAAATAAAAAAATAAAAAGACTCTAGTGTATAGAAAAGTGTCCCCTCACCTGCATGCTGAATTAGACGGGTGGCTGCTGCGCTGCCTTTTGTTACTTAGTTTGATTGATGGTACTGCCTTATACTGCTCACATTCCCACAGGAGCGTTTCACTTGTTCTGTGCGCGTTGGACCACGACCACCTAGCTCAGGCTCAGAAAGCTAAAGCTGATGTCAAGACGTCTTGGTCCTCCCTCGTGGACAGAGTGTGGTTTTTGTTACAAGATGGGACAAGCCCTAACTGCTTGTTAGAATGTCCACATCTAATATAGCCTGCTTACAGGATCTAGAGTTGGCATTGACGTTTGTAGGAGCTCAGCTATATATTATATTTGTACCTGCTGCGCCCAGTTATAAGAGGTAAGCTACCAATCATAATACCTCCTAAAACAATCTGTGCCACGCTTTGTCAAACAGGAAATGCTGTTTACTGGTGCTACTGTATTATAAAGCAACAGCTGAAAGAGCTGTTTTAAAGGATTAAAGAAACAGCAGGATGTAGTTTAAAAGTTTCAGATGTTGTGCTAATGCAATAATGTAATGTTTATGCAGTACCTTAGTTTAAAAAAAAAACGGAAACATGTTTTTTCCCTTTTTTGTTCTAGTAAAACTAAATATGCCAAATGTTTCAGTGCATCAGCATCACTGTGTTTTAATATAAGCAGCTGTCCAAGAACTTAACCGCCAAAGTTATGAGTTCAATAAAGAAAATCGATCGAGACTAAGAATCCTGAGCGTCAGTGCCAAAGGTATCAAGAATACTCAATCTCACACATTAAGGTTGGCACTTTAACTTTATTGAGATTCATCAGAAGAGGCAGTGAAATGTAAACACTTTTCTCCTTCTGTTCTCTCCTGTTTGTTCCACGTACCAACATAAAGCCTCTTAAGTTTTGCTAGAACTTACTTTTAATCATGTCAGCGGAGCTGCCAGCTCTTATTTCTGAGCAGCTTTATAGAAATAGAATTGTTGCTATAGCCCATGCAGATGATTTCCACTCTGTTGGTTTTCTGTATCTCGTTCCCAATTTGAACATGAATGTGAAACCAGGCGTCTTATTGCTGCTAGATTAGAACACCTGGTAGAGCAATGTACCTGTCTCAGACTGTCTTATAGACAGTCCTCATAGCGTTTTTATCTAAAGTCATTGGGCTACACAAGTACCGGTGCTAAGAAACACTTGGGAGGCAATTCTAACTCACAAATACATAATCAGCAAAGGAATCCCACTGACTTGTAAACAACTATTTATTTGAAATGTTGCAGGTTAAAGCTAACTAGAGACCTTTTGGCTGGCAGATTTATCCAGAAGAAATTTCATCTGGTTTGTTTGTACGGACCAAAATTCAAGTTTGTGACTGGAAATATGAGCTTTGATTACTGCGGTGTAAGCAGCCTGGACTGCTTTTTACCAACTTACCTGCTGTTTTTAGGGGTTTGTGTTTTACATCTGCTACACTCCACTAAACTAGAACAACCAACTCTGTGGTCCCCCTCAGTGACTCCTCCAGCTGGTGCAGACGGTATTAAATGAGCAGACCTGAACTCACAGTGGGTGTTCTTGGATTTGTTGAAAATGTTGTACTCTAAAATAGTTAGTCAGCCTTTGGGAACAGACCAAAATTCATTTTGAGTATACTGAAACTTAAAGAATGTACATGTGAATAGTTTATGTGTGTGAGTCTCTCTTTACCTAACAGCCTGCCAGAAGGGAAATAGATAGAGAAGTATGGATAGATCAATATTAAAGGATTGGTTTCCCACATCTGTATTAAAATATTACTCTTCTAGAGTACCAGAGTTTTTAGTCACAGTAAGCATTTCTCCGGTTGAAATCCACAGTCTTCGTTTCATAAAAAAAAATGCATCCATGTGCCAAATCCAGTGCCTACGCACTCAGACAGCAAAAACCTCATATTACCTTGGAGTCATGCCAGGAAGGGATCACTTCACAGCCAGGATGTACAAAAGGAATGAATACATCAAATATTTAAATGTTCATACAAGTAGTCCTGTGTGAGTATTGTATTAAAGGTCCCCTGTGTGAGTTTTAGTGGCTCAATTTACAGAAAGATGGAATATAATATGTACTGCAACAATGCTATATTTCATCACCTGAAAATAAGATTCATTATGTTTTTGTTACCTAGAATGAGCTTTTTCTATCTACAAACGTCACTGGTCATGCTGAAGCGCCCTGTTTCTACAGTAGCCCAGAATGGACAAACTAAAGACCGGCTCAGGAGAGGGGGTTCCACGTTTTGTACCTGATTCACAGCCTCCGCAAGAGGCGAGGTGGTTGCAATCACCAACTAATTCGCTAGATGCTACAACATCAACCTTAATGTTTTAAACTTCTGAGTGGAACATCAAATCAAATCAAATCAAATTTTATTTGTATAGCCCAAAGTCAGAAAGTACATTTTCCTCGGAGGGCTTTACAATCTGTACAGGGAGTGACACCCTCTGTCCTTAGACCCTCGGTTCGAGTGAGGAAAAACTTGCCCACAAAAAACCCTTTTAACAGGGAAAAAAGGTGGAAGAAACCTCAGGAAGAGCCACAGAGGAGGGATCCCTCTCCCAGGACGGACAGACGTGCAATAGATGTCACGTGTACAGAACAAGTTGGTAAGGCTCATTGTTTGGAACTGAATATATACCCGTGTGTGTGTGTGTGTGTGTGTGTTTGCACGTTAGGCGTGTCAGCGTTGGTGGACGAGATGGCATGTCTCTCAGACTCTACCTCTGAGGAACACTCCCTCAGTTCCTACACTTCTGAGTCCTTCGATGACAACGGTAAGACCCCAATGCTCAAACAACTCAGCACACCTCGCCTCCTTAATCTCTGAATATTCCTCATGCACTATATACTTTTTACTAGTTTATCATATAAGGCCTCTAAAAGTTATTCAAAAGAAGGTAAAATTAGTCTGTGGACTGTGTTTTGTATTTGGAAGTGACAAAGGCTGAGAGCCACCGCTGTAGATAGATTTCCCTGAAAGTGGGAACAGTCCACTCTGCACTTTTACAACAGTGCATTAACTGTATTAACATATTGAAAAGCAAGCAGACAAAAGAGCAGCGGGAATGTTTCTTAAAGTCCATACATAAAAATGCTTTATAAGATTTATAGTGGTCTGAAAAAAAAAATCTTGTTCAGGCCTTTTCTTGAAATTCTATAGTGTCTTTTCCCAGATAACTCAATACCTTTAATCAGTTCCTTGAATTCTTCAGTATGTCTTTTTCCCAGATAACTCAATACCATTGATCTTCTGTCAGCACGGTATAAGAGGTTGGAAGCCAAACACGTTAATGATCATACGTGTGGGTGTGTGTTTTTTCAGATAAGGAACCCGTGCAGATGCTTTGTTTCCTGTCTAATTACTGTGGCTAAAAAAAAAAGTCTCCACTCCCTTATAAGACACACACACACACACACACACACACACACACACACATATGCCACAAGCACAAAAACGTGTTGGCTAACGTGTCTCCTCTGTTCTCAACACATGCTCACACACTTTCTCCATTTCAGTCACTTGTTACTGCTGTTCTTCTTCTTCTCTTTCTGCGTTCCGCCCAGCCTCCATAGTGACGGTCATACGTCTCGTCAATGATGCTGTTGATAATATTGAAAGTGAAGGTATGAAAGAAACATTCTCAGTTAACTCCTCTATCTCTTTTGTGTCTGGTGGTGTAACAAGATATGATGTTCTGAATGCAGCCAAGCCGCCGCTGTTCAATCCCTTTCTATTCAGAATAAAACAGCCGGCTTTGATTTCCAATATTTGTTCGTTTCAAACACTGGATCTCTCTGTATTTCAATTTTTCCCCTTTGGTTTCTGTGTTGTCTCAGACTTTCTCTGACTCCTGCTTTCTCTCTCCCTTTGTAGTGTCGAACATGGACAAAGAACAGCGGCAGAACAGCCCTGGTGAGTGAACTGCAAAGCAACTGAAAAACATCTTATTAACTCGGCTTCATATCTCAAACTATGACCCCCTTAACATTACTTTCTCTTTCACTTTCTCACTTTTATCTTATTTACTACACAGACTTTGAATATAAATGTTGAAAGCCAGCCTCTCGTTATGCTTCCTTGATTTCTGATTGGTGTTTCTTTTTTCACACTAGCAAAAAGCAAAGAATGCAACATTTAGACCGACAGGCCCCTTGTTGTTGTCTCTTAAATATAACAGATTATTTGCCCTGTAGATAATTATCATGACCAGTAAATTGGACAGGTTAATGGACTGTATTTATATAGCGCCTTTCTAGTCTTCTGACCACTCAAAGTGCTTTTTCACTACATATCTCATTCACCCATTCACAAACACGTTCATAGACTGATGGCACTGATGGCTACCATGCAAGGTGCCAACTGATCATCACTTTTTGGGGGCCAATCATTCATACACCGATGTGTCGCTTTTTTATTTTGACAATTTGGGCCAACCGAACCGCCGATCACCTGATTAGTGGACGACCTGCTCTACCTCCTGAGCCACAGCCGTCCTCTAATATATTGATATATACAGATGAATAATAGAGACGTTTTTTTTTTTAAATTGGTAAATATCGGGGTTGTAACTATCTAGTTTTATTATTGATTAATCTGCAGATAATTTCCAAGATTAACTGTTTATTAAAATATCACAAAAAGTAAAAATCGTAGAGAAAAGCAGCACGTTCTGCTATTTTTGCAATCATTAAAATAGTTGCAAATTATAAATTATTTTTCCGTCAATCAGCTAATCAATTAGTTGACTAATCCTTGTAGCTCTAGAAAATGTGCCGATCTGTACATATCCTGGTTACAATCTCATCAAAAATGATTTCTGATATCAAATATCAGATATCAGTGTTCTGTATCAGTATCCTGACCTAAAAAAAAATCAGTCTCAGAAAGGCTCTTGAGTAAATAATCTGATGGAACGCCACAACCAAACTGTTAGCCGATGTCTAGTTAATGTGTGCTGTGAGTTTTCTGTCTGCGCTCAGCTTTGTTGTACAAAGAAATCTCACTTTCAAACAAAGCTCTCTGATCACGAGCGTGCTGGCTGTTTTAACAAGACCAACAGAGCCAAAACTTTTCCTGTCTAAGATTTAGAAGTACCCTACCAATATTGGGACCTCCAAATCAGGTATTTGAGAAGGGTGTGAAAAACATTGTGCTAATTGTCAGTGATACATATTCAGCATTTTATTTCACGCTGCTCATTTCAGCGCCCAGATTGTAGCTGGTTGTGACTGATTGTCAATACTGTTAATCACTAATTAGGTTTCCACTCAAAAATGTGTTCCTGCAGTCTTGACCAACAAAAGAGCTCAACAGAATCTTAAGTTTTAATTATTTATGTATTTGATTATTTCCAACTGTTGGAAACTGAAGAGGTTTGAAAGGATATTGATTTGATTAGGTATTATATTCAGATTGTATAAAATGCTATCAAATAAACACTTTAGGTCACTGAAATATGTATGAAACAACTCCCTCACCACCTTATTATTTCAGGCAAGCATGCAGCATACACAAGTGGCTGCTGTATATATAACAGCTGAATTATGCTGACATTTAATACCTCAGTCAAGTGGGGAGTAGCGCTCCTCCTCCAAGCAAAGCAAAGCTTTCACCCCGGCCTTGCAGAGGGTCTCAGTGGATTTTAGGGGCACTTTGAGCCAAGCCTCACATCCGCATAGAATGGCAGAGGAGAAGGCGGCTTCAAACACTTTCTTTTTCTCTCTAAATGGGGCATCATCCACAGGCTGAACACTGACTATCCACTCTCACCCAGTGCATGGTTTGGCTTACACAAAGATCGGTGCAGTCATGATCCAGTCGCATCCTATCCTATACGATCCCTATGTTCTTGTCACTTACTTGTGCTACAGTTCTGTTAATTGGTTCATCGTTACCAAGTCTGTTTGTTCTCAGTCGCGTGTCATTTTCTGGGTCCACAAAGCATTTCATTACTTACCCACAGCAAGTCTGTGTTCACGCGTCTGCCTCTGCCAGCCTGCTGAAGCATGAGGAGCTTTATTTCAGACAGAGAATATAAAGTGATGAATAAAAATTGTTGTCCAATAGATAGAACCCATTGTGTTAATGTAACAATAAACATGCTATATTTCTGATTTTATATTTAACACCACAGAAGCAACTGCATGAAAAAATACTTGTATAGTGAGAGAGAAAACAGATTCCTAACGAGGTGCACGGTATTCATGTCTGTTATTCTAGGAATGTAATCGGATCCATCTTTATTTCACATCATTACTGTTGTCGCTTGCATGAGGTAACGTGTTTGTGTGTGCGGCACAGTGTATGCATTTCCTGTTGTGTGTGTGTGTGTGTGAATTTGTCTCTTTGCATGTATTGGTGCTAAATGGCTCCATGCCAGCCTCCGTCTCCTGTTATCGAGTGTTTTCCTCCATGTCATAATTCACCGTGTCTCTCTGCATTCAGTTGTTTCTATGAGAAGAATATTTCATCATCAAAGGCTTCCCGTCCCATGAGATATTTGCTTTGTTTTCCACTTCACTGACAGGGAGTCAGCACCTGCAGTGCAAAGATGAGATTTGTGTAGAGTTCATCAAAGAGTACATTGTGGATTGTAAGAACATTAATTTATTTTTCTTAGCCCTTAAACCTTTCATTTGAAAATGTTCCAACCAAAAGGAGAGATGTTTCAGCAGCATGGCATGCAGCAAGAACTCCCACATTTCTGTGGTTTGTTAGCACGGCAGTCCATGAGATATCTCTGTCCACGTGTCATGCATTAAACACCAGGAGTATGCATTGCTAATAGATGGTACTCTCCATCCTGCACAGAGAATGACCTCTCTGGGTTCCCTCACTTCATCAATATGATATTTTTTTCACTCACAGCTCATTAACCCAAGCATGAATAATGCAACCTGCATGCTGTAAGTTTGTAGGAAGTAGTGGATTAGCGTGGATTTCTGCAACAGTCTATTTAACGTGAATCTAGAGGTGGAAAATTTGAATTTTGTCAACTGGTTTTATTTGCACTTTAATAAATTCTAAATGAGAATCAGAGCAATGGCATAACTTAACCATGCAGCCCTGGAGAACACATAGTAAGTGGCAGTCATTCATGAGCCTCCCGCTGCATCACAGACAGACTTATACAAACAAACGCAGAACATCCATCCATTATCCATCTACAACCTCGATTCCAAAAGAGTCGTGTAAAACATAAATGAAAACAGAATGCAATGATTTGCAAATCCGTTTTGAATTCAGTTCAAAGAAACATTTTATAGAAATCTGTATTTTTGTGTTTTAACGCCCACAGCTTCAGAGTGTAATCCCACTGTGGTAAATATGGACAGCTGTTGTTATGATTATATTACTTATGATCAAAAACTAGTGAGTCGACATCTTTGCTAACAGCTAGATTACTTACTAGTCCAACAATAAGAAGTCCAGCTCAGCGTCTGTCTTTCAGCCTTTTATTTCACCAAGCTCTCAGTCAGTCCAAGATTAACTCTTGTCCGGCGGCTTGATGACTCTCTTATTTTCTCTTCTTAGCTTCCTCCGTGAACATCCAGTCACTATACTCACCACTGTCATTAAGTCCATAGAGGCTGCTGAGCCTGGTTAAATTCCCCACTCGCCCAGCTCTTCTGGTTCTGGTACAACACTGGCTCTGCTCCCCATCAGCATTACTCCCCGGACCTAAAAAAACCCCCTCTTCTTCTTTCCAGTGGTCTAAAACACCTGTGGTACAAACACTAACACTCCCCTGGTGCTCTGAGCTCACAGTCTGGGCAGCCCTGCTAACAAACGGAGCTAACATTAGCTGACAGCAGCTGCAGGTGGAAGCAGTTTACTTCACTGTCCATCAGGAAACTCTGCAAATCACAGAGAGTTGATGCAGAGCAGCCAGAGGACATCGGAAAACATTTTCTCCATAAAACATGATCCAGTTTCACCAAAATCAGTCAAATAGTTGGTGGTGTGTGTGACATAATGTAAAGCTTTACACACTTCTCACAGGTGATGATACCTGGGGCACAAAGTTACACAGAGTGACAGTGACGGAGACACCATTCGCCTGATTACAAGACAGTGTAGCAGACAGTTATTTTATGGTAGAAAAGTTTCTTCACAGGTTCATCGCAGGGCTAACACACAGAGACAAACAGCCATTCACATTCACACCTACAGCAATTTCAAGTTACCAATTAAAATGCATGTCTGTGGACGGTGGGTGGACCCGGAGGAAACCCCTGCAGACACAGGGAGAGAATGCAAACACCACACAGAGATACCCCAGCCGGAACCCAGAATCTTCTCACTTTCAAGCAACACATTTCTGTGAAAACAAAGACATCAAGGGAGAAGATAACAAGCAGAAAAACTAAAGAGGAGAAAAAATAGATGCAAACAAGCCAGAGTATTTACACAGGCTATTCATTAATGTAACAAATACTGGCTCACATTTTTTTTTTCTTTTAGGCTTGTGTATTATGAGGCAGTAAATCTCAGATTCTGGCACCTCGTGTAAGTGATTTTATACCCAGAGTAGTTTCTGTGACTTCAGGAGGGCAGAGATGGAAATCTGCAGTGATCTGAGTAATTGTAAATATCTTCAGATCAGCCCCTCCAGTAATGGAGTCACAAAAACATATTCGCTGGTGTCACCTCTCTTGCCTCCTGCCGATAAGATTGCGATGATACTCTTTCAGAAGCGAGGTGATTTATTGATGTGGCACCTTTTTTGCAGGCTGATCCTATTAGATAGATAATCTCATTCCTCGCTCACCCCGTGCAATGCAGAATGCCTGTTTGTGATGTAACATACACAAAATCAAGTGAGGAGTGCATACTTCCAGTGATTTGGCAGCATTAGTTTGTCCAGGGAATAAAGCCTCAGGCTCCAAACACAGTATGTTAACTCAAATCTGTTTCTTAACTCTCTTAAGTAGGTCATCTCTCTCTTTTATTAAAATGTACTATTGGTCACTGAAACTACTCCAAACTGAAATCATTCATTCTTTCTGTCCTTGTTTTTTTAGCATACCGCTGGGAGTCTTCCAGTCAGACTACAAGCTGGTTGTCACCGTCACGTCTGCGTCTTCCAGACGTGGGATCCCATTACGACCTCACCGACACCCAGCAGAACATCAGACGAGGAGGCAGCACGCGGTCTCTCCAGCTGGACTACAGAGTGATGGGTTACGGTGACAGGGGCCAAGAGCGAGGACAGGAGACCGAGAAGAGGACCTTCCAATGGGAGAGGAATCAGTCGGGCGAGTGGGAGAGGAAACGCATCCTGGACAGAGAAGAGAAGAGACGGTGCGACGGGGAAGGCAAGAACACAGGCAGCAGGAGCAGAGACATGGGTGTGCGCCAGGACCACAGAGAGCGTCAGCAGTTGCACGGCCATGACAGTTGTGAAGACACCTCCTCGCCTGTTTACGAGGAATACCGAGAGTCCGGCCACGACACAGAGCAAAATGAAGACACGGAGAGCATTTATGACACTCTGCCACCAACCCGATCAGCCTATGAAGGGTACCCGTCAAGCCCCCCAGGCGTCAACCTGCACCCGGCTCAACTCCTGCCCCCCCTCAGGGCGTGGGACTTACAGACAGGGGAGTGGAGGGAATCGCAGGAGGGTCGCGGGGGGGTTGGATCCAGCGGTCTGGCAGGTTCTGGGGACGAGTTAGAGAGACTACTGAACCTGGTGTCTCTCAGAGCCAGGAGAGCCACACGAATAAACCGAGCCTCCACCAGATCTGAACCCACAACAGACTGGGACGAATTTAAATGAGCACACAAGACTGTTAACCAGTAGATTTAATATTCCTTTATAAATTCAAGAGAGGCGGTGACCCTCTTTGATTAAACTTGACATTTATAATACAACACCGTTGGTCCACCATCTAAAAATAATTAAAGGAGAATATTACCATATATATATTTGAATTATTATCCTGCTGTAACCAAACACTAATCCACCGCCAATCCCCTGGCTCATTGATAAGCTGGAGAATATACGTGTTCTCTGTGGACGCCTTCACCTGTGCTGCATGAGCGTTAACTGAGATTGGCTATGAATCAATGCTATTCCATTTATTATGAATAGAACCACTGGAGCACAGCATTTATTAACATGAAAATATAAAAGGAGCCAGGCTGTCTCTGTTTTCGACCAATGTATAAACATACGTTATCACGTGTTTCATACAATGTTGTGTTGAATCACACACGCACAGACACGCACACACCATAATTCTGTTAGCTCAACCATGCAATGCATTTCTTTCTTTCATTGACACACGCTCGGGGGCTGTTTTGGAGTGAACACACGTCCCAGACGTTGCCTCAGAGATGCTTTTAAGATTACCATTAGTTTATACCAGATCTTTATTTAATCAAAAATCCACATTTTTCTATGAGTATTTATTTAATCGTTACACTATCATTAATTCATAAACACAAGCACTGGGGTATCTGACTCATACAACTGTGAGGAACTGCACTGCAGATAACGCTACATATGTCTTTATTCTACTGCGTTGCAATTCAACAATAGTTTTGACCTCTCAGTGTACATTGTGTATTTTGTATATATTACCAAAGCAGTGCTTCAGATAGACTTGAACCCACTTTACACCTGGCGACATGTGATATGAATTTTGAGGCTTTATCTGCTGAAACACGCCGAGAACAATGTGCAAACACACGGAATCACTCACCATGGACATGTACACATGATTACCTCATCGATAACACAATGTAAATGCTGCCGTGTTACCACTTCACACATACAACACACACACACACACACAAAGGGAATGGCATTAAACTCAAATGTTAAATAATTCTGAAACACAGGCGGTAGGTAACTGAGAGTATTTAAGGATTATGGAATGTGAACAAGCCAGACCACAGGTCTGCTGTCAGAATACACAATACAAGAATCTACGTGCAAATGGAAACAGATGCACTAACTGGCCTTCATCTCACACTTACAATTTGTCCTCTAGTAAACATGACTCCTTCTGTTAAATATGAAATGGAAATAAATGCCCCGTGGTGCAGAGAAAGACATGCATATGTTACTGAAGGATGCAAAGAACAACAAACAATCTACATAGCAAAACCATTTTGGATCCAAGGACAGAGGAGATGTTACTGTCCACATCAGACAGTACGTACTGCATGTGTCTCAATGAAGGTGCAACAATGTGAAAGACAGCACTTAACACTTTCTGAGAATTCAAGGTCACGCTGTTAAAAAGATTCAAATGGATTCCAAAGAGTTCAAACAAACAAATGGCATTAAAAGCTATTTCATGTTTTGTTAGCCTTTGTCGTGAAGTGAAAAGTCTTCTTGCTGCAGTGAAATGAAATGGATTGATTTGTGTGTATGCTATACTGTATATGGAGCACCTTGGTAACACTTTATAATAACCATCATTAATAAGTGGTAAATTAATAGTTAATTAAAGTCAAAGTTAGTTATTTTACTGAAAGACGACAGTGAAATGACAAGTTATACAATTATGTTACTTTACAATGTCAAAACCAGCCACATATTTTAAGTTTAATGTAATGTTAACACATAAATCTGATGTCAGCTATGTCAGTCTTATGCACACCCCTTCAAATAAAGTGTTACCCTAACTATTGTACACATCAGTTGCGACTTCGTAACAGTCCCTCAAATTATATTTACGCATGCATTGCATCAGTTGCAGCTTCATAATAGCTACGTTAGTGATGTTTATATATAATTAATAAGTCATTTATAAGGCCATTCCAAAGTTTTAAAAACATCAATGTTACAACTTTTGAAATGGTCATCCAAATAATGACTACCATTATTATCAATACCAGCATGCTTTGTCACACTCCTCTGTGTCTCATAATGACCACGATGACCATGATCACGAACCTCCGCGGCTGTGAAGTGCCAAAAACTGCAGTTCCTCAAATGACCACTTGAGGCTGGCTCCAGAAGTATAATAAGTACTCTAATTACATCAGTGAACTTCCATTATGTATGTATGTATGTACATTACACAAATATGTAATAGGCTGTGTTTGTAAATGCACTATACAGTATACCTTTTACAAGGTATTATAAACATCAGTTACAACTTTATAATAACCTTCAAGTTAATGTTTATAGACACGGTATTTATCAACTATTCATAAAGATATTATAATTATCAGATGCAATTTTACAAAAGCTATCCAAATAATCTATAACTATTAACAATGTCTGGTACGTCTATCTATATAATGTATGTATAAATCATTTGATTATCATTAACACATATTTAATACAGTATATAAAATGTTTTGTGCACAACAATATCAATTTATAACTCTAATAGCCACACACCAGCTGACAGAGCTTAACACGGTCATGATGAGGCTTAGTGTCACCTAATGGATCCATGTTTCAGTGTGTCCTTATTACCTACTCCTGTTCAGGTCTACTCTGTGAGTGGGTTGCTGTCGGTTACCATTTTGCATTGAGCAACAGGCAGAAAAACATCCCGGACAGGTCAGACTAACACATGGAAGAAAAAAGAAAAAAAAACATCCACACCTGTGGGCACTTTACAGTTTCCAGTTCACCTCATCTGGCTGACTGTGGAGGGAAGCCCGCCAGGAATACTGTGAGAACACGCAAACAGGACAGCAGCTCACAAAGGCTGAAATTTAAAGTGGAGAACATCAGTGCTATGACCTAACACTGCTAACACGTCAAACACCTTTGGTGCTTTGTTTTACCACTTCCATCATCATTCATTGCAGCTGAATCATCTTTAAAGTACCTTTCAAGTCAACCGGATTTTAAGTAATGTAAGGTCGCTGACGTGCTGGAGTGTGGTGCTTACGTGCAAGTGCCGACTTTCGAGTGCTTGCCCATTCAGAAGACTTGAAGTACGCTCTGTTCAAGCAGATTCATGAAATGGCTTTCATCTCGAGGCTGAATATGTACCTGCTGTGCGTAGCAGGTGAGTTATGTTTCAACGCAGGCTACATGACATAGATAATACCCATAAAATATTTAATCTTATCACATCAGTCTTATCACGCCTCTTATGTGTGTGTGTGTGTGTGTGTGTGTGTGTGTGTGTGTGTGTGTGTGTGTGTGTCCCAACCCCACCACCACCACCACAAAGGGAATCTGGCAGATTCGTTTAGCAGAGTTTAAAGACATCAGTGTCCTGGAGGTGAGAGAATGTCTTCTGGAATAAAGTGTATGATCTTTCAAAAGATACATTTTATTTTGAAATCTCTGGAGATTAAATAATAAATAATCTACTCTTTATACACTTTTTTTACTTCAGGTTTATATCTGTTTTTTTCACAGGTGCATTCAGCGTATTACTCTTTGTTCCTGTGACTTTATTTTAATCCAGTGCTATGATCGAATTATGCAGACCGTGCATCTCTAAAAGCAAATGAGTCTTGTACACCAGCCGTCAACCACGCGTGACAATTAAAACACACAATCCAGAGCCACAGTGTGCATTTGATTAACATAACATGCTCCTCTGTGCGTAATCCAAATTAAAGCAGCTTTAATTACGGAATGCTGACATTTCTTTAATCGCTGTATCTACATCCTCCAAAGGTGACCGGTCATTAATTCTCAGCTGGTGACGGAAGGTTGAAGGCGATGGTCAGTGTGCTCTCCGTCTATGCTCCTCCATGCTCGCTCTATCTCTAACTAACAAGGAGAAGCATTCAGGATCCTTTGTGGTTTTTGATTATTTCCTCTTTCCCACCCCCCTGTGGAGCTGACACACAAACTTTGCTCTTGTTATCATCCAACCCTCCTCGGATAAACACCGCCAGGCTGAATGTCTGCCAGCAACCATTCCTATGGCAACCTGACATTCCCCTGATCATGTTTGTGTTTCATTGTTCCCCGTCAGATACAACATTTTGGCCAATTTGGGGCTGAGGAAGTGTATACATATGTGTTTGTGTGTACTGAACATGTATGTGTGTCCTCGTGTTCGCTGTTGTACAGATGCTTGATATCTGCCTCGCATGCCTGCTACCAAAAATACTGTTTGTTTCTTTGATGTAGTGCTACAGAGAGCAGAGTTATTTGACGCAAGAAGAAGCTCTCACCCACTCCTAAACATATAATATGTAGGTATGCATGCACTGAGATAAGTCAGGATTCAGTGGTGGCATGCATGTTTGAGTATCTGAGGTTTGGGATTAAAAAAGCTACCATAAAATTACTTCAAAACATTTTGTCATTACGCCCTTTAAAACGACTATTTGCAAAGTGTATGTTTAAAGATAGCCAACAGCTGCTGGATTTTCGTGACAGCAATCATTTTGTCAGAGTAAGTGTTACATTTTTGAACAGTGGATATCATTTCTGAGGGAAACACTTCATATATCTTTTAGTGCATGCCAGTTTGTGTCAGTGCAATAGATGGAAATAGCTCATAGTCAAATGTTGGCTGGCTTGTTCCAGTTCTATTCTCTCTCCCTGCAGGAACCGTGAACCGCAGAAGACACAAACAGGTACGAGGCGGAACTCGAGGGAGATGAATTTCTATTTTCCTCAACCCAGGAAAAATTCATGCATTACTGGCTAAAATGCATATAAAACCTGATGAAATTGTCACTGCAGGAGATATTCTAAAACTACTATTACCGACTTTATAGCCCAAAAAGTAATCAGTTTGTTTTGCTCTGCACTGTGATCACAACACCTGAATTTGTGTTTCCTCTATTACCCCTGCCTGTCACAACACAGAAAATTAGATTTCATCAATTAGCATAATATGCTAAAGATGTCTGAAGCGAGAGGCTTCTGGTGATCCTGCCTTCACTTTGCGTCTTTAGAGGGTGAAAAAAAGAAGAGTTACACCCTGAACAAAAACGTAAACAACACCACAGGTAATCGTCCTGCTGTCTGCTCAGAGGGAAGGGTGGGGTCTAGAACAGATTTACTCACCCAGATTCACAGTTTATTGTATTATTCTGACAGGCATTATGCAACATGTCCCAATAACTTACATACTCCCTCTGGCACACTCTTTTGATGACCATCCTGCTTGTTTAACGTATTCGTAACATGGCTGGCAGGGCTACTGACAGGCACAGGGTCAAACCAAAGGCAAATACAAGGGCATGTGAGGGAAGACAGACAGAGAGAGAGAGAGAGAGAGAGAGAGAGAGAGCAATAAACAAAGTGAGAGTTGTGTTTATTCATCATGCATCAGAGGAAGCCGATGAGGACCTGCCAGTCCCTTTAGCTGTGCTGGCTTTTCATTGGACCATCTGGCATTTACACCACAGAGTCAGCTAAGCCACTTAAAACCTCTTTCTACCCCAACAACCCCTCCGTTTTTCCCCCCTTCTTCTTTTTTTTTTTTTTTTTTTTACAATGACCTTCCTCCAGATCGAGCTGGACAGAGCAGGAAAAGGATGGACAGAGGGGTGACAGGATGTTACATAAACGAGGAGGGGAATCAAGGACGGATCGTGTAAGAAAGGCGAGAGATGAGTAGAGAAGTGGGAAAAGTCGGAGAGATTACCATTCCCCAGTTCCTGCTTATTGAGGGGTAGCTGTGTGGGTGATTATAAATCCACACTGTTCTCAGTAACACCAGGATTACACACCCAGCCAGACCTAATCTATGTGCCTAACATCTGCCTCTGATGACACAAACACACGCACACACACAAACGCGCAGGCAACACGGTCATACGTGTACGTTCGACGCTCCGCACGGCCATAATGGTTACAAATGCAGTCGGTGTCTCAAGCAATTTCATTGCATGTATTATTCACTAATGCTTTAATCTTACAAGCCCAATCAGACACAACATGCCTGCACTGCTAAACAACAGGGAGGATGGGAACACTGAATGGTTAGGGGTCACATTCATGTGTGACAATATGAATTCACATCAGAAATCTGCCCTCAGCCATGTGTGACTGAGTAAAAAAGCCGTGCCCCAACCCTGTCCCATCAGCCCCCTCCCTCCCGTTTCAATAGATTATTACTATGGCAATCTTCTGGCATATGCCTGCAAAACTGCTATGTGCCTGACAGGGAGGTTTTACTGCTCTGCTGCGTACTTCATGTTCTTTATTGGATAGTCTTATGTGATGAAAATGCCTAAATGTCACTGGATTGTGCCATAACTCAACTGGTATTACATTATCATATGACATTCAAACGCAGTCGTCTCAAACTTCGGGACATTTTTTAAAAGAAAATGATCACTTTGTGCAAACAACACAAAAGGCACAGAAAAAAAAGCTGAATCCCATTATGTCGGATATGTTTAATTTACCCTCTGCTTGAGCTCGGATGTGCTGATTTAACAGTGAGCTCCGGTGTTACTATGTTGGGTTTTTATTACGATGCTCCCCAGTTTGTTCTGATCTTGTAAAGAAATGCTGCCTTAAACAAAGGTGAGACATAATGATGGATCAAAATGCTGTTAAGAAATTTGGCTGCATCACGGGCCTCAGAGCTCAGCTCGTTATCTGCTTTAGCTCTGAGGAAACGGTACGCTGTCACCCTCGAGATTGCTGAGATCTGATTCTGGTTAAAAGGAGGTCTGCTCTATATTGTGCTTTGATCATCAGGGGGGGGTTTATGCTCGCCAGCAGAATGAGCCTGTAGATTTGCTGAAGCTGCTACAACTGTAAGATTTTTTATAAGGTCCTTGTTGAACTGTGCAAGCGTGAAACGCCTGTGGTACTAACCTTTATAGTCCATCTGAGAACTCGAATGTAAGAGCAGTCATAAAGCACCTGAAAGCCAATGGGAGAGCACAAACATTCACCAAAACAAAATATCTTTGTTACATCTTCAGATACTGTATTTCCAGTAATATTTTTGCTTCGCTTAAAGCTCTTTTACCACGCTTCTCTGTTCACGCGCGTTTGCAAACTGGTGGCAGAGGCTGCAATGCAAGGTTGATAACTTCTGGAGTGGTACAGCACTTCCTATCCAAACCTCTCACAGTGATACTAACCTCACCCACACACACACGTTCACACACTGACAGCACAGCCATCATCAGGAGCAATTTGAGGTTAAATATTTTGCTCAAGGGTACTTCAACTGGATTTGGGGGGAGCCAAGAATCAAACGTGCGGTCTTACTAGACGACCCGCTGTGTGAAACTAACTATGTCCCGTATTATGATAGCACTTTCTTACACATGCTCTTACACAAGGTTTTATACACTTCTAACATTCTAACAGACACGATCAGGTTCTCATAAACCGATTGTGGTTTTCATATTTGCAATGTTTTTTTTTTTTAAAGCGATCCATTAGCCTTGTTGTAAAGGACTAAAATTATAAAGCAAGTGCCACAGTGATGGAGGACAAACACAGGCCAACCTGAAAGTTGTTCCTATTAGTGGCCTATAACTAAGTGTTAGTAACAAATTTATTAAAAAGTGTTATTTACAGATGATAAGTGTTTATAAAGATAATCAGAAAGGTGGCACCAACATTCATTTTTCCGCATTGTTAAATTCAATTACGATGCTTTACAATATACACGCTGTGAGGGTGTGCTTTGGCACACAATTCCATGTCGAGCATCCAAAAGTTTTTGAGATATTTTAGTCTGAGCAAAGAGTCAGATGAACTGACACTGCAACCCATACAGTCATGTCATTAGCAGCCTGTACAACATGAGCAAATAGCACGATTTTCTGCTTTTCATCTCATAACATGCAATAAATTATTCAGAACAAAGACTCACCCACAATGGTAATCAGACTTTCCTCACACACCCACATACCTTTCATAAACGTATTTAAATAATGGCTGCGTTTCAGTTTTTATTAGAATGAATGAATGAAGTATTACTACATGCTGCATCTGCACTAAATTCCACTCAACACTGCAACATCCTTCTCCTCCAAACCTGTTTGTCATCTGGGTAAACGGTGTTGCAAAATGCCTTTGTTTGCATCCATGACTGCAATATAAATATGGATACACTTGTTACATTATTAAAGACACACACAACAGGGAAATATATACCTATAACATTGGTATAATATTGCCAGGCTTGATTTCCCTTGTTTACATGCTACTTCCAGATATTTGTTTTGGTGGCACCATCTGGTGATTTCCACAGAACTCTCTTGCGGAACAATGACTCCGAGGGAGCCAACAAAGATTCATCAATATTAATAAAAACTTGTTGTCATATAGAGTACAGCAGGCACAACACGGCCATATGGAGCAGCTATACCGACGGTGTTAATACTCAGTTGTCGTAGCCAGTTTCTCAGCGCATCATCCAACCAATTCCCCATTCCTGCTCTTCCTCCCACAAAACAACATGCCTCACTGCCACACGGTAGTGCTTAAAATTATTATTGAAGGTTCTTACGGGCAAACAGTATAGACAATCTTTGAAGCACGTCCAACCTAGTCAGCCCAGCTTTCCCTGATAAAGCTTTACAGTTTTCAAGTAGTTGAACTGCCAATGCCATTGGTTTTCTAAATGTGTGATATTGTGCCCCAACCCTGCTAATGTTCCCATATTCAAAGTGTGTATGTGTATGTGTGTGTCAATCTGGCTGACCTCACAGCCAGAGCTGTCTGTCTCCTGGTCATCACATCATGCCCGTGGTACACATCACCCTGCTTTGAGGCTGACACTGCTGCTCTAATCTGTTCCTGCCGCTTTGTGCTCGAGGGCATCCGCTGCAGCCATACGCCCAGCAGAGAAGTGTTAAACAAGTGAATGGTGCTGGCCTCAATGTGTCACCACTGGCACCGACAATATCGATGACATATAAATCCACTGGATCTGATGGGAGAGTCCGACTGCATTGTTGCCAGCAGTTACTAACGTTAAGAGATGAATGGGACTAGACTGCCACCTCCACTTGCTGCTCTGTGCACCAAAGTGAATCATTGTCAAGCATTCCAAAAATGGCACCCCGATGGAGGAATGCACACACTGCTAAAGGATATTGGTTCAATCAGCAGTGGATTGTGTTTGTAATCGAAAGACTCCTATGACACAACTCCAGCTGTTTTTATGATTATTTCAAACTTTTTTTTTTTTTACGAATTTAATAAATCAGAAAATGAATTTATACATTTATAATTTCAGACAAAATGTTCTCTGGCTCATCTGTGACAAATACTCCACATAACACTGGGTGCTGATTGGACTTCCCCTGCCGACCCACCGCTGTGTGTGTACACTTACAGCAACTCTGAGCATTGTGCTCAGATCAAAGACAGATTCTGGGAAGTCACGCTGGGAATGGCCAGGGGAAAATGAGGGAAATCTTTGTTTGCACGCACACCTCGGCATGGTAGCAGGAGATGGTGCGTGAAACTCAAAGGCAATCAGATGAGAAACACAGGGAGAGACTCATAAAACCAAGTCGGAAGTAAAAAAATGTTGTTTGTGAAAGCGTGGTGTCTTCGTCCTCACCGTGGATTTCTCCACATCCTGCTGTGCGCCTGACTGATGGCTTCTCTGTGATATTTAACACAGTGCCGACTCTCAATGCGCAGCGCCGGTTGCGTCGTAGTTCAGCGCATGGCAAGGGCATCCACAGATGGTTAGGGAAGACGATTTGTTCCTCCGTTTGCACAGAGAATAGCAAATTACATCGGAAGGACTCCGGGCGGTGCAGTGGTTTGAGGAATGTTTTTTTCCCCAATGTGGGCGCATGCAGACAACTGGGAGTTTGAGATGCCAACCAGCCAGCCAGAGACACTTGACGAGGATGGAGACGTGAAATCTGAGTGCTCTGGACCTTTTTTAATGACATATTTTCTAAAGGACTATTAAATTATATTTTCTTTTCAGGGAGGAGGTGTGGCACCACAGCGTGTCCGACCAGCCAGTGGCGCATGGATTTATGACTTTTGTGCGAAGACAAAGAAAAGACAAGAAGAGTCTATGTAACTTTATATAGGTCACACCCACGCCACATAATATCACCCAACTCATATCGTCTTTAAGTAGAACACGGGGAGGCACCCAGGTGCGCTCCATGTTTCATTCAGGACGCACCGGTACCGGCGGTACCTGCGGGACATAAACGCACAGTTGGAACGCGAGAGCAGCGTTGGGCTGTGGGCCAGTGATGCCGGACACATTCACACTCATAAAGAACCGGACAGAGCCACGGCTGGGGCAGCTAGAGCGCACACTGGACACGGAGGGAAGCGCTCGCCCCGCCTGGGTCATAGGAATCCTGGCCAGCGTGTTGATCTTCACCACGGTGGTGGACGTGTTGGGGAATCTGCTGGTCATCATCTCGGTGTTCCGCAACCGTAAGCTGAGGAACTCGGGTAAGATCTTTAGTTGCAACGACAGTGAGAACAACCAGCATTGATCATAACTCATATTTAGGTCGTTACGCACTCACTCCTGCTGTGTACTTACAACTTTAATTATGACAGTGTGAATGTGGGCTGTGTGTGAAACGGATTCTGTGTAAATCTACGTTCTTTTCTTTGACACTTCTTTCTCTGAGCTGCTTGTGCACATTACATGTTTTGACCCATAGACCTCTGAGCGCACTCTGCCCCCAAATCCCACCACTGAACCCGAATAATTGAATGCAGCACACTGTGAACTTTTGATACTCCCTGATGAATGCTCTCCACATTCCTTCACAAAACTCTACAGCTCCTCACACATTGTACATATTTTATACATTTATTTTATATCATATCGTAAATTTTCAGTTTTCTACTCATGCTTCTTGACTTGTTAGTACTTGTTTTTTTATCTTCTTTACTTGCTGTGTTTGTTTAGCACCAAAACACCAAAGGAAGTTTCCTGTGTGAAAGCCTTCTCTGCAATAAACCTGATTCTGAATCATTTAATGCATTTCATATCACTTTAACATAAAAATCACACATTTGACTAAACTCACACCACATCTGTACTTTCAGCCAAACCTCCTTTCACATTAAGATGCCAACCTTTTTCTGTAAACCTAAAAGGCTCTATGGCTTCTAGGTGACAACATCTGGCTGATGTGCACAGGATGGATAGCTGCTGGTGGACAGAGCGATCGGTGCTTCACTGATTTAACATTTCCTGTTCGGTGATAGTGCGTTGAAAACTCAACTGAGCCCAATTATGTCCTCACAACGTTATATTACCCTGTAGTGACTCTGGCTTGATTGATACCTTGCGTTATTGGAGGTACTTGGTGCAGTTTGGTGCTTGTCTGTTGCGCTCTTTAGCTGTGAAGTTTGAAGGTAGTCTGACTCACCTGCCGCGTGAGAGCTGGTTAACAAGCACAGGTGAATCCTTTTGAAAAGCTGACTGTGCTGATGTTGATGAACCTATTCTGAGGTGAATGTCTAAATTACCCAGAAGGTCTCACGCAGCTACAGTGAAGCATAATGGCAAATCATAAAGCATGGAAGTAAAAAATGTTCTCTGCAGAGGGTTGTAACTCTTCTCTGATGAAAATGGACCTCTTCCAGGAACCTACCTGAATCATACCCGGTTATTAGTTTACCGCCTGATTCACCCCTCTTCTACTGACACTACTTGATATCCAAATTGATATCTTATGCAGGGAAGTCTGCCACACTGTGCTGACCGGCTAGTTTGTGCTTTATACAATGCAACAATTAAGGCAGGAAACATGCATTTATTTGCATATTCAGCAGCCAGTAGGATGCAAAAATTCCGTCCTCCCCCTGAGGATTAACCAAAACAACTGCTTTCCTTTCATTTAAAGCCATTATGAACCTCTCCTTGTATTTGTTCACCGGGGAAAATATATTTTTTCTTTTGTTTGAGCTTTTTTTTTTTTTTCAGTTAGATGGACACAATCACCACTGGAGCGTTTGAATGTAAGCCCGTCTTCACAGAAAGACTCCCACATTGTGCACTCTAGCATGACTTAAAAAAAACAAAAAACAAAAAAAAACAGCAGCTAAGGTTTAGGTAAGGTTGAGCTTATTCATAGCTCTTCTCGTCTTGAAGGTTATGCATTTATTGAAGCCATTAGGAATAAGACACACATTTGTAAATCAGGAGCAATATGTCAAGAGTGATTTCATTTTGTGTGTAACCCACAAGCATCCTTGTACTGATTGTTTTATTAGACTTTATGCACGGTGTACCACACCGTGCATAAAGGGATTTAATGTGATCAAACAGAAGTCCTCTCAGTAGTTGAGCGAATAAGACAGAGATTATGTCTTATTACAGTGAGAGAGTTAGTTGTTGTAAACACATTGATCTCTGCAGCTGTTCATTTTGATGTCTGCATTAAATATAAGAGTCAAAAACGTGATGTAGTGAGTGTATATAGCCATTTGTAACCTGAGTGACACACTGCTATTATATAAAAATTATCATAATAGACATTTGGCAGAGCACATTTATCTGTCCACAGAGTCTGACTCAAGTATCCCTTCAAGCGCTCGTGCATTGGATGCCAGAGGAAAGGGTGATCACGTTGATCCTTTGCTGAATTGGGACCACAACACCACCAAAGCGCTGAGCACTAAATTTTGAATTTCAGGCCACACAGTTCACCTGTCAGTCTTATCCACCATCTGAAGAATAATTGCCTGCATGGGGACATCCAGCAGATCTTCGGTTTAATCATCTGTCTAGACCAACTAATAACCCAGATATAATGAAACATTTAATTTCACAGCTTAATTAAACATCGCCTGCTTCCTTTCTATTCAAGGTATTGTTAGATGTTGATGGATTATCCTTTATTTATCTATTTCGAGGTTTCCCATAGCCTACCTTGGGTTGCCACTCACACGATGCATTAAAGCTGATCTCTTTCAACTCAAACAGCCCACTCAGCAGAATCTACGCTGAACCCTGCGGGAATGAACTCGAAGCACGACTAGGTGTAGATAGAAACAACTCACTCTTTAGTTTAGTTTTTTATATAGTCACAGCAGAAGCTGAGGGTTAGCATTAGCCACTACAGTCATCATAGCTATGTATAAGCTCCTGCTGCGGTGTGTTGTGCAACATAAACAGGCTGCTGAGTGTTGGAGCATCTTCAGATATCTGGTGAGTGATGACTAACTGCATATGCACACTCATAGTGTGGTAAACATTATAGTACGGGCTAATTATTATTTTGACACTGAACTGGCATGGAGATATCTGTGAATCACACTAATCAAATATCTGATGCAAGTCGATCATGTAGCCAAGCTGCGTTAGGATTGCAGATTGTTTTAATGTTTTGTCTTGTGTGTCACTGAACGTGCTTTCTCTCTCATCATGTGCTATTGTATATTGGCCAGCTTGTGCCACAGACACACAATCACACATATGCATGCATTCATGAGTCATTCAAGCCACTTGTCCCCTGACATTTTTTTTTTTTTTTTTAAGAGCTTTGGCTCATGTAAGCAACAAACAGATGTGTGCCAGCATGAAAAACACACATTTTCAAGAGAACGCAGTACAGTAGGTCTACGCATTGTTTTGTTATATAGTCCTGTATGAATATGTGCGAGTGAGTGAATGTTTGAAAAATGCTTTATACACTTGTGCGGGGCAGAGGTTTTTGTCCCCCTGAGATTTGTCTTTGAAGGAGCTTAGGTGGTGCAAACCTTCAAAGAGAGTTATACAGGATCGCACATTACAGAGAGTCTCCTCACAGACTTTATTTACATCATATCTCTCCCCCTCCCTCTCATTCCCTCTCCAGCTACTTTCCTCTAAAGCTCTCTGCCTCTACAAAAATAAAGCTCAAAATATTCCCTAGTTAAGACCGAAGCTTGAAAAAAAAAAAAAAACCCCAGTGAGCTCAGCCGGCCTCTGTCCATGGTGCTGAAACACTCCAATCGAAAGCCTCTTTCAATTTTCTCTGGACATGTGATGCCATTAGTCACAACCAAGCGCCAACCTCCGTGTCTGGGAAATGAAGCCAATGCGGAAGTGCTAAAAACTGTAATTCCTTGAGCGTCCACTTGAGGCTGGCTACAGAACATTTCAACCTCCATATGCCCCCATGTTAAAATATCCAACTCCACAGCAGAAATAAACATGTTTGCAGCCTGGTACAAAAAACAGTTTTGGTCTCTACAGCTAATTTCCCTGTTCATGACAACTGTACTGAGGGTGAATTTTTATAGAACTTCCCTGTTCAAATGATATTAAGGCTTAAAGTTATGCATAATCAACAGCATAACTTTGATTGACAGGTAGGTGCTGTCACAGATGGCTTGTTTGAGCTCCCAGGCATCATTCCGCCCACCTCAGGTCTGCCGATGATCCATGCCTTTGCCAATTTTTAGATCAGACGCAGAACAGCCAACATGACAGCGGTCAGCGTTGCATATTTTGAGCTTCAGAACTGTGCTTCAGACACCAGTGTGTGATGTCACGCATACGCTGTTCATTCTTTCTACTGTCATAATGGTCCAACTACCCGGTCAAAATGAGAGGTAGTGTTTCTGCTCTGTCCATTTTATTGAGGATGCTTTTCAAATTGGCTTGTGTGGACTAGAGTCTGGAGACTATCCCAGCGCTCATTTTACATCAAAAAACGGTAATGGTGGAGAATATGTGCCAGACTCGAAATGCTTTTTTTAAAATTTTGTCCTACAACTATTATTGTGTCGCAAGTTTACATAGGGCAAGAAAGTAGTCAGGGCCAATTAAACCAAAATAATGTTGGCAGACCTGACCCGAGATGACTGACCCGTAGCCATCATCTGAGGTGAGGGCAGTGTTATTTTGAGTTTGGTAATGTACAGATTGATTTTTCTGTAGTGTTTGGAACATATGATATAATTCCCTTTAGAGGATAAACTTTGTTGATTCCAAATTAGTTTGTGGTGCAGTAATGTAGTACAAGAGTTTACTTCTGAGTACTTAGGGGTCTTTACATGTAGAAATATCACCACAGTTCACTATAAATGAATACAAATAAATAGATATGCATTAGAATCAATATAATTGTTGGAGCTAAACATCAGGATGTGCATCTGAACCTGCCGTAGGACTCTCTGTGTGGCTCTCTCCATCCTGCTGAAACATTCAAATCCAGTCTCTCACCGGACCGTCTGTTTTTCCCAGTGCTCCTCTGTGACATCCACTGCTACTACTAATATTACCACCGCTCTGTCCCAGATGCAGTTTAGCTAGCTGTTTTCACATTGATAATAAATGAAAAAGTGATTTAAATATTCATACAGCAAGGAGAGAGCGAGCATGCACATGTGCATGTCTGTTCTACTATGTTGTATAATTATACTTGTGGGGAGCAACTCTTCTAAGCCCATGCATTCCTAATTGGTTTGTGACAGCTGGTCCTGACAGCTGAAAAGACAGATTTTTCTTGGTCAAGATTAGGGACTTGGTTATAAATGGGTATAGATTAACTGGAGGTGTGTGTAGCGGTTGTGTTAAGTGTTCGCCCCCAGTGGATAAATCGTCCTCAAAAGTTTGCAAATGTGAGACTGAAGAAATGTGAGAGAAGTGAGACACAGAGAGATCCGTTGAGTTACCAATAGTTAACTTCAGCTTTTTAGCTAATTGGACAGTTACCAAGTCTGTATTTCACATCTTTACATTTTAAGCATTCCGGTGACACGTTAATCCAGAGTGTCTCACATTAAATAAGTACAGAGGATTTCTGTGTCTTGCTCTGAGACATTTTGACAGGATAGACTGCTGTTGGCAGTGTAAACTCTCTACTCTCTACTAACACCATCCCACTGCCCTGTCTGTACTGACAATAATTGTTAGGACATGTACATTAACTGCAGATTTAAGCAATGGGCTTTTAACGGCCATGACATCCAGTGATTTTAACAGAATGAAGACAGACAGCGCTCCTCTGTGCACGAGGAGAGAAGAAGTATTTTTGTTCCACATTCACAAGCAATTTGCTTGTTCAATATCAGCGTGAACTGAGCCTGGCTCAGATAAATAAAGCTCTCGTAACCCAGTATATCAGGAAATGTTGTGCTTAAAAAAATATATATATTACCAAAACTTACTGAAGATCTGTGTTCCAATTAATCTGACATGCAACATAAATCACAGTCCTGTGGTAATTGTTTCGTCTTGATTTGGTTAATGGTGCAGAAATAACAAATCACGGAACAGACATAAATATGAGACTTCTTTCACTGAATTTTCAACTGCATCCTGTTGACATTAATTCCTCCAAAATAAATTGAGAAACAACTCAATGAGTTGACCATGCAAAATTGAGGATCAGAAGTTATCTACAGTGGGTAATGCTGTTGATAAAAGTGATTTCTCTTCGAGCTTGTTGTTCTTGGTTGTGGTTCTTGGTCCTTCCAGCAATAATTCATGTGCTGTTTCCGAGACCAGCTTCACGTTGTCTTGGACTGCTACGTACACGGATGATAAAAGAAGCCGTTAAAAAATCACAGCAAATACACTGTCGGAAAAAAATCACAACAGATAGAACAAGGTGAGACTCGGTATACAGTAGAGTTTTTGATGTGAAGCAGCAGTGTTTCGGTGTTTGAAAAGGTGCTGATTTACTCACTTGTTCGCCCCGGTATGTAACACTTGTTATTCCCACATCACTTATATCTCAAGCATGTACGCCTAGACTTCAGAAACTCAGATTTTATCAAGGTAAAGATCCTCTAACTCCGATCTAGCACCTCGCCACATCTCTCAGGTTCAGAACAGATTTTAATATTCTCCTCATCACCTCTATAACAGTTTTGCCCTTCATTATGACCTGTTAGGTATCCTCAGATCCTTGGCTTTTTCTGGTTTTCTACTATAATTTATGCTCCCAACCAAGATTTTTTTTTTTCTTTTGCCATGGGGGCACTTGGATATTTGATTTAAATTCATTACAATCAAAACAGGAGATCAGCCAGCTGAACAGGTTGTCAGATTGATCAGATTTTCTTTCATCCCGAGGAGCTTTTCTAGCTTTCTGATGAACGCTGAATAAAAAGTTCTCCAAATCGGATAGGCTCGCTTTAAACCGTCGTCCGACGACCCTATTGGGATTTTTTTATGTGCCTAACAGAGGAGATGGAGAAAAGGAGGCAATCCCATTATGTATCCCATTATACATCGCATTGTGACAAATATTATCCACCCAGTCTAGTTTCCTCAATCTCATGTAAAATCCATAGAAAAGCTGAGTTGCCACTGATTTATAATGTATGGGAGGGAAGTGTCTGAAAGGCTTTGGGGGATTTTCTGTATGTGTTGAGGCTTGGCCATATAATTCTTTCATCATCTGGTTTTACTGCGTTTTTTTTTTTGTCTAACTCAGTGAGTATTTAGGCAGGGGTGAAGGTTGGACATGACTGCTGGGGATGTTTTCAGCAGTTTTAAGTGCTCTGGGAGTCTACTTCTGCCTGAGCTGTGCCCAAACACTGTCCTGTGTCTTTTGGGTGCAGCATGACTTCTGTAATTCCCTTGAACACAGACAGCTGGATAAAGGAAACAGGAGGTGCTAAGGCCATCCAGACGGAGGACAGGAGCAAGGCTAGAGAGAGAGAGAGAGAGAGAGGAAGAGATGCAAAAGGAGGGAACAGTTTGGATGCTGCTCAAAAATGACAAGGACACAGGCTATAAAATAGAGGATGACAGCTCAACATTTAGATAAGAGAGGGAAACGGACTGAATCCATCACTGTGAACAGTAAGAGAGTGATGCTGTTTTCCAAAGGGGAGAGGCACAGCCAAGACAATGTAAGAACCACTGTCATGTGTCATCACAATCACCCAGTTGTTATCAGTACTTTAGTGCTGAGATGGGGGATGACTCAATAGCACAAGTTTGCACACGCACGCACGCGCGCACACACACACACACACACACACAGGAACTGACAGAACAGTTTTCTTTAATCTCAATAACCATGAACATGATAGATTGACCCATTTAATCTGCGACGCGAGTGATCAGTAATTTCCTGTATTCCTTATCGAATCCCGTAATGCCTGCTGTGTCTCCCCATATCCATAATGCATGCATTGTGATAATTTGAAGTGCATTACGTAACAGCTCCTCAAAATCCCTCAGGCAGCCGTGGGTGCAGAGGTGGAAGAATAAAGGGATTTTCTGCAAGAGAGGGAGAAGAAGGAGGATGGAAGGAGGTGACACAGAGAGATGTGAGAAATTAAAGGCAATCTGGGATGGGAGAATCAGAATAGGATAAACAAGACAGATAAACAGAATGTTTGTTTCAGGCACACGCAGAGAGTGTGAGACTGTGAAGCGGAATGAATGCCTCTTCTGAGACGTACGTAAATGAAGACTGTAAATGTACACAAAGGCTTAGAGGCCAAATGTGCATTATATTGATTTAACGTACATGTGGGAAGTTATTTTATACTTGGCGGTTTAATTGCGATGGGTTTCGCCTGTCGTTTTGATGTTTTAACTGAAAGCCCACACAACGCTGATATCGAAATCATAAAGCCAAAGAAATCAGAAAAAAAAAAAAGTTTTACTTTCCAGCCAACTATGTCAGCACAAAACTGAGAGCTACACTTTGATGTGTTACACTCTGGTGCTGCTTAAATCATTCAAATGTTGTGTTGTGTCGTGATATTTATGACAGTGAGCGCTTTGCTTCAAAGAAAATTAAAAGATGAAAAGAGTTTCACTTTTTTTTTTTTTTTTTATTCAACTACTTTTCTATTGAAACCCTAAAGTCGTGTTAAATACAATACAGCAGTTTAGATACATCTCATCAGAGATGGGTATATAATCCGTCTCCAAAGAGACGGCATCAGTTTAAACAGATTTGGGAACATCTGTCTCTGACTGATTTGAAATGAATCTGAAATGAATGCTTAATCAAATCTCACTGATTTTGATTCATGCATGGATGAGTCTTTTTAGTTAAAGATGCTCAAGGCTGCAGAGTCAAAATGGAAATGACCGATTTTTTTAATCAAAAGTAGTAAGTATTCCTCTTTCAGCTAATTTTAAACTTTTCCGTTAAACTGATGTTTTTTGCAGAGCGGCACGGTGGTGCAGTGGTTAGCACTGTCGCCTCACAGCGACAAGGTTCCTGGTTTAAACCTCGGCTGGGGCCTTTCTGTGTGAAGTCTGCATGTTCTCTCCGTGTCTCAGGTTAATTGGTGACTCTAAATTGTCCATAGGTGTGAATGTTTGTCTCAATGTGCCCTGTGATGGACTTGTCCACGGTATACCTCTCACCCTTAGTCAGCTGGGATAGGCTCCAGCCCCATCGGGACCCTGATGATAAGGATAAGCGGTTACAGATAATGGATGGATGATATTTTTGCAGGAGAATGGGTTCTGAAGTGAAGAAACAACGAGGAGGTATTTGCGAGTCCACGCAGGCGAAAAAACAGTCAATCAAAGTCACTTTTCTCTCCTGGGGGGCTACACGTTCTTTGGTTTTGTGCTCATCTGTTTCACAACTCCTGATCTGAGCATGTTTGCGTTCCCGGTATAACTTGGCGGTGGACGGACAGTTTGCGTACTCAAACGCTGTGTACTCAAAATGCCAGGTTTCCTGATCAAACACAGAATGCCCTTCAAAGGCCGCAGTCAGTCAGCTGGATGGAATACTGCAAGTTATGCCATGAAAAGACAAACATTTTACATAATGAAAGAGATTCTGCCTGAAAGACAGTTTTTGTTGTTTGTTTCATAATCAATAGTGTCAATAGTTATTTCTCCCTTTGTGCAGTGCAGCTTTAATCTAGTATTTCCCTGATGTTCACTGTTATAATGATGAGCTTAGACAGCTTTCTGATTTAATCATCTCCTTCGCTTTACAGTTCAGTGTGCACTTCAAAGGTCAATCTCCCAGGACTAACAAGACTTAATGTCTGCCTGCTGTACTCAGTAGAAAAGCCAGTAAGCCACAGCACCACAGGATCATGTGGATCCAGCATGTACTAAATCACAGATAGTTAGTTAGTTAGTTTCAGTTTATTTCGAACGTGTGCAAGTGACACAACAAAGTAAACTGAAAAACAAACAAATCCAATAACAATAGTCAAAACAAAAATAATAATGTGAACCCAATATGTCCGAAAAGGAGTAGGATGAAGCATATGCTTATTTAAACCTACCCCTTCTCCACTACTCGATTAACAATCTTTCTCCCCAAACATATATATTTACATTCAAAAAATAGAAAATAAATAGATTAAATAAGCAATACATAAATCATTTATCATTTATCTTCCTCCCTGTACCTCGTGCGTTTGTACCGCTTTTTAAACTGGGTCATGCTTGGACATTGCTTGAGCTCCACACCCAGTCTGTTCCACAGCCTCACTCCACAAACTGAAAGACAAACACTTTTTAATGTTGCACGTGCCCGCTGATGTTTTAAGTTGAACTCACCCCTCAGATTATAACCCCCAACTCTGTAAAAAAAAAACAATTTTTGAATATTTCCAGGAAGTAGATTGTTTACTGCTTTGTACATGATTTGTGCTGTTTGGAAATGAACCAGATAGTGAGAGAGGTTACTCTTTCCCACAGCATAAGTTTGAGAGTTTCTATTACAGGTAATATATGACAATGCCTCAAATTTCAAGAATTTGTACTTTGCATCAGCTTCTGTCTTAGATTTCCTAACTAGGCGCTGAACTATTGCAAATACCCTCTGAGACACTCCGAGGTGTATCTGCTGGTAAATTTCACAGCCTGGTAGGCTCAGCAGCATGTGTCGGCAGACTGGGACTGAGCAGAACGGCATTTTTAATGCGAAAGAATAGAGAGGGGAAACGGGCGAGCGCCGGTGCCGTGCATCCAAAATGTGTTGAGGGTGGAGGGTTGGGGTGGTGAACGTGGAGGGCTTGGCTTGGCTTGCCTGAGGCAACGCGTCCACAAAGTGCATTTTGAATGTGAATCGTCCTGACCCGAGTTCATCTCTCTACCCTGAAACAAAAGCTAAACAGATGACAAGTTGATCAAATGCACGCCATCGTTTGTGGCGAACAGTTTCTTGTATGTTATTCAAAAGATATTCAGTAAGATTTGATCTGTTTTAACGGAGCTAGATTAACAGCCGTGCATGAAATAATTGCAGTTGGATGCAATATCTATTTCCCTTGTAGCCTCTGGAAATCTGACCAATAACTTGCTTCGCTGATTGAACAAACAGGCTGAAGCTTTCTAGTCCTGCACAATTCTCAAGAGCCGGCTAACTTAAACTCCCTCCAGTCACATGTCTGTGAATAAATAAGAGTAGCCTCACGATATTCTCATAATGCTCACCAGAGGATAATTTTATTATCTCTAAAATAATGTCAACATTACTTTCCCATATTAAACATGCTTTCAAACAGCTCTGCCCACGAGGCCTGTTCATCAAGTTACGCTGCGAGAAAGGAGATCACTATGACAACATAAAAACAGTACAAATAAAAGATTTCACAGTCAAAGTATTTCTTTCTCTTTCTGTACAAGCATACAAACACCATTAAAACCTGTTTGCCAGCGTTTGTACTCTGTAACATGTTCATAAGCGTAGCTAACTTCTCTCATCAGTGCAACGGAAAGTACAAGTCGGCCCATTTAAAATGTAATTATTTGCACATTAAAGCACTTGCCGTCGAGCATTTCACTCCTCCTTCCTCAGCTGAGGAAGTGTGGCGATTCTTCCAACATACATTCACCTCCTACCACTCCATTCACACAACACTTCACTTTTAATAACACACTCTAATGATGACAATGAGAAGTCATGTGCTGCAGGGCACATGTGTTCTATATACAGCACCTGTGCATGATGGGAGGACAGGAAGTGTAATCACACCTGCTCAAAAAAGCAAATCAACAAAAACAAGACGTCTGGCACGGGGACGTATCGACAGACCTGAGGTCAGGCGATGAAACTAGTGCCAGAGGAGCATCACTAATGCGGCTTCCATTAAAGATGCAAATTTAACAAAATGTATTTGCTTGAAGAAGCAAGAAAGTAATTGTGGACACGATCAGCAGCTTAATCCAGCAGTGATTACACTTTCAATTACACTTGGTGGAAATCATCACACCTTTCAGCCCCATGAGAATACAGCATTCATCAGAGCTGTTATATTAACGTTGTAACTCAGTGGAAAGGAAACTGGTGACATGTTTATAAAGCCCCTTTTGCTGCCCAAAGCAGCTACAATTAACATTTTAATATTTGCAATGATAATAAAAATGAATAAATAAAATAGACCACTTAACTACCTGTATGTGAAATTGGTTGCCGGTCTTGACACCCACAGAGAATTATCATGTGACTGCTGATTTCTTTAGCTCCTCTGGGCTTTATATAGTCTTTCAGCTCATTTTTTTTACTTTGTGCTACTGTTTTAGTTCACTTTTACAACTCACCATACAGTCTTCCACAAATGTACCTTCATCAAACAAGCAGAGAGACAGAGTTAGTGACAAGCCGGTGAACACAGCGGAGCATTTATCAGCTAAAGAGTCACATATTTCCCCCTGGAGTTCCCACAGTTTGTGGAGGCCAAAACAGCTGAAAGGACAATATTGGATTTACATTTGCCAGGTGACAAAAACGCAGCTCCACAAGAATGCTAATGGTGCTCCTGTGCAACATGTGAAAATGTTAAGAGGAGATAATGTGCTAAATGATGTTTACAGCTTGTTTCTGTGCAATATTTCATTTAAAGCATATAGTAATATTTAGAATTTATCCATTAGGAGGTAACATTATAGAATTAATGAATCATTTTCTTTCTTTCCGGGATTGTTGCTCTGCATTACTTATTGTTAAATAAGTAATAACAGTTTTACAAGTCCGAATTATTAAGCAATAATATGTTCAAGTGTGCAGTGGTGTGCAGGTCAAGTCAAACTCTCCATATATGCAGAAGTCTGGGCAGGTCCCATCTATAAAACTTAATATACTTTGCTTTCCAACCAGCTGTTTGATTCCATACTTTAATTATCCAGTGACAGAACAGTATTCTGACATCAATGAATCTGTCTGTTCCCTTCTTACTGGAGAGCAGTTCAAATTTTATGTTGTCCTCCACTTAAGAAATGCAACACAGAGAAGCAGAGGAAAAAAGGATGCAGCTGACGGTGCTGCAGCCCTCGGTTGGATAGCAGCTAGCGTAGCTGGTGATTGGCCTGTCGGGCAGGCAGCAACATCATCACCTTAAGCCAAATAATGAGGACTGAACTGCTGGGAACCTACAGACAGAGCTCACGGGCGGCATTTGCGTTGCATTTGCCCACCTTTGCCAACTAAAGCTACAGTAAATCACTATGCTGCTGTGAGTTTCACCACAGTCTCTCATTTTCCGCTGGACTGTGTTGCTGACACCAGCACAGAGAGGAAAGTGCAGACATACGTGTCAACGGGAGGTTTGAAACTTTCCTCAAAGATAAACTAAAAGAAAAAGCTGAAGTGTAAAAAGAGGCAAGCATAAACCTTCACGTCCAGTAGACACGACAGAGAGCATGGCCATAACTGTTAATGAAAACATGCTCCCTTTTCTGGGTTTGCAGAACATCCACGAAAATGCATCATCCAATGGTACATGCAGTGTAGCACACACACCCCCTTAACAGAAGCACAGCAATCATCTCCAATTATGAGCGGAGCCTAAAGTAGTTCATGTTTTTAGCTACAGTGTTAGCATGGGGATCCATCCCAATGGGGCTCATCATCCTGTTACCCAGCCATGTGTGTCTCTTGATACAAACTTCGTAAAAGAGTGTAATGGCTGTCAACACAGTGCATGTAGTTTGAATGTTCAGCCACTGTGGAATATTCGACCTCGGGAAAACATTTCTGAGAACATAAAACCCTTTGAAAGATCTCCTTAATGTGGATATCGAGCTGTGGAAACAACCCGGGGAACAACTGCAATCAGCTGTGGCTCACGAGGTAGAGCGAGTCGTCCACTAATCAGAAGATCAGTGGTTCGATCAAGGACCTCAGTGAAGTGTTTGAACAAACAACCAATAGAAAGCATATATCATTCACAGTCTGCATGTTGAAGTGTCCTTGGGCAAGATACTGAACCCTAAATTGTTCCCGAAGGCTGCGCCATCGGTGTGTGAAGGTGTATGAATGGTTAGTATCTAATGAGCAGTTGGCACCTTGCATGGCAGCCGGTGCCATCAGTGTATGTATGTGAATGGGTGAATGTGATATAAAGCCCCTCGAGTGGTGAGAAGACTAGAAAGGCACAGTCCATTTACCATTTACCAACTTTATCCTTGCAAAGTGTGAGGTTCAAATATCTCTGCAAGTACTAGATAGATTGTCAGGAAGGTTTGAACAGATACGCAAAGTCCTGTGAGGATGAAACCGCTCTGGTGGCCTTAGTCTGGTTTGGACCTCATCAACTGCCACGACAGACTAGACATACACACAATCAGTTGCAAAATGTTCAGAAAGATATGCAGTTCTTTTGATAAAGCATGAATCCAGTGTCAGGGCCAGATTTTACTACAACAAAATGCATTGGCCATTCATCTTTTATTGTCTGTTTATTGGCTTATGATTACATTTGCTTGACAAACAACCTCTTGTAGTTTTGTATGAGAGTAATTACAGTTGTCTGACATGCCATGGAAGAACCCTGTCCACATCCACAGTTCAATTTGGTAGTATCTTCCTGACCTTACCCATGAGCGGATCTTTGTGGCAGCTCAGAAAACACTCACATTTAGAAATATCATATTTGACATTTCAGAAGACACTGGCAAATGTTATATTGTGTTGTTTAGTTATGAGGAGTGTGTATTAGTTTGTAGTTCTTGCCTTTTGCAAGTCGGGGCGTTTTTTCACTCTCCTAATTAACGCATGAGGCGGTCACTGTGTCACCAGTTGCTCTTTTCACCTGTTGAGCCCCAAAGACCTGCTTTAATCTCTGGCTCTTTGATCTTTTATCTCAGCGCAGTCTTCCATCACTGAGGTACAAGCAGATCGGAGAGATCTTAGAGAGATAGAGATAAATTTAAGCTTCCTGTCTGACCTGAGTGTGTCAGCATACACGGCACATGTTGGATGAACTTCAACTTTCCAGCGCCAAGTCCTTGAAACTTCTACTGTTTTTTTTAGTGATCTCTCTGATCAATACCAAACTTTCATTTCACTGCAACCTCTTAACTTCTGGATTCCACAGATGTTTTCCGTCCGTTCTGAGAACTCTCTCTTTTTCTCCACATTCAGTTCAACAGTATATACACTTATGAACAGTTCTCTGCTTTACAGGTCAGCATCTGACACCAACGTGTCAATATTAATCTTAGAGGTTCGTTTCAGACCAATTACAAAAAGTCTTGATTTCCTTCCATGACCTGACACCACTCAGATCTGTTTTATTTGTCAAGGCTTTGAGATATCTGCCTCCACAGCTTCTGCCATAACCCCTCAGAGAGAAAAGATTTTTCTGCTTGTCACAATTTTGAAAAATCTCTTTCCACAAACAATACCGTGGTTACTCTGGATAACCCACAAAGCACACTATCAACAGTATTCTTGGAGGCTACTTCTTTAGTTAAATCTATTATTATTATCATTTCCATTATACAGATTGACTGCCTTCAATGCATGCAACCCTCTCTAGTAACCCCACCTAAAAAAACGTCTGTTCAGTGTTGATTCTGAAATTCTGAAATTCTTTGGCTTTAAGTTCTGGCATATTCTGTCTTTTACTGTCACTGGTTCGTCTCCAGTGCTGTCATGTCTGATGCTGACGCTCTCTTATCAAGCCAATTCCTCCCAGTTTGTGCTGTCTATGACAAATCACGAGAAATCACTTGGCAGTACCCGTTTTGTCAGAGATTTTCACATGGGCTCTGACTCATAGCACATTCACAATGCCTGGCAAAAGACATCACATAGTGTTACTGTGTAACACATCCAGGGACACTGAAGAGTTATTATTCCATTTTCACTGCACAGTTCATTTCATATTTTCATGACACAGCAGTCGATTATTCTACTGGTTGTATACCATAAGATTGTATACTAATGCTTGTTTTAGTTTGAAAATTTCTCACATTAATACCACAAATTGCAAAACTGATGATGCCTTTAAACACACTGTGTGATATACTGGTTGCAGCCTGATTTTCTTTGCTATTTAGGAAGTTTTATGTATGAGTTTGCTCATCTGTCCACCCTGCCTCATTTCTTTGGTTTTACACACATTGTTCTGAATGCAATGTGAGCGCTGACTCTTCATACATTTGTGAAATTACGTCGCATTACTTCGAATATTACAGCAGCAAAACAGGATAAACACAAGGCCAAGTTAAACGGTTTGTGTGCTCAAAACCCGTTCAGCATCACGGTGCGTGGCTGTGACACAGAAAAACATTTTTACAAGCCATTTCCTGAGTGTCTGGGCTTTCTGTGCGTGAAATAAAACCATCAGCTGTAAATCCTTCAGTCATCCCTTCACCTGACAAGCTCTTTATCACATCACAACACTGTATTGTAATTCCACCAATGCTGCCCATATGCTGACTTTCTCCTACAGCATGAGGCCAAAACAAGCCCCCGAGCATGTGCCCGGACACAAAACAACCATATGTACTAGAAGGACTAATTATCCAACTGCAAACACACACTCTCCTCTCATTGTGCTTTAAAACTAAGCACAGCTTTCAGGCCGAGGAGTGACTTGTAATACAGCGAAGACCTCGAAACTGGAAGATTTTTCTTTCAGACCTTTTCTCTGATGTAACTCCAACTCTGCAAGCCCTCATGTGGTAATAGGGTCATGTTATCATATGATACAGAACCATCTGTCTGCTCAGTGCATCACCTTGTGTAATGTTCACACCATGTGCTACCTGTGTGTTTTTCATTTCCTGATCTTGTCTGTGTTGTTCTTTGGTTATATTCTATTCAATCTGCTCGCAAATCGTCCTGTTCTACCGATAATTTCCAGGAACCATGTTATGTCACTCACAGGGTAAATGTGTTCCATTGGGAACAAAGTTGTCATGTAGTCCAATCTATGTCAATTTAATATCCTCACTACTGCTGCACTATAATCTAAATGTATATTTTTGCTTTATAACTTTAATAGCATAGCCCACACCCAGGGCAATATATAATTCTGTCTGTGACATTAATAACACTTGGTTGCGTATCATGTGCATCGTACCATGATTTTTTTTAATGTGGCATAATAATTGAACTCAAGATCTGTCATTTTAAAAATAAGTTCTTTTGGTCACTCGCCATTCCCATTTGTCATGGAGTCCCTGCATGGTATGAATCAATTTTCTGCAGACATGTTTGAAGAAATATCCCAGAGGATTGTGGTGCATGTCTTCTTTTCCCATCCCACACATAACAGATAACATTAGAAATAATTTAATGTATGCATGGCCGTATTATTTGAGGCATCATTCGCACATGTGCGAGCAATTCAGCCCAGCTGCACAAAACTGCACACACACCGATGCACACTTCTGCATAAACTGGAGCAGCAGCATGTTTACCATAAACTGGTATTCGGATTAATGTGCCATCAGTAAGATGAACATTCACACAAGCAGCCCACCCTGACGCTCACACAAACCACAACCACGAATGACTTTGATAAGTTAGTTCCAGCAGGGTCATTCTTAATAAGTGTGACAGCAGAAAGGGCAGAAACGTGACCCTTTGTCCCATCTACTGAGTACAACTATTGATTGTAGTTGAATATGCATACTGTGTGCGTGCAGGGGCCAAACAGATCCCTTATTTGCATATTAAGATATGTATAATGAAAATACACACATGGGACTCACTAGGACTGAATTAAAACAAAGACTAGTATTATTAGACTTGATAAACTGACATTATTTATTATTCATTCTTACAACTGTGCAAACAATAATGCATATATTTTTACTGTCGCCATTCTTTTCATGCAGTGCTTCGGTTTAGGATGAACTCTGCACTATTTACCTCTACGCCTTCTTACTTTCTTTGTGGCTGACTGGACATGATTTAAGTTGTTCTTTATACATTACATTTTTTGTCTGAAACTACAATTATACTGCACGGCAGTTCCTTAATTGGTTCTCAGTTATTCGGAGGAAGGGAGGGTTGTGTTTGTTTTTGCAGTCAGTGTATTGTGTTGGCCTTAAAATCTCTCCGAGTATATTAGGAAAGTGATGTGACAGTATATCAAATAGTTTTTTTTTCCCAAGGAATGAAAAGTGCATATAATTATATAAAACATTCAATAAAGGGAAAAGCAGCAAGAAAAGTAACTGCAACAATAACAACAATGCTTTTATGATTCCTGTAATGTGTGTTTTGAGGATTTATTTGCTGTTTATATAAGTTACATAGATTATTTTTATGCTCCTACTGTGGAAACGTTTATTACTGGTTTCATCATATTGCAAAGGATAACTCGGAGCTAGTTGCCCAACGCTGCGGCATGGTAATCATCGGCTGTGCTTAAGGTTTATGTATATAATGAATATAATGTGGAATTATAGTTCCACATTGTTTACACGGTAAACAACCTGTGACAGTTCCACCTAAAGGGAGGAGACAGAGGAGGAGAAAGAGACCTGAGGGAGGCAGCTAAAGGAAGAGCTTCATTGCAAAAATTGGCTTCAAAGCAGAGGCCGACCAACGGCTGAATTATATTCACTAAAATATTCAGTAGCTACTTCCTACACACTTTCCTCCGATTTTTAAAAATTTTTTTAATGGAGACATATTACATCTTCACGTTTATTATTTCATTTTGGGTGATGACTAGAATAAGTTTGTTTTTATGTTAAAAAATATATATAGGCACTGCCATCTTGCGTTGGTGACATCATGAGCCAGTCTGCGCAGTATGATGTGGTATGGGGTGTGAAGCCACGGAGAGAATGGACCGATCTGTCTGCATGCAGGGAATCAAAAGTCGTATGCAGGAAAGCAGTTAGCAGCAGAGGTTACACCAACTTCATCTCAAACATGTAGTTGTGGCGACGGCTAGCAAATCATTTATTCAATCAAACATTGAATTAAAAACTGATTGCACTGAATATTAGACTTTAGTTACGTTTGATGAATTGAGCATCCCCGTCGACAATCCCAGTTGAATGTTCTGAAGTTTTCATGGTGCTTTCCTGAGCGTCCCTCTTTAATTTAATTCAACAATTAAGTAGAAAAAAAACAACTTAATTAATCAAAATGGCCTTCCTTTTTTCGTGATTGTGTGAGCATTGCTTAACAGCATGCTTATCTTCTCCACCTCAGCTGTCTTCTTGCAGGTTAGTGCCTTCATGGCAGCTGTATCCTCCGGGGATGACTTTCCCCGTACGATCTTTCTTATCTGGATGTGGACAATTGTGGTATTTTATGGTTTCGTATTTTTGTTTTTTTTTAGTCCCACTAATGAAACTATTACTTCTCTTGGCATGCTGACAACATACTGAACACATCTGTCTAGTCTCCTCATAAACAAATCACGGGACTCTCCATTGTTGGTTTTTCTTCTCAGTGACTTTCTTTGGTCCGTGTCTCGTTCTAACCCCTGTGATGTAATGTAACATTGTTTTTCTGTCTCTTCTGCTTAAAACTTCACAGAGTGAAACACTCGCTTCACTTTTACACATTTGGTCGGTGGCCAACACTAATTTCCAATCCTGTTTAAAGAACGTAAAACACAGTGCACATTGTAATTACAATTTACCGACTCAGAGAGAGACTGACTGACTTTTTTTAATCAATCTGCTGCCAATCCAAATGTGCAATGACATATTCAGCTAGCTAGAGTCCAGCACTAACCTCCAGGTAAATTAAGACGGTCAAATTGAAAAGACTCGTCACATCTCTTACTGGATACATTGCTGCACATTTCTAATTAAATTGTTACCCCGAGGATGTTTATACAAATTAACTCTACCAGAATGACTTTTCCCCTCCGCACTTCAGACAGAATACTGTCTGATAAACGTCATGCCAAGCGAAATGTGTTGGAATAGCAAAGTTGGTTAGCCATGCTAGTGTTTACATGTTTGCGTGTTTGTCATATAAGGCTGACAACTTCCAAGACCTGGATATTTTGTACTGCAGACTATGTGTGTCCTTGCTGTAAGCTACCAGAGTGTAAAGTTTAACTCACTGCACAGATTGAAGCTGCTATCCATTTAAAGCAAATAGGCTCAAAGTTTGCTGGTGTTCCTCTTCTTCTGTGAACTCCTTTTAAATGTGGAGCCTTTAGGGTCATTTTCTTCACACAGTAGTAGGGAAATATGCGTCCAGTCCATTTTAGACTGGCAACAAAGCTCGATCATCTGCCTTTGAGAGATGCATTCAACCATGGCGAGGAAGACGGGTTATTGGGTCATATTGTTCAAAAAATAAGACTTGGTAGACGAGAAATTTGAAGAGAAGCTAAGTGGATAGATCAAATAAAGAACAGACAGTGTTGGAAGCGGAAGGCTTGCCTTTATTTCCCTGGTGGAGTCAGCTGGGCCAAACTGAGGCTGACATGTATGACCAGGCAGTCGGCAGGGCAGTGGAGTGAGGAAGCTGCTGGCACGCTGAGAAAAAGCACTCTGATGTATAGCGGTGATGACAAGCTCTTTCACTGCTTTGCCTACAAAACTATGAGATAATGTTTTACTCTTTTATCTATCTTGTTCTGTCATCATCTTATTCTCTTTCCCTTTGTTCGCTGATAACAATCCCATCCCCTGCTGACCTTTAACCTCCTTTTATTTTCACCATCTTCCTAATTGTCTATTTCCTGTTGACAGCGTTGTTCATTTATCTCTGCAGACTGAGTCAGACGTCGCCTTTTTTCTGCCTCTGTGTCGTGTTCTTCCATTTAACCGATTGAAGAAATGAACAGAGGTGACAGCTTCGTTACAAAATAACAGGGCTGTTAATTGCTGAGATCACATCTTGCGGGAATTGTATCATTTACCCTCCTTAAATGAGAAAGGCTCTCCACTTTTAAGAAGACTTTTCCACATGAAAGTGCAGCTTTTATCATGCCTGACCACTTTTCCCTCCAAATGGCTCCTTTCTGGATTCACTCCCCATTTCCTATCATCATTCCCTTACCATCTATTTTTATTTTTTATTTTTTTGCCTTCGTCCGCGCTCAAAAACAAATTTAAATGCAGACAAGGCAAATCTTCCTTGCAGGTCCTCCCACGGTGAAGACGTTAAAAAAAGCAAATAAGAGGAAAATCATTGCAATCTCTTCCCCCAAGAAACTGCAAACAGAAATGTAGGGAAAATACATCAGATCATTTTTTGGTTCTAATGTTTTTTAAATTACAATAATCATTCACAAATTCCTTTGAAAAAGAAGACTACACTTACAGTTAACATTTCCATATACAATTATGTACACGTGAATAACCCTGTGAAGAGCTGTTCAAACGTCTTTTTTAACATCCAATCCCCCCATTAGGCATGAAAAAGGAAAAAAAAAATACAGCGGTGCAAAAAAGGCTATTTACTATGCATGTTTGTTCATTGCTACTGCAAATCAAACTCAACACCTCAGACTGTGTGTATGCTTTCATCTGGAAATTAAAAAAAAAAAATAATCAAGGTCTCTGAACAGTCGGTTGTCCAAATTACACTCCATTCCCAGAGGCTTCCGGGTAAATGAAGCTGTAGTGTAATCTAATTATAGTTTACATTGCTCTAAAGCCTGAAAACAAGATCACATTTAAGCTTCGATTCTCATCTACAGTATGAATAATTATGAAATGTGGTCATCATCATAATCCACAGCTTTAGGGAACAGATGGTTCAGAAATTCTCATAGGTGTGTTATCATGCAGCCCTAACCCTGTGTGTGCTTTCCACATGTGAAACACTTGTTTGCTGAGCTGCTCTCTGTCAGTCTGATAGCAGAGAAAATGAAGCAGACCAGCTACTGCACACACACACACACACACAGACCCAGATTTCCTGGGACCATGCCAGAGCCAGTGCACATGTGGGAATGGCGTCTTATTTAACCCCTGTGCATTAGCAGCATTGCGTGTTAAGAGAAGTCACAAACAGCTGCAGGCTCTGTCACAGAGATTTTTTTTTTTTTATTTCAGTTTATACCTACAACCATCTGTTTTTTACAGCTTTATAACAGTCCCGATACGCGGCCATTAGCGGTGTGTTTGAGTAAACAAATCTCCTTTATCTCTTCTTTATGACACCATCACATCTGATAATATTCACTCATCACATTTAACACCATGTCGTCTGCTTTCCTTCCCATTACCTCTCAAATAAACTCCTCTAACATTCATGAATAAACATAACTGCACTTCTCTGTTAAACAATGCTGCTAGAATTTTGGCAGAACTACCTGAAATCTGATTTAGTTTTAGTTTTTAATTATGGCAGAAGAAGAGCATCATCAGGGCTGTACACATGTGTAGTGTGATGACATGGCAAGTGCAGGTGAGATATTTACCACTTTAGATGTAGTGATTGTGTCTCTGACAGCTGCGTGAAAATTGTCCAAATGCTTTAAAACATAAGTACGTGCAGCTGAAACAGATGCGTCATTATTATTTCTGATTTGCAGAGAACTTTTTGGAAGCAAAACTTTTCCAAGGTTTGAGTTATGATGTTTGGAGAATAACTTCTGAATCAATTAGAAGTCAATTCAAAAGAAAGTGTCTCATTTCTTGAAAACTATTTAACTAAAAGATTTTCTTTTCTGTGCCTGCCTTTGTACATTAACTTTGATTGCACAACGGATGATCCTCAAATCATTTGAAAAGTTTCACTGTCTAATTAACAACTTAATGGCACAACAACCAACATTAAAATGATATCATTCTCCTGGCAGGCCGATCAGTGCATCACTCAAAATGGGCTTTAATTACTGAGTGCAGTTGTTGGAGGATACATTTTTACAAAGCCCATATAAAAATTTTCATAGCTACTGATCCAAAACTTGAGCAGTGATTAACGAGGTGTATTATCAGCCTAAACCAAAAATGATGCTGCAAGAGCAAGATGATAGTTTGGATAACTAAGACCAATAATATGTTATATATGTTATATTGTTATTAAAGGGATAGTTTGTGTACTTTGTAGTGCGGTTGTATGAAGGATGTATCCATAGTCAGTGTGTTATCTATAGCAGACGGCTGTCAGCACAAAACTTATTTTATTTATTTACAGAGCGCCAAATCCTAACAGGTTATCTCACTTTCCATACAGAGCAGGTCTACACCATACTCTATATTATTTACAGAGACACAACAATTCCCACAATGAGCAAAAACTTCCTTTGAGACACAGAAATGGACATCCATCTGCCGCAACTAGTACAATTTAAAGAGGGAGAATATATAATAATAATAATAATAATAATAATAATAACAATAGTAATAATAACAGTGAGAGCCAGACATAATCCAATGGAACCAGCGAGACGGATAACATACTTAGTGACGTGTTAATGGGACATGAATGTGTACAGATGGAGAGGAAGAGAGAGCAGTGTCTATGTCAGTGTAGGTGTACGTTAGATTAAAGGTGGAGAACGACACAGCAAATAATGTAACTACCATTATTTATGTAACTGTTGGTAAAGCTGCTGACATGCAGAGAGAAAGAGACGGTTTCCCAGAGCTCGAACATCCAGACTGCGATTCTCCCACTACTATAGCTAACATCACTACATTTCGGTAACCAGCTGATCAGCTGGAGGAGTAATACTTTCACCCCTCCTGAAAATACCCAAGTTATCCCATCACCATAAAATGAAAATGAAGATGAAGAACAGTATATGCAGCAGAGTTTCTTCTGCATGGCATGAGTAGCAAGCGTTCTGAAAGAAGAAGTAAAGTTTGAATAAAGACTCAAAACTCTGTAAAGACTGCTAAAGCCTCAAGGTGAGATTATGGCACAGGATGTCTAATCTTTTCTGCTGTCTGCCCTTTGGGTGTATGTGTGCAAAAGACTGTGTGTACCTCCACTTCCACCTCCACCCTTTATATATGTCTTTCTTCATTGTCTATATTCATTTATTGAAATAGGACAAGCATGCCCACACACAGACACACACACACACACACACACACACACACAGACACACACACACAGAGCAGTTAAAAATGAACATTAAAAAGATCATCATGTTTGAGGAGTCCTGCAATGAAAAGATTCATATTTAGGTTTTCATAAAAGATACACGTCATCCACCTTTTCACCATTCTGTATTCTTTCTCCCTGTTCCGTGTGGAAAGAATGAACAGTATTGGATTATGAAGACTTGACAGACTCTGATTGGAGATGCTATGATGCATTTGTCATTACATTATACACACACACACACACACAGGCTGAGCTATAAATGGTAATTGCGTTAAATGATCATTAGAGTGATATTAGAATTTCCTGGTGAATATCAGTTTATATCACAAAACTGTTATTCCATATAAATATTTACTCTTAATTCTACATTTTAAGGACAAAGTGTGGTTAGACCATTTCCTAGCTGTATTTACAACGTATATTACTCAGTGTTTGTGTGTTAACAGGATTCAATGTATTGCCATGCAGTTTAGTCCAAAGGGATAATTCGTACTCTGTACTATTGGATGGATTGCTATAAACTTTGTACACGCAGGAATATTTCATAATAACTTTGCAGACTTTTCATCTTGTAAAGGAAGGTAGAGCTGCAGTGCCACATGTAAAAAGTGCACAAAAAAATAAAACATATGACCCCAAATCACAGAAATACCAATTCACACATAGATGCCTGTTCCATCCACACTGTCTGTCTGAACGCATATGAGCAAATGCACTGATATTTAACTGTCAGAGCATTCAGAGGTGATGCTTTGAATGGGTAGAAATCTGCTGTGTTTTTCAGAACAACTTTGAAAAGTGAATTTCAAAAGAAAAATTGCCCATAGTGTGAATGTTTGTCTCTATGTACTCTCTTGGCCAAAATCAGCTGGGATAGGCTCCAGCCCCCGTGACCCTGGTGAGGATAAGCGGTTACAGATAATGGATGGACGGATGGACATTCACTAATTATTAGGCTACATTATTACATTTCCATTAACCAAAAAATGGCTTTAACATTGAACTGCAGCTGAGGAGCACTGCTGTGTGTCCCTGTTTGTGTAAAAGACACCATTGTGAACTATCTGAATAATGCACCCTTTAAATAGCAGAAAAATACTGCACCACTGATCAGGTTTTTGTTGGTCAATGACGCATTCGCTCTCTAGTGCTTTAAGATAGTAAGACGCCGGTTCTTTGGCACATCTCTACAGGAGAAAAGGGTTCTTCCTCAAACCCAACATAATTGGTTAAAACCTGAAACCTCCAGCAAGAACCGTCTTTGAGAGGTTCTACAAAGAACCCTTGTAGACTGGCGTTGTAGACTGAGAACCCTTTTAGTGAGAACCCCCATAGAAACAACATAGGGGTTCTAAAAACAGCTTCTTTATAAGAGTTTCACCTGTAACCCTCTTTTTCTCTGAGGGTTCTATGAAGAACCTGCCACTGAGAAAACATTCAAACATTTTTAATGAGAAAAAAGATGTATTTAAAAAATCTTGGAACAATGACAGGATAGGCTGTCCATAGGAGGTCAGGTCAAAAGTGAGCTGTGGAATTCGCAACATGGTAGACAGGATACAAGCCAGACACATCAGGCTCTCCCCAGCAGGTGAATTCATGTAATCTCCGGTAATGGTGACAGGTAGCAGGAGGGGAGAAAAAGGCTTCATGCCAAGGTCCACTTATACCAGATGAATCATAGGCCATCTATACACAACAAAGTAACGAGAGCAGTAGAACTATTGGCACATAATAATAGTAAAAGTAGTCTGTTTTTTGAAGTGTCCTTGGGCAAGATACTGAAACCCAAACTGCTCTTGAAGGCCGCGCCATCGTTATGTGAACAATTAGCCCTCAAACTGATGAGCAGTTGGCATCTTGCATGACAGCCAATGCCATCAGAGTATGTGATGTGTAGTGTAAAAGTGCCTTGAGTGGTCAAGAAAGATGCTATAAGTACAGTCCATTTACCATTTAGACGAAATTGAAAAAGCCTGCACAAAGTTTTCACATTTATATAAATGTTGAAAATAAATTTCTGTTTTGTAACAGAAAAGGTACAAAAATGTTGCTTACTTTAACTTTACAGCCCAGCTTCCATCATAAAAGTCCTTAGATATGCTCAAGATATTAGATTTAGCTTAAGTTCATTCTCTGAAGTGTCTTACTTTCTGTAACTTCAGTCCAGCCCCTGGTATCAATGCATACACAAATAGACATATAATCACACGTCCAGACAGGTGTGGAGGGTTGTGAACACTCCTAACTAAACTCCTAATTAAGGCTAGGTAGAGACGCTTAATTAATCACTATTTATACATCACATCTAGCTTGGAGAGGAGGATTTGCGGTGACCTAAATGTTACTCTTAGAAGCACATTCACATAATGTATCTCACTTTGAAGAGACTAGCCAATTCACATAGTCTGTTTAATGCAATCCTTCAAACAGTGTTCTTCAGAAGCAAATGGTTCTGGCCACATTCATGGGTCTGATATCATTATATGTAGGAAAAATATGCATAACATCAACACTGTGTTGATTTGGAAATGCGCATTTTAAGGCGTTTAAGGTGTATACACTATTCATGTCTTTTCGATTTATTCACAGTTCAGGGTGTTAAACCCTCAAAGAGTTTTAATATTACATGTGGAATTAAAGTACAGTTGTACAAGGTGTTGTTTTTATATTATACGATATGTTGTTGATTAGTGTTCTGTGCACTCTGATATTTTAATGATGGAGGAAAGGAGTCCATAGTAATTTCTTCACAGAAGGAGAGAACTGATGTCCTTGTACCGGAGGTGCTGAATTTCTGTCTCCACTTTATGCATCATGGTGCATAGTGACAGTTCTAGGTTGACATCCACACACCAAAGCTACATGTGCACATACTGTTGGTACAAAAACAGATGCGTAGAACCTGCTTGGTATACCTATAAATAAAGCTCCAGTGCGCTATGTATCATGCACACACATGCTTTGAACAGATGGATTATACAAAACACAATCACACTGAGAGAGAGATGCCTTCCTCCTCTACCATGCCCTAAACCATAATCTTGGGTCCCTCCAGTACTTCTGGTCCCTCCTGACGAATATGCAAATGATCTGTAATTGTTGTTTGTGCATTGTGCAAATATCCTCTTCAGGCATCTGTACATGAAACATTAAGTGAGTCACATATATAAGACAGACAAGATGCAACACAGTAAGACTGATCAATGCTCTGCTCTATTATATCTTGAACTACCTCTGTAAGGACATCTATGTTGTTTCTAACAAATAAACCTCAATTATGGCTCCAGCTGCACCTAATTTGTTGGAAAACGTTCTCTTTATAGAGCCACCTCAACAACACATGAACATTAGATCTTACTAAAGCTCAGAATATAAGGTGGAGGTTAGGGTGGTGGAAGGAGCTGTGGCATTGGCGCTGGCGTGAGCATTGGCGTGAGCATGTTGGGAGAGTGAGAAGTGAGAAGTTGTAATTGCTGATTTGTACTCCAACCAGTATAATTGGATGTTATGAGTCAGCTGGTAGCCCAGGTAGCCGACGAATGAGCCACAAACGCTGAAGCAAGAATGGAGCAGCTGATGCCCACTGGATTGTGTGAACCAGAGGCCGCATTTTGGATTAGGCTGTGGATCAGCTAGATGAAAAAAAAGGCCTGCATGGCTCAGTCGCAGGAGCTCAAGTGTCCACAACCTTGTCCCTCTACTCTGTCAAAACACAGCGACTCTGCCATCCCTGATAAAACTTTGTCCAGGTTGAGGCAGCCGGCTGTGGTCCAGACGCTACAAACCTTTGGTATGCAATCTCGGCCCTCTCAGCCAACAATCTCGAAAAGTGGATGAATGCTACTTCTTCCTGGAATAAGCCACCAGGGTTGAATGCACTTATCTTGGCTGAGCACATGCAGGCAAATTCATTGTGCTGAGATGAGAAGGCCAAAGCATCAAAGCCACATTAGAGGGTGAATGCAGTGTTAACGGAACAGTATAATTATGGTGTGTCAGCATTAATAATAAATGTGACTCATAATTAGAGATCAAGTTGCTGCAATTATATTTAAAAAGAGGTTACTTAAGCGCCGTCTCTTTGTGTCTTCCTCTGCAGGTAATGTGTTTGTGGTCAGTTTGGCATTTGCTGACCTTGTGGTAGCCTTCTACCCCTACCCCTTGGTTCTTTATGCTCTCTTCCACGATGGATGGGCACTGGGAAACACACAATGCATGGTAAGACCACATCAGTCACTGTATATTTCACTTTACTTCCAATAACAGAGTAAACCTATTCCCAACACAGTCTAACACAAAAACTCCTTTCTTTCTGTTCAGGTCAGTGGTTTCCTGATGGGGCTGAGTGTCATCGGCTCCATTTTCAACATCACTGGGATTGCAGTGAACAGATACTGCTACATCTGTCACTCATTCTCTTACAGTCGGCTGTACAGCTATCGCAACACTCTGCTGTTTGTTGCCTTAATTTGGGTGCTTACAATTGTGGCCATTATCCCCAATTTCTTTGTTGGCTCCTTGCGCTACGACCCGCGGGTATACTCTTGCACCTTTGCCCAGAATGTCAGCAGTTCCTACACAGTGGCAGTAGTAGTTGTTCACTTCTTGGTTCCCATTGCAGTGGTTACCTTCTGTTATCTACGCATCTGGGTCCTTGTGATTCAGGTCAGTCTTCTGCAGCTCTAAATGGTTATTTATGTCTTTACAGGCACACACATGGGCTTAATAGGGGGACTTGAATAGCATAATACAGTAACAACCAGCCAAATAAACCTGTAAGCATGTCATTAGCAGTAAAGAACACCCCTTGGGTCAAACAATAAGAAGATCCATCAGCCTTCTTGGATTAATCAAAATTGGACATCATCCCACCACTGAAATCTTTTTTGCCATATAACTCTGGAGTTGAGCATTTTAACCTTTAATTTGATCTTTAATTACCAGTAAAGTAAAGTGTAGATATTAAAACTCTAGGCACTGCAAGGTCAGTGCTGTGAAATAAACTGAGATATCACAGACAGGAAGATGGATGGGATCCCTGAAGAGTTTCTGTGTGGATATCTGTGAGCGAGCATGCGTGGATGTTGATGCATGGGCCTGCGTGTGCGTAAGATAGAGGCAGCAGTCTTCTGGGATCATTTACAGTCTGATTTCTATTTTATGTGTTTTCATCATCCAGGTGCGACGCAAAGTGAAGACAGAGGAGAGCCCTCGCCTCAGGCCAAGTGACTTGCGGAATTTCATCACCATGTTCGTGGTCTTTGTGCTGTTTGCCATCTGCTGGGCTCCACTTAACCTGATCGGCTTGGTGGTGGCCATAGATCCATCTCATGTGGCACCCCATATCCCCGAGTGGCTTTTTGTGGTCAGCTACTTCATGGCCTACTTTAATAGCTGTCTGAATGCCATTATATATGGCTTACTCAACAGGAATTTCAGGAACGAGTACAAACGCATTGTCACCTCCGTATGGGTGACGCGGCTTTTTGTCACAGAGACTTCGCGGGCTGCAACAGACGGCCGGAGCATGAGGAGCAAGCAGTCGCCACCTCCACCGCTCAATAACAACGAGTCAGTCGCACCACGCACAAACAAAGAATGAACCTGGATCTTTGAGCCTGGTAAATGGTAATTCCTGTTTTTATGTGACATTCAGACGCTTGTGCAGCTAAAGAGTATCAAGTCACAAGTGAAACTGGAATACATGGCTCGGTTTTCTCTTGGCTGGCATTAATCAGAACGGGGCCCAGATGAACATGTGGATATGTTTTTTCTGTATTATTATTATTGGTGAAGTTGTGTTAATTATGTAATTAATATAATGAGTTCATCATTTGGAGGATTAACTCAGCAACTTTGCTAAAGTGCTAAATAGAGTTTCCTCTGTGATTCTCAATGACTAAGAATCAACAAATATTTATAGAGCTGTTGGGAGAACTGAGCCATGCACTGCGTTTTCATTTTGCTCTTACTCTATAAATAATCTGAATGGTACATAAATATTTAATAAAAAATGTAATATCCTTTAATGTCTGCTGCTGTAGACTCTTAGACATATTTCACAAAACTGGGTAAACATACACCTCTCTTTAGTACTTCAAAAGCCTCAAATAGTTCAACTCGCCTCAACTGAATGCTAGATAAGTACAAGAGGAGATAATGTCAGTGTGTCTATACTCTATAATATCAGTCTCATGGGGTTTGACAGTAATGTGGTCAGAATTGCACACTTTACCTACACGAGGCAGCAGCATTACACTTCACGCTGCCTGGTCTGACCCTCTTGCACTGCAAACAACAAGAAAAGAAAACTTAGTAATAACTTTAATTCAGGAAATTAAGTCACAATGGACACAAGTCATGGACACCAAATCATGTGATATATGTCAATTAAGATGACTGTTTTAGTTTTTGAAAGTCCCCCCCAAAAAAAAGACAATTGTGCATATGATGTAGCAGGTGAAGGACACCTATAACTGCTGTATTCATCATTCTACGTGTCACCGATCTTTCTCAGCTGTTGCAGCTTGACCATTATGTAACTTTATTGTAATACAAATTTCTAGTATAATGTGCTGTACAGCCACCCTTGCTAAATAACAATTATTATATACCATTTGCAACAAGGCTTAACATTCATTTTAGATTGCACCAGTCAAATCATAAATCATGAGTGTAAATATAGCATATAGCTTTTAGGGTTACAATATATAAAATATAACATAAAAGGAATATAGTTTATATCCAAACATTTGATTTGATTTGGAAAGTAACTTAGTACATTTACTCAAGTACTGTAGTGTGTAATTGTAGTGTAGTAAAGTGTAATTTTGAGGTACTTGTACTGGTACTTGTGTATTTCCATTTTACAAGGGGCGGCTGGGCTTGGGAGGTAGAGTGGGTCGTCCACTAATCACATGATCAGTGGTTCGATCCTCCAGGTGTCCTTGGGCTCCCAAAAACTGATGGGCAGTTGGCACCATGCCACCAGAGTATGAATGCGCGTGTGTGAATGGGTGAATGAGATAAGCAGTGTAAAAGTGCAATCATATAAATAGAGTCCATTTACCATTTATTAATCCATGAGCTACTCAGCAGTATGACATTGTCTCCCCATTTACCACCTGCAGCAATCAAGTCAAGTACACATTAGTGCATTAATAATTACAATACAATAACATCCTTTCTGCATAATAAGTAGCCTACCTTTAGTTTTTGTACCGCAATGCAGGACGGTGTGACATTTAGAGAGAGCTCCATACACTGATGTCAACATGTCCACAAAATCACAGTGCAATACGTTATAGCCAAGTGCAACAGCATGGATGATTCTTTATGCACACTAACACTTTGCTATGCAAATCTATACACCGTGGTTGCTACCAGAGGAACCATCTGTAACACTCCGTCCATTTGACCTGCCGCCCCATGTCTAATTTTCAGTGGCCATGCCTGTGAAAAATTTCTGGGCCCAGTGGTTGTCATGATTGAAGAGCTGCCATGAGCCAACATTATTTCCATCTAAAAATCATCTCCAGTTAAAACTGAGATAGTCCCTCAACTTAGAACATCCATATTTAAACAAAGGGGCAGCTGTGGCTCGGAGGTAGAGCAGGACGTCCACCAATCAGATGATCGGCGGTTTGATCCCCTCCAGTTCTGCATGTCGAAGTGTCCTTGGGCAAGATACTGAACCCAAATTGCTCCCTGGCTGTGCCATCGGTGTGTGAATGGTTAACTCCTAAAACTGTCGAGCAGATGGCACCTTGCATGGCCAGTGCCATCAGTGTATGAATGTGTGTGAATGGGTGAATGAGATATGTAGTGTAAAAGCGCTTTGAGTGGTCAGAAGACTAGAAAGGTGCTATATAAGTACAGTCCATTTACCATTTAAAGTTTACTGTGTGTAGATGTTTTCTGTCCAGGCCTCAAAATAACAAAAGGACTCAGATACACAACATGATGAGAATGTTTTCTTGCTGAAAACTTTCAGCCCCTAGGTACAAGAAGTTGATGAATACATTTACTGAATGTGCAGAGAGCTATGATCAAAGGTTCCTCTGCCTCCTACATCATATGTACTATGTAGTAGTTTTATGCTGTGATAATTTTTCATTCAAAAATACTTATGCAAATTTTTGCTTTTCATTTCATAGGTAATTTATCTTTGTCAATTAATGTAGTTCATTTATTTTCTAATAATAATAATGAAAAAAAATAATCACCAGGGACACATTTTGATGCTTTCACTGTGGAAAAAAACAAACAGAAACAAAAAGAGCACATTTGGGGGAGCATTAGGAGTTGTAATTTTAGCAGAGTGATATTTATTGTCTCTCAGTCGAGTTATGTTTTAAAAGATGTAGATTGTTGAGAAGGTACAGCTCATATCTGTATTCCCATCTCAGGGTGCCTTCCTGAACATTTTGCTGTTGTCTGAAACGTGCAGTTTATTTGCTGCCACATAAGGGAGTCTGAAGACATTTCAAAGGGATATTTTGTAAATTAGTGTCAGTGTGGTTTTTAACTGTGGTATATTGTTATTGGAGATGTATTTAAAATGTTTTTGTATTCATTTATTTATATATCTATATATATCTATATATATATATATATATATATATATATATATATATATATATATATATATATATATATATATATTGTGTGTGTGAAGCTCAACAATCCCACACAATTAACAGTTTCACATTGGATAATGCTTAAACTATCTTACTATTAATATTACTACAGTTGCAAAGTGCATCTAAAACAACCTCTCGCTTAATTGGCTTGTACATTGCATCACGACAAACATATTTGTTTTTCATTGTGGAGTGATGAAATCAACTTCTAATTGCACAAATCTAATATCCATGGATGGAAAAACAAGTTTCTCAAATACATATTTTAATGTTTTTTTTTTCACATTTGAATTCTTTTTGTGGCACTTTTGTCAAAAGTGGTAAAAGTGTGCAAAGCCATAAATCAAGAATGGTAACAGATACAAAGCTCAAAGTTGTACTATAAATATTCATAAGACAAGACAGATGTGAGAGCACTGCAAGCAGAGGAAGAAGTGAACAATGACATTTGTGCTCCAGAGAAGGGTAGGAAACAGGTAGATTTTGTTAAAGAGATTGGATTCAGATAAGTATTTTCAGGTGTGCTGGACAGCGCTGTGCTGTCCAGTTCACTGCACAGAAGGGAGACCTGTGAGCAGTGACAAAAGGTGATGTAGTTATGGTATGGAGAAAATGAATGTTTAAACAGCTGGAGTTGTGTTTTAGATGCACTTGGAGGGAGGCAAAGACTTCAATTTAAACCAAAGAAATGGACGTAGCAGAAGGTGGTTAGGTGCACATAGAAATTATTGCTGGAGGAAATTTTTAAACCACCCTGAGGTCTGTTTTTCATTCAAAAGTACTGCCTTACAGTTAATATGATCGTGTCAAATTTGAAATATATGGCAAGTGCCATATATTTGAACCCATTCAGTTTGCCTCCATGCTGCTTCTTTTTGTGTATTCAGGACATCTATAGAAGGTTTTTGCTGCTGTATCACATAAAAGTTCACAAGCAGGCCTCAGGCAGGAGACTCAACGGCTGAAACAGAAGAACAAATATTATCTTTTAATCCTTTGTTGTTTTTATTTCTATACCCAACAGCAAAATGATGTAACTATGTTCATTTATGAATGCTTACTGTCTGCTCCCTTAATTTGGGCCTTTACATGCAAACAAATATGACGTTGTGTTTGCCAGATTAAAGGGTAGTTTCACTGTTTTTCAACCTACATGCAATTAAAATGCTGTTCACATGCAGCACAACCGCTCATGTTTAGCTTTTAAAACTTATCATCCTGCTGCAATTTTTTCCTGGGCATAACACAGTCCATTAGGCTAATTATTTTCTAGCACCTGCGGTGAGAATCCAATTTTCAAAAAGGAAATTTACCTGGATATAACAAACAGTAGTGGACCTAAAGTGCAAACACAAACAAGAGACCAGAATCAGTATTGAAAACTGGTATTCATGTTCAGCACGAAACTCAGAAGCAAAAGGAGATCAAGGTTAGACAAGAATCAAAACAGGTTTTGTTCATTTTATCTGGTGTAATCTGGAAGGTTCAATGCAGAGGAGATTCAGTGTGCTGGGTAAAATGCTCCAACACACCATAATCTCCAAATCCTGGTTCGTTCTCAGTTTGGCCATTGGTTTGTGGATGGAATCCGGAAAGAGAAGCTGCCAATGGCACCCAGCACCTGGAAGAAAAAGCTCTCCACACTTGGAAAATGAACTGAGGGCACCTGGGAATGGACAGGATCTGCAACAACTGGTTAAGGATCAGTGTAGTCTTTCTCTGCCTCTTTGATGGCTTGTTCAGTTTCACAGTGAGTGAAGAATAGTCCTTCAGCTCGAGTCTCGTTCCTCAGTGGTGTATTGGCATCAGGCTTCACATTTCTAGAGCCAGGGCGACAGGGGAGAGTGAAGTTGAACTGACAAAAGAGCAAGCCCACTGTGCTTGCCAGGAGTTTAACTGTTCAAAAAGGGAAACAATCAAGGTACAGTGCCAGAAGACATGCAGCGATAAGTACAGTTCTAGAGAGGGATACGATTCAGCTTGTCCAGTTGTTGGTAGTGTTGGAGAGGAGGTACTCTCTGAAGAGCTGGGTCTTCAGGAGGTTTTTAAAGGTAAAGAGGGACGCCCCTGATCTTGTAGGAACTGGTAGGACGTTCCACCAACGGGGAAGAACAGTTGAGTAAGGTTTGGATTGCTCTGAGTGTATGGGTGACAGAGCCAGGTGTTCATTGCTGGAGTGCAACGGTCAGGAGGTAACATATGCCTGTATAAGAGCATTCAGGTGCGTGCAGAGGGAGACTGACTGGAGACCACTTTGTAGGCAAGAATTAGTGAATTTAATGTGGGCTAGGCTGATTGAAAACCAGGCTCACTGCTGTGTGTTCTGGATCATCTGAAAAGGCCTCACTGTGCAGGCCAGGAGTCCGGTCAGGAGGGCATTACAGGAATCCAGTCACAAGATGACCACAGCCTGTATCAGGAGTTGGGTAGCATGTTAGGTTAGGCCTGATTTTTCTTATGTTGCGGAAGTGTGAAGCGGCATGGCCGGGCAACAAAGACAATGTGATCAGCAAAGGTTAGTTAGTGGGGTATCTGCTGTCAGAAAACCCTGTCCTCCATTTGTCCACTTCATGGATGCACACCAGGTAATAATCATTCGAAGATCCATGTTTGATGGATATGTTATGTTGTAGGGGTTCAAAAGGTAAAGTTCAGATCAATGGCAGAGTGGATTTGTTTTTTATGATGTTCGGTTCCTGGAAGTCAGTGCAGGGTTGTAAGGTCTTATCCTTCTGGGCTACGAAGAAAAAGTATTCCCCAAAGCAGAGAGGACAACGGACTGAATGATGACTTCAGCCAGCGACTCTGATACACTTTTCATGGATTCTTTCAGGCTGAGAAAGGTTATACAGGCAACTTGGAAGAAGGGGAGAAGCAGGAAGAAGGTCTAAGGTTCAGTCGTATGGTCCGTGAGGAGGCAGAGACAGAGGTTGATCTTCAGGTCATGATACTCAGCAGGTATAGCAGACTAATCTGGAAGGTCAGGCATCGGGCTTAAAGGCTCACCAGTGCCACAAGGAGATCAAGGTTAGAATCACAGAACATGTTTTGCAAAAACATAGTGTAGTTTCCGCTATGAAGACTGAATGATCTGGTGGCGTCTGGAACGTTGTGCCAGTGGTTTGATTGGATGATGGAATGTAGGTGTGGTAGTGATTAGGCAGATGAGAGGGAAAACCAGCGACCATGCCCAGCAGTACACACAAACAGAAACAGACCAAACATACACACACAAGAGGGAAAAACGGCATAAAACACTGGAAAGAAAGAGGCAGAAGCCTCATCATAACACTGGTGTCTAATTTGCCATGCCAGAGTGTGTTTACACCAGATGAGATGATGCAGCAGAGTGTCAAGTTGGTTTCCCACAACAGAAGCTACAGGTGTGCTTGTGCTATGTGTGATTATAACTGAGGAGAAACACCATTTTATGTAATGCGTGTTTATTTTTTATCATTAAGTGTGAATCGAATAAGCAAAAACGGTGTACAATACAATTCTGCCTACAAAATAAACACACATAGGGAGGAAGCAGTTGGGTTATCACAATGTTTTTTTCTTCGGAAGATGAAAGCTAAAGTTTCTATGTGCTTCTAATCCATTTGAGTGCTGTACTCGATGAGGCGTCACACTCTCGAATTTGTGCATTATGCTGTTTGGTCCCTCTTGCACTCTCTGCAATGTCAGTGCACAATGTTCATGCAAGGTTGACATTTTCTTAAAAGAGGCATCCCCTCTTATTTGTCAGCTTCTGATTTTTTTTTTTTTTTTTTCTGTTTTTGCCACGTGATCTGTGTTTTTGGAGAAAAAGCAGCATGAGTCAACAGCTACTTGAACAGCATTTGAGAAAGCTTTTATGAACACAGTTGCTTCATTTGACTTACTTGAGCAGATGCAGTTTGTAATTACAGGCCATAGATCACAGGATATTCCAAAATCATAGCAACCTGATAAAATCAGAGTGAATTAGGGTGGCATTAAGACAGGTGATATGCTAATCAAGGCTGTTGCTCATCATGATTTGAAATACTACCTTGGTTTTTGATCAGTGTAGAAACCTGGCAAGCCTGTAAGCAGGTATAAGGGATCATTTAAATATTCTCCCCCTGTACATCTGCTACATCCCTGCATGGCACAGCTCAGACTACAAGTCTTTTTTTCCTCATATAGTTTTTTACAGGCTGAAGGCTGATGAAGTATGATTTACATGTGACAAGACAGAGGCCTCAATGTTCCCTTCCTTTGTATTCATCTGGACATACTCACCATACAGAGCCCAGTTTTTTTTTTTTTTTGTGGCATTAATGGGTTATGTAACAGCATGACAGCATCAGCTCACAGCTAAAGACACGAAAGGAGGCAGCGACACTGATCAAATTATGCGCGCAGTACATGCACTAAGATGGAAATTAAAACGATAAGCCTCTGGAACATAATTGAATGCACTTACCGTGTACTGTCATAGGAAATACAATGACAAACCACAGTATGTGTAATGTAATTGTGTATGCATCTTCTACGGTGTTCAAAACTGTCACTGCAAAAACATTTATGAAACAGCTATTAAATTTGCAGAGCACAAATTCTTTTCACCTAATAAATATTTACACTCTGGCCACTTAATTGGCTGCAGCTCATTAGACGTAAGTCGGATGTCTGTTTGCCCACAGCCTGAGTCTGAGACAAGAATTAATGTTACACAAGAATTCCTGTTAACGCTGTAATGTTTTGCTACTTTTTCCGTGTAAACAAGAAAATTAAAAATGTCCTTTTCGAACATGAGCAAGGTCGAAAATTGACGACATTTAGCCAGTCTACTTCATTCATCTTCATAACTGTGTTCTGTTCCCGGAGGCTGTGTGAATGTGCATGCCTGTCTGTTGTTATTTCTGACTGATCATCACTGACAAGAATTCACTCATGGCCGTTAGTACCAGTCAGGTACAGGCCACAGGACGATCTGAGTAACATGAACCAAAGGGAAATCTGTGGAATGTAATGGAACATTAAATTTCAACACTCAAAAGGCTTGGTTGTGACACTAAGTCTCAACAAAATTAACTGTGTAAAAAAAAAAAAAATGCATTATGTGTACAGTTCTACTGAAACATGATGTGATGGAAAATAAAATTGATATATATCATACGTTGTGATATTTGCTCATTAATGCATTTGTGAAAAAGATGAACCTTTGTTGCTCTCTCCACATTTAATACTTTGGTAAGTGGCTGAAAGGTTTCTCAAAAAAAAAAATGTCATTGTAGACCAGAATGCAAAACTTTTTAAGTGTTTGGACTAAAAGTTTCCTGTGGATAAACTCTCTTAATTGTCAGAATTAGATTAAATTGGAGCTGGAGAGCTTTTGCTAGCTAGTGGTACATACTCTGAACTCCCTTATGTCATGAGGCCGTGCTTCCTTGCACATGCAGGGCTGTTTCCAACTCTTCTCTCTTTTTTCATGGGTAAGAGAGATAGGTGATATAGAAGGGATGATTTGGGAATCCATATTGCTGCCCTTATCTAGGAGGGGAAACATGAATTTTCTGAATAAAGCAGCCTGTGGAGTTAAAGCGGTAAAGCTGGGTTATATTAGGCATGCTAGGCAGGTACATCTTTAATTATTTCTTGTTTATCCATAAAACCTAAATTACATGTGCTTTTTAATTCAGGTCCATGCCCATGATGGTTTAAATGTTGCTTTAAATTCATTTATAGCTATACAATAAACATCTTAGCATGTCCTCCCATCACTCCACAGAGTGTGTGAGGCGGAAATAGGGCATTCAGAGAAGTACATACAGATTAGATTTTAGCAGACAGCAGGAATGAAGTGGCTGGAGGTGATCCAGCACCACAAGCAGGAATTAAGAAAGGAGGATGTGGTTCAGAGAAGTTACTGCTTACATATTAATTAATAATTGCATGGGGTAATATCTAGATGGTGGTCTTGACTTATCCCCACAATCAAACCCGAAGCACACATCACCACTGTAATGAGATGTTAAAGAACAAGGACAATCGGTTACTTCAAGAGAATAAAAAAGTAAATGTGGCATATACTATTTGCTCATGTAACACTTTCTATCTGCGTGACAACGAATTTTAAAAATCCAACATCTACTCTAACCTTTGTGGTTAGAGAACATTCCTGCTGTCTGCTAACCTTTGTGGTTAGAGTAGAATGTGAATGTGTCCCTTTCATTAAAAGATAGGCACGATACAACATGCTGCCACAGATGAGGAGGGCAGCTGATGTGAAAGTGATTAATAGAGCTTCAAAGTATAATTATTTTGCTCCACTATTCATTATGGCCATACTCCATTTTTCATTTATATTCAATATCAAACTCTAATTACACCCCACCTAAAAAAAAAGCTGCCTCTCCAGCTGTAATATCTGTTAGCAAGCCACCTCGACATGGAAGTGAATGTTACAAGTTCAGAAGATCAGCAAACAGTTAACACTTTGTAGATGACGTCTATGTCTCCTAAGCTTAACTGAGCGTTTGTGTATGTCTTTAATAACTCTGATTGACCTTTAATGTGTAAAATGGATTTAATTGCACCAAATGCATGGATTAACCAAGATAATACATACATTAGATTAACTGTGTTAATCCATGTATTCATTTCACCTAGAAACTATGTTATATATTATATAGGATTATACATATTATATTCATTTCTATGATATTGGAGGGCACTCTTTTATGAAATGGCATTAATTATTTAATGTATCAGAGTCCTAGATATTAGGAGGCAAATACATTATTTAGAAAGTTTAAATTACTTTTAATTGGAGGTTTAAGGAATTCACTTGCATCAGAAATAATAGTTATAAGTACAGTACGATAAATAATAAAGCTTTATTTATTAAAACACACAGTTACTTTCCTCAGGGATGGGCTTTTAGAAGATGGAGAGGAAATGACCCAGTTCTAAAACTCAGAAGACACATGCTCTAAATCTCTGTGCCCTTTGACACATGGACCCCTTCACATTTAAAACACAGATACTTCCCTGCAGAGCTCAGAAGCCTTTTAGAGATCAAATGACTCATTCCATTTTATTTATTTAAAGAAAGAAAGAGCACACTATATACTATTCCTCTAGCTTCTTCTTATTATTCATTTTCCATACGTTTTTCGGCGTGCTACTCCTCCCACAGTTTTGGTCGCACGTGCACAAAAAGGTATCAAATCGACCAGCTCGGCCATGACAAGTGTGCTATGACTTTTTCGAATTATTCGACGAAAACATGCCAAAAATGTCCCCCAATGTTACCTTATGGAGAGGCTAGAGTGCGTGACATCATAGCTGGAGTGGAGAGGGAGAGAAAAAACAGTCGAAAAATAAATTTGAAAACTGCTGCCGAGGCCACAAATTTCACTCTACAGAAATAATTTATACATAGAAACGTAGGAAAATTTGTCGTCTCACTCATATTCATCTGCTGAAGCTGTCAGACTTGTAGTTTGGGCGTGGGACGCACAGATGCGCCAGTAACACACACCTACAGCCTCATAGACCGCCATGTTAAAAAGGTGGGAAAATTTCTGGAGGAAAGCTCTAAAAGTCCAATTTCCTAACTTTGGCCACATAAAATATAGATGTAGACATTCAGGAAGAGCTCAGGATGCTCACAGTGAAGCCGGTTCAATGATAGGAACTACGGTTTGACCAAAAATGCTTCTTATCTTACTTTCAGACGTTTTTCTCTCTCTCTCTCAAATGTCACAGGAGCAGCTGTGGTTGACTGCTCTGCTCTGATTGGTGGGCTCCACCTGGCCCTGACACACACACACACGCACACACTCAAAATTTCTTTAGAAATTTTCTAGTTATTATTATTATTATTATTTTGTAATTAATTTTTGTGTAAACTGATGTAAACTGCTTGTCTAAAAACAGTACTGACATATTTTTGTATTTTCTAAATAAAAACAAAATGGTCAAAATGACATGATGTTAAGTAAGACTTGATTAATTAAATTTTATTTCCAACATGTAAAAGTAAATTTAAAAAAAAGAATAAAAATGCAAAAAAGGAAACAGGTCAAACCTACACACATACAAACTTAATTATTAAGTTCTCTTAACAAGTACAAATTAAACTTAAAAGGTTGTCTCCTGTACATAGATTTCTATTTGCATATATACAATTTCACATATTCATAGATCTATACATACATACAGTATCTACATACTGTACCTATATACTATATGCCCATATGCATGTATGTATGTACCCAAATACACTATACATATTTCTAAATCATTTCTGAGTTCAACAAGTATATTCTGTTGTCTCTGTAAACCAAAACTAAACATCACTGTTCTTCCTCATTCTTGTACCTCAGGAAAACATTGTTTTTGTATTTCTTCTTGAACTGAATAATATTTTACAATACATTATTTGTGCTGTTATACTCTACGAGCTCCACCAACTTCAAGATGATTGACTTAGAAAATGAAGTGTTGGTGTGTTTGCAAAAACCTACATTATTTACTATCCTCATGGCTCTTTTTTGCAATACACACAGAATGTAGGTTGCTTTATACGTATTACTCCATACCTCCACACAATAACAAACTATAAAAAAGATTTATGATTCAAAATGTATCTTGTTTTCCCCAGGATTGCAATGCTCCTTGACATCTTACATCATACATTTAATTTTAACTTAATAATTTATATCAAACCACTTTTTCTAATTTTCTCATTTCTGTTGTGATCTCTTCCAAAGACTGCTGTAAATCCTCCCCAGAACAAAATGTATTAGTATCATTCACAAATCAAACAAATTTTGAGACTCAACAGTTTTGGTCCTAATACTGACCCCTGATGTATTACAGTGATATCCAGGCATGTTGAATTATGCTCAACTATCTTCTTCTAACTGTTGCCTGTTTTGTAAGATTTTAGCCAATTCAGCACAACCCCCCTGATACCATACCTTTCCAATTCATCAAATACTCTGAAAACCAAATAGTTTGTAGTGATTAATGTTTGTTTGTTTTTATCTAAAAAAAACACTGCTATACTTTTTTTTTTTTTTTTTATCAATACAATTCGTAATTTTGTGTATTACATCTCTTAGTGCCATGCATGTTGATCTGTTGATCAGCAATCTGTGCATCTCAATACATTTGTCTAGTCTTACAGTGTGAAGTTTTTTACAGTATTTTAGAAAATTGGGAATGTAAGGAATGTAAGGCCTGTAGTTTGTGAAGTGGTGTCTATCCCTGTTTTTATACAGATGTATTACTTTTTAATTTAATTAATTAATTTAATTTTCATCTTGCTAGAAAATTTACTAGTTAGAAATGATAAATTATGTGTGTTAGTGGTTTTACAATACCATGAATTGCTTTCTTCACTATTGTCATATCAATGTCATTCCAATCAGTAGAAGTTTCGTTTTTACATTTGTTTACAATATCCTGTTCTTCTACTGCTCCAAGAAAAAAAGGAGCTTGGATTACGTTATATATAATCGTCATCTGTCCCCTCTTTGGGGGTCTCTGGGTCAATGATTTTTTCTGCCAAATTTGGTCCCACACTTGCAAAATGCTTGTTGAAATCACCAATGAATTCACAGGAATTCCTTTTTTATGACTTTATGGTTGGAAAAAACATTTTACTTATCTGTAACTTACTCTTTAACTGAGTTGAGTGAAATATTCAAATCCAAGGACTGAAGAATGTCTGCACCATTCCACCAAATGGAAATATCTAAAAAATTTTCCCAAGTTTTAGTCTGATGCAGTTGATCTCTTTGGGAAGACACACCAGCGAGCCGCAGTTCGTTGAGAGTTTAATACGTCTCAGCTGTAACAGTAAAAAATGGACCGCAAAATTCAAAGAGAGGTATGTCTTTTTCTTTTCACTATCAAAAGATCACTATAATTTCTCTAAATTTTTATATTAAAGTGGCCTTTCAGACAATCCTTGTCTGCTAGTGTTAAAATATTTTCCAAGAGCCAGACTTTCTGAAGAAACAGAATCGGAACGACATGTCCAAAATTATTGACTCTGATCAGCCTTATTCATATGACAGCTTTTGTCCCACTGCCAACAACAGCAAGAACAGCAATCATGGTCACATCACTTCTCCACTTTAAACACTCCCAATTACTGTACTTTGCAGCTGGTAGAAGTACGCTGTCTAGGAGTCAGCTTTCTAATCTTCGCAGAGGACCAAAGCAGCGTGAAGACTGTCGATAGCAGCTGAGACCTCCGGTGTTGCCCTGTGGTTGTCATGACAACAGACGTTGGAGACAACAGCCCTTCTCTGTAACGCAATCAACAATCCTAAGCAAATCGAAACCGTAAAGCAGGCAGCCTGTTATTTTCCTTGGCACCTGTCTGAGTGTTCTGCGATGGGTATTACAATTTAATTTTCTTTTATTGCAGCAAAAGTCAGTGGTCTCAGCTGCCGTCCAGTGCCATCCTTGAAACTGCTGTGTCTGTGAATGAGCTGAAATCTAGGTTGATCAAACATCCTGAAACTGCTTCCTCCAGAGTTAATACACTATCTCAGTGGTAAAGTAACGACTCAAAATGAGAGGATCGTTTTACAGGGAAGGAAGTGCATTTTTTTGCTGTTAAGACACACTCACATGTTATGGTATGTATCATGACAAAGTGGTTATTACTGTTGTGTGTTTCCAGCAGGTGCATCATTTCCCTCTCACAGTCCACTGACAAGCAGGTCAGGTGTAATGGGTGCTCTAAATTGTAGGTGTGATCATGAAAGTGTTTGTCTGAGAGGTCACATGTGCTCTTGTCCAATCCTGACAGGCTTCAGCCTTGTGTGGCCCTGAACATGGAAAGGACAAGTGGATGGATGGGTATGAAAACAAAACACTGTGTCCACATTTTATATCAAGATAAAAATGATTGCCCAGATGCCAGTCATAAATATGCTTCTGTAGCCTCTAACAATACGTGAACAGTAAAACCATTTGTTCAATTTTCACTATGCACTTCAGTGCCTACTTAAAGCAACTATAAATTCAAGTAGGTGACTCACTCCACCAAAATTTGTTCCTCAAAGTAATTTCCTCTGTGCCCACATACACCTTTGTTTCTGGGATTTCCAGCATCTGCGCTTCACATTCCTTTCAATCACCTCCTCTCCACCTCTTCTACTTCTTATGTGCATTTCCCCGAAAGTAAAGTAAAGATTTTTGATGTTCATATGCTGACATTTCATTTAGCACCAGCTCTGTTGCAGGACCATTTTATGATGTATTTGGATGTGAATTAATTCAAGAGCTAAAAAGCCAATATTGACTTGATGTCTGGGTGAACGTAGTGATTGTGAAGCTGTAAATACTGATCTAATGGGGGGTACCATCTATAGTAACTGTGGGTTACTATACCTTACCATTTGGATTGGATGCTCTTGCTCAGTTATCCATTGTTGCATAGGCTGAATTCATCAACTAAATATTAAATGCTCAACAGTGTTGTGTTTTGCACTACCACCTGCCACCAGAAGCACTTCAGTGTGCCTTCCCTAGATGGATGATTACTCAGAACATTTCTGTATTGATTTGCCTCCAAGGGGTCAAGTGGACTCCACCAGCCAGCATCAGAGAGCCACCATGCCCTCACTGTGAGGGTCAGGCCTGTGCCATTGTCTTGGTGTTTGCTTCAAACGTGCTCACCCATTTGTTGTGGATATGGCGAAGGATGGTTCTAATGACCAGATCACTTCTTTCCACATCTCTGTAGACCACAGTGCCGAAACAAACCCGCTTTTGAAACCTATTCGTCTTTGTAATGAGCAGCCCAACTATCATCCACTTTACCTAATTGTGGACAGACAATTGTTGCTGACAGTCTGATCACTTCCTCCCCCTCCTGACATTCTTAGTCACCTGAGGAAGAGTTGCTTTCCTGTTTTTCCATCCATATCTCACTAATGTGCGGGCGCCACACTCATCAAATGTGGGCTGCCGAACCCAATTCCCAACCCTATTAACTGTCTCTCCCACAGATCTAACTGCAGATGTCACTTTAGTCACTGTTTCCTATTAAAAGCATGAGCCATTAGAGCAGCCTTTGTGACTGAAGCTGCTGCCATCCGTGCCCCATCGATGAACCCTTTTTTAAAGTCACTCCATCTTTTCCTTTTTGTCATCTTGATACAAAATCAGAACCAAGTGGGCATGCTCAGAATTTTCATGATTGGATGTTAATTGGTAAATCTCAGCATGCAGTGCGCCTGCGTGGAAGCACCTGCACTCCTTATGTTTCTGCACTCATTTATATTATCACGTTACAGTGTGTTATAAGAAATATGTCATGATAAGTAAGTGATAATGTTTCGACCATTGTGTTAAATGCATAGATGTGTTATGCACAGCAGTGACCATAATAAGGAGTTTCTGTGTTTTAAGCCCAGATGATTAACTTTGTCTTAAATAGAAATAGGCAGCGAGCACGTAATTGGTTGAGCAGACTTTAATTTAGACCGTGCCCTTTTGTCCACTGTGCCCTTTTCAGATTGAACACCAAGATAAAGTTTTAAAGTCTGAAGGGCAATTTAGGATTTCCACAAGGCTCTTCAGATCCGATTCACATGACTTAGCTCTTTCCAGCAGCTTACGCTGCTGGTCACGTTGAAGTGCAGAATTTTGTCTGAGGATTTCTTTTAACTCATCATTATGTCAAATAAATGTCAATAAACACTCATAATACTTTGATTTTGTACCGGAGATGATCGAAAAATCACTTTCTCTCCATCTTTCCCCCAACACTGTATATTCCTCACAAAGAACAGAAGAATTGATGTGTTAGAGCTTCCCCAGCAGTCAGGCTGATAACATTAGTGCTGACACAGTGGTTAGTTTGCAGTAGTCAAATGTAAAAAAAAAAAACATTAATAATATGCAAACATGTATTGTAGTTTATAGTGTCTGGACTTTTCTGATTGTATACATATTAATATGTATTATGATGTATTTGATTATGAGTACTTACATTAAATTTTCACATATTTTTCTGGTCCGATATTTAATGTTGATCTTTTTTTTTGGTGAGCACATAAAGGCAGGCTTTGCACATGATTGTTAGGTACCGATTCATACAGTAGATCATATATTTAGTTAATTATAGTTAATGTAACTGTTGCATCATGCATGTATTTGGGTGGCAGTAGCTCAGTCCATAGAGACTTGGCTTGGGAACCAGAGGGTGGCTGGTTGAAGTCCAGTATGGATCAATAAAGTTTCTATTCTATTTGTTTATGTTTATTGTTGAGCCTTTTTTGAAATAACTGGTGCCAATAATTTTATATTTGGGATATCTATCTATCTATAACACTTGGTTCATATTTTATACTGAGTTAATGATAACACTCTCTAAGTGATTGCTGCTGCTTCTTACTATTCATCCCAATCATCCACAAGTATGAACGAAGTGAAAAGCAATTATGCTGTCATTATGCTTTTCACTATGCAGGCGTGCTGAGTGGCAGTGGGATGTACAGTATGTAGAACTATGAGACAATCTTGACGTCTACATAGTACTACATGTGAAAATATTTGTGAAACAGATAGTGGATTTCTCTTCATTCTGTGTTTATCGCAGATGAACTGCGAGACTCCTGATGCAATTTCAAACATGACTGAAGCTCCCCATTGTTCTCATTCTGTGCAAATGGCATACAGTCTCAGAGTAACTAAAGTGCATTTCATGGCGCTTTACGGATAAACGTAGTTTGGTTAATAGGCTATTTCCTGAATGTATGAGTCGGTGTTCACATGCTGAACAGTCACAGTGCTGATTGGCAGGCAGTCCCAGCTCTCCTGATCCAAATCTGCTCAGCAGAGGCAGTCCAGAAGGTGTCTCAGTTGCCTGACTGGAAGGATTAAAGACGACATCAAACAGTAATCTGAGATCTGTTCATTAAAGCTCCTCTGATAAAATGGAAATATGGATGTGAGTTATGCAAGTTGAACAGAGTGAAGGGAGAGAGAGAGCATCTGAAAACTATCGATGTGCAGACACAATGAGAATGGTTGAGTTGCATTACACCATCTGAATCTAAAACCATCAAGAAAATTAATTATTTGAGCAAACAGACATATTTCCACAAACAGTGTAGTCAAAGTCTTGATGTTGTCTCAGCCATCAGCAGCTGTCAGTTACTCACTGCTCGTTGCACTTTCAAAAATACTTTCCACAAATCATTAGCTTCATTATCTTCTCGGTAAATACAGGCTAAATACCTCACCACGTCATAGTACTTAATCAAAAGTTCTGACACCTGTCTTCACGTAACACATTACCTTAATTAATAATGAATGTCTTCAAATAATTGCATGGGTCTAGTGCATGCATGATAGTGAAATTGTTATTAGCTCTGTGTATATTGTAAATATAGATGTCAATTAAAGCATTATACACTGCAGCTAAAGGACACTGATTTATTCAGATAGCAGCGCTACAATGTGTTACATGTGGGTTAATGGGGGAATTTTAACAGCGCTGACACAAAATTACATTTCTCACTTTGTCCTTTTGTTCTTGCTCGAGCTCAGTCTATTTACATTTGATCCAAGTTGTCCCAGGGTTTTATACCAACAGTCATTAACAGAGTGATGCAAATGACATGCACAAATGAATAATGTTTCCTGAATGCAACCAGAAATGACAAACAGACCAGGATTCAGATTGGTTAACTATCCAAGAACATTCAATGTTTTCTTTTTCTTTTTTTACCATTTTGTTTAACACATGTTAACATAAAATGCCAACTACAATGCAGTACAACATGTACCTGATGTGATAATACTGTAAAATTAAGGTATTAATTATCAAAACTGACGACAGACAGGATTCAGTTATTCCATTCAGCTCAAATCCACTGAATGTATCTGTGCATGTCTGAATTTCCACAAGCTCTCAGGCATCCATTATCGTACTCATGTCTTCAGACACTGTTTAATGGTTGACCTTTGTTGAGTCTTCCACTGGTCCTTTTCACCGTATTTATATGAAGTTGATGCGCGGGAAGAACAGCCAAGAAAAGGTTTGATTGAGCATGTTAGTGGAGGCCTAATAGTCAAACAGGTCCACAGTTAATGGGTTTATTGGACAATGGTGAACCTTGTTTCTTGTTGTGGAAAATGCATTTCCCAGATGGAGGATTGATTGCAAAGTACTGATCTGTAATACTATTTGTTGATTGGTTCCTGAATAATCTGAGCCATGCTTTCTGATTGCCATATGGAAGATGAGATATGTAATTTCACCGAGGAGCTGGTGGCCATATGAAGATGTTCCAGCTCAGTAATCACATTGACTCACTGGTTTGCTGTGGCAGAAAAGAGGTGGGTCCAGCTATACGCAGTTAACAAGTTAAAAAATGAGGTGTACCCCATTGCCTAATTAGCTTTCCTATCAGAAATGACTTCAAAGGCTTCAAGTTTGGTTTACTGGATCAAAGAGGAGGGAAAAGCAGCTTAGCTGGTTAGCTAGAGAAGAAAGCCGTCTGACTGGTTAACCGGTTCAGAAAGCAGGTCAGGCCAGCTATCTGATTAGACTCATGTCGGGCCTTCCACTGGTGCTAATGTACCGCCTGGGCAGAGTCTATGCCCGGCTGCACTAAATCACGAGTGAACACCAGCCAATTACCAAAACAGATAGCCACATAAGAGTGGGCAATCAATATGATGATAACACACTCTGCAGTCCGATGACCAAATGGGACAAAATGAAAATACAGAAAATCCTGATTCACTTCCCTCAGTTTTCCCCCCTGAAGGTCTTTACAAAGCTGTACACATGTTCCATAGATACACTGATGTTGTCTCTTAATTGGTGTGCAAGAGATCTGCACTCATAACTTGTACATGTCTGGGAGCACTGTCAGCATTGTGTCCTCAGTTGGCTTTTTCTTATATTGTTTACCCCGCAAAGAGTCTGGTTTATTGTCCTGGATAGACTCATCCTCTTACATCCTAAGTTTCAATTCGCCTTACTGGGATTACCACTTCTTTAATGTATTGTATCCTCTTAGTCACTGGGGAGAGATCATATGCTGTGCTTTGTACTCATGCCATGATAATGCATTCAGGAGACATCTGCTAGACGTCATAAGCTCTTATACTCTTATACTCTTACATTTAACAATTGGTAAGTAAGATGACACAAAAAATGACACGTGGATTCATTTCATGGTTATGGCTGAGTCGGGCCACACACACACTTACATTCATTTGCCAAATGCAATAATTTTCCAAGTCAACTCAACCTATAGTAAAAATAAGAACTAGATGTTCTCAAGGCTGTGAGTGCTAGAAAAAAAAAATGCAGTGCTTTAGTAGCACTGATCTCAGCCAGGGGTATTTAATTGTACCCCACAGGTACTTGTGCTGTTGCTATGGGACATAGAGAAAGAACTAAAGAACATAGAAAATAGGATTTGATTTAAATATATATCTTCATGTAAAGTAGTAATATCTTACGATGCACTGAATGTTTTACTTGGAATATAACATTAAAGTTATTATTATTAATATCTTAAATGATGATAATGGCAGCAAATTTCAGCATGCTTCTCCATAGCAGTGTGTATAGGCGAAGGTAACCCGTTCCAGTGTTGCAACGTGTCGCAGCACAGACTGGTCTTCCATCTCATCTAGCAGTGGAGCCTTTTTTTTATGTGTTCTGACAAAAACACAACTTAATTTTCAGTGGATAGATAACAGCGGGCCCAGGAGTGAAGTATGGCACCCACTTATCAGTTCTCGTGCTTACAAAAAGGTTTGTTTACAGTAACAACAAAAGATCATTTTAGCTGCATGGACCCTTTCAAGAGACTCGCTTTTTAAGGTTAGAACTTATTTTCTGTTTGCATCTGAAAAAACGGTGCCCTCAACAAGTTTCATTTCAGACCACTCATCATCGGTGAATGAAAACGTGAGCAGTGTGATCGTTCTGCAGTCGCACAAAAGGCAGAAGATGGGAAATAGTCATAGCTCTGATTACTTCTGTGCTTCCACACTGTCAACACTCTGCAGGAAATGTGAGAGTTGTCCCCATTTTCCAAAATAAAGGCATACTCGTAAAATCAGCATGTAGATCAATGAAATCTTAAAAACACTCTTTATTATTGTATTACCTCACACTGCTGCAGTAAAGGCGACTGAGGCTCAGGAGATCAGAAGATCTGTGGTTCCATTCCCTTCTCCTCCAGCCTGAATGTTCAAGTGTCCTTGGGCAGAACAGGAAATTGCTCCCGAAGGCTGCCTCATCTGTGTGTAAATGTGTATGAATGGTTAGCTCCCTTCTGATGAGCAGTTGGCACCTTGCTTGACAGCCAAAGCCATCAATACATGGATGGATGTGCGTGTGAATGTGAACTTGAGAAGTCAGAAGACTAGAAGGAAACCATATATATACGGTCCATTTACCATTTTACTTTGTACTGTCTGGATTATTTCTTGTTTTGTGTGCACTGGTCTGACTAAGACAGTGGACAGACTTAATGGTGGTCTTGACAGTGATATAATACCTAATACAGTTTGTAATTTATGGTGCTTATGATACAGTCAGATTGAAAAACAACTTGCCCGGGGTTCTTTTGGAATTTTGCTATTTGTTTTGCTTATCATCCAACAATGGTCTGCTTCCCCAGTCCAACTTAGAAAAAGATTGATGCTTTCCTTTTTCATGTGAATAGCTGTTCAGAAGCAATTTGCGGCTATCCAAAAGTCCCCTTTCACAGCTTCTCCATATTTCATCCACCACCATGACTTCCTAGCTGCTGCTTTCTGTTTCGCACCTCTGTGTGGTGCAAAATCATCCAACATGTTCAACGGATACTGGGCTGCTCTGTCATAACTGCTGCTGTTCCACCCCATATGCCTCCATCCTGTGTGTCCAGCCACGGTGAAACAAAGCAAAAGTCACTGAAGAAAAGATGTGTGGACGCACAACTTTCAAATACAGGAAACACAATCAAACGTGTTGGCACATCTTCATCATGATTCACTGTAGATTTGGGTGTGACTGGCTGGTTTACAAAGCAAAGTAGAACATCCACCACAGTCGCCACATTTTCAAAGTTTGAGTTTATTTGACAACTTTTTCTGCATTTTGCAAGTATTCTGAATATATTAGGGTGTAATTTTACCTTACCTAAACTAAGGGCATGTTGTACAAATTGAAGCACCCTGAGGGAAATTGTGATTTTGGGTTATCTAAATCAAATTTGACTTGATATTAGTCCCCAGAGTTTGAGACTAGCTGATCTGTTGTTGATCATCTGCTACCCATTTGAGCAAGTACATATTGCTTTAGAGACTACTTTAACATTTTGGTCCAAACTAAGCTGTAACACTCTGCTAAGTCCGGACTTGATCATGTCAAACACACACAGCTGCAATATTTCTTTAGTATGCCAGCTTTCACACCAGCTTTCACAGCGGCTACAGCTTCCTCCAGCCACTCCAGCTACCTAGATTCTCAGCAGGGCCCATGGGGATCATAACCCGCGGCTGTGTTTTATGTTCTGAGACCTTTAGACCTGCTTTTTGCCCAGGAGGCATTGCACCCTTTACATTTTAGGTGTCAAGGCAGGATGTTACAAGATGCCCAGCTGAGCTCTGCATGTCACACTGGAGACTACTACCAGCCCTAAAGCGGGCAGAGCACAAAAATAAACGGTTTCATTACATCTTTATAACTCACATTATTATTTTCTCCTAGTTTTCTAGCACTCCTGAACTAGGTCAGTATTGAACCTAATTGTGCACAATACTTTCAAAAAACTAATTGGCACAGTTTGGACAAAACGGCTGTTGACTAACCAGACTGAACTGAAAATAGTTGGTAGGTGATGACACTACCACCATCAGTTGGTACAGTGGGTCAGTCACATGTGAACAATTATTATGAACCGTGCTGTTATGGAGAACTTTTCTTGTCTCACACAGAGTGCTTTGGGTTCAGTATTATTTCAGGCCTGATTTTCCTGACACTGTGAAGAGATGTTAGTGGTTCAGATTGTACAGGGTTGTTTGGATTGAACCCAACAGGTTCTGATGGCGTGACCTGAAACCCTCTCAAATAGAAACAGGGGTTGGGGCATAAGAGCATGCACAAATACACCTCTGTGGAATTAATTGATTAAATTAATTTTAAACTAATTATTTCAGTCACTGACTATGGTATGATATGTGATACATCCCTTTTTAAAACATTATGCATGTGTGCATGGCCACAGATTCTTGGCATGGCAGGTTGCTACAGGACTTTTTGTTGAAGCTTTTCCACTGTTGTCCACCCCTTGAACAGTCTGCTCAGTCCAAATGTGGATTATATGTGGACTCCTGAGTGCCAGCATGTCTTCAAAAGTGTGAAATCTCTCCTAAGCTGTGCTCCTGTGCTCGCCGATCATGACCTCTCCAGACCGTTTAAGCAGGAAGTTGATGCCGCTGGTGGAGGAGTCAGTGCAGTGCTATTGTAGGAGAACGGTCATGGAGTTATGTTTCCCAGCTCGTGTACGGAAAAGGAAGTACCATGTTGGTATACCAAAGTTATTTATTGTCAAGAGATCAGCAGATTAACTATACTTGGCCCAGTCCCCAGGTAGTGAAGAAAGTACCTCAGTGTAAACAAGTTAATACAGTAATGCACATGATATAATACTGAGAGACATGGGCAAGCTTGAAAAGACCCTGTCGCTACAACTGTCAGGCTGTTCAAACCAAAGACAGCATAAATATACACCCACACCCACAGGGGCCACACTGTTAATTATGCATCACTTTAAGCCTTAATGTAATTTGAATGGGTGAGTTCTATAAAAATTCACCCTCAGTATAGCTATAGAGACCAAAAGTGTTTCTGTACCAGGCTGTAAACATGTTGTGTTCTGTTAGCTCTTTTGTTTCCTCATGATTACATTTAAATTCTGTTCTTTAATAACTTCATGGTTAATTTAACTGGTCGCTGTGGTCCTCCCTTCTTGGTTGTGCTCTTGAACGAGCTGGGCATAACACAATAAATGCTACAAGAAAAGTTATACAGTTAACAGTGGAGCTTGTGGTCTTCATTTTTATGAAAAAAACTAAATACTGTAAGATATGATGTGTGATACATCCTTTTAAAAACATTTGCGTGTGCATTTGTGGGGGTGCAGTGGTACAACATTTCAGCTGGTTTAGTATATCTCTGGTAGTCTTTGTGTTTTAATCAGCTTCCGTGCAATGGCTGTACATCTCACATCTATCCATTTTGTCAGCAGTCTCTTTAAACACTGTGTTGAATGTTTCTGAGGCACAGCTGGGCATTGCAATGTGTTTTTTGCTTTCCGTGGTGAAGGGATCCTGCTGCCACCTGCCTCTCTGGCACAGAGGACAACTGTTTTTCGGTGCAGTCTGTCAATTTAATTGGCACACATAGTCCATAAATCATCTTCATGCTCGCGTAATTGACATAAAGTACAAAAATAGGTGACTTATATAGGTGTCTCTATCATTTAAGCAGATCAACAAGTCTGTTAAATCATTGCTGTAATAAAGAACAGTAAAATGTTCGTGCACTCACATACCTTTTCACTTATACATTAGTCAATATATATTAAAAAATAGGTAATGCATCTTGTATAGTCACTGCTAAAATAGTGTGATGATTCGCATGTTGACTGTGGCTCAGGTCAAGTTGGTCATCTAGTAATCAGATGGTCACTGGTTTAATTCCTGGCTCCTCCAGTCCAGTTGAAGTGCTCTTGGGCAAGATACTGAACCCCAAATTGTTCCCGATGGCTATGCTCAGTATCATCCTGAGCACTTTGGATTAGAAGTGCTGTATCGCTCCTGATGAGCAGTTGGCAGCCTCTGCCATCTGGTGAACAGGTGACTGTGACAAGTGCTGAAATGTGAAGGTAGACCAGAAAAGAGCTCTATAGATAGAAGTCTATTCACCATTTACCATATGTGGTGCAGAGAAGACACAGTGATTGCATTTCAGGGTCTGGTGTTCACTGACTCACAACATGGCTGACTGACGCCTTAAGAGCTGTCATTAACGTTGCCCCTGCGCTTTTCCTGCCATGACCAGTCAAAATGTCTGCTGTGTAAAGGGCCAATTAGGAAAATGCACCTCAGGTATGGGAGTTACTTATCTGCAATGGCAAGTAACTTTAATTAATAGTTTAATTTTCTTTAATAATCTCGATGATATTCAGCGCAGTTGGGGGATTAAAATGATATGTAGTCACACTCAGAATATGTAGCAATTACAGTTCATTGTTAGCACAAGTGCAGAGCTGTACCATTATCATCTTTTCATTGTTAACTTATAGGTACAAATCATTATTATGCTCTCATATCTTACAAAGTGCCCTTAAGACCTTATTTTACTCTTTTTTTTTAATGGGTCCATAAAACGTACATGTTGATTGATTGTGTCAGTGAAGACAGCTATGAAGTGTGTATCCTCTGTCTGTGCATGAATATGGGTGTGTGGGCATAGAAGGATATCCTCCTGGGGCCCATTCCTACATTATTTATTTATTTATTTTTTAAAGAAATTCAAATCCTATAAGCACACCAGGCCTTCCCTAGGTCATACTTTATCAACAGCTCCACCACCTCTGGCTGCTATTAACATGTAGCCCATGTGAGATTCGACAAAGTCAGATTTCCTTCAGGCCAGCTAAGTTCAGTCCTCATAGAAGGTCTCTCTCTCTCTCACACACACACACACACACACACACACACACACACACACACACACACACACACACATCACACAATTTTCTATGGAGCTATTTACAAATCCTTTCTTATGTAATGCAGAAAGACCCGAATGAAATCTTGGTCTGCAGTGGCATTAAAATGCTCTTCAAGATTTGAGTAACCCTTTCTTTTACAGTCCCCTAATTACTGTGTATTTACTGTGTAATTACAAGGTAACTACTAGAGTAAATACAAACTAATTGCCTTGAAATATCTCAACTATTACTAAAAAACAACTCTGCATTAATGGGTAATTACTACCAGCATTATGAAGGTAACTACAGTAAAACAATAACACAATTACTATGTAAAAAGAGAAAAATTACAACCCATTTACCTGGTAGTATAAGCCAATATCTCACCTGTCCATCTAGTTACTAGGTTATTGGGCCGTTTTGGCTAGTAATAACTTTGCTCATTCATTTACCATGCCTGATTTTATTAAGTGGCAAATATGCCATCACGGTCCTCTTGTTAATTAAATTTTCTGTAGTGTTACCAGGTAAAACATGTCTACTTACCAAGTAAATAAGATGAAAGTGTAAAAGAAAGTGCGGCTTCTTTCCACAGTCTTACCAGTTTCTTACTATGTAATTAAACCAAGACTTCAGTTTTACATATTTGCCAGGTAAATAAAATCAGGCATGATAAATGAATGAGCAAAGTTATTATATAGTAGAGATATTTCAAGGCAATTAGTTAGTATTTACTCTGTAGTTACCATCATTTTACCAGTGTTAGTTACCTTGTAATTTCTTTCTTTTTACCTTGTAATTACACAGTAAATACACAGTAATTAGGGGACTGTAAACGAAAGGGTTACCCATTACTTCATATTGTCCTTCACGTACAGTAGATACACGATTCTACGGTCAAACACTTGTGCCGATCCGAGTAGCCTCAATTTATTTACACATTTTTCTGTGCACTTAGAACTGCCTTACGGCATTACCAAACCCGCAAACTGCGATAAACTGAATTACAATGCTATCCACTGTTCCACATATACATTGCCTTTACACATAAATACTAGCAAAATATAACAGGTCATTTTTTTCACCAAATAGAGATACATGACTTAAGTGGCTCTTACACCGATATCATCATGTTGTCTAAACCAATATTGTTTGCTCCTTCAGTGAGTCATTTGGTTTGGATTAGAGTAAAAAGCTTGTCTTGAATGATTCATACCAAAACCATCAACAATAACAGATTATTTAACATTATATTTTGTGTGTGGTAACAAGGCAAATGCATGTAATATAGTAGTAATATCATCACAAATAACAGTACAACCCTGACAAATGTACACAAAGGAGACAAAATACGGTATGAGATCGTAATTTAAGTTCTAAAATCGGTGTCCTTAATGCTACTGCCATCTCTATTGTTTAAAACATACCCCTGTTGAGCGCTGAGATAGACAACCTATGGCAACCTTTTCAACGCAGCTAATCAAATGCATGCTGGAAGAGGCTTGTGCAACTGCAACCTGTGCCCTAAAAAAAAAAAGCAATCTGTTGTAAGACCTTTAGACATGTGCCATTTTAAAATGGTTATGGTTAGCTATATTATTTCATGTACCATCAAATATGAGATAGAATTTACAGTTGCAAAGACAATTTTTATGCTGATAAAACACATTTCAGAGAACCACATGCCACATATTCAGAGCATATGCTGTTTAATTTTGATCTTTTCTAGTTTCTTTTATGTCTGTTTGTTTATCTATTTATTTATTTTTTGGAATTACATTTTTATATACATAATTTTGCATGTTGATTTTGGAAAAAAAAAAAAAAAGGTTTTCTATCATTATTCAACCAAAGGTAAAAACATTAGCAGGTTGTTTATGGAGATTTATTCCACTCAGAAATCAGAGGTGAAGGATAAGCATATGGGACAGTGTTTTTAATTTAGGCGCAAATCTATGACTGCCTGGCTGCTTTACATTGAAAAAAAAATTAATTCCTGTGCCGGAGTGGAAATACATAAACAAAAGATTAATATGAGTTCTAAGTGTCTTCTAATATCCCCTGTGGAGACTTATGTTTTTGCTTTTTAAATCACAGAAGCCTCATTTATTGCCCTGAGGGACAAACAGCAATTTTTTAGGTGCTTTCAGCACGGTAACCACTTTATGTTTGTAAATTGATTTCATTTAGCAAATAGCTCTCTGTAAAAATCTGTGAAAATGTCCTTCCTTTATGATTTTATCCTGTAACAATGCACCAATATGCATGTATTGCTGCTCTATATGCAGAGAATTGTTTATAGCACTTCAGGTTTTGAAACTGAGGACATAAAGTACAACACTGAGAGTATTAAGAACACTATATGCAGGTACTGAATGTAAATTTAAAAGGCAACCACTCTGGTGTTGTCTTGGTTGGGTTTTTTTTTTTTCAATCATTCTGGCTGATTAGACCTCTTCTCAGGTTGACACTGGGCAGTCACCAAACTGCATGAACAATAAATAAAGGTGCAAGTTGTCTGACAGGTACAACAAAGCAAACACAAGAGTCAGGGAGTCATCAATCAAGCGTTGTCTGCACACCTTCAACCCTAGAAGAGCCCAAATAAACGTACAAATACATGTGGGTGAGTTTAACTGAAGAATACTGAATGTACTTTTAAGTTCTCAGACTTTCAGGTTTTTTTATAAACCTGAAACATGTTAAAGTTACCTGAGTGTCATGGTTTTAAGTTTGTTTTTGTGTTTGATGTGATATACACATTTTAAGAAGATGGATGGCTGATTAATAATCCACAGTCACTGATGATCCGATGATCCGCAGGGACGCTGAACGTCCATCACAGAAGGTTTGACTGCCACACTAAATCTGATATTCACGTTTTATATTTCAATTTGAATAGTCGAGATAACTTTTCAGGAAAGCTTTTCTAATATTAACAACATTTGGAGAAAGTCTTTCACTTACAGCAGACAGCGAACTTAAACACCTCTGCATGTCAAAGCAGCTCCACAGTCAACAACACAGAACAGCCTTCATGATCAAAGTTTTTAGATCACGCCAACACATCTGTTCATATTCACACTTTCTCTCCATGCTACAGTCTGCATCACACATTTTAAATGAATTAATGTTTTTTTTATATATATATATAATTGAACGGTGCATTGATTTTTTTGTAACTGCCGCAAGGATTTGTTGGACGGCATTATCTCCTTTCCCTTTGTAAAGGATGGTCCAGTGTATCCTATGCTAAAGGAGGTAAGAAAGGAAGCACTGAGGCTCCTTTCCTTAACATCTAGATAATTCAAACAGCTTTTATCACAGCAGCTATACGTAAATAGCATATCCGGGTCATTTAACTCAATTAGGAACCTTCCTAAACAAAATAGACTATTCGACTGGACCCTTTGATTCTGTTTCTCTGATCCCTTGTTAGTTTAAACTGTGTCTAGTTGTCCTGCCTTGGGTTAATTAGTTCTTGTGTTCCTTTGTGTCTTGCTCTGTGTGTACCGTGTCTGTTTACTGCATTCTGGTAACTAGTCCTGTTTTAGTTCCTCTGTCCTTCATCCCATCTTGCGCTGACCCGTCTTTCTGCTACTGTTCCTGTTTTTTTTTTTCTCAGTTCCAGATTTTGTTTCTTGGTCTTTCATTGAATCCCTGGTTCATCTTTTGATCTTTGAACTGTTTGTATTTTTGCCAGGACCTTTTGTTTGTTTTCATCCCTGCCTAGTAAGTTATTAAAGTTACTTTTTGTTCACATACCTCCTTGTCTGCATTTGGGTCCACTCCGGGAACTCACTGAGACAAGGCAGCAACTTTCAGTCACAGACTAATTCAAATTATTTTACATAGAATGCAGGAATGTATTTATTTATTACTTTATTAGGTCCATAAATTCTCAAATACAAGCTTATGAAGGGTAATATTTCTCCTTGCACTGGTTAGAGAATGGCTTAGAACCCTTAAATTGCCTCAGAAACGCATGCACAGCTGTCATGTACTGGCAGCAGGCATCATACCTTAATCCCAGATTAAGCTTTGAAGCAAGGTTACTCAGTGATTAATCTTAGAAGCTGTATATCATTTGGTATGTATCCATCAGCATTTAACTGTGACTTTCAGTTTCCCAACTGCACAATGTGTCCTATGAAATGAAAGGATGGACAAAAATGGGACTCATTTATGATACACCAATACACATCCGCTTCAGTGACATCTTTCTTTTTTGGAAACAACCATCAGAACAAATACTTTATTTTTTACCCTTCTAACGCTGGAATTTGTGAGATTCCAGTATACTTATAAAACACTTGGGTGGAAAAACTGTTCTACCAAATTGTCATCCGTATTTAAACTGCTCATATGACTGGTGGACAAAAAGATACGGAGTGTTCATTCACAATGGCTGTGACAGAAACACCATTGATATATTGATAGTTTGACCTATCAATATATCAATGGTGTTTCTGTTCATGATGATGCAATTTCTGACTAAATAACCAGTTTCTTGTTTATTTGAACCAACGTAAAATGTAAAATGCATTACAGTACTTCTCATAAAATACTGAGATATAACACTGCAGTTAGGCTTTGATTTGATTTGATTGCGTATAAGTGGAACACGTGTTTGTAGGTTGTATAAATGTGAGAATACATTAGCTTGGGACCGACAAAATCTGTCTATTAGTTTAGAGAACATAGACCAAAGATGGTAAGCGTATCGACAAATGAAAAATCAGGGATTCGTGAAAACTGTAACCCTGGCCCCCCCCATTCATTTATATTATGGTTACTACTCTTATATTATTTATTACATGGTCACTTACATTGCAATATTTTCATGCCATGGTCACTTTACCTTACAATTCTTTTCATATCATGCCACTTTACCTGAAGTACTTGTTTTGCACATTGTCTGTTGTTTGCCAGTTGTTTGTTTGTTTTTGTTTATTGTGTAGGTTATAAGATACTTCTGTCTGTTCGTTCTGTCTGTTTCTACTTTAATTTCTGTAGTGTGTACTACACTTTTCTTTTTGCTGCTGTGATAAGTAAATTTCCCCGCTGTGGGATGAATAAAGTATAATCTCATCTAATCTAATCTAATCAGAACGTGATGATTACATATGTCTTTTGAAACATGTTCTTCTGGCAACACTGAAGGATAGGAGTTCACGCTCATCATGAGACCTTTGCTCATGCTGCCTGTGTGTAGATGTATGTTTACAACTCACAATTACCACTTCAGGTCCTTATGCAATTTATTGTGTCCTACATATAAAGTGTAAATATGAAGAACGCCTATTATAGCACGAATCAGAATTAGCTCTGTAGCTGTCTCAACATATAATAGCCACGGGGAGAATTCATACACGTATGAATGCATGACATAATCGTACTTATATAAACAATATAGAGACAAAACTGGCACATACACGTCTTGTAATGGTTCAGTTAAATAAAAAACATTCTCTTGGAACACAATTTTCCTAAAAACGAAAAATTAAATACATTATATTCTCTTTTGTGTAAGATACATTAACACCAGTTTAAAAGTAGTCATTTACTTGCTTACCTAAATGATCAAATTAATTAAATTCTAACAAACATCCATTTATTCATCCAAGCTCATTCATGTGTGGCCACATTGAGACAAAATATCAAAATATAATGGCCATCAAATTTGAATGAAGGGTTTTGAAAACGCAGTAATCAAATAGTAATTTTGTTCCCATGATATTAAAAACCAAATCCCCCAGATTTTCAGTAGATTTACTGTCACACAGTGAGTTCAGGCAATGAATCCTAATGCATTCCTTTCCTCTGTTGCTACAGATATAGTCAGATATCAACCACATTTTTCCTTTCTAAAATATTACTGTATTCCCTGAAGTGACGGGTGTTTAAAACTATAATTAGGTGGAGCAAAAGCTGCTTATTATTCCTCCAGCACCGGCTGCCTCGGTGAGCTTCACTCCATGAAATGGAGAATATGAATAGAAAAGAAAAATTTACAATAATTAAGAAATTAGAAATCAATACAGACACGTGCACACATGGATTATCAACTGGACATTAAGGGTGACTCAACTGTGGGCAGTTCTGACTGACCTGATTATGGTGTTTTTATGTGTAATAGATAGAGGGGGTACAGAAATGCACACACATGAGCGAGGGAGAACATGTAACTCTTGAAAAGTCTTGAAAAATTGATTCTGTATCTCTGGTTTAAAAGCGAAAAGTCTGTAATTAAGAACCATGATTAAATTCTGTCCATCTCTCGAAGACCACACACTGCATTTAAACATTTGCCAATTTAACTGTGGGATCTAATTAGAATGAATGACTTGTGGATCAAGTTCAACTTAGTCTGCCATGCTGCATTCACAATAACAGAAATAGAGGATGGCTCAAGTGAAGTGGGAGAGAGAAGGGCCTTTGAACAAGTAGAAGAGATGTGTGTGTTGGACCATATCAAAGCTCTTGATTTATGTGTCTGTCTGGCTCTCTGTTTTTTTACTCACTATAATATTCTGTCACTGTTTCCTCACCTCTGTCAGTCAGTATACTATTATATCCAACAGCAAAACATCTTCTTTCTTCAGACAAAGTTTTACCAAATGACTCTTTATGAGAACTTGACTGAAGTTAAATATAATATTATATTTCCTGCCATCAGCATTTGAGAATAGCAACAATAACCAAGCAATTTAAGGAGAACTGCATGAGGAAATTTTCAGGCCCAGGGCGTGGCAGAATGCTGATGGGGAGAGGAGACAGTGTCAGTGCCAGAACCGGAGCTGGGCAAGCAGGCAATGTAAAACATGGATGTACTATCTGTGATGTTTCTGAAGAAACTTTTAGAAGATTTAAACTGTCCCTGCTTAGTGTCCTTAGTTCAGACTTTTGCCAAAAGATAATGATCAGAAATAGATAATAATAAAATAACACCACTAGGGGAACTACAGGCTAGCCAACCAAAAGTTCTAAAGTCTGTATATCGAAACAATGGTCAAGTTTTTGCTTGCTGTATTTATTCCTCCTGCTCCTCCAAGTGATGGGGGGATGTGGGTCATGTAAAAATGAATTTTGAAGTTCCTCCAAAGAGAATCTGAGACTTCAGCAGTCTGAGTCGGACCAATCAAGTATTTTTAGTTGAGATTTTTCTCCACTGGATTTCAGCCAGGAAACACTGTCAAGCAAAGATGGGGTTTAGTTTTGAACAGACAGTAACTATGTAAGATAACCACTTGATCCGTTTCAACTCAGACTGCTGAATCTGCATAGTAGCTTTGGGTGAAGTTTAGAACGTATTTTTGCACATAATGAGGCTTTTGTTCAGGGATTCATTTATAGCCAGTAAACATGAATAATTCCAAAATGCAAAACCTGTATATATTAGAGAGAGAGAGAGAGAGAGAGAGAGAGAGAGAGAGAGAGAGAGAGAGAGAGAGAGAGAGTGCTCTTCTGCATGCATGTGACAGAAAAAGCAATGGCATTACAGCTCACCCTGAGATCTAAGGAAGGGTCACTGTGACACTGAATGTCAACTAACTTCTGCTAATGCACAGAGGCTCCTGGTGGATTTATAACAACATGAAACAGGGAAAACTGGCCTGTCTCCAAACTGCTTATCATTCTGTTTCTGACAAGAAAGTGAAGAACTGCGCAGTCCATGGCACATTATCATTTTTACTGCTCAAGTTAGCTGCTCCCTGCTGGATTCCATCTTTCCCTTTAGTTTTTTCTAAAATGTTGACTTTGTTGAATTGTTTGAACTCTGTAACTGAATCTGTTACTTAACTACATTAGAATATGCATCTTTATCAATCAGAACATGCAAACATCCACAGCTTGTGGCTTCTGTGCTTAAGGCACGAACCAGTAACTGTGATGTGTTTTCACACTTAGAGTTACAGCAGCAGAGCAGGGGGGTGTGCTACTGCTGACCATGTGTTCCTTCCCGCAGGCCATCGCTCTGATGAAGAGTTAACATCAGACACAGAGTGTCAGGAACAATCCCTGTGCAATAACCCTGTGTCTCAAACATTCATTGTACCTGCAAATTATTTACTCTCACTGTTTCAGTTTTTTGTTCTTTAAAAAAAAAGTCAGAAACACACAGCATCAAAACATAACAATAAACCAAAACAGCAAAAAAGAAAATAATATCAATGTGAGATTCATATTTTGTTTTATTTGCTGTTTAAATGAAAATCTGTTTTCAATCTCTCTGATGTTGGTAGGGAAGCAGCTCTATTTTCACAGTTCTCATCATACATCGTCATCACTCCTCATCGTGATACAAAAACATACATACTGACTGGTTTTCTTTTTTCTTTCTTCCACTTTCCGGCACACGTGTATGTGAGCCATTTCCAACACAGTTTGTTTTGCCAAAATACCAGATAGTTGTTCTTCAATCAGATGCACTAACCGACAAGAAGTTAAGTCTGGATCAACCAGATTGAACTTTGGCCACAGCATGTGCTAAACCCAGCGGGGTGCACACCACAAATCACATTGTGTCTGAAAAAAGAAAACTCAGAAAGAAGGTGAAATAATTTCTTGTCCTTCACCAGAAGCATTATTACCCATCCAGACCAAAAATACATAGCTATCTGTACTTTTGTTGTGTTCATCCGGCAGGAGTGTAATGGGAGAGATTCTCCACAAGATATATGTAGACATTGTTAAAGTGGAGCTCTGGCACAGACATTGCTGTTTTCAGTGATTGAATTATTGGTGTGGGAGCTGTATTCCACATACAAGTGGCCAAAACCTGCAGTTTGTTCATGTATCTTTGTTTTTCTGTTTTTTGAGAGGTGGGTTGAAATTTGGTGAAAAATTCACAGTTCTCTTCTGAGGTCCTGAAGAGTGTTCAGTGTAGGTTGCCATATTGGAATGTTAATTTGCCCTTGAGGGCTTTGCATCAGTTACATGACTAAAAACTATGAATTCCAGATAACAGTTTGCATGAAAAACAGAAGGCTGGATTTTAGTTTGGCCTGTACAGTTAACCGAGATAATAATTTAGCACAGCACAACAATGAACTAATCTTTCAGCAGGACTTAACAGATGACTAGAAAGTACTGCAGACATAACAGAACAAGAGACCTAACAACATCAGTTATAACAAAGAGTGGAACATGCAGAACATTTCCTTAAATTAATGATGCCCTTTCCCATCATGGAGATGATAAAATCAATGTGACCTGCTACATAAATCAGGTTTATTTAAGCATCCTTTGGACTGTTCTCACTGTCTAGTAGTTTAATGTTTACCTTAAACCTTAATGTCAAGCTGGTTGTTGACATACCACGGCAATAAAAGTGATTCTGATTCACACACACACATCAGATGCTGTCTCACAGCTGATGAATAGGAAAAGACTAAATAACCTGCAAGGTAGCGCTCTATGTCTGAAGTAATAGATAGACCATATTCAGGGGTCCTTAAAATATGGCAGCTGTGTCTCACTGAAGAAAAGACCTCCTCAAGTGTATAACAGAGTTTGCACCTTCCAGTATTTATGCTCTAAAAATGTGAACATAAATAAAAGTAATGAAGTGTGTATGTTTCCACATAAAAGTGACACAAAAAGAGAAGCACTTCTGTGAGAAGCAGTGAGTCAAACAAGGTGAGGGTATAATCAAATCTCAAGTACATGAGAAATGAGGTACACTGAACTGAAAAGGGTTTTATGTTCGAGAAATAAGTTGAGCGGCAACACTAACAGTCGCAGAGGAACTACAAAGAGAGCTGAGAGGAGCAGATCAACAATCATCCCACATACACAGTTCATTAAGACTTGTTCTGTTGCATGCAGTTAGCCCAGCACTTCATTGAGGGGGACAGCTAGATCATGCCCTTGTGGAATAGCATCACTGAGTGCATTTGGGACTCCAGTGCAACAGCAAGCTCCTGTCACAATACAACTTGTCACATGATGCTTCCAGCGGCTACAAAACTGAAACACAATTGCACATTGCAGAGTCTCTGCAGAGGCTGGAGGACGGTAATGTAAAGGAGGCTCCTCCGTGGATCCACACGAGACTCCAGAGTCCATTATTTTGAAATGCAGTTGAATCAGACAAAGTCAGATATATGCATATAAATATATTTAGCAATCAACCCCCGTGTCCTAGAAATTATGTTTACTGCATATGCAGCTAGTTTACTTTGCTAAGACTATTACATATACATATATATACAAAGCTGCTTGCATGTGTTCCATAACAATGTTTTTTTTTTCAAGTGCAGGAAAAGCCATACATGTGTCACCACACAGGGATGACTGAATGAATATATTGGGATTTCATAATTCTTAATTATGTTAATATTAAAACCTAATTCAGGAAACATTCTTGTTAGGAATATATTTAGAAGTTGTCATTTGTTCTTTATTATTTCAAACAGTTTTAACTGTTGCCTATCAGCTTGTTTACCAGTGTTACCTTCATTAAGATGCTTATATGACAAAACAATCCCATCTTCCGCTTATTTGTCATTTTAGATTTCCTGTCATAAAAACGAGCAGTCTTGGACAGTATTTGCATAACTACAAGCAGTCGCCTGTCAGGAACACACACAGTTGAAGGATATTATTCTGTTTTTGTGCTGAGAACAGTCTCAGTAAATTGCCTTGCTCGCCTTTACAATTTGTGGAAGGTTCCGTGTACGCCTCTTCCACATGCCTTTTGCTTGGACCGTCGTCAAGAAGCAAGGGGGCAGACGATTAAGGAGTGAAAGCAACCTTGAAACATTCATTCATATCTTTTTAATCAAGGCGAGAGACAGAGGAGGTCTGAGGACATTTTAAATCACTTTCCTGGTGGGTATTTTTTTTAAATTCTTCAATACCTTTTCAGGTGTGACTAAACTTTCCTGTCCACATGCTAGATTGGCATAGAGCCTACAGTTCGCCCAGGGCAGCCAAGACAACCAGCTGGGTTTCAGCATGCACATATTCCTCAGTATGTGGATACTGCAACTGCTGTTCTTTACAAGTTAACTAAGTGGCTGTTTGCCTCAGCAGGAACGGCGGTCGTTGCATAAGCGGGCTTGATGTGGGTAGAGGAGTCGGACACAGACCCTGCTTTGTAATCCTAAAATGTCTAATGTGTAATCGTCTTTGATGTCCTATTTGCTGTCTCTAGGAGCTTTTTAAAGATGAAGTGAGAACTCCTATTTAACTTGGGGTTTTTGTGACTCTGTGTAGGTCTTCATACAGTTATGTAATCGTCAACACATGAGATACGTCCTGTTGTGCTTATGTTTAGTGGTGTGCACCATTGCATATATCATAAACAACAAGGAAGAGAAGCTAATGTTAGTCAAGAGTATTACATACTTGCTGAAGCTTCTCACAGGAGCTAATAAAAGAAAATCGGGGTGACGTCAGTGTTTCTCATCTTTCCACACCTTATCTTCCTCTCAACCTAAAAAGGATCTCACGGGTGGTTTTGGCTCATTTAAACTGTGCACACTTTACAATACTGCCAGCTATTTTCCAAAATTTACTTTCAAATGTTTAGATTGATTTCCTACTTTCTTCTTTCCTACAGGGAAAATCAGGCCAGTGACCCCTCCATAGTAGAAATTGTCTTCTCGGAGAGTGGTTAGCTGTCTGAAAAGTACACAAACCATGAAAAGTAGCAATTACCAAAGTTGAGGGAAATGATGCTGTCAGAATCTGCGAGCATTAAGGCTTAAATCCTCTGTGCCTTGCCCACTTTCTTTCTGGTCCAGGCATAGCACACTGTAATTGTGTAATGCGTAGGCAAATTTGAAGACTTTTGCCTGAAGCTCATGAGTGAGTGAGAAGAACATCCTTCCTGGTAAACAGAAAGTAAGTCACAACACATACGATGTCATTAAAGCACTATCTTGGCCCTGATGAAGGCAGGGTTCTTGGCAGCGCACTACAGGGGCTTAGGGGATGGTGGTGGAAAAGGCAGTCATGCACACAGACCTTTTATGTCTCTTTACCCACTGATGGAAAGGCTTTTGTGAGTCTGTGGCCCTTTTATCCACCACAAATGAGCAAAAATGGCCCATCTTTGAGGACTTATAGCAGGATTGAACAGCTATCCAGGACTTTGACGCTGAAGATCAAGGACTGAAAACAGAGAGGGTATTGTGGAAGAGGAGGAAATGCACATTTAGAGATTTGTGTTCTTAACAACAAATCTTCAGATTGAATGCATTTGTTCTCACTTTTTCTCTGGTGACACAAACAGGTTGTCTCAATAGATGAATTGCCATGGAACATACATGTCCCACTCAGGATGAATTGTAATGACTTCGGTGATGCTTTCGTTTTCCTTTTGATCTTCAGGGCAAAATTGTAATTAACCAGAATACCAAATAGCGAATGTTATCATGTCAGCATGCTAAACTAAAATATCTGCTTAACATAAGCACTTTGTGTTTATGAGCATGGTCACATCTTAGCATTAGCATTTAAAGTGCTCCTGTACCAAAGGAAAGTCTCACAGCCCTGCTAGCATGGCCTCAGACTTTTAGGATACGGTTGAATGGTCAAAATAATTATCTCCTATGTCCTTTCCTAAACACTTTTCCTTGACCTCAATAGAAAACATTATGAGGTCATGGAAAGATGTGGAGAATTAGTTAGGAAGAATTAGTTATTGCTAACTTCCGTGATGATCTGCAGGGACGCTGGAACACACACTAAATGCGATATTCATGTTTTATATATTAATTTGAATGGCCGGGATAATTTACAGGCTATCTAGTTATTAACAACATTTCACCACAACAACACAGTCACTCCACAGTCACCGACACAGAACTAATGCAGAGAACTGCGTCCAGAAAGGTACAGTTTTTGTTGCTGCTAAATGGAATTGTGGGATAGCATTATCTCCTTTCCTTTCGTAAAGGATGGTCCAGTGTGGCCTATGCTAAAGGAGATAAGAAAGGAAGCACTGAGGCTACTTTAGAGAATTTGAACAGCTCTTATCATGACTGCTATGTAAATACATCCAGGTCATTTCACTCAGTTAGGACCCTTCCTAAGCAAAATAGACTATTCAACTGAACCCCTAGTCTTTTCGAGTTTTCCATTTATGCCTACTTATGACAATGAAGATGGTCCATTTTCCCCTTTCATACTAATTGTCTATATTGTCATGTTGTCTTGTGAGGTTTTTGAGGTCCAGTTAGAAAGGATAGGCTAGTTTTGTTTCACTGCTTCCCACCACCTCAGAAATTTCAGATCTCATCCACAAGTCTAAGCCATCCACCTGTCAGCTGGACCCTCTCCCCACAGTTCTAGTTAAAGCCTGTCTCCCTTCTCTGGTCCCTCTCATCTCTGCCATCACTCCTCTCTCACCACTGGAACTGTTCCTACCTCATTCAAAACTGCTGCAATAACCCCAATTCTGAAAAAACTGGTGCTGACCCCACCAACTTCAATAATCTATGTCCAATCTCCAATCTGCCTTTCATTTCCAAAATCCTTGAGAAAACAGTCGCATCTCAACTCAACGCTCATCTATCCAACAACAACCTGTACAATCTGGTTTCCGCTTCATCCACAGTACAGAAACGGCCCTCATTAAAATCACTAACGACCTCCTCATGGCAGCTGATTCTGGTTTACTCTCCATCCTCATCCTCCTTGACCTGAGTGCAGCATTTGACACCATCTGTCACACCACCCTCATCAATAGACTTTCTTCCATTGGTTTCACTCAGACTCCTCTAAACTGGTTCAAATCTTACCTGTCATGCCGCACCCAGTTTATTCAGCTTAAAACTTTCACATCTCAGCCTTCCTCTGTCACTTCAGGTGTGCCCCAGGGCTCTGTCCTGGGCCCCTCCTCTCAACATTATCCAAAACCAACAGTTTCTTTATTGACATCGACAATCGCTCCATTTCCCCCTCCCCACAGGTTAAGACTCTGGGTGTCATCCTCGACAGCACACTCTCTTTTCAGTCTCACATCAACAACATCACCCGGTCCGCCTATTTCCACCTACGTAACATCAACCGCCTCCATCCCTCCCTTACTCCTCATACCACTGCCATCCTGGTTCATAGCCTCGTCACCTCCCACCTGGACTACTGCAACTCCCTCCTCCTTGGCCTCACCCACAAATCTCTCCATAAGCTCCAACTGGTCCAGAATTCAGCTGCCCGCATAATCACCAGAACCCCTTCCATCCACCACATCACTCCTGTCCTGCAACAGCTCCACTGGCTCCCGGTCAAATCCCGCATCAATTACAAAATCCTTTTGCTCACATTCAAAGCCATCCATAACCTTGCACCACCATATCTCTCGGATCTTCTCCATGTTGCTGCTCCCCCTCGCTCCCTCAGATCTTCCTCCTCCATTCACCTGACTGTCCCCTCTGCCCATCTCACCACCACCAGAGCGGCTGAAAGCTCTGCTCCCCAGCTCTGGAACTCTTTACCCCCTGTCATAAGTAACATCAACTCACTCTCACAATTCAAGTCCGCACTCAAAACCCACCTGTTTAAAATTGCCTTTTCCATCTGACTGATTCAATTGCATTGTCCTATTTTAACCTGTTTTTAATGTTGTATTCTTGTAATTTGGTATACTTTTATGGTTCTTTTGTTTGTTTTTGTTATTTGCTGTCTACTTTTATTTATTGTAAGGTGTCCTTGGGTGACAGAAAGGCGCCTATGAAATTAAATGTATTATTATTATTATTATTATTATTATTATTATTATTATTATTATTATTATTATTAATTTTAGCGTCCTCTTCTCATCAACCTCAAACAGGCATTATGATATTGGATATCAAACTTAATGGGCCCTGTGATCATGAGGAGATGTTAATCGCTGCTCTTAAAACCGTTCGTAGCATGAGCAGTCGTGAGAAATGGTGTTACAAGAGTCGATGTGTCAGTCAGAAGGAGCTGAAGTGGAGACAATCATTTTGTCTAATAGGAGGGGATGCTTAAAGAAGTGAAAGTGAAATTATCCGCAAGGATAATGAGTCACGTCTCAATGTGACTCTGTTACACCGTGCCAGCACAGCAGCACCTTATGTCACTCCAAACACTGCTGCCTAGTTGGCATCTCTCAGCTCATTTACGTAAGTCAGAGTGGACCAGAAAAAGATTACTTAGTCTGCAGTTTTTCAGAGGTATGATTTGACTTTCTGTTCATAACAAATGACCTTCATTACTGATAGGAGGTGAAACACTGATTATGTGCTTTTCTTACACTGAATATATCACACAAGGGTAAAAATGCAAAGGAACTGAGTAGAAAAGGATGTGAGGGGAATAATAGTTTGACCCACAGCTGCTAACCTATTGTCATCTGTCCTGAATAGAATTTTTATGATTACATTTATTGAAGGATCCAGTTGGTGTGTGTGTTGGTGTTGAGTAAAAACGTGTAGCACAAGACATTATATAAAAGGGCATAATCTCAGTATGCTTTACAGAATGTCTTATTTTAATAAAATGTAACATAAAATGGTTAAGACTGGACAGCGGCCTAAAACAACAAACACTGTTTTCACAGTGTTTACAATAATCCATCCATCTGACAGGTGTTGCATATCTAGATGCTCAGTGAACAGCATGATGATTGCACAGGTGTGCCTCAGACCATCGCCATAAAAGGCCACCGTAAAATGTGCAGTTTCATGGTACAACGCAATGACACAGGTGTCACAAGTTTTGAGAGAACGTGCAACTGGCGCGCTTGTGTTGTTGTGGAATTTGAGGATCCGGGAATCCGGTCACAACCGCAAACCACATGGAGCAAACGTGCCAGCCCAGGACGGCTGATGCAACAGTTGATTTGCACCAAGTAGCAACCTCCGTGTCTGGGAAATGAAGCAAATCCAGGAGTGCCAAAAACTGTAGCGGCCACTTGAGGCTGGCTACAGAACATTTCAACCTCCATAAGTCCCCATGTCCAAAATGTCCAACTTCACAGCAGAAATAAACATATTTTGGTCTCTATAGCTAATTTCCCCGTTCACGACAACTGTACTGAGGGTGAATTTTTTTAACTCAGTTGTTCAGATGATATTAAGGCTTAAAGTTATGCAGAATTAACAGCATGGTCGCAGTGATTGACAGGTAAGTACCCTTACAGGCATCGTCCTCAGGTCAGCTGATCTTTAGATTAGTTGAAAGGCCGAAGAGGTAGGACAGCCAAGAAGGCAATGGCCAACACTGCATAATTTCAGCTTCAAAACAGCAGTTTGGAGACCTGAGGGAGACGTCCACTGCACAAACTGTCAGAAACCACCTCAGGGAAGCTCATCTGTGTGCTCATCATCATCACCAGCGTCTTGACCTGACTGGAGTTCATCGTTCTTGACCAACTTCAGTGGGCAAATGCTCACAAGTGGCTTCTGACACTTTGGAGAAATGTTCACTTCATGGATTAATCCTGATGTTGTGTGGGTGAGCGGTTTGCGTCAATGCTGTGAACAGACAGCCTCATGGTGGCAGTGGCGATATGGTATGGACACGTAATTTAAATGCAGAGATCCCAGCTTTTTATCACGTTATTCATTTGAAATAAAAAAAGATATTACAGTCACTGCTCTCCTCTTGTCAGTTATTACAGTACTTTGCTAAAACACATTCTGCTGCTAATGTCACTATAGTGACTACCAACTGGGGCACATAAGGAGATGATGAAATATAAGTAGCGCACAGCGGGAGCCAATGTGGTTGGACAAATTTTCCCTTCATGATTTGATTGAACTGGACAGGATTGGAAGGAAAAAGCTGGAGGAGAGTTGTTTACTTGTCCCCTGCCCTAAAAAACACATGGAATTATACACACACAAAAGCACGCCGACATATACTGTACACACACATTTCTCAGAGAGATTAGACTTCATTTCTTTGTCACCATTTCAATCAAATGACATCCACAAATACGCTCTCCTCTGCCAATCTTGACCCGCAGTGCACACTCTCAGGGTCCTTAGAACAATTCTTAAACCCTCTCGACTGCCATTATAGATAATAGTCGACCCCAGTTAAAACTGAGTGTGTGTGTGCATCTGTGCGTGTGTGAGTGCATGAAGAAATGCATGAAATGTTACTAGCTTGATAGACTGACCTGGGGTCATTTTCCAGGAATTTATCTGTAACTTTGCTGAAGAGAATTCAGAGAAAAAGATCTATGCACGTTAGCCCACATGTTCCATACTCAAGGTCAGGAAACAGCGACTGCTTTTTGAAGTCGCACAACTTGCTCGAACACAATAAGAGTACATTTCTTAAGATTATATGTGTGAACAGTACGCTCGTCCTCAAAATGTTTTATAGCAGTGTCTCCCAAACTTTTTACACTGAATACAAACTCAGAAAATATTAGGCTTTCAGTACCACCATTATGACTGACGTTAAAATACAGTAGTGTAGGCCGACCCTTTTCAGCTGCAGACAGTTCACACAGGAGGCAGGAAGATGATTTATTGTTGACTGTTCAATCCTGGTTCAACCAGAGATAATATGTTGGAAAGACGACATATTTTCTGATTTGCACTTCTATTTCCGATTTTTCCCTTTTGGAGCCACCATTGCAGACCAATTATTTCATCTCCACTTACTATTTATTGTCACATGTATGCATGCAACGGGAGAACGCGACTACGTACCAGGATATCTGAACCAAACATTTCAGGAAATGCAAAACTTACTTGAAATTACGTTCCTGCGATCCCATAGTTTATTTTCATTAGAAACTTTGTATAATATGTTTTCAAATTAATTTATTTCATTTTTAAGGAGGTCACGTATCACCAGTGGCACTCTACTACAATTTGAGAAACAACGTTTTACAGCATGTCACACAAGCTAATAGAAAACTCAGCAGGTACTTATTTCCTTTAACACACACAGGGTGACATTAGCATTTTCATTAAGGCTGTGTTGTTTTTTTCTCCACCAAGACCTGACAGCAATAGCTGGGTCTTTAATATATTACTTTCTTTACTGGCTAATAGTAACTTGTTGTTTTATGCTGGGGATATTAGGGTATGGTAGTTTAACAGAGATTGCTGTTCATAAAACTGAAACAAAGCTAAAAGAGAGCATACAGCTCTGTAGAGTCAGGGTTGTGAAATAAGTCTTGTGCATTCAACACTCCTGTATGAGCAATTCATTTCACATTAAAAATATTAATTTGTTCCCTTGCCAATTAGGAATTTTGCTAATTTGGTGGCAATTTAGCTACTAAAGCAGTTACTCTCCGAGTAGCTCCACCTGTGCAGACCAGGCCCATGTTTAATGATAAATTATGGCTACTAAGGTATTCCATATTATGACTGTCTCTTGAGAGTTGAGGTACAACCCTAATCAATGGATGACATTTACAAAAAAGGCAGCAACAGACTGCTGATGGGAAAAACGTGGACAAGTAAAAGTTGGAGTAAGGGGTCCAACATGGGATGGAGCCGAGTATACCATTGGGTTAGTTCTTCCTCAGTGTACTAAATCAGACCCCCAGGGGACTTGCATTCAAGCTCTGATAGGCTTCGTGCCCATCAGAGTCGGGTTCTGTACTGTAAAAATGAACAAACTCCAGTACTTTCTGCTAAACCTATTTGTGCTGTCAGGAAGACAAGTGTAAATGCATGAGGCAGTAAAAAGGGAAGCATGTCTCAGTCAGGTGAAATAAAGAGAATTAAGATAAACAAGAAAAATGTAATGCCTTTCACATAGAGGAAATCAACAGCTGCCATTTTAGCAGTTTCATAAGCTCAAAAAACAATTTTAGATATACCACAAATAAACTCCTCTTCACCACTGGAGGAAGTGGCTGGATGCCATTTGTTTTGTTGGGCAGAATAGCAAGCGGGGGGGGGGCACAACATTTCTGCTTTCAAAATCCTACATTGCCTTCACATTCACTTTTATTCACCCTCTGCTTTGTTTGATAGAGATATTATATTCATATCCAGGGGATAATTGGGGATTATCGGCTCTAAGCTGGCATTTTGATGGCTTTTAAAGAACACTGATTTGCTCTGAGACACCCAATAATGTATTTCTAAGTATAGTTTTACTGGGAGCTTTCCTACAGAGAGCCATTGTAAAAACATGAGAGCAGTAAGAAGTGACCCTAAACTAAAATGAAAATGCCCACCCAAATTAATCCATCTATTTTTTGATGTGTAACTAATCATTTCCCTAAAGTTGCTAGATATTTTTGCTGTATTTTTAGGAGACAGAATAATATGATTGGCCATAACTGATAACATCCTCCAAAAAATGCACTGATGATAGGTAATGGTAATGTATGTATTAGGTTCATTTATTGCAGAATTAGGTGATTTGCACCTCTAAAATGTCCTGTTGACCCCCAGAAAACACAAATGCTGGTGTGCTTGTTGGAGCTCATTTGTCATAGTTAGAAAAAAATATTGTCTTCATTCACGGTTTGTTATGTAAAAGTTGTTAGTAAGTTGTTAGTCTTCCAAAGCCTCCGTCCAGCAGAGAATTGTGGGATGAAAAAAAGCAGCCCTCAGGTGATGTCAATAGCAGCTCCCTCTGGCATGCAGCTACGAGTCTTAAGCACCTCTACTGCAGCAGGTGTGTAAATTCACAAACACTAATGAACTTTCTCTTAACATTAACATCCATATCATTACATATTTAAAGTGTCCATACCCACCCAACACTCAGGGCAAAATGAGGGGGATGTGGACTAGCAGAATTACTGACTGGGATACACGCTGATATGATGTTAAATTAATGTGATTTAACAATTTACTGAATGTACAAACAACTGTTTGTCAACGCAGAAGCAGCAAAAACTGCAGTTCCACTTGACGGCCACTTGAGGCTGGCTACAGAACATTTCAACCTCCGTAAGTCCCCATGTTAAAATGTTCAACTTCACAGCAGAAATAAACATGTTTACAGCCTGGTACAAAAAACTGTTTTGGTCTCTTTAGCTAATTTCCCCGTTCATGACAACTGTACTGAGGGTGAATTTATATACAAGTCACTTGTTCAAATGATATTAAGGCTTAAAGTTATGCAGAATTAAGGCATGGCCACCTTGATTGACAGGCTTTTTGGTATGTTTTACACAGTCTATAATTTTTCTTCACTCTTTCTTGTACAACAAACCTGTATTTCAAGATGCACTGTATTAGTCAACTAAATACATAAAAATATTTTAACAATTGGCAGGACTACAAATAAATTGTTAAATTTCTGTTTTTGCTGTCCCACCTCAAACCCCCATTCAGTATTCTCCTGACAAACTATAAAACTGTCCTCACTGTCTCCAAAGTTGCTCAGTCTATCTCTGATACCCATCCATTTATATATATATACATCTTCTTCTTCTTCTTCTTCTTCTTCTTCAAAAGAAACACTGAACCTTTTCCAAAAAGGGGTAAATGTGGGAAACAGGAGACAAACATGAAGTGAACAATTCAGGAAAGGTGAAATGGGTGAAAACAATCATTGAAGATGAGTCATTTTCTGGATGGGTCAATGCCTTCTCCCAAAATAAGGACATTCATAAAGACTCCCCGATGTGTGTGTCGTAGCATGACAGTTTTCCTTCAGTCTTCCCTCAACTATATGTTTTCTTTTGATGGCGATGTGTTGGTCTTTCTATCAGTCTGTTCATTGTTTCCAAAACAGGATTTTGATAAACTCACAAAAAAACTTTGGTCTGGTCAAAAGTTAGAGTGAGAGTTCAAAGCAAAACTTTTTTTTAGCATCACTAGTGACATTCATGGTCTCCTGAGGATGGAGATGACATTGTCAAATCTGATTAATATTTATTTGTCTAATACTTTGATTTATACTCTGTACTCTCTGTCCCTTCAGAGCTTATTAGCAAATGCTTATCCAACTGCTTATCCTCATTAGGGCCTGGAGGGAGGGCTGGAGCCTATCCCAGCTGACTCAGGGCCAGAGGCTGGGCACACCCTGGACAAGTCACCAGTTCATCACATAGAGACAAACAACCATTCACACTCACATTCACACCTACGGGCAAGAGTCACTAATTAACCTGTTAAGGTTCATGTCTTTGGACTGTGGGAGGAAGCCAGAGTACCCGGAGAGAACCCATGTAGACACAGGGAGAACATGCAAACTCGAGATGCTGAGCATGATGGATTTTACCTGTTAACATCAGCATGTTAACATGTCTTTTAAAGGTCCAGTGTGTAAAATTGAGTGGCAACTAGTGGTGAAGTTGCAGAATGCAACTGACTGAATACCCCTCACCTCACCATTTCAAGTGTCAAAGAGAAACTACAGTGGCCACAAAACTCGTGACAAACACGTGAGGTCCTATGTAAAACCAGTATTTGGTTTGTCCATTATGGGCTGCTGTAGAAACATAGTGGGTCAACATGGCAGACTCTGTGGAAGAGGACCTGCTCCCACTATAGAGGTCACAATAACATAACAGTTCTTATTTTCATTTTTTGTTTTATGAAAACATAGTTATGAATATAATATTCCATTTCTGTCAATAGATCTCACACTGGACCTTTAAGGCATGTTAGCATGAAAACATTAGCATTTAGCTCAAAGCACAATGCTGCCAAAGTATAGCCTCAAACAGCCGCTTACATTGTTCATGGTCTATGAAATGACACCATTATAATATCCGCCCTACCAGAATTTTTTAAAGACCTGTTCATAATTCATGTATTAGTAACTATGAAGACATAGACACATACTGTCAGAACAGCAGTATAGACATTTTAAAACCAGCTACTTTTAATTGGGATGTTTCGTGTTCTCATTGCCGCCTTTAGGCGCCACTACTCAGGCTTTCAAGTTTTAGTCGTGATGTTATAATTTTACATCCAAAACTCCTCATAGTATTTGTACTTCAGTAGGAACGCTTAGAGGGACAGGAGCAGACAAGGTAAAAGGATGACCTGAGATTGAATTTCACCTCAAAAGTAGCTTTCACAGCCTCTACCCCTATACTGTATGTGAAAACACTTTCAAAGCAACAATCTGGGGAAGAAAAGGCATGTTTGCTGCTTCCAGGTCATCAACCCAGGTACTTCTGACCAGAATCTTTTTACACAGATCTCACACTACTCTATTTTAGCATGACACATTTTAGGATACAGCAAAAATTGTGTATCATCTTGTTGATTTTTAATGAGATGAACAATCAGAAATCCTTTAATATTACTTCCAGATCCAGATCACACATGTACCATGATCAATATTCTGTCTTGTTCGTGGTCTTTTGTCAGAAGGTTAGAATGTTAAAGTAGTATAAATTACACTCTTTGTTAGATTTAGCAGCAGTACATTAAAATAGTTTCTTGGGGCTCTGACTGGTTCGTAGTCAAACAATCTGTACAACATGCCCAGATTTTAATAATGCATCTATAAATCCATCTCATTCAGAGATAACACTGAGCTCAAAGCAAAATTCAACAGTGAATGTGCCTAAACGAGCAGTGCAGCGCGTGTGAACGTGTGTTAAGCTGATCACAGACCTCCTTGAGGTCAGCAGGCGTGCAAACACACACCTCACACACACACACACACACACACAGATAGATAAAAAATTTCTACACGTAGAATTGCACCTTTTTTTTCCTGTAAAAAGTGCAATTTGCTGCAGGTCACAGGGGTATCCAGGGAACTATTAGAGTGTGCAGGGGGGCAGGGTGCAACAGCAGGTCACAGCACTTTCTTTCCTTCTCATTATACCAAAGGAAGCAGAAAGCAGAGCCAGCCAAGACCAGCAATTCATTGCCACCATTATTATTTCATTTTGAATTAGAATAGTTCCTATTTAACTTTCATGTCTGGAACACTGGGATGGGATCCCAAGCTAAAACAATGCTTATCTGCCACTTATTTAGCTGTCATCGCTCTTCTTGGACCACCGTATGAAGTCGTCACAGTGATGTGACTTTCTGACAGAAATCCTTGAGACTTCGTGACATCCCTTATCAAATGGAGCAATACAGTAGGGTCTCCTTGCACTTTGATAAAACACTGACAGAATACTGAGAGATATCTCTCTTTGGATAACAGTCACTCTTCTAAGCTCTAATTTAAGTTAAAGGGCATACACTGAATATGAGTGTAAAATTATCAATCATCTAAATGCATTGCGAGGTCATCAGAGACCACTCATGAGAAATGAAAAGGGAGAGCTCATAATACGTGAAGGAGAGATGAAACGGATGGAAGCTGTTTGGATAACAGTTCATCTTGCTGTCTTTCTGATTCGATACTGAACAACTGCTACCTAATCTGAAAATATTGCCACCCATTCATCAACAGGTTTATCTTGAATCTCTCTTTTTGCCTTATTACCAGCATTTTCTTAGCCTATTAGATATGCACAAGGATGTAGCTTTGGGTTAGAAGATTCAGACAGATTTCCAAGTTTGTTCTTATGATCTGTGCTAATTAGGTGTAGTTAGATGAAGCTCTCTCTCGCTCTCAAAGCGCTACACCAATGATTCAGTTCTTTGAAGAATGAATTTATGCATCAGACATAATGTCTTACAGGAATAACATTGCTTGTCTCTAAAGAATAGGGTAAACAATTTATTTAACTGGAGCGATAAAATCACATTTGCCAGGGTTGCCCATTATTTCTGAAGCATTTTCTTCTCTCTCTTTATCCCAGCAGTGAGCTTTATAGTTAAGTCCTACTCTGAGACGTCGACCACTAATAAGCAATGACTATATGTGCACATGATGATGATGGATCCCACAGGTTTGTGTCTTCATGTGTTTGTGATGAGCCTGTATGAATCTATTTTTTTATGTTTACTGTATCAATTTATTCATTAAGAAACCACATCAAACTTTGACTCAACTGCGTAAATAAAGTTTGAGTGACTCGTGCATGTTTGGAATGAGTTAATGAAAGTGAAGTTAATTAAAAGAACACTAATTCATCTTTGTGCTCACTTGATATCATTTTCACTCTGTGATTTGGATCATCAGTGATGTAATCCAGAATCAAATGAGTCAGTTCTCTGCACTCTTAATGTAAGAATAGAGTGATAGGCACTGCGACAGATTTGCATCTATGCTTTTGCACCAGAAGTTTTCACCACAGCACTACAGCAATGACTCACTCCTGTCACTCTCTGTGTGGCTTCCTGTGAAGATAGGTCATCCTGTTTTCTGTCTCACAGTCTGTTAACCTCAGTAGACAGTAAACTGTTTCTGTCTTTGCTGAAGCCCTCAATGGATCTTCGGCTTGATCGATCGTAATGATTTTGGGGAGTTCAGACATGGCTGGAAGTGTACTGGCTACGGCCTTCTCCCTCCTGCTCCTTGCCTCTATTATACAAGGTAATCCTGGACCACATATGCTGTTGTTTATATAATATGCCGGCAATCACCATGGGTTTGAAATGTATATTGACTTCTGGTGTGACAAGCTGCCTAAGTACAACGCTCCCAGCAGACTGCAGTATGTAATATCAACTTCAATGTGTAAGTGATTTTGTCTCCTCACTTCTCTTGCTTCCAATGTTTTCTGATGTGCTTGACAGGTCAGGACGTGTTCTATAAGGAGAAAATAGAGGCAGTAGTGGGCCAGGATGTGGGGTTGCCCTGTATTATGGAAAAAAGAACTGGTCTCCATATTGTCAATATCGAATGGAGTAAGAATAAAGATCAAAACACAAAGCTGGCTGTGTACAGCCCAAAACATGGGCTCCATCTGTTTCGAACAAATGTTACCATGCAGATCGTGGACAATTCCACGGGTTCCTATCTAAATCTTTCCGGAGTGACAGAATGGGACAGCGGCATCTATATTTGTGACCTCACAACCTTTCCTCTGGGCTCCATCAGGAGAGAAACAGAGCTGAAGATCAAAGGTAAGCCGGAGGCAAATGCATGCAAAGCCTTACCTACACACCTCAGCCAGAAGCTGCAGTCTTCACAGGATTTAACATTTGGATTATGTGCAGCAACTTTCTATCTAATTGTCCATTGCATATATTTCATGTTACTCCTGATTGCATCAGAGCACAGCTCCCCTGCCAGTCTCAGCAGTTATTTAGTTCTGAGCAAATGTATGTAATAATTGCAAGAACACATCTACAGTAAGAGCTTTGTTTGCCGCGAGACATTTGTTCTCTTCCCTCTGTTTGGCCTGCTGTTTAATCCCTGATCAGTCATATGGTTGTCCAGTGATGCAGGCACAATACACCCTACTGTACTGTCCTTTAAGTGAACTCGAAGGATGTTATGGTCACAGTAGGGGCAATTACAGGAAATGTATGACTTACAGTAGTAGTCTTTTTCCGATAGCACTCAAATAAACACACACATTTTTTTTTCTTCCTGTTAGATGTTATGTGTGATGTCAGTGGCACTGTTGAAGTCAGTGCTGGAGAAAATGTGACCATTCAATGCAACATGTTCTCTGATGCACAGTACAGGTGGACCAAGGTAAGGGAAAACACACCAACAGTAAATGAGCCCATTTCCGCCATTCTGGTCAGTTTGTGTGCTGAACATCAACATTTGGTATTTATTATGCTACATAAACTTTTTGGGGTTTTTTTTGCTGTAGAACGAGGAGCTGGTGTCAGAGAGTGAATCTCTGGAGCTTTTGTGGGTGACTGATGCTGACACAGGCGTCTACACACTGACTGTCAACGCAGGCAACAGACGTCTGCACAAAGAGTTTAACGTCACAGTCCTAACAGCGACCAAAGCCACAAGGACAGGTGAGCGTCTCCATTTCTTTGTCGCTATTTTTCTCTTTGTGTCGCACTCAATTTCAGCATTTCCTCAGGGCTGGATTAACAATCTAGCAGAGGTCCCAAGAGACTGAATGACTTAATAAACTGCACTGGACCAGAGAGCTGATACTTGACTTTTGTTATTATAGTATAGCTCACTCAATTTTAATTTTAATTAGCTGAAAGGAAAGAGGGAGATTCAAAGGATTTTGAAGCTGCCAGCCACAGGAGCACAGCAGTGTCTGTGAATAATTGGAAACTAGAGAACTTTACGAGTGAAACTCTCAATTATTTGCTGCAAATCAATTTCCCCATGGGATTTAGGGTTAATACTGACACAGCTGAACTAAAAGAGCATTCACAGTTTTTTTTTTAATTTGTCCAAGTAAAACAAACCAGCATTTTGTCTGCCCACACTGGTGATGAAGCTTGCTATAGTGCTGTGTGGGTTGTGCTAAAGCAGAAAGAAAAATACCCAGTTGTCTACTTTCTCATCCTGTATACGTGTCACACAAGAAAAAGCACAAGCCACACAGACGTGCAAAGTCACTTCCTGCTCTTCCTTTTCTATCTACTTTCAAAACCACAGGAACAAACACGCTCAGCAGTGTCTCTGAATCGCGACATGGGGTGAGAGCACAATCTGTTGGCCGTATTGGAGAAGTACAGCCCAAAAGAAGGGCTGAAAAGTACTGAATTCAATATAAATATGTCATTATTTCAGTCCCTCAGTTGCGTCTCACAGGGGTGTACGCATGATATACACATGGTAGAAGAAAAGAATTGACACACAACGGAGTGACTGTACTCATAATTTAAGAATACATATATGAAGTATCACTGAATTTGCAATTCATGCACACTCCTTTGCCTTAGGAATCTGTGCCCATTGGCTTCAGGGCCCAGGTTCTTCAATGAGCTCTTTGCCTTATTTTACCTATTGATTATGCACATAAATGCCAACTCGGCCCATGTTTTAATGATGTATATTTAAAAGTTTTGTGGTGCATTACCGATACTTCCTACTCTTTATTCTGCTCTCCAACGTTAAGCTTGTTAAAGGAATAGTTCGGCATTTTGACAAATATGTACAGAAACAAAAGCGTAAAATGAAAACTTGCGATCTTATGGTGTTACGTGCGTGTGTGTTAAGTTACTACTCCCCGGTGAAAAAATGGTTCTAGCACATAACACCCCCTGAAACAAACAAATAAATTAACTAGATAGGAGATTAGCTGCGGAGTTGATTAGCGACCTTCGGAGGTGCTGGTGGGCAGCCCTGTTTCCAGTCTTAATGTAACAGCTGCAGGGTACAGCTATATTTTTATAGATTTTTATAGATTTTTTCATTTAACTCTGTGCAAGGAAGCAATTAAGTGTGAATCCTAACACGTCAATCACCTACAAACAGATTCCTGTCTGTCGGTTTTCTATATCAGGATTTCTCTTCGAACAGATGAGTACTGTTGGCCTCCAAGAAAGTTTCCGATACTGCATTGACGACAACCAAACAATACGTACATTATTGCTGACAGCATGTCTATTATAAACTTTCTTGCTTTGCTGCTTTCAGGTCTTGCGACAGTGTCACCACGGACTAACATAACTGAGGATGGTTGGACTGAATCAGCAGACAGCAGCCTTACCACGTCACCGACCACGGTGCTTACAACCACTGAAACCAATGTAACTTGGACCATAAGTATGAGCTCTGATGGAACATCTTCTGATGCAACAGATGATAATTCAAACATCAGCAATGTTACGTTCACCTCTTATACAAATAATACACAGACCAGTTTGACAACCCCTGCCACACACACTGACCTCTATTACTCCAACAACGCCACTGATCAGGACATAAACGCAACTCACACTTCAGAGACATCCACTTTTTCTGACCAATCAGTGACCAGCAATCTATCCACAACATTAAGCTATGGTAGTACAGATTCAGTGTTCGAAACAACACAGGAGACGTGGACCTACACGTCCACGCTCCCTACAATGCAACCAGAGATCGATTCTTCAACCAGCCCAGAGGAATCCGACACCCGAGGAAGCGTGACAGAAAACTCCACAAACTCCAACACTGGTGCAACCACAACTCTCAGGAATGTAGTAGCCACTCAGGATGAAGGTAATAACTATATAATATTTTCACTTTTGGTAAATATACTTACCCATGAATGCAATCTCCATGAATCACTCTCATTGTTTCACATTATTTGTGGCTAACAAGGTGAGGTGAGCAGCCCCAATGTTGGAAAGTGAACCGTAAAAGCCACAAATAACTGCTCAAAAGGCAGAAATCCTTAAAAAGTGCAGATGAATTTAAGCTGCACTCACTTTGCCTTCACCGTCTGTATCTTCATCACATGGAGAGGCTTTAAAGATTGCAGTTTTCTCAGCCTCGGGCTAGACTCCCTCTTCAAGGGAGAAATCTCGTTAAAAGAAGTGTCAACTTCTGGGGTTGGAGTCCAACCAGATGAGGGGGTGGACTGCAGGACACACGGGGGAAAAGTTTCACACTGTAGCTTTACATTTATCACAGCCTGCTGGGTTTCACCAGAGCAAGCTGGTCAGTATCTTACAAACACATCTTTAGCTGTTTGTGTCTTCCAAAATGACGTTTCTCTCTCTGAATATGCTTCTTAGGTACTGATGGTGCACAGAGTGAGCTGTTGTTGGTGTTAATCATTGTTCCGGTGCTGGTATTGATCGCTGTGGCTGCCTACATCTACAGGAAACAAGTTATAAAGCAGAGGTAAAACTCTTGTTCCGTATCCATTCAAGCATCCTCTGCACATGCCTGCACGTATTCAGGGTCATGCACTGGGTGACCCTGAAAGGCACAAACAATTAATGGATTCCTATGGATGCACGTGACCTAGAAAAGCTGCATGCTAACTCTCTAGCAACGCCACCAGTCAATATTTGTGCTCTCTTTTTAGAATGGATCTACCGCCTCCGTTCAAACCCCCTCCACCTCCAGTCAAGTATACAGCAGCAAGACACTGTGAGATTTCAACACAGCCTTACCCCACTTCAAGGTGTAACTCAGTAACGCAAGTTCGAAATCTGAGACTTTATGAATACACAGCATAATAAAGTTCTCACAAGTATCGATGACTTAATAATATGATACTGCCGTTCAATAACATTGAGAGTAAACTGGCTACAATCAGATCTTCAACCCACGGCTGCACAGATGAAAAAACAAGTAATTAATAATAATGTTAATCACTATTACAAATGTGCATGTGTTTAGTGACTTTTTCTACATCAGCACTGTGTTAATTAGAAATAGAAAATCTTTTTTTTTTTTTTTAATTAAAATTCTGGTATTGTGACAACCTTTCTGTATTATTGCTCTTATATGGTGATATGATAAATTGCTTGTAGTAATTGTGGGGGTAAAGTGGAAGCTGTATCACGTCTTGGTTGCAGAATTGTTATTGTGTTATTGTGTGTCGTGTATGTATTATTTTCAGCTGTGGTCAGTTTTAAACAGTTATGAAACAGTTGCAGGCAATTGTGCAAGTGTGTATATATTTGGCTGTGCTCTTTGCTATTGTGTATAAAATGTGCAGATGGTTTTAAATTTGCATCAAATGTATTCAAATTCATCAAAAGTTTCTGACCTTTCAAAATAAAAGCTGGTTCTTTTACTTTTTTTATGAAATTATTTTAATATTATGTATTCGCTGTGTTTGTCTAATGCAGTCATTTGGATTCCAGCTATTGTATCTTATGCAGGCATTCTATATATACAGAAACCAAAGTGTTAGACATACAGTATGTGCTGATTTACTTTGCCCTTTAAAAATCTGCAGTAATTATGACCAAGGTTATGTTTTCAGTGCCAGCAGGGGAGCATACCCAGAGTTTATTATCCTAAACTGTGAGTGGCAGTCTGCCCAGTGAGAGGTGGAACCTTACTTCAAACCAACTGTGTGACAAGTAAACCAGACTTTTGTTTCTAAAATGTTTTAAAAGCATCATTTTATGCACACGGGTTTATCTATTTTCATTTTCTTTTTATTGTGACTGTATTTTTCATGTACGTTGTTTTATTTTGTGTGTAGCCTAGGCCACAATTTCTTTTGAAGAACTTGAATGTTAAAAGACTGTATGATTCTGTAATGTTAGCAATTAAAAATAAACAACAAATAAATGCTATACTGATGTGTGTCTGTGTGTGTGTGTGGTGTGATTTAGGATTGCCTAGCCAATGTTCATTGGTGGGTCTATATCAAAGACCAGTGTTGTCCACATGTACCACAGAGTGAGACGTGAGCATATAAAGTGGGGCTTAAACCACAAACCACATGGGCTAAATGGCTAACAAACTTGACAACCACTGATTACCATCAAACATACACACGAGACAAAAATATACCTCTTTATATTTTTTAGCATTGACTGGTTTTATTTGTATTACTCATTCATGTAAGTTATTTCTTTCCAAATTTGGAAAGTAAGTGGACTGGCTCCTTTGTTTCACCCACTCTGTACACGCACACACACGCACACAGACACATTCACACACGTTTGGCACATTTAGCTGTTCTGAGAAACTTGAAAAACTCTTTTTTCATCTGATTTTCCAACCGCACTAACAAAAACCACAATGTGCTGTGTGTATGCAAGATATAAGTTGTTGATACTTTAGCACCTTTACACAGACAGCCCATGCATAGAGGTCTATAGTACTTCATGGTATGGTGGGAACGGAAAATAAGGTGTAACCACAAGAGTATATTTGGTCAAAACTGGGTCTCAGGGTTCATTAGAGTGAAATATTGTTTTGCTTTTATTTATAAAGTTGCTTAAAGATGGTTACAAACCATTGCATCTTTATATAGAAATACAGTATGACGATCTATGTGACCTTGCATTGTATCACACAGTGGTATTGAGACTGTGTGCCTCAAAATGAGGTTGCATTGTTTCCTGTTTGTAACTGTAGAGCAGCCAGTTTTCAAAGTGCTGTGATAAGACGTAACTAAGGCGAGGTAAAAATAGACTACAGTGGAGCACACCTCACTGACTGAACACTGTGATGCCCCGCAGCCTGAGAGCACTCGTGTCAGACAGACAACCTGTTTTGTTCAAGACGGCTGGAATATGGACGGTAGGATGATACTGACCAACTTTGAGAAGCTGAGAACTTAACAGAAATTATATTTAGATTTTCAAACTCATATGTAACATTGCTCCGTTGTACATATTTGTGTGAATAATGAATGTTTCCGATAGTATAATTCTTACTTTTACCACAAAAACAGGACAAACTATGTGACAGGAGATGTCAAACAAAACAAAAGAAGAAAGTAAAGACTGGAGGATTTACCAAGAAACACAATGAGATCAGAACTTGTGTGTGTAATGGTATACTGCTGTGTTTATTGTAGTTTAGTATCCACACACCGTTTTTTTGTTGATGTCTCAGTACATCCGCTTATCATGTGCAGCACACTTCAACTACGGAGCACTTTTTAACCACTATTTATTACAGAGAAATTTAGATACATTTACAGTAAAACTGTGGTTACAGCAGGAAGAATGAATTTCCTGCTAATTCTGTCAGTATTGTTTCTGCTATTTAACAGCTATTTCTATTTAAAAACAAAGTAATAATCAGGATTTAGCCATTCAGCCTTGAAAAAAAAAAATATATATATATATATATATATATATATATATATATATATATAATTTTTTGAAACACCATCCTGAGATGTTCCACATGCAGGAGCACATGGCAGATACACTTGTATTCACTTTTCATTCATCATTTTAGAGTGGCCATAACAATAATCTTTAATGGCTGTAACGTCCTCTAATTCCTCCTCTTAAACATCAAGGATTGGAATTGTCCAGTATTGTTGAAACATTTGGCATATTACATATTTGTTTTGTTACAGGTGCAAAAGTGATGACGCATTTTTCTGTTTGTTTGTTATTGAGATGTACAGAGGGAAATTCCAAATCACTTTTCGATTCCCGGCGGCAGGAGTGTGTGAAGGTTTGAGCCGTTAATGGTCAGTTTGTGTTTGTCTTTTAGAGTGTACATATCAAGTGGTCGGTCTGGTGTTGGTGACTCTGGCCTTGTTGATCTCTTTCTGCATCAATGTCATCCTCTGCACCAGACGGAAAGCCATTTTGAGCAGAGGTATGGTTATATATCAGTTATGTTATTTTGCTTTTCCAAATGTGGCCACCATTTTTTCTAAACCTCTCTCAGCTTTTACAAAGATGACATGGTATTCTATAAACTGTTAAATATTTTATTCACACAATCACAGATGAGTGCTGCTACCCACACATTCATGATACAGAAAGGTACGTTTTTATTCATTTTTAATGAGGTTTTATGTGTCCAGTGTCAGTGCATTATTATTCGTCTTATTTTGTAATAAACAATAATAGATATTCCAATTTTTTCCTTTTTCTTTATTATCTACAAATGACATCTCAATGTAGAAATAAACTGTGAAACTGTTCCTCTGTCTTTTTGAAGTGCGTCACATGATGAAGGACATTATTTTCATAACTTCAATCATGACGAGCAGCAGGAATATCACCACAATCTTGATGAGCAGCAGGAAAATCCGATCTATGGCAACATTAGCACAGATAGAAGCGGTGAGTGCAGCTTTCTGTCACCTTTTGAAAGAAATAACGGGAAATGATTGCATTTTTCATGTATTGCCAGCGTATCACTAACTTATTTGTGTATGAACTGTTATTTATTCATTTTTTTTCTTATGATAATAATATTTTTTTTCTGCATTTGTAGACATTATGTTTTTGCAAATACCACGTGGCCAAGATTCAGAAACATTCCAAGTTGTGTATTAAAACAAGCTGAATGTTTATTTGGATCAATTCCATTTAGGTGACACATAAGATAAATGCATTTAGATAAAACTGTATAGACATTTTTTTCAGGCTGTATGAATTCCTTTAGATTTCCAAAATGTATCTGCATTGTTTGTCAAAATGAAGTCCAAGATGAGCCTTTAAAATTATTCTTTCGTCTTGTATGTGCGTGGTAGAAAATGACGGCATAAGTCAAAATCTGTATGCACTCTTTGACATAAGAGTGCTTCCAGACTGTCCAGATGAATTATAATTCAGATAGATTATTGGGGTGTCTGAATTTCTTGACACATGCTTGTTTTGGGTGACTGGGTCTGACTGTGATCACTGATTTTGGTGTTTGGCGCAGAAGACAAGATAGCTTGGTTGTGTAGATTTGCTCCTGCTGCCACTGCTAATACATACATACATTGATTAATACAATGGCTGACCAGAGTGTTTATTATAGACTCGAATGAAAGTACAATTTTTATTCATTATAGCGATGTAGGTGTGCCTGTAGTTTGGCGAATGTAAAATGTAAAATGAATGACTGAATCGTGTGTTTTCCTCGTTTAGGTTCTGTAGAGGTTTGCTATGAGATGATGACACGAGACACGAGAGATCGCATGAAGGTAAGTGCTGTGACTGTGTGTTCAGTCTAATAACTTACTGGAAGTTCATTTTCAAGGTTGTTGTTCTCCACATAGTTTTCATTATTTACTTTATGTGACCGGTACATACTGTACGATGCATGCTATTCCATCTTACATTTAATAGAGTCTGATAGCATTATTGCAGAGTAAACAAAAAGAAAAAACATGTTTCTGCGCGCTGTGGTTTATTTTTCACCTGCTGATGTTGCTGCTTTTCAAGATTATACCTGACTTGCGTTGTGATGTGTTTCTGTGCGGAACGCATGCTAGCATAAAGGAATTGTTCAAACTCTCTGAAGCTTTGCGTCTCCAACACAGAAGATGAAATGTAGTGAATGTGACATGCACTCAAGGTAACAAAAAAATAGATGCATGAGTGGTTTATAAAGTGTGATCATAGTCTAAACCAGTCGCTTGAATATATTTTGTAAATGCTGGTATCGTAGATAGATATTTGATGGTGTGCATTTCGTGTAAAAATACGCTTGCTGGTTGAATGGTGACAGATTTCCTTTGAACGGAAGGCAGCTGACACCATATATGCTGTGGTCACTGAAACTTTGAACGAGTGATCACAATTAAGCACAACCTGTTCTAAAAATAAACTAGTAGACATAGAGAGAGACATGAGAACATACAACCACAAGATTCAACCCAAGATATAGAATATATGTATATATTTATAATGGTGCATAGTGCTTTAGCATTTTGGAGTATTTTTGACTGTCACCGACTAATTTTGTCTCTATGTGTGAACCAAAGTCTGTAGACCCTGACCTGAATTACGCCTCACTGGATCTTAAAGTGGCAAACAAACACAAGAAGAAGAATCGCCATCAGCAAAGCCACGCTCAGGGACGAAACAAACTGCAAGATCAGCTGCCCGTCCACCTCACGCCCCCTGTGAACGCTTTCTTGGAGGTGGAAGCAGACATGGATGCTCAGCTTCCTTCCAGAGACACCAGCACCATGGTTTCACACAGCAGCATCTACCTGAACAGTCAGCAGATAGCCCAAGAGACAGTGGACATGGGGAGAGAAAGGGAGTTGGAGAACGCGGGTTGGGAAGACAGTGGAAGTAGAGAATGGGAGGGAGAGGAAGAGAGCATGGAAAGAAAAGATAGACACGGTTGTAGTAACGGGAGTGTACGTACTCAGCTGTTAGACGTAGAGGCTATTCACAGTGTCACAGATCATTTCATCAGCAGCTTTAACCACAACAGTGTCCAACAAGATTAGGCAGACGTTGTGTTGAGACTGTTTTGTTACTTCAAACTGTTCAGAACCGAATAGGAAAAGGCAATAAAAGTCACCATCACTGTGCCTGCAAGAATGAAAACAATGTCACATTCAATATTCAGAGAGCTTTGCACAGTTGAGCAATTTCCTCTGTGATGCAACAAACTACCTCTTGAACTCTCCCCAGTGAGCAACTGAAGAACAAAAGGTGTACTTATCCGTGCAGAGGATGTAATAAATGTAGAGAATATAAAGAGAAAAGGAAACTGTGCGTGTGACATTTAGAGGTCAAGGGCCACGTGGAAACATTTTTTAAAATTTGCTGCCAAAGACGAGGAAAACATCAAATCATCACAGGACATGGAAGATCTTTCACTGTTTTGATGTCTCACAGTCAGACATCAACAGATGTCTCATAGAAAGGTGTGAAGGAAAAAGAAATCTTTACATTTGTTTTCCACGCTGTAGGCGTTGACCAAGTCTCAGAGATGGCTCTCTTGATTAGGTGCACTTGAGCACACGTGAATCTGTTTGTCAGGCATGTTATGACTGGAGATAAAAATTTACATAAAGATCAAATTATGGTCAAGAAAGTAAAAAGGAAGTTACTGTAAAAAAACATATTTTCCCTGTGGGCACATTGTTAGGTAAATGCAACCCACGGAGGACTTTCCCCTTCAAAGTTATGATAATGGTTATTAGCGTTATAATCTACTGCACTTATGAGCTAATGTGGCATCTGCTTAAATGATGATTTTGCTCTCTGTAATCCCCACTCGGGAAGGATAATTCACTGCCGCACTTTCCACTGAGGGGACGGAGCTCTGCAGTCAGAGGTCTGCAGCCCACTAACTGTTTGTTGACAGTTTTTCAATAGCTGACAGTGGCCTACTTCTCCTCTATGGATTCATTTTTGGCCTCAGGCACTTTGGTTCTAACTGTTGCACACACACAGAACAGGAAAGCAACATAAAGGGACACTCACAAGCAACAGGGCACTGTTGTAACTGTTAAATCTTGTTATAAAAAACCTGCAGATATTTGTATTGCAAAATATGTATTGCTTCATTACTCCATCTGTGTCACGTTAAAGCTGTAATTAGTAGCATTTTATTAAATTAATATGAGCGTTTAACACACTGTAACAGTCTCTTTGATGTATGTTTCATTGCATGCCGATCAGCTGGATTGCACAGGATGTTTCCATGGTTGCTTTAGGTGACATAATAAAAGGGATACTTTTTTTTTTTCATCTTTGTTCAAACAGAGTCAACGTTTTTAAGGTTTCTTGCGATGACAGACGGTGGAATGATGAAAGTCAAAAGGAAAATCTCTTTCCAAAAAGAAAGGCATACATCAGGAGTTAAAGTTGCACTGCAATGATACGATATGTTCACAGTTTTCAGTTCTGTCTCAAAACAACAGTCAGGTACTTGTGAACATGGACATGAACAGGTTTTGCATACTGGAATCACTGATGTTTACTGGTGATAAAATAATCCCTGAACAAAATTCTTGTTCCAGTCCATGTTACGTGCAAAAATAAGATATAAACTTCACCCAAAGCTAATATGCACTTTCAGCAGTCTGAGTTGAAACAGATCAAGTGGTTATCTTACATAGTTACTGTCTGTTCAAAACTAAATCCCATCTTTGCTTAACAGCTTTTTTTTTTTTTTTTTTTGGCTGATCTGCAGTGGAGAAAAATATGAACTAAAAAGACTTGATTTGTTAACTTCAGACTGCTGAAGTCTCAGATTCTCTTTGGAGAAACTTTAAAATTCATTTTTACATGACCCACATCCCCCCGTCACTTATATCACATTTACATTTAGTCAGACGCTTTTATGCAAAGCGACTTACAGAGAAGGGAACAACTGACAGTATATAGAAGAGAGCTGTTATGAACAGGAGGAATAAATACAGCAAGCAAAAACTGTTCATACCGGCACCTTACCACTGTTAAGAAAAAATAAGAAACCTAATGTGTAGGCATGCTCTGACAAGCCTAAATGCGGCTCAGAATGAATATTTAAATGTAGATCATCAAGTGCTATATCTACAATGTTATGTGTCTATTATAAAATATTGTGGCAATAATGTACTTTTAATAAACTACCCCTTTCTTCTTTATAATTGTTAAATAATTGTGTCAACTTCTCTTTAATAAGTTTATGTATGTTACTTAAGTACTTAAGTAACTGGCTTCAATTATTTATTGGATATTAGCATGCAGTCCTCCTAGTAGCCTGGAGTAGTACATGTTATTTTATCAGCTATTTTTCACAATTATTTTTGTGGCAAGTCCAAAGTCATCAGCAGGACATTTAAATCAAAGGTTTCTTAAATAACATCACAGTACATCCATGTTTTATTATGTCCATACACTCTAAGAAATGATTCGTGGGGTTAGTAGGTATAGCTCAAAATCAAGAGCTTTTCCAGCATAAAAAATTGTGTTTGTTACATATACACATAATAATGAGTTGATAACTTAGTTTAGGAAGTTGGTCTAAATTCAAATAAAGAAAATAGTCTTAACATAGTCTCAATAATAAATGGATTTTGAACAGACATTTCTGCCTTAACTTAACTTAAAAGTGTATACAGTTAGTGCAACTTAAAAATCTCTTAAGTGACTTGTTTTGCTGACAGACCATGCCTTTTGGAGGGAATGGAGCGGAGCACCGAAAGAGATTTTGAAAACTTTAAGACTCGGTGAGTATAATGTTTTGACTCGTTTTATTCAGCTCACTTTAGCTAACAACTCCATCAGCACACGGTACGAGAAATCGTTTTGCACAAAATTGAATGCTGTTCCTCGGTTAGCGTAGGTAATATTTAAGCTAGAAATGTTAGACTTTTAGCTAATTGGTGTTGTAATTCAGCCATAACTTTTTTTTAAGTTTTGTTTTATGGTGGCAGCCAAATGGTGTTAACTGGCTCTGAACTTCTATAGCAGTAGTTTTAACTTTGCAAAGATAAAACAATACCCATTTTGTTGTAGTGTCAATGAAGTTTTGACCAGCAGAAGCTGCATGGCTGGGCCGTTGTAGGTGACTGAGTATAATTGAGTAATGAGTAAATATTTTTCCATAAGCCAGTTTACAGTATGTGTTATTTTGGAGTAAATTGAATACATTAACATGTTGTGCCTATTTGTGCCTTTTGTTCTGTATACAGATTAACCAAGAATTCAGGAGGATCACAACTGTTAGCCTGGATGTCCCTGCTGTCCTCAAGAGGGGGGCTGCAAAAATGAATATTAGTAGGTGTAATGTTCAGAGTGCAGTGTGTAATGTAGAGTTCATTAAATACATCTATAGTTCACAGCATGACTGTCAAAATGTTAGGTCTTTCTGAGACAGTTTTACAGGGCTGTTTTATTTCTTTTATGGGGGCTACAGTTTTGTGTGCTATTAAAATGTCAATATGCAGCCATGTTTGAATAAACCGTTTGATCATAAAGCTGGAATGTGTAATTTATTCTGACTTAGATAAATAAGTTAATAGTACTCAAAAAAATAAGGTAACAATTTGCATAGACATTTCTGAGTAGGATCAAAGGAAAAGATAGGTTACATAACTAAAAGGAGTAATTTTTACACAATGAAAATTAAGATGGTTCAACTTAATTAAGCTTGTAAAGGACAAAACAAATCATGTTGCCTGTACTAAAGTAAATGGGTTTGCCTAAATAAACCTCAATTATAACTCAATTATGGCTAAGTTGAAATAACTTTAAAAAATCTACGCAAATTGTTACATCAATTTTTTTATGTTGAGCCAGCACATTATTTTTTTAGAGTGTAGAGGCTGCTGAGCCGGGTTTCATTGCCCTCTCCTGCTCCTGTTCTGGCACAACAATGGCTCCTCTCCACATCAGCTTTCCCCCATGCTGCTGGCCGCAATACCTGCTTTTCCTCGTGGTCCAAAATGCCTGTGGTACAAACACTAACACTTCCCGGTGCTTTTAGCTGACAGTCCAGGCAGCTCGGCTAACAGCTAAAATTTAACTGAAATGTTAAATTTCAGTTTTAACATTGTCCTGTTCCACTAACATTGCTACACTGAATGATGTTTCTTATTATTATTTATTATACTACACTATCCTTTTGTTTTTCTCTGGATCTCAAATTAATTGTGCTGTTGTCTCGAGAAAACAAAGTTTCATTATCTTGAAATCTTGGGAAAATGATCCTGTTATCTCGGGATAACAACATTTGTTATTTTGACATAATGACCTAAATAACTCGAGATCTCGAGAAAACAAATGAAATGAACTTATCACGAGAAAAAGAGGAAATAAAATGTATGAATGTATGACCGCTTAAATCTGGCCCTCTTTAAAAAAGGTTTGGACACCGCTGGCTTAGGGCTTCCATAAACAAGAAGACAACACAAAAAAATAAAATAAACTGTAAATAAAAGCGTATGAAAGGCTGAAAAAAGTCCATTCAGAGCAGGTTCATGAGTTATAGAAGATCTTTGGTCCCGTTTTGGAAACCGGAAATGGAACTTTTTTTTCATCCTACCGGGTGAAGCGTCTTCCAAGGAGGAGACGATCTTCGTCACAAACATGGCGGCGTGCATGTGAATGTCATGCCATCTTAATCTGACACTTGAATCTCAGTTTTGGGGAGATTCCAGCTGACATGAGAGTGACATCTCGGTGACTTGTGCCTTCGTTCACCCCACACAGCTGCAGATCCGGTAATCAGTAACCTCCTTCATCCGTTAGCTGCCGGCTCGTAGTAGCATTTTAGCTAAGCATCAGTGAACCACAGACTGAAGCACGATGGATCCTGACCAACAGCTCAGAAACGTAAGTCGCTTTCATGTTACGCAGTGGCAGCTTCATTGAGTTTGACTCAGTGTGACGGTGAGTGTGCGTGATTGTGTGTTGTTGCAGCTGCGGGACTTCCTCCTGGTTTACAACCGCATGACTGAAATCTGCTTCCAGCGATGCAGCAGCAACTTCAACTACAGAAACCTCACCATGGACGAGGTAAGAGGACTGCAAGTCAGACATACACACATGTGCAGACACATCTGCAGACTCTGAATGTGACAGATCTGAGCATGGATACATAGATCAAAAATCTAATCTGCCAAGAGGGAGTGTGCAAACTGTTTTCCATCTATGTAATATCTGCACCTGCTCATCCTTTGCAGGCAGCATATTCCAGAATAATGCCATCTTGTGCATCACCTCACCACCTCCAACCAGTGCCTTGTGTCTTGTAGGAGGTGTTAAATCTCGAGTCAAACCTGCAGCATAGTGGGTTATTGAAAGTGAAGTTCCACTTTGAAAACCACAAAAGTGTGGATGCTGTTGACAAGATGACATTTAAGCACTTGTTTGGCAACTTCGATCAGAACAGATTTACTTAGAATGAGGCATCAAACGACACACAAGTTCATGAAAGCACGTCGTATGAGCTTATGTGACCACGATGAGTTTAGAGCTCTCAGACCCTGACGGTACAAAGAATGGATGTCGTGTCCGTGACGTCACTCATAGGTTTCTGAACAGCTGTTTTAAAAGAATGCACGTCTCTAGCCACCGCCGCGTTGGTAGTCTCTTCCACCTCCTGGCGGCAAAGACGTGGATCCTCAGCGGACTTAAGGTGCGCTGAACGACGCATGGGTGCTCAAACAAGCGCCTACGATGGCACCTACCTGTCGATCAAAGCGGCCACGCTGTTAATTCCATCCACGATGGCAGTGTGCATGAACGACTTCCTGTAGCGGTCCGAGTTACAGTGGAGTTGCAGGTTGTTTGATCAGTAGGTCATATAGGGGATGTCAGCTATTGTCTATTATCTTGAGAAGTTTATGAAGCATTCTTCTTTACGTGTTGTCTGGAACATCATTGTATGCTGTGGTTTTCATCCAAACCATAAAAATCAGCCCTACACCATATGTGGACAGGGGGCCGGTCTACATAGTTGAGGCCATGTAGTGTATCATGAACACTGTAGTTACTCATCACCTCTGACTGTTGCATGTCCAGGAGAGCTGCGTGGACAACTGCGCGGGGAAGCTGATCCGCTCCAATCACCGCCTGATGGGCACCTATGTGCAGCTCATGCCTCGGATGGTGCAGCGCCGGATGGAGGAGATGGAGAGCAAAGCTGCGGAAAATGCCAAGGCAGCAGAGGCAGCTGCTGCCGCTGCTGCTGCAAATGTGGCGCCTCCTGCCACAGAAGCCGTGCCGGCACTCATCACCTCATCTCCGCCCCCAGAATTACCTCCACCGTTAGCTTCCTCACTGACTGATGTCGGACCAGAGGCCCACGGCTCATTTTTAAAGCCAGCTGGATTAGATAATCCAGTTGATCCACAATACATAAAAGTCACAGATGTAAAATTATCGGCCGCCACAGCGCTTACACCTGCGACTGAAGCAGTAAAACCGTCAGTGTTTAATGACGCTGGCAATGGACCGTCCTCTACCGCAGGCTTTCCTCAGGCGCCGATAGCTGGTGCGCAAATTGAGTTTAAACCAGCGTCTTTATCAGCAGATGTGCCTGTGCCAACAATAGCTGCACCTACAGTGTCTAAACCCACGGAGAGCCCGTCAGGCCACGAGAGGGCTTCAGAGCCTCCGCCACCGTCAAGCCAGTAACAATGCCCAGGCTTGATCTGTCTGGGGCGGGAAAACTGTTACCGATTTGTCCCTGATACATCAACCCACATCTGATGAGGAACTCATCACTGGCAGTCAGAAATGTTAGATGATTAATAGATTGACTTAAATTCTAAAATAACATTTCAAAAACTGTTATATATGATATTATTATGTCATGTAACTCTCAAATGTGAGCTCTAGCTCATTTCTTTCTGTTTTCATATCATCTTTGAGGTTTTTAATGTCAGACTCGTGCAGTGCTTTGTCATTATTTTTGTCTCAACAGTAACTAAATTGAGACATTCATCATGAAAATGAACTTAAATTGCAGCCGTGATCCCACCGTGATTTGAAAAGCAATTATTTATGTATAGTATACAGACATTTCTGAGCCGATATTACAAAGGAAGAAATGTTAATAACAAAAACAAATATGCAGACCTGTATGTAAATGTAATGTTTGTGGTAAGAAGCAAAAACAAGAAGGAAGTTGATCCGTGTATGTGTGTGTGAGCGTGTGATTTCTTTCAGTGAAATTTTCTGTCTGAGCTCCACAAGCCTCTCCTGATTATTTTTGGACTTCAGTTTGGACTGGAGTGCTCAGCCTGACACCCTAAACACTCTCAGTCATAATGATAATTGTTTTGTATGGTGACACACTGAAATAAAGATTATCTTCAGTAATAAAAACCTGAATATTCATTGTTTTTTGTGTGTTTCCTTCATTTTAAATGCACCATTTACAACCTCCTGCTTCCAGATGTCCAAAATGCACTTTGTGTTGTGATGTACTCTACGTGCTCTGTGGGTGAAAATCTAGTTCATGAACTTTGTTACATGTCATCACCTCTGTTTCTTTCCTGAGATCATTTCCTGTCAGTGCACAGAACACACAAAGTACGCTCACTAATGTACCAATCAAGCAGCAAAGCAATTATGAGCGGTCTAAAAACATTTCTCAGTCAGCCGATAAGATCTGCAATCACACTTCAGTTTTATCAACTGTCAGTCGCGTGTAGATGAACAAAGAAATACAATGAAATGTGCTGGCTGAGAAAAACTACTCAGTTCAGCATTAAGAGCGCATAAAAAGGTAAAATAAGATAAATAACAACTAAAATGAGTGATTTAAATAAAAAATATAACACTGAAAATACGAAAACAGGGATTATGTACAGTGTATACATAGCTATTGCGAAATATCACTATAGAAATGTAATAAGTATCCATTTGCTCTAGAAAATTAGTATTTTGTGCAAATGTATACTAAAGAAGTATCACTGTGTGAATAAATATGAATTACTTTGAAAATCTGGCACACTACACTATGTAATTACAGTACATAAACACAATTCTTGTACAACCCTGTTTAATCCCATATTTAATTAGAAATAACACAAAGAACTTACCAAATGGGATCACACCAGTCGATGAAGTCCGTGATGACCCCCTGTACTCCTGCCCATTTCCTTCTGATACACGTCCAATGATGGCTGTGTCATCAGAGAACATCTGGAGGTGACAGCTGTCAGTGTTGTGTCTGACGTCTGATGTGTACAGGTTGAAGAGAAAAGGAAAGAGAACCATACTGCAAATCAGCACATCAGACACGTAACCTGGAGGTGTGTTTTGGGTCACTGTCATGTTGAAAATCAAATGATGGTCCCATTAAGCTTAAACCAGAATGGATGGCATGTTGCTACAGAATGCTATGATAGCCATGCTGGTTAAGTGTGCATTGAATTTGAACAGTGTCACCAGCAAAGCACCCCCACACCATCACACTTCCTTCTATATGCTTCATGGTGGGAACCACACATGTAGATAAAAAGTACAGATTCCTACTACTACTACTACTACTTCTGTACAGCATAACTGATGGACTGGAAACAGTAAGTACTGTCAGCAAAATGTTCCTAAAGTATCAAAAGGAAAAATGACCCCTATCAGTGTTATACAGTACATGATGGCTTTTTGATTTGATTTTTTTGGATTTTTTTTTTTTTTAAGTTGCATATTGCAACCAACTGAATACCCCTCGCTTCAACCTCACCTTCAAAACGTGTAAGAGAAACTAAGATGGCTGTGAAACTCACAAAATTGTGAAAGGCCTTATCTGGAGCCAGTGTTTGGTTTGTCTGAAACATGCAGTGCAACATGACAGACTCCCTGGACGAGGACACGCATTATCTGTAGCTATTAAAGATTCATTACACTAATTATACAAATTAAAATATACATATGAATATAATATTCCATTTCTGAAAATAGATCCCCATAAATCTTACACACTGGACCTTTAATATTACCGCTGAATTAATATGTTGCATTTTACCGCTGCAGCTGTTCATGGTTGCGGTAATTAACTACTTCACACACTGTTAGCTTAATCTTAAGCAATGCATCATATTGTTTCAAATCATCTTTGGAGTGTTGCTGTCCTGTCAGAACCATGATCCTACCAAAGTGAACTACTTTCAGTTTAGTGATGGTGCATTTTCCAACTAATCCAGGGTTGTTTTTTATCAACAGTTTATTTTTCTCTTATACTTAATTCTCCAGTTTATCAAAGATACATGGTTTTCACTGGGTTTATTCACTGGCCAAGGGTTTATTGGCCAGTGAATGTGCACACATTCAGGAAATTTAAAAAGAAAACATCCTCCTTCTCTTTACCTGACCTTGGTATTTTATTTTCGGCGTGTTGGGTGTAGCGGCATCATTGCATTTCCTCCAGCAGGGGTCGTTGTTTTTGTGAGTGTCCCGGGACGGAGCTGCCAGTAGCAGAGCTCCTCTAACTTCTCACCAGTAGCCCACATCAGCTCTGAGGAGCGGGGCGTGGACTCAGTCCGACTGTTCTACTCCAGAGTCTGAGGAGACGACCGAAAAAAAAAAAGAAGAAGCGGACCAGAAACCGATCGATTCACAGCTGGTAAGAGGTTTTTTCGTTTTGTTTTTTTTAATGTTGAATAGTTTAGTTTCCTGTGTGGTTGGGATAGATGGATGTCCAGCTTTGACTTTTGAACTTTTTAACAATAGATTTTAAAGTGATCCAACAGGCCAGCCCGTCCGAGTCCACAGAGGAGGATAAAGCAGAGGGGAAGTGTGGGAATGCACATATTTATACTTCATTTGAAGTATAAGTATTTGAAGTCTTCTGACTGTGTTTATTTGTACAGCTGATTGTCCCAGTGTTGCATTTAACTAACAGTATCAAAGTAATGACTTAAAGATTGGTCTGCTGTTAAGATAAACGTTTGGAATATGCTTGAAAGGCAAATTATGAAGTCCAGCCAAGCTTCATCTGAGGGGATTGTGTTTTGAATGTAGACAATAGAATATGAGAGGAAGCAAAACAAACTCTCAAGGAGTCTTTGTTTCACACCTTTCTTTCCCCAGGCTACATGTTCCTGATCTCCAAACTATTTCAAGGAGTGTACAGTGAAGAGAGGCAGCCTACAGCATAACCATGGATGACATCTTCACACAGTGTCGAGAAGGGAACTCCGTGGCCGTTCGCCTGTGGTTGGACAACACAGAGAATGACCTCAACTTGGGGTGAGAGGATCCGTCTGCACACGCTTCACTCGCATGCACAAAGCTGTTGAGATGACTGCAGTCTTCTCCTGAGTGTCAGAGTGTAGCTGGAAGTGTGTAAAGTCTGTGCAGCCTACGAATGATTGGAGTTTATGACAAACCTACCACATTTGGTATGGTGGGTGAGGTGATTCTGTGCTGGTGTGTGTGTGCATACAAATAGATCCATTAGAAGTGGTGAAATAGTTTCCATATTGTGCAGCTCCACATGCTGTTGAGCGTCACTCACTTTGGGAATTCCAGTCCAGGTTTTTTTTTTCCATTTTCTTCCTGGATTTCTCTCCTTATGATGTCACCCCCAAAAACTGCATGTGTGTGTGTGTGTGTGTGTGTGAGGAGGTTGCACAGTGACATAAATGACTCATGCTACAGAATATAACCTAAAACTCTAACCTACACTTGACGGAAAAGCACAGACTGACTTTAGATTATAGTGCTGGGACAAAATAACCACTTTGGAAACGTCACCCTGTTCTCTGGAATCATTTCTGACATCTTGCATATTAAAAAATAACAACTTTATATAAAATATAACTGGTGGATGACTTTATAGTGGTCATGGGTTGTAGCTCTATTACATTTTTTAAATTGCATAAGTGTTACAGAGCACTTCTGCCTGTTTACATAATTCCCCTCACTGGAAAGGAGCTAGAAGACCTCACTGCGAAAGACCTTGGTTATCTCATTCTTGGGCCAGGCCATATATGTGCAGTTTGTTGACGTTGAGGGCTGCTGAGCTTCTAGCCAACCGCACAACAGCCAAGACCATTTCCTCTGTTCAACTCCATACAGGGCCAGGCCCCCTCGCTGACAGAGCCTCTTAGGCAGCTCCGCGTAAACATCTGAGAGAGCAGTCATTATGCTGGAGGCCCTTTTTACTCTGAAGAGGCTCGACTGTGTGAAGCAGACATTTTTCTTTCCTCCAATAATGTGTGATCAGTCTTATATATTGGTGGGAAAATATGTTGCTTAAATGCTTCTCCTCTGTGATGTAAGAAGTTAGAAAGTGAAGAGGAAGTCCACTGAGACAAACATTAATGTCATTTCATATCTCCCCCGGGAGCTGCGCATGTATTTGAGCGAGTGACACAGGAAGACACAGGGAAAAAGAAAAAAAAGAGAGAGAGAGAGAGAATGTGTAGCTGAAGATTCCACTCTGTATTTTCCGCTCTGTCATTCCTGAGTTTTTTTTTCCCCTCTCTGTTACTTTTTATAGAACGCAGGGTTGGTCAGACTCTGAACTATCTGTCCACAGTGCTGCCTCAGACAGAATGTGATTAACTGTTATTTCACTTCAGTGTGAGCTAGTAATGCAGCTATTTCCTACAGGCAATACAAGCCCTCCTGAGGTTTATTGTTGAGTCGAGTGCAGAGTTTGTGGCTTTGCAGGGAGTTGCGAGAAGCCCCAGCAACTGCCTTTGGAGGAGGGGTCATCTAACGTAAAGAGAGTCGCTTGGATGGGTGAAGGGGCCAATCACATGTAGGTGATAGCTTGGCTCCTTGTAGACTGTAGCGGCGCTATGTACACTCACTGTGTGTTTGCGTCTTCACGTATGTTTAGCAGGCATTCCAGTTTGCACAGACATATTTATCACCAGGCCAGCCGTCAGATGGGTTTTAGGCCACCGGCAGTGAGGAAGCATGTGCTTAAGTCTAAATAAAGACCGGTTGGTAGCGGGTGTGGGAACCTGTGTGGCTGTGTATCACAGAGAAAACCACATAGTATGATTGTATTTAGTCAGCTGGTGTATTCTCAGAGTTGTTAAGAGAGCATCAGCACCTCCCCCCGTTTCAAGGGAACAAGTGCATCTTATAAAAATATTCTAATTAGACTTGAACGTGTCGTTTTAGTGATGACCACGGCTTCAGCCCCCTCCACTGGGCATGCAGGGAAGGGAGGAGCGGCGTCGTCGACATGCTCATCATGAGAGGCGCTCGTATTAACGTGATGAACCGTGGAGACGACACCCCACTGCATCTCGCCTCAAGTCACGGACATAGAGACATCGTGGCTAAGGTACACACACTCACAGCTGGACCTGGTGTGTGCATTGTTTACACTTCATATTTTGTATAGCTTTTTTTTTTTTTTTCTCACTTTATGACCTTCACATGACAGCTGATTCAGTGCAAAGCTGACCCCAATACTGTCAACGAGCATGGAAACACACCGCTCCACTATGCCTGCTTCTGGGGCCAAGACGAAGTGGCGGAGGTATGTTGCAGTACACCCACAGACACTTCTTCTGGCACTGTGTGTTAGCTGATAAGGCCCTCTTCTGGGGAGAAACAACCACTACATGTGCCAGAAGTCATCTGTGCATAATGTTTTTTAACCCCCTCTCTTTTTTAGGACTTGGTAGCCAGTGGTGCCCAAGTGTGTGTATGTAACAGGTATGGACAGACACCTCTGGACAAGGCCAAGCCTCACCTAAGACAGCTGCTTCAAGGTCAGGAGTTATTTGTGGGCATTGTAAGGTCTCAACAGGTTATTTCCTATGCCTTTATGTTGGCAATCAATTTATTTTTGTGTTGTCACTTCTGTTTCTAGAGAAAGCAGAGAAAATGGGCCAGAGTATGACCAAAGTACCCTATAAGGAAACGTTCTGGAAGGGCACCATGCGAACACGACCTCGTGAGTAAAATCCACGACATAAAAAGGCAAAAAGAAACATCATATCAGACCATGACGTTTGTGATTATTCATGTCATATTTCAGGTAATGGTACCCTCAACAAGCAGGCTGGCATTGATTATAAACAGCTTTCACTCCTGGCAAAGATCAATGAGAACCAGTCCGGAGAGGTCAGTTGCACTTGCAACGCCTTATCGAACTTTTTCGCTATTTTACAACTCTCCAGTTGTTTAATCGACTATGCGCTGTGTCTGCAGTTATGGCAGGGTCGGTGGCAGGGAGACGAGATTATCGTGAAGGTGCTGCAGGTGAGAGACTGGACCACCAGGAAGAGCAGAGACTTCAACGAGGAGCATCCAAAACTCAGGTAACTCACACACCAGTGTTTGGTTGTGGTGTCTGCACATAGAATGGAGATAGCAGGGCTCATTTAGTTCAGTAGTCTATGAACATTTTGACTGACTCCCATCCTGGTAAACACAGTGCTAATGTGCGGATAGATTTGAGTGATTGGTGGCTTCTTGTGCAACAGGGAGAGGAGTTTTTATTTTGAGGTCAAGGAAATGGGTTTCAGTTGTTGCTGTGGTGAAATGGTTGTTGGCAGCTGTTTAAGTTGTGATGTGTTCTGCTCTGCAGTGTGAAAAACAAATTCCACAAACCTCCTCTCGTCACAGTCAACACGAAATGAACTACAACATAAAATCTGAAGTGTGTACCGACAATATCTGCAAGAGGGCTTCGCTGAGCCAAAAGTCAGCTTGTACGAGCATGTTGAGACAGGTTGAGCAGAGCCCCCCCCCCCAAAGACCTCTGCCTTCAGTGAATCACTGTTGACATATTTTTGGCTCTTACATGCATATCCAAGAGGAGCAACTCAGAAGCATGTATTTACACAGAAATCGACTATCTACATCTAATTAATCCAAATAAATCGCAGAATAAAATCACGTCACGTTGAACGCTTCATCAAACAAGCAAAACAACATAAAGGAAAGCATATTAGCGTATTACCTAACTTATTATTACCGCCGGTCTTCACAGAAAAAACCCACAACAAAACCTTAATAGGACAAAAATGAGAGGAACCTTTGAACAGGCCAATTTAAAGAATGTGAGCGAGTGTGCAATTGGAAGAAGTTGGCAGCGTGCTTTCATGTTGGCTTCAGTTCTCGCTGTCTTTCAGGAATCGCAGCAAACATTAAAGTGCTTGGGACGAGCGTGCTGAAAAATTCAGAGGCAACATATCATCTGACATGCATTGCTAAAATGAAAGAGCCTCAGCTAATAAAGAGTAAAACTGCAGCCGAGTTTGACCTCAAAGGGCTACAGATGATTCATTCCATGTGTTTTTTTAAAAATTGAGTTTCCTCCCAATTTGCATTCCAATTTGTTCATTCTTAATCAAGCGAGAAGAACCTCTGACCTCCTTCTTTGTTTGTTAAAATGACATCCTCTTGTTCTCTTTCTGTTGTGTCTCCATAGGATCTTTTCTCATCCAAACATTCTGCCTGTTCTCGGGGCCTGTCAGGCACCTCCATCACCTCACCCTATCATCATTACCCACTACATGCCATACGGATCCCTCTTCAACATACTCCACCAGGGCACTAGTGAGTCATTTGAATTCATGTATCAAATGCATTCAAAGCTACAAAGATGAGGATCACTGCTGTACTTTTAGGTGGAGAACATCACACACCCATCTTCACACTCTTCCTTTGTCCTTGTTATCTTCTCTTTCCTCCTTCTCAGCTCTGGTGGTGGACCAAAGCCAGGCAGTAAAGTTTGCATTGGACATTGCCAGCGGCATGGCTTTCCTCCACACCTTAGAACCAATGGTTTCACGGCTTTACCTCAACAGTAAGCATGTCATGGTAAGACACTGTTCTGTTGTTTTTGACCTAAAAGATTTGAGTCTGTTACAGGACGCCAGATGTGTGATGTTGTTCATTTGCAGATTGATGAGGACATGACAGCCAGAATAAGCATGGCAGATGCTAAGTTCTCCTTCCAGTGTCCTGGTCGTATGTACTCTCCAGCATGGATGGCCCCTGAAGGTATTCATTTTTTTCTTTCTTCTGCCTACTTCGTCTTCCATAAGGCCTCTTTAGACTTTATGAGTCATTCAGTACGGAACACACAGTACTGTATAATTTAATCTCAGTTCAGTGGTAGTCATGCTCTTCATCTGGTGTGTTGCCTGTGTTACAAAATACAAACAAACTCTGAGTAATCCCACTATGTTTCTGCTTTTTCTTGTCCCTTGTTTGTTTCCAGCCCTGCAGAAGAGGCCCGAGGACATAAACAGGAGATCTGCTGATATGTGGAGCTTCTCTGTGTTACTGTGGGAGCTGGTTACCAGGGAGGTCCCCTTTGCTGACCTCTCACACATGGAGATAGGCATGAAGGTACCTAGCCGCAAGTCTTTATCCTCGCACATACTTATACTGTACATTCACCTCAACATCTCAACAACATGCCTGCAAAACATCCCATGGTTTTTACAGGTTCCTATGTCCATAGCAAGTTTGTTTCTCCTTCTTGTTGCGCAGGTGGCTCTCGAAGGTCTCCGGCCAACCATTCCTCCGGGCATTTCACCTCATATCTGTAAGCTTATGAGGCTCTGCATGAATGAAGACCCAGCCAAGAGACCCAAGTTTGACATGATCGTCCCCATCCTGGAAAAGATGCAAGACAAGTGAATGCATTCGCGTTCGATTTGTACACTCCTGTTATAGCTTTTTTTTTTTTTATCATCAAACCACTCTGTATCTTCACTTAAATCATGTATCTGCTAAGCCACTGTAAATAATGTCAAAGACCACTTCAGCTACACAATTCAAACAATAAGTATTATATTGCTTTTCTTGTATAATTTAAATTTGAGGTATAAATGTTCTTTAGCCTGACTATGTTGCTCTTTTATGGAAATCTGTTCACTGAAAACACTGGCAAACCTTTTGATCCAGTGTGTGTTACATTCAGTGAGGAGTCAGACAGAAACAGATCCAAATAAATGTGTATAGAAACAATACTTTTATACATGTTAGCGAAAACCAATGCAATAAATGTTTTATATTTATGACAAACCCTTGTTCTCTCATTTTGTGGCATCGTCTTCCGTTTGTGGGTCTTCGGAGTTACCAGATATGATCTGGTGCAAACACAGCGTGCTGCAGCCATGGAAGCGAGTAAAGGAAGTGCATTAATGGAGATAACGTTAGATTCTGCCCGACCTAAAAAGCTCTATGACCAGACACAGTAAAACACAAATAAAGATGAAGACAGCCATTATTTCACTATATATTTAATCATTTTAAAATCATTCCCAGTGTATCAAAACATGGAAAATAGAGTGATAAATGTTGTATTTTAGATCATTTAAGGTGTATCTATATCAATAATCTGAAATATACATTGTAATGTTTCCATTCACTTACCTCTTGTAAACCAAATAATATCTCCATCATAATCATCTCCATCTTTATCATCTCTAGGATTCTGTTGTGAGAGAGATCCTGATCCATAGCGCAGTGTGGAAAGTGAAAAAAAACACTGAATGTTTTTGGGTTTTTTTGCCCAAAATGACATCACATACTGACCCTACCCAGCACTTCCTGTGGGAGGCAGGCAGAGGGGACTGGGGACTAAAGAGTTGGTAGGGAGGACTGACCAGGTCCCAGCAAGTTTTAACTACATTTCGATTTTCTAGAATTCCATAAGGGTGTTTATCTGTGTTGAACATAAAAGCTGTGAAACAATCAGCAAGTAAAGTTTTACTGCTCTGATTTACTGACTTTCTGACTACCGGCGCTGCCTCACCTCAGTCCTCCTCTGTGTCTCCCTACCAGAGCTGTCTCTCTCTCTTTCAAACAAACGGGCACAAACCAATGGAAACTTCTCTGTGTCTGTATTTTGCAGCACAGACTCAGACGTAGAGGCTGGTACATGTTGTACTCTTTTCTGTTTGAAAAGGTTCAGTGCCAGAGCCATTTCTTGCTATATGCGGACTATGTGGATGCAGCCACCAGGCGGCCCTGAAGCTGCAAGTTCAGCCTCAATATAATTTGGGAGAATTAAAAGTACCTGTCTTTATTTGTAGCCAGGCGCACCACCTCATTCGCTGCTATGACAGGGAAGCTGCGTCTCGTGTTCGTGGGCTGGGTTGTCACGCATGAGTGTCGTCTGCAGACAGGTATGACGGGATGAATGACAGCCGCCCGCCATTCACTGAAGCGAGGAGAATGACGGTAGGCACCATTAACAATTGCATCATGGCATCAAATAATAATAGATAATAGATTTTTTTAGATCCGCAGTGTTATATGTAAATGTTTCAGTCAGTATTATTCTTACCAGTTTCTTGCTTTTATTGTTTGCACATTCATTTGGATGCTGGACCATTTGTATTCATTTTAATAAGTTAGGTTATTTATTTTTTTACTGTTTTGGATTGGTGGGGGGAGGGTTTTTATGTTGTCACCTTGTGTTCAAAGTTAACGATGAACATTTTTCATGAACATGCTGCATCTGTTGCATTTATTAATGTACTCAAGTTTTCTTCTTAAACTGTTGCATTGCGACAGATCATCTGAAAAGGTTAGGAATCTCTCCCTCAGAGTTTGACAAAATAGGTGCCCCTAAATAGCATCTTGCAATAGGGTCCCCAAACAGCTAGAAACGGCCCTGTTCAGTGCCTTCAGTCTGGCAACCCACATGACTTTTAAGACTGAGGAGGAGGGGGAGATGACGCTCCAATATTTAGAATTTGGGCTGCAGTACCCGTTTTAACCGCTAGCTGTCAGTGTTGCTGTTACACATTGCTCCTTTAAATTTGGGTGTCACATGGGAATGGGTATAAGCAAAGATATATAACCATCTGTGGTATAACCTGGGTTTATGACTGTTTTTATGACTGTGTCAGCGTTGTTCATGACTGCTGTGATAAACTGAGCTTCTGTGCAGCTCGTTGGTCATTCCTGCTGTGAACACAACACAACATAAAGCATGCAAGTCAGAAAAACAGAACCCCTCTGTCACAACTAAACGACTACTAAGCGACTAATCGATAACTTCATGTGGTTTGTGTTGCAAGTTGTTCAGAGGAAGAAAGAAAGGAAAAAAAAAAAAAACACTTGATCACGTGATCAGTCAGCTGACTCTTCGAGCCCTTCACAAGCCGGAGCGGTGAGACTCTTCCACCATAACAAGTGCTGTGCTGAACACACACACACACGCGCTCACACACAGGAGTGACCGGTCGACTTTGTTTCGGTACACTTTGTGGAAGTGGAAGCGGGGCTGTCTGTGTTCACCACACCGCGGGAAGAAGAAGACGGCGACGGCGACTTTTTCTAAGGTACTGCGGCAAAAGAGCAGCTAGCTGGCTAATTTCATACGTGTGTGTGTGTGTGTGTGTGTGTGTGTGTGTGTGTGTGTGTGTGTGTGTGTGTGTGTGTCACTTGTTCACAGCTTGAGGTGTTAAATAACACCGCGGAGTGTGTGACTTCCTTGACGGTTTGTTCTCGTCTTCCACAGAGGCTGCTGACAAACAGTCCTCGGAGGACACCTTCTGCCAGATCGATGAGGGTCCCCACCCTGCCGCCCTCCTTTGGGCTCCTAACCTGCAGTCTGCTCTTCATGTTCCCGCTGTTTGCCTCCTGTTTTCCGGCGCAGACCTCAGAGCAGCCCAGGCTGCTGTTCATGGAGAAGTTTAACCGGCCGGGGGTCGGATTTAACTGGAGAAATGTCACCTGCCCCGTGTGCAAAGCTGTCTTCACCATCCTTGATATCGCCCTTCTGGTAATGTGTGAACATGTTTCCTGTTGCTGGTGTAGTGCTGAACAATGTCACCTAAAGTGCACACCATCTACAGATGTATGCTTATAAATCATCTTTAATTCCATAGAATAAAGTAGAGGAAAGCAACCGACAGCATTGAATTACATGTTAATGTTTATTTAATCAACCTGTGTGCAGGTCTCTGGCTGTATTATTTTGATGCAAGTTTAGTCCAACGGCTTAACACATTGATGACAAGTGCACTTTACTCTATGTTACAGTCCTAACTCTGTGGGTGTCCGTCCTGTGTTTCATATCTGCTCCAAATTTGAACAGGTTCATCTCATTTGTCTTACTTTACACCCTGACACCGAGTTTCAAGAAAATCAGGCTACTAGTTTTTCTGCAGTCATGCTGATGAATCTTAAAGAAACTCTTGTGCTTCATTTTGTAACTTCTGCATACCTTTGCAGTAAACGATACGCTTTTCTTAAAACTAGAGTCACGCCACAACCTCAATAAAGTTGAATCAGCCCCGTCTTAAAGTGTCCCTGAACTAATAAACAAAAACTAAACATTCTAACCTTTATGAAGGTTGGAGTCAAGATATACTGTAGTATCAAAATGACCCTGATAAATGGAAGGCTAACTTTAAAAGGAACAAAAAAACATCATTGTGTTGTCGCCCTCTTCTCTTTGTTTAGTTTATAGCCAGAAAGATTTATTTTATGACTTCCTGGACTAAACAGTGGGCTAAATGGTTGCATGAATGTCCAGTTACTATATTCAGATCGTATTTAATTGAAGTGAACTCCATCTTTACTGTGAATAACTTGCAAACATTCAAACATATGTGGCGTGTGACACCAAAGATCCAGTTCTTGTTCCCCTCCCATCTATTCTTATATTTCCTGGTGTTTAGAGCTGATTTAGCATAAAACCATGCTTAAGACATCCTGATCATATGGTCTCTGTTGACCTCAAGTGCTCCTGGCTCCAGCTGTTGACCTCAAAAACACAATTTCAGACTCATTTTTTTTTATTGTTCAAATCAAAAGAGTGACTTGTAGGCTAATAAAGCGATTTGTGCATAATGTCAAGCCTTATTTTGTGGTCTGTAAATGCGGACTTTAAACTCATTTTCAGGAAGTATGAGGTTTTGACATCAGTCAAGTGTTTTCACACCTCTTCTCTAATCCTCTTCTGCCTTTTGTTGCCTCTCCTAGAGCGACGTAAACGAAGAGCGAGTGGCTCGCGCCGTAGGCGAGGCGTGCGTCCGTCTCCATCTGGCCGATGAGCAAGTGTGTCGACAGATAACTGAGTTGTTCAGGAAAGACTTCATCCGGGCTCTGCAGGAGTCCTTACTTTGGCCCTCTGAAGCGTGTGCCGTGCTGGTGGGCCCTTCCTGTGGCAAATTTGACATCTACGCACCCTGGAACATCACCTTGCCAAAGGTCCCTAAGCCCCCTGTTGTACCACCTTCTCTACCCAAACCTGGTTCTCCACAGAGCAAGGTCCTGTTTCTGACTGACATCCACTGGGACCATGTAAGTGTTAGTTAGTAAGTTTTTGTAGTGCCTCAGTCAACAGTATATATCAAAGTCTCTGTGTTCAGGTCAAAGGTTTGACGTTAATGATTTACCTGAAAGAAATGTTGCAGTTTTCCCAGGAAATTTGGAACGACTAACCAGAAAACAGCAGGATGATTTTAAAAATTCTATCACCACCGACAGGAGTATGAAGCCGGCAGCGCCGCTGACTGCAAAGACCCTCTGTGTTGCCGTAAAGACTCGGGCTCTCCCAAATGGAGGCGCAGGGAGGCCGGGTACTGGGGAACCTACAGTAAGTGTGACCTGCCTCTACGGACGGTGGAGAGCCTCCTTGTAAATGCCGCCTCAGCTGGACCCTGGGACTGGGTGTACTGGACCGGAGACATACCTGCACACAATGTTTGGTCTCAGACCAGGAAACAGCAGCTGTCAGAGCTTACAATCATCTCAAGGCTCATCCACAAGTAACTTTTCCATTTTAACTTTCTTTGACCTAAGATATAAACGTAATTGCTCCTTTTATTCACATGTAAAATTGTGGGTACTGTATGTAGGCGAGGTGTTACTGCAGATTCACTCAGCTGTCAGTAGTTTTTAATAGAATAACTTCACAGCAGCTATTGAACTTCCTAGATAATGCAGTTGCTCTGATTTATCTCTTGACTCAAAATATATTGATCTTTTTTTTTTTTTTTTTTTGCTGCTTTGATCACTTGTTTGTCATGTGTTACCTGGAATTGATCCAAACAGCTATGGGCTCATCTCCTCCTTATCTCCTGTCCAGACACCTGGGACCTAATGTGACAGTTTACCCAGCTATAGGGAACCACGAGAGCACGCCAGTGAACAGCTTCCCACCGCCCTTTGTTCATGGCAACAGATCCTGTTCCTGGCTGTACGACACAATGGCAGAGGAATGGGCGCCGTGGTTACCTGAACAGGCTTTAAAGACCTTGAGGTTTTTTGATATTCGTGTTTTTATCATATGTAAATATGTATTTTATGTCCAGGCTGATGTGCACATGAGGCCACCCTGTAGATAAAGACATAACTGCAAACATCTTAAATCCACTGGAAACCCCAAACCACAGAGGCCTCATGAACATAAAAGTATGAGGAACTAGTTTTAAAGCCATATTTGAAAGTTTTTGTAAACTTTCCTGGTGTTTGGTTTGAGCTGAATGTGCTTATGTTCAGACATTTATTGTGCAATTAATTCTGCAAACCAATCATAAAAACCTCAAGTCACAGCCAACAAAACAAAACCTCAGATGTTTGGTCAGAATCTGCATCAAAGCCAGAAGAGCCGAAATGAATTTAGTCCGTTTAGTGTAATAAATAAAGTCAAACTGTCAAGAAAGGGAATATTCTTACACCTGTTATGAAATAGAAAAATAGAACCTTGCACCTTTTTAAGTTTGTCTCTAAGCTTAATTGCCTTGTTAACTGTTCTCAAACACTCTGTAACTCTGTTTTGATACACTGTTTTTGTCAGAGGAGTCAGGTCTCCTGGCTGTAAAAGAGAGCATAGATAACCACTTCAGTTCCTCGGCTGTCTGAGAGCGGAGAAAATATTCTAAATACATCTAGATGTATAATGTACACTTAGACTGATGTGCAAAATCAGCAGCAAAATTGGCTGTTTTTGAACATTTCTATTAGGAACAAATATTTTCACTCTGATTTCTGTGGATGCTTCATGAGATGCTCAACTTTGATGTTATGCAATTTTACTATTTAAAGACACATTCATTTCTAGAGGCTTTAAAAGTAGGAAGTGTGTTCATGTCAGATGGCTGTTCTTGCAGTTTCACTTTACAGTTCACATTTCTGAACAGAACATTGTTCCCCATGTAAAGAGCATTTCGAGTCCTTCAACCGCATCCTTTGGGTGTCATTTCAGATACGGAGGGTTCTACTCCGTGGAGATTCAGCCCGGTCTTAGGGTGGTCTCTCTCAACATGAACTTCTGTGCTCGAGAGAACTTCTGGCTGATGGTGAACTCCACCGATCCCGCCAACCAGCTGCAGTGGCTCGTCCATATTCTCCAGGCCAGCGAGGACAAGGGAGAGAAGGTGAGCAGAGCAGCACAAACAAAAGTTAACGTTGGTTCAGTTTGGTCACTTGACAATAAAACACTCAGTGTGTTTTTAATGAGGCTCAGGTTCATGTTCCACAGCCACAGGCTTCATTATAGATGTGGATAACGACTATGGCTTTCTCATTTTGCTTCCCTCTAGTCACACTGGCACAGAGCAAGAGAGATTTCTTTATTGGTGCAATAATAGTCCTCTATGTGGTGTCATTTCCTTCTTCATTTAGGTACATATCATTGGTCACATCCCACCTGGCCTGTGTCTCGGCAGCTGGAGCTGGAACTACTATCACATCGTCAACAGGTAGCTCCCGATCATTTAGTAGTGTGTGTAAAGACAGGAAGTGTGTGCGCGTCCTGTTGGCTTGCTGAGTGAGACACACAAAGTTCCGTACACTCAGCAGAGGTGTCAGACAATTCCATTTCCCCAGTCTCACTTTATAAATACTACACTGCCAGTACTTGGTGATCAACCCAGATGAGCAGTAATCTGTGGATAATGTGCAGTAATCTGTGGATAATGTGCAGATGCTAATATAATCCAGTTATGTTGTTCACTTATTTCTAGTTTGTTTCACTTCTTGTTTTGTTTGCATGGCCAGATCACATCTCTTTTGTGGTTTTGTAGGTTTGCTTTAGTTAATAATAAACTTTTTTTTTTTTTTTTTAATTTTATATATACTTAAAGGTCAGTGTCCTTCTTCTTAACTTCTTTTAACCTACGGATTAGAAGAGAGATGAGACAAGTTGTGTATAAAAAATATTTTTGTTTTCAGATATGAAAGTACGATTGCTGGACAGTTTTTTGGTCACACACATCTGGACGAGTTCCAGATGTTTTATGACGAGGAGACCTTGAGCCGCCCACTGGGAGTGGCTTTCATCGCTCCCAGCGTGACTACTTACATTAATCTTAATCCAGGTGAGTTCTGCGTACCCGACATTTCAGAAGCAGCACACACTTCTTTTAAGAGAGATAAATCATAATGTTTCTCTTCTCCAGGTTACCGAGTGTACTATGTGGATGGGAATTACAAAGACAGCTCTCGGCTGGTGCTTGACCACGAGACCTACATCTTGAACCTCACCAAGGTAAACCACGGTCCAGGAGGGAAACGTACACCAGAACAAAACCCCAAATGGACACTGTTATACCGCGCCACCAAGACCTACGGTCTGACCAGCGTGTTCCCTTCTGACTACGACGGGCTGATCCGAGCATTTATCAATGACAATCGAGTCTTCCAGAAGTTCTGGTACTTACAACACAAAGGACACGTGTCCGAGCCTTGCATGGAGACGTGCAAAACCTCAATACTCTGCTTTCTGAAAAGTGGGCGTTACAATGAGCTGGAGCAGTGTGACCACTATAATGGTTTCGGAGGAAACTTAGTCCGGGCCGCCAGAAGCACCCTTTGCTGAATTGAGTGTCTGGATGAGGGAATTAGCAATATGACCAAATATGAAATGGAGTTTATTTTTCCTGTTGCTGGTTGATCAGTGAGGATTGTTGCATTTGTTTGACATCAGAGAGATCACTCATTACTCTGACAGTTTATGTGGATTGTGTAAATCTGATGAGGAAAGAAGAGTTCAGTTATGCCTTGTGTTCTAATGTTTTACAAAGACGTCTGATTGTGATTCACAACATGCCTAGAGTTTGTCAACTGCTGTTTTTCAATGTTGTGTAAAGACTGTTGAAAAGTGTCCTGAAACATCCTGTTTGGGAGTTCTGTTGCACCGGATGCCTTTCATCAGGGAGAAGTTTCAACTTTTAAACCCCGTATATAAATGCTGTTCAGCTACAGGACAGCTTGATCCAAATATCCCATTTGATCAAATCCTTTCTTGTGACACGTGACAGAAAGTTTGAATTCAAATTGATCTGATCCCACAATGCAATGTGAAGGTGGGCGCTTTCTTTGTCGATCTGGTGGATTACCGGACCTCAGCTATCACTTCTCAGGTTGGAGTTTTGCAGAGAGTTGTCACGCCTTTCACAGCATCTTAACTTAATTGACCGACCTTAATCAGCTCCGTTATGGAGATTTAGGTCAGCTTGTAAAGTATTTTCCTGAATGCGAAGCACCATCTGCCTCCTGAAGAGGTCTCTTTAATGACTAACAGTATTTCCTAATGAGGTTTACTTGCGTCTGCACTTTAATCATTTGTTTAATGTTTAGATTTGATCAAGTTTGACTGGAATCGATGTGTTACTGGCAGGGGGGGGAATGTTCTCAGATGTTGCTGTTTGCGATCTGCAGTGTAACTTTAGCATGACAAGTAATGCAACTTGTAAAATGAGCAATAATTGTAAATAAGTGTATAAATTATGAATAAAAGATGATCTGATACTCGATGTTTGTTGTGAGGGGGAAAAATATTAAATGCAAACCTAAAAGTACATTTGTTTTTGTTGTAATATATTTGTGAAATTTGTGTACATTTAATCAGCTTCGTCTCCTAAGTGTCAACATTCGTATCAAATTAAGATGCATAGCATATTTACAGATGTTTACAGCATAGTGCATTTATAATAATTCATGATTTCATAATCAAGTCAGAAAGTAGAACAAGGTGGAGCCGTGCAGCACAGCTTATTGAGCACATTTGCATGTATCTTTGGTGCCTTGTCATCGTGTTCTGGTAAGCTGCTGTGTGGTTTGCATTGTTGCCTCACTGAGCACATTTCCGTCTCATTCTCTCACTATGGTCAAAACCACTCATGCGTATAGTGGCAGCAAGACATCAGGCGCAAATGTTTCCTCCGATTCTTTGACATTTTATTTAAGGACAACCGAAAGAGTCACCGTACATACAGAGATCAACTGATTCACTACAAGACATGACTAGCTCTCCACATATGCTTCATTAGAAATTTCAGTTTAAGTGCCACGTCAGTGACTTGTCAGAGCTACACAGATCTACACAATATGACTCAGTGGAGAAGCCCACTGCATGCCACAACATATGAACATGTCATTTTATGCCATTCATTCATCGAGTTAGTGTTCAATCTACCAATACATCATTAACAGTCCAACTGTAACAAGCCATTTCATCATTTTTGTCTTTCTAAACGACTTTTATTATGGTTCTGAGAAGTGCATAGTGACACCAAAATCCTCCTTGTACAGGTCCCAGGTCTTGGGTTTGTGTGGGTTGTCCAGCTCCTCCCTGGGTAGAAACAGCCTGCAGAGAGTTTAGAGGTCACTTAATGTCAGAGCAGAACATGAAACCTTTTGAGTCGACAAAAAAAAACGTACTTGTTATCCTCAACGAAGGAGGTGTTGAACCAGAAGTAGAACGGAACATCTTCGTATCCTTTTGGCAGACCCTAAAGTGAAAAATGAAATTGTAAAGATGAATTAGAGGACGACCACCAGCTTTCCTCGACACATGGAATTTAAAAAAAAAAGGTATAAATGCAAACACTCACAGCACTTGATTCAAACATGACCTTCACATCCCCTTCAACCACAGGCCCATTCTGCAGGCTGATGACTGCTGCATTGCTGCCCACGTCGGGGAATACCTGAGAGACAGCACAAATATGTGTTCGTCACCCGTTCAACCGAAGAATCTGTGTGACCTGATACGTGCATGTGTGACACTCACTGTGCAGTTCTCCTGTTTGGCACACACACACTGGAATACCAGCTCTTTCTTCACAATTATCTTCACCTTGAGATCGCTGCCGTTACCTTTACCCACACCTGCGTAAGAGCACGACAAAGCAGATATTATTCAGACAGGCACACAGAGATATGTAAAGGGATAAAGGTATGAATCGGAGGGCTCTGCTGGTTTGGCGAGTTTTACCTGCTATGGAGTGGATGCGGATGCTCTTGATCCTGAGGCTTTTAGGTGGAGGCAGCTGTCTGTTGAACTTGTTCTTCATGATCTCGTAGTACCCTACGTACCGGCTCTGTGAATCACACACACACACTCCATTTTAAGTCTCATATTCAGGACTGAGGAAAAATCTAATTCTATACAGTATACACTGCAGGCATACGTATGTACAGTATGTGTCTATATATTAAATGAAACATACTGCATGTACAAAATAATATTATATCCAGTATATACGGTAAATTATGAAACCTGATATTAGATGGTAACTGGAGCTATTCATTTTTAATGACGTTCTTCTCAATGTTAAAATAGATACGCCATTATATAAAAGACTGACAGCTAATAACAGTGTGACTCCATACACAGTTTTGTTTTTCACCACTGGGAGGCACCAGTCTTCTATTAAATCATTAAGTGACCATGCTGTGTCACCAAGAATTAAGGAAACACACTCTACTGAAATATGAGCTTCTTGACAACACTGCGCTCAGTGTGTTTCTTCTTTTGAAATTTGCCACACAGACTGGAAAGTCTGTTTGTGTCCCGTGTGACGCGGTCTGATCCCGCACACTGCCAGTGACGACACTGCCTAGGTTTTAACCTATGAACTATATTAGCCTCAGCTACACTGAAATGAGTGTCTGAGTCTCGAGTCCCCCATGTTTATAGCTAATCAATTATATCATATAATACAGGGTGTCCAATACTAACATTTTAAAAATAAAAAAATGAACCATAACTGTTAGAAACAAACGCACTGTTCTATAACAATTTTATTGTCATTGTCACAGTTATCATTTTTTTAACTGACAATGTCACCAAATCTAAAGCAATCAGGCGTGAACAAATCTAAACACCAATTCTGCCTTTCTGAAGTCAGATAACAGAATACATTTTATGGAACACGTTAAACTTGCATGAATCTTCCCCTCATGTTCATTTTAAACATGACTTATTATGAGTAATACAAAGTCTGTTAACATTTAAGTTTAAAACGTGTCACTCTTCTCTTTTACCAGATCATTCACAAAGTAATATTTTGTGTCACATCTACAGGTACATAATAGAAGCTAACATTTAGCACATTCAAATGCTTCGTTATGTCAACCAAAAAAAGCTCAGTCTTCCAGCCATACAGTATCTGACAATCCTAGCAGGCCATAAATAATTTATAATAATAATATTTAGATGGGGCAGTTCCCTTTGTTGTGTTTTTTGCAGTGCTGACATAGGAATGAAACAATGACTGTCATTGTTTTTCTTTATATTTTTTTGTTTAGTCCAAACAGGACATGGAAGTCAATGATTTCTGAGGGATTGTGTGTCTGTCCTGTGTGTCACTTTGTCAATCTTCCCAAGATTTCATCCCTGTGTTCACATGACTGAAGCTGAAGTGGAGAACAAACCATCTGGGTAATTAGGCTGTCTGTAGTCAGTTAGTTGTAGTTAGTCTGTAATGAATCATATTACTAAATGAACTGGGTTGAGCCAGAGCAACAAAAGGCTGCTATCAGTAACGCAGAAGCACGGCAACTGGAATACAGTTCACTTCATCTGGAAGTGAAAAATAGAAGCAAAGGTTTGATTTGAATTAGACTCTGCCTTATTGATCACCATGATCTAAATACTGGAATTCTCCTCCTCAGTTTTCAGATGTGGCCAGATGATGGTGGATCATCTGGCTTTAACATTACTGTCTTTTGAAGGCCGTCAGCCCAGTTTTTAAGTTAGTGCTGAAGCCAGTGTTACTTATTCATTGTTTTATGACTGCAGTGAATCTGTTGATACCAAACATGTCATGTTATTTTAGTGGGAAAGCTGTCTTTACCACGAGCTCTGTGATGATTGCTTGCAAGGCTAAGCATTGAAAATATTCTTAATATGGTGTACACTGACAGATATTGATTATTGTGTGACAAAATATTTTTTTCTACTGACCCTGCCCACAGCAGTGCATAGCTCTGCTTCTCTACTGTAGCTAGAAGTAGCTCATACAACCCCACTTCAAAATACCACAGCTATACATCTGAAGGCTCCATATGTAAGATTCTGAAAAAAAAAACCTTCCATGATGACTGTGAAGGACAAAAGATGAATATAGCATAAACAATTCATTGCAGAAATAATTAAATATTTGAATGAATATTGTATTTTTATATTATCATCTAAAATCCTGAAATCATTTTAGGAGATGTATTTCTGTAATGTCATCCTAAATCAGACACAGACTTAAAAATGCCCCAGGTTCCAACCAACAACTGTACAACTACAAAAACTTCAAAATACAAAATATAACAAATATAACAATATCTGAACTTTTTTTTTTTTTTTTTTTTTTTTTTTTTAGGGAAACCAGAGCACCTGGAGAAAAACCCAAAAAACTTGATGTTATTTTACTCCTCCTCCTCCTCCTCTTTGGTTTCCTCAACCCCAGAAAGTGACGGCTCTCTTCCAGACAGAAGGTGGTTCTGCTGTCCTCTGTGGAAGATTTCCTTCAGCCTCTTTCTGGGATTTGAGGGCTGGTGCAGGACTGATGGTCTCCTGCAGCTCGCACTGCTTCTCCTCAGTGACTTTTTGTTTTTGTTGTTTTTTTTGAGTCTTTGGACGTGTGGGGGAAACCAGAGCACCTGGAGAAAACCCACAATACTTGATGTTATTTTACTCGTCCTCCTTCTTCTTCTTCCACCTCTTTGGTTTCCTCAACCCCAGAAAGTGACGGACTCTCTTCCAGACAGAAGGTGGTTCTGCTGTCCTCTGTGGAAGATTTCCTTCAGCCGCTTCCTGGGATTCGAGGGCCGGTGCAGGACTGATGGTTTCCTGCTGTTCACGGCATTTCCTCTGGAACTTCAGCCTCTTTTGTTGGTTCAAGGGGCTCTGCATTAGGGATAGATTCCTGCTGCTTGTTGCGCTCATCCTCACAGTCGTCATCATGGCCGGTGATTTGTTGGGGAGCCTCTCTCTCAGCCTTGAGCTCATTGGAGAGCTTCAGGTTGAGTGAGATCTGAACACTGAGCTGAGTTTTCAGCTCCTCCAGCTCTCTCTCAAAAATCTTCTCCTTCTCAAAGGCATTTTGCTGCAGGACAGTGATCTCTTCTGCCATCTTTTGACGTAGGGCTTCCTGCTCAGCCCTCAAGTTGTGGATCTCATGCTGAAGGGTGTCAACCTGTTCTATCACCATGATGACATCTGTTTCATACCTCTGGCTGATCTTGCAGTGTGAAGTATGGATCTTGTCCAGATCTTGCTTGAGAATTTTGTTCTTCTCCTTCTCTGTATCCAGCTCAGCAGAGAACTTATCCTGGTGCAGTTTGTGTGCCTCTTGCAGCTCCTCATAAGTTGTTTGCAGGAGTTTCTTTTGCTCGAGTTCCCTCTCTAGGTCAGTCCTGAGGGTGTCAGCCTGCTGTCTGACATCAATTACATCAGTTTGATATCGCAGGTTGACCTCATGGAGTGACACAGTCATCTTGTCCAGTTGGTTTTGTAGAGTCTTGTTCTTCTCTCTCTCCTCCTGGAGTGCAGCGGTGGCTTCATCAAAGTCAGATTGCAGGTGTTTCTTCTGCAAGATCTCGTTATCAAGATCACGCTGAAGGGCATCAGTCTGCTCTCTGTTTTTGAGAACATCTTCTTCATACCTTGCAATGAGCAGTTGGCGTTCCAGTTCCTCTTGGAGAAGCTTGTTCATGTTCTTCTCTGCCTGGAGCTCGTTGGTGAACTTATCCTCATTGATGATGTGGGCCACTTGCAGCTCCTCGTGGTTCACTTGGGTAAATCCTTTCCACAGAAAACAGGAGTAGATGGTCTCTTTTCTGAGCAAGCTTCATCAAAATGAAGGCTTGGCTCGTTTGAGTCAGCCTCGATAGCTTGAGGGTCTGACTTGTCATTCTTTTCATCTGACTTTGGTTCTGAGTCTAGATGATTCAAGGGCGAAAAAGTCATGCACTGAAGTGCCTCATCTGGATATGAGCTGGTGTCCATCCTTTTTTTCAGGTGAAACATTGACAGAAAAGGGTTATTTAAAGAGTCCCTGGGAGTAAGTCTCCTTTCAGGATCCAGATCAAGAGTTGACTTGAGGAGGCTTAGGAATGCCATCCTATCGTCATACTCAATATCGCTTTTTTTGGCTGGGTATGTCCGTACTGCATCCTCTAAATTCTCAACGAAGTCGAAGAACGTGAACATTAATTGGGTTTGGATACCTGTCACCTCTGTGAACTCCTCTGGTGACCTCAGCCTAAACCCTGGACTGTAGGGGTCATCATTCAGGTTGAAATATGCCCAGGTGTGTACTCCAGCACTCAACAAGTCGTCTTCAGGCTGACCCAGCAGGTGCACTATAGATCTAATCAAATTATATGAACATTCTCTAGGGAAAAGCTCCCTACCAAAATACAAGAATGCCATAATGCATCCCACTCCCCACATATCAATTGCTTCAGTCAGGGGGAGGCCTAAGGTCACCTCTGGAGCCCGAAATGAAGAAGGCTGCATCATTGTTCCGATGCGCACTTCGCTCACCCGTCTGGCCAGACCAAAGTCAATGAGTTTGATTTTAAATGGCTGATCCTTATGGTTGACCAGCATTACATTGTCGGGCTTTAAATCCGTATGGAGGATACCAATACTCTTTAAAGCATCAAATGCTACCATGAGCTGCTGGATTACAGGACGAATTTCATTAAGATTTAAAGGAATCCACCTTCTCTCTTCCATCAGGTCCCAAAGGCTCCTGTCCAGCATTTCAAAGGCCAGACAGGAGAGGTTATTGAAGCTAAAATCCTCCATGAAATTGACAATGTTGTTTTTGTCTGGATCTAGGGTCCTGATCGCTTTTAGCATGTTTATCTCCTTTCGAATGACTTCTGAGACATTTCCATTGTCTTTGTGGATCTTCACCGCCACTTGATTGCCTGTTGTTAAATTGACACATTTGGCGACTTTTCCAAAAGATCCCTCACCATTAAAGTCTATAACCTGATAGCATGTGGTGCTGCTGTACAGTACATCATGCTTCTGAACTTCATATGGTGTGGTTGGTGTGTACTTATTAACTGAAGTTGATGTTGAGGAAGACATTTTTGCAGTCAAATGTTTCCAAACACAGAATAACTCACTTGTGTTCTTCTCTCTGAAGGTAAACAGAGGAAGGCTGACTGGGTTCAGCTTATAGTCTAAAAGTCTGAAAATTACCATGTGACATCAGCGACATCATCGAGTTCCGTGGACATAAATGGAGTTCAATGACATGAAAAAAAGCTTTCAAATCAAAAACTGTGTGTGTGTGTGTGTGTGTGTGTGTCTGTATCACCACCCTCTCTCTGTCACTCAAACAACTGGACACAAATCAAATTATTAAGCTTCTTGTTGTGATTATTTGCAGTGTAGACTGAGTCAGACTGAAGTGTGTATTTATACATTTCTTTACAGTGCACTGTGAAATGATAATAAAGAGATCTTGAATCTTGAATCGTTTTTGGGGAGCTCTCAACAGTTTTGATTTTGACTGCAGTACTGATATTTAACCTCTAGATATCACTGTTACAAGTAGTTACCTATTGTTCCATTTATTGTAGTCCTGAAATGGCAACACTTCTGAATAATTACGTCTATTAAAAACTTGTCTTTGTAACGTTGGACCCTGAGTATGTTGTTCTTACCTGAGAGGGAGTCTCCACTCCCTGAAACTTGGAGCTCCGACTCTTATCTGTCCTCCTCTCACCAAAATACTCCAGACTGTCCTGGTGGACATACAGAAACGAATGTAATGAAGCAGTCCTGCTTCAGAATGTTTTGTTAGTTCGTTAACTCTTGCATGAACTCATCTCCTACCTGTGCACTCTCAAACTGGTCACTGTCGATAAACCAGGTGCACACCATAGTACCTGTGCGACCTGTGAAAGCGAGCAGTAGCAGAGCAGTTTTACCTCGTCAGCAGACATTTTCAAACGTACACCAAACTCATGTCTTTGTACGACTCAGATTATTCATCAAATAGCAATGAAATGAGTAGGCATCACCTTTGCCTCCTTTACAGTGAATAGCAATGATGTTTTGGGGGTCAGCAGACATCCACTCCCTCACGCTGGCTGTGTATTTCAGCATGTCCCTGAAACAGATACAACAGATACAGTACAGCACACAATGATACAAACATTGAGACAAGCTTTGCAAAAAATTGTACACCCTGTAATGACAGTTAGTGATGCGTCCACGAGGTGAAAGGTTTATTGAAGCTTGATCAAGGAGAATGGAGGATTTATCATTATGCTTGTCATGAGATGATGCCGCCTCAATTCCCTCAGGATAATGTCACATACAGTGAGGTATTTGTAGTAGGTAGTTGGTCATTAGTCTACAATCAAGGAAATGTGTTGACCCTCAGTGGTCCGACATTGTTATCGAACTCTGTAGAGACTCCTATGATATGTACCCATCTGTTGTGTCTAGAGACAGTCCTATCTGACCCTGGATAGGACTCCTCTGACCTTGGTTACCATAGTAATGATCAATGAGTCAGCGTCCTCAAACAATCAAAGAAGTAACCTTGACCCTGTGTAACCCCACATGTGGCATGCCTGAACAGAATATATGTTCTTAATATCTGCAGTGCGTCCACATTTGATTGGTTAATCTGTTCATCTTCCGTCATTATGGTTGGGTCAATATCATTGCTTTAATAACAAATGGCCTTTGTGCAGCAGAAAGTGGTACTCACTCCAAAGACGGGACGTTGTGGTCGTCAATGAACACCCGTTCAACCCGATAGTGGAAGAACTGCGGGTCGTAGCCTTTCTCACCTGAAAACAAGACATCGACACGGTTTGTGCACATAAACAGGAATGCGGTACATGTGATGGGAGGAGGTGCCAACTTACTGCACAGGTTGTAAACTTTATAGTGGCCTTCATGTTTAGTGTCCAGGAACCTCGCCACCTCCTGCACAGAAAGACAGGGTGTGTTAGATGTCTAATGAGATTAAAACCATGCAGAGTGGCAACAGAGTTTGGACTCATGCATATTGAGCTGGATTTTTATGTGCATGTTTTCTAAATTGTTTCAGACTCACCTTGATTGGATTTCTGTAGAACGACTGCTTCCCAGAGGAGGGGAAAGACATGGCGATGACACGTTCTGGAGAAGTGGGTGAAGATCGCAAACAAATGCTTCATTTCTTAAAAGGGTGTTATTTTTAGTCAGCAATTTTAGATGCATTTATCCAACTATGGTGTTTTTTGTGACAAGTACCTGTGACATAGGTGAGGTCAAGGTCAAATCCATCCTTCTGATAACGCCGCTTATTCTCAGAAACCTAAGGACAATAACAAATCATCAGGAAGTAGTAGACATCTTCTTTACTTCACTATGTTAGGTGACGACCTTACCATCCTCCTGGTGACCTTCTCCAGCTCTTTCTTCTGAGCTGCCAGTCTAAAAACCCTCACCAGGATTATTATTCTCAGGAAACGAAGGAACGACACCACCCTGAGGAATGAATGAAAAATATATACTTCTGAATCACTGGACAAATGTTCACATCTTAACGCTACATTTAAAATCATTTTGATGCTACGCTGACTTGTAATCAAGTGAATGGTGTCTCTATTATTCATGTGGCACTAAGTCACACACCACCAACTATTTGACTGATTTTGGTGAAGCTGGATCATATTTTATGGAGATAATGTTTTCTGGTTTTCCCTCTGATCCGGCTGCTCCGCCTCAACTCTCTGTGATTTACAGAGTCTCCTGATGGACAGTGAAGTTAACTGCTGCCAACTGTAGCTGCTGTTAGCCACTGTTAGCTCAGTTTGTTAGCTGTGTCACCTGGACTGTGAGCTCAGAGCAATGAGGGAGTGTTCGTGTTTGTGGCGTTTGGGAGCACTGGGAAGAGGAGGTTTTCAGGCCTGGGGTGTGGGAGAATGCTGAGACAGCCGGAACTGGGCAGATGGGTAATGTAACCAGGCTCAGCAGCCTCTATGGACATAATGACAGAGGTGAAGAGACCAAAGAGGATGCTGACGCAGGGGGCTCAGAAGAGAAAAGAAGAGAGTGAGCGAGCAAGACACCAGACAAGAGTAAATCTGGGACTGACTTTTAGTGGTTGGTGAGAGCTTGGTGAAATACAGACGCTGAGCTGGGCTGACTGCTGTTGGACTGCTAAGTAATATTAGCTAGCTAATATTAGCTAGCTGCTATATCTTGTGTTGTTGACCTAACAACAACATTAATGTTGTTGACGTAATCAGAACAAATGCACGTGTACAGCTGTCCATATTCACCACAGCGGCATTACACTCTGAAACTGGGCGTGTATGACACTTTACATACTGTGGGGTTAGAAATCAATATTGGAATACTGATCAGTATTTTAAGATGTCAGTATATTCTCAATACAGCTTATGAATGCAAAATATTCAAGATTTTTGTCCACGGCAACATAGGGACTCTTTCGTCCTTCTGGCCACAAGACTGTGCAACACCTCCCAGTTATGGCAGGGAGGACACATAGGACAATAGACTATTATCTATTTTGATCTATCTTGATCGTTCAGTCTGATGTTAGACATTGTCAATGAATTACTTTCTCTTATATATGATATGAAAAAAAAATTGTCTCACAATTTCACAATATCATTATGGAATAAATCCTCTGGCTCACCCACAATATTCCTGCACAGACCCTTGTAATGCATTGACAGTAAACAGCTCCCAAAGGTAGTATTTGCAGTATTTAAAGGGTACATCCAAGCTGATCCACAGTTTTAGAGGTCCTAAACACCTGCACAGTTATTTTCAATCAGCCTGGATGGTTAGACCTATAGTCAGGCAAAGCTAATCCAGAAATGACACAATCTCACCAAACTCTCTGTGTGGACTAATAAGAAGGACACAGGTGTAAATGTTAGTTAAGCACAGTTTGTACAGTCTAATCAGGTTACACTGAACGAAAACACCCGTGTATGTGTTGAACGTGACTGCATGAGCCATTTCTAGACATATTATACGTCAGTCAGCTTGGAATACACAGGGAAGGCGTGTACCTGGGGATGAGATTGGCTCCTGATAGGTCAGTGAAGGTGTAGATCATAGTCACCACCAGCGTGATTACGACAACACAGGCGTCTACGATGTTGAGCTTGGAGCTGAAGTAAACTTTGAACCTGAAAGTTAGTAAAACACGTGATGATTAGCATTCTGCAGAGAAAGTCTGAGTAGTCTGAATCATGTTTCCAAAGACTAGCCCAATACATGCCATACATTTCCTGTCCAGTTTCCTCTTCACAACTTCCTGTTTAACAGCTAATCACTGTTCACTTCTGCTGACACAGGACTCTGGGAATGTTTGCACAACTCTTTTAAACTTTTCCTTCTTTCACATTCACGAGAAAGCAGTTGTGTAATGGTAACTGAAAACTGCATTACCATACTGAATGTAGTTTACAGTATCTAACACGGTGTCAGCAAATAATTAACATGACTGAAGGCTGTAAGAAATATATAAAGATGTAGTGGATTGCATGAGTGATACTGCAGCCACACCTGATTTATAGTAAGACAATAACCACAAAGAGTTTACAAAGACTGGGAGACGTTAGTAGCGTGCGACTTCTTCCTCTCTCACTCACCCTTCCACATAGACCCGTAGGAGGACGTCGAGGAGAAAGAAGAAGGAGATGGTGAGGGACACGGCCTCTAAGGCATCTCCGACCCCTCTGCTCTTAACCGGCAGCGCGAGGTCCACAATCACCAGCACGAAGTCAACAAAGATCAGCACCACTCCAAATATGCTGCAGGAAAAAGACAGACGGCGTGGTCAAACACTGACGGGCAAGGGAAAGGACCATCATTAGGAATCATAGATGACTCACCGAAACCCAAAGGACATAACAAAAGGTGTTATCTTCTTCCGGATGTTGCTGCAAAGGAGGGAAGAATGTAATGATTTTTGAGGTACTTCAAAATAAAGTGCAAAAAATATTTAAAAAGCTGGAGAAACTTACTGATACATCGTGTCTGGCAGCACGCTCTCATCTTTTCCATCGTCGATCTCCACTTTAGCATCCTCCATCTTTGCAATATTCCTAATATATAGATAGACACATGCATAAACATGATAAACATTGACAAAAGGCACCATACTACATATGAAGTAAGAGCATCAGGCAGATTAAACATTAATGTTTCTCACCCATTTACACCTGAATCTTTAAAAAGGTGCAGTGTGTAGAATTTTAGAATTTGTTATGAAAAGAATTTTCACGATATCATTGTGGAATAAATCCTCTGGCTCGCCCACATTATTCCTGCACAGACCCTTGTAATACATTAACAGTAAACAGCTCCCAAAGGTAGTATTTGCAGTATTTAAAGGGTACATCCAAGCTGATCCACAGTTTTAAAAGGTCCTAAACACCTGCACAGCTGTTTTCAATCAGCCTGGCTCTCTGTGTGGACTAATAAGAAGGGCACAGGTGTAAACAAATGCAGGAGATAAGGAGTCAGTTAAGGACAGTTTGTATAGTCTAATCAGGTCATATATATATATATATATATATATATATATATATATATATATATATATATATATATATATATATAAAGACATATATAGATATAGATAAATAGACACAAGCATAGACATAAACATGATACACATTGACAAAAGGCACCATACTAGATATGAGGTAAGATCATCAGACAGATTAAACATTAATCTTTCTCACCCATTCACACCTGAATCTGACCCTGGACTGAAATAGACAGAGGACATGTTGTGTGTGTCTTCCTCCTCACTTTGTTCTGAACTTGTAGTTTCTACAAATATGAAGTAGGAAAAATGATAACAGTTCAGTGTTATTCCAAAAGTTACAATGTAAAAAAAAAAAAAAGAGAGAGAGAGAAAAGAAGTTAGAGGACAGAAAAGTTTGAACACTGTCGTCTTTTCACAAGAGAAACTTTTTTATCATTACACTTCTTATCAGCATCCAGGAGCTCATTAGAACCAGCTAATCACTTAGCAACCATCCAGTGCTCTGATAAGCAGGTGATGCCAAACCTACGAGCAAGAAACTAGCCATTTTGGAAAATTAAATTACGTGTCCAGAATTCATCTTTTTACCTCTGAGAAATATGAAAACAACCAGCCGCTTCCTTCCCTCAGTTCCTTCCTCTCCTCTCCTCGGACTGTTTGTTTAGCCGCTGACACCAAATTAGCACCCCGAAAAACGAGCTAAAGTCTCCCCGCCGGCTTACCGTTAAGTCTGTCATCCGTGAAATGATACAGGAGTTTGTCTTGTGACTTCTCGTGAAGACAAAAAGGAAAAACGGTTCAAAGGTTAACCGGGCACTTTTTTTCTCTCCATCCACTACTCCTCATTGCTTTTTTTTTTTTTTTTTTTGCAAACGTAGCGGTTTCGCACTTCCTGGAGCTCAGTACGAAAAAAAAAAAACGTTCAGTCTGTTTTTTCCTCGTTAGTCTCCTTGACTCATCTTTCCTACTCAGACCACTTTCACACCGCAGCCTGACTGAGTTTGACCATAACCTTCCTCCAACTCTCACGGAACGGTTTAAACTAGCAGCGTTAGACTAAAAAGTGTGTCAGCAGGCTGCAGGCTGCAGCAGTCCTCTCACATCTCCCTCCTCTCCTCTCCAACATCTGGTTTTCATTGAACGTGCATTCCCAAACGCCAAATGTCCTGGTTAGTTTGAAGACTGAACGTAGCTGCAACGTATATATAATGTTATCATGACCACATAGGAAAGCATACATTAAACTTGAAAGACACTGCAAACAGAGGCATATAATAACTATTTTCAAAGTCATGGTAAAAAAAATAAAAAAATAAAATAAAATAAAATAAAAAAGTGGCCCTGAACAAGAAGACAAATCTCTTACTTTCTTTCTACAAACAGAAACATTATGTTAAGAGTAAATGCAGGGGGGGAAAGTTGTTAACAGACTGTAGATCATGCAGGATCATTTTGTCCAGAAATAAAAAAAAAACTTGTTATTATTAAACTCGAAAGTCAGCCTAGAAACAGAAGAGAGGGAGAGAGTTCTTATCTGAATTATTTTGTTTGGATTAGTCAGATTTTTCTCATTTATTATGTCAGAATTGCTGTGGGCACACATACTAACTTAAAGGTCCGGTGTGTGAAAGGCCCTATCTAGAGTTAGTAATAAGTTGTTCTGTAATAGGCTTACAGAAACATTGTGGTTCAACATGGCGGCCTCCATGAAAGAGGACCCTCTCCCACTGTAAATATAAAAGGATCATTTTAAGCAATACAAATAAAAACATTCAGGTTATTAAACATGCATGAAAACATAGTTCTGAATATTATATTCCATGTCTGGCTTATTCTGAAAATAAAGGCCCCAAATCTTACAAACTGCACCTTTAATATTTATTGAAGTCTACAAAGGCAGTTCATCTTCTGACATGCACGATGCATCATGCAAGCATGATGATGATGCACACAGGACAATTAGCATACATAATATTTTCCAAAAGGAGGGGCTCTGAGGTTTGACTTTTATTTGGCTTCAGATTTGTCATGTACACTTCAGGTTACAGTCAGGCTACATTCATGATCTAATTGAGAATCATTTTAAAGTTTCATTGTTCCTGTAGCCATAGTAACTCACGGTGCCAGAGGAGGAGAAGCCATTTACACAGATATACTCCAGACAAAGTGCAGACCGGAGTCGTTGTTTCACACATAACAACACAACAGGAGATTCTCTGTGTCAGACGTGTTCAAAACTTTACAAACCTCAATATGACAACACAGGACACAGACAGACAAGCAGCACCGTACAGCAGTGAGTTCTTCAGACTATCAGAAGGAGACAAATCTGAATCTCTGAATGGACATGTGTTAGAGGATAGATAAAATAGATTAAAAATGTAGCCTAGACACAATATGTTCTCTATATATGTCAATAAAATATGAACTATTATCTAAGATGTGTTTCATCAGCAAAAACACAAGGGGGAGCCATATCTGTCTACTTATCTACATCACATGAGGATTTAAGATAAGATGTACTCCTGTACTCCTGCTCATTTCCTCCTGATACACGTCCAATGATGGCTGTATCATCAGAGAACATCTGGAGGTGACAGCTGTCCGTGTTGTGTGTGAAGTGTGATATGTACAGGCTGAAGAGAACAGGAGAGAATTGCTTCTTTGGTTAATAACCTGAATAAATCTGTGGTGACAGATTTATTTGACTGTTGACTGGATAAAATGTTGAGTTCGTTTTTCTGTTTATTTCTTATCCTCAGAACTGGACACACCTGAGCTCTATGATATCACCCAGTATCATGTTTATACTTATCATCTACTTTCTCTCAGTTCTGCTTTATGGAGTCATGGTCCTTGTGTTTATTTGAAAAGGTATTTCACCCACATGTTCATGTTCTGTACAAGGATGAAACAGATTTCTGTTAATAAAGATGTAATGTCTTTCAGGAGCAAAACAATAAAACATAAATCAATACTTTTATTTACCAAAAAAGGAAATAAATATTACAAGGACAGTACTTCAGGTATGTAAGGAATGGAGTCCTATCAACACTCTGTCCATGAGGCTTCTCGCAGGTCTGAGATCAGCTACTATTTCGAAATACTCTCATGTTTGATGGAGGAAAAAAAGACAAACTGGCTCGAGTTCAGTGTTTGGCAAGGTTGGTGGAGTCTGGATCCTCTAATGTGGACCATGCAGAACCAACCCAGCCTATAAATAATACTGACAAATTTCATGAGGAAAAGAACACTGAACCTGAGCACAACAAGGGGAGGCGACGTGAAATGAAGGTAGGATTGCGGAGGTTTCTAAAGCTCGAAGAATCGCAGTTTCTTTATCTGTATGTTTCTTCTTCAAAACTTTAATATATATATTGAATTTATGATTTCAGACCAATACTGCAGCAGGGGGCTTCTTCCTAAAAGTCATGCCAGTGTTGCTGTTGTTGGCTCTGTTGTGTCCAACCATGGCCTCTTCTACGCAGTTGTCCGTATGTAGCTCATGTTACTTTTCAAAAGCTTTAGGATATCTCTCTTTGTTTTTGTATTGACATTGAAATTTGAAAATGTATGGCTCAGTATGCAGTGATTACAGACAGGGCTGTCAATAATTCCTAACCTCTTATTTCATAGATGCCTGGAGATGTCTGGCTCTGGGTTCCAGTGCAGTATTAAAGTAGAAATGAATATGAAAATGTATAACTTTAAATTGGTTTTCCTCATTTCAGGCAATGGACTTTTGCGGGCCCGAGCATGCAGCTCTGAAGCGCAGCATCTGGAAACTAGAGAACAAACTCTTGATTGGGACTTGGCAGGTTGAGCACTTTCAGATGCACAAATACTTCCGACCATTTCAATCTGCTGAACCTGAAAGCGACTCAGCCCCCAGTGTAAACCACAACACCAGTGGGACATCAGACAGCTCTGATATGACGCAGATGAAACCACTGCCACCAGCAGGCAATTTAATTGTCCATGACAAAGGTAAGAAAAGCTTGCATCATAACATATAAGTTATGGTTGGGTCAAATTCATATGAGATTTACACATAACTTATGTAGTTTATAGGTGCTTAATATGCAACATAAAGTAAAGATATCTAGAGTCTAGAGTTACAATGTCAGGATGATCATCAGTAATCTTTAAGCTCTTTTTAATACTATCTTTCTAGACTGTTCTGAGCTGTTTGACAGACTGAGACCATCAAGTGGTTTCTACCGCATCAGACCCAAATCGCACCAGGACCCTTTTTTGGTCTACTGTGACATGGAGGATGGAGGAGGGTGGACAGTGTTTCAGAAGCGTCGGCATGGAAAAGTTGACTTCAACAGGTATTTAAGTAGACCATGTAGAGTATATGAGAGTATAAGTCCCCAAATCTTTGGCCCATCAGATTCTATTGCTGCTAGAGCTTCAAATATCTGCCAAATCATCTTTTCAGAGACTGGGCGGACTACAGAGATGGCTTTGGTGACTTCAAACTGTGGAATGATGAGTTTTGGTTGGGGAATGAACACATTTATTCTCTTCTCGCAGAAGGTCAGAAATGATTAAAATCACATCTCCTGTAATCAGTGATATTTTATTCTTACAGCATCTAAACATTCTACCTGTTTGTCTGCTTCTTTTCTCATTTTTTGCCCACATTTCTTTGTCCTGAAGGTAAGAACCTGGTGAAGATAGATTTAATGGACTGGGACGGACAGAGAAATTATGCATTTTATGAGAACTTCAAGATCACCAATGAGGCCGTAAGATAAACAATTTTACGGTTCTGTATCTTGAACTCAGATGTAACGGTGAATTACAACAAACACTACTTTCTCTAACTTCTATTCCAGGATAAGTATCGTCTCCAGTATGAGCTGTACAGTGGGAAAGCTGGAGATGCTCTGGCTGGTGGTGGAGGGATGGTGGAGCAGTGGTCTACTTCACTCAGTGGCATGCAGTTCAGCACTAGAGATCAGGTTAGTCATGGGTTCATTTTATGTTTTATGCTAACAACTGTGAGATTACTGACAATGTGCAGACGATGACTGTGATAACACTGGTGATGGTGATTGACAGGACAATGACCGCTACCTTCAGGGCAGCTGTGCTCAGGAGAATAAGGCAGGATGGTGGTTCAACAGGTGAGACCATTCAAATAAATCCAAGTATGTATTCATATTGTTCTGTTATCTGGCTTCTGTTTAATTGTCCCTCAAGCATTGCCACTTAAACTTGACCCTTGACATTGTGTACTATCCTTTGATCTACAGGTGTCATGCAGCCAACCTAAATGGGAAGTTTTACCGCAGTGGGAAGTACAAGGCTCAGAATGACAACGGTGTGGTGTGGGGGACCTGGAAAGGCCTTTGGTATTCCCTCAGACACACCACCATGAAGGTGAGGCCTCTGGTTTTCTTGGACGCCATGGGCAGTGGAGCAGGAGATATTTAAAAACACCAGGCTTCCAGTTCGCTTGTGAATGAGGGCAAAGATTGATTTCATATATACTGACTGTTCTTGCTGATAGTACATTGTCTTCTGTTTTCCAGTAAGCATTTCTTTCTATAAAGTGTATTATAATACTCAAACAATAAAAACAAACAGCATCTCTCAATGCCTCACTTTTGTTCATTGTGTTCGTATTAGGCTGTCAAACATCATTACAACTGAATACTATTGCTAACTTGTGTATTTTACATCGCTTCTTTCACACATACAAACATCATGGTCAGAGTGGCTCTCAGTATTGTACAGGTGGACTTCACAGCATGATAAAACAGCATTCAGCAGTGTAGAACAGTAAGACGCACCTGTGTTCTGATAGAGCTTTAGTTTAACAGTGCATACAGATGTGGGTACAAGGCTGTGTTAAATATGACTATCCTGTACCAGCAGCCAATAAACAAATAAACCTACTTCCTCAAGAGAGTCGCACTTATCAGAAAATGAAATATTAACACAATTACAATAAAAAAATTCAAATATTTTGAAACAGAAACTCTTTTAAAATAGCTTTTAAGAAAAAATATAATCCTTTTGCTCTCATGAACTCCCTAAATCTCTAACATACACTCCTCACTGATATGTGTGTCTGTGATAAGATGAGTAAATGTCACTGTAAACTGCATGATCTACTCCTCCTCCCCTACATATGTTGAGGACAGATCTAGGTCCAACATCCTCTGCTCTGCCTCACTCAGCCTGTAGGGCGAGCCATCACCGCTGCTGTAGTCTCCAGACATCGGCAGGGAGCGGCAGCGACCTTTCCTCTCTCCCAAGGACGGTGCGCTAAAGGTGGAGCTGCGCTGCCGCCCCTTGACCCTAGAGCAGGACTGAGCCTCTTTTAATTTCCGTGCCAGGATGTTCCTCTGGATGGGCGAAGGGCCACGACGATTCCAGTTCTGCTCAGCCCTCTCTGCCCAATCTACGCTCAGGCTGGCAGGCCCTGCGACTGGACCTCCAATCCCTGAGATTCCCTGTCCACCCCCTGTCTCATGGCTTTGCCTTTGCATTTCTGCAGTGCCACTAAGGTCTGTTTTAGCGTGTTTAGCATATGCTGAAATGCTGTTTGTGTTGGTTCCTGTGTGTTTGAGTTCACTGTTGTGAGAGGGAACAGCTGTCTCTATCCAGGGCTTCCTCTGGATGTTTCTCTCAGGCCTGGATTTAGCCCAGTCTGGGGGCCCGTGCTCCGGAATTGGGTAAGAGCGGTATGGCTGCCTTTCCCATCCTCCTTTCGTCCAACAACTTCCTTCAGGAAGGGTCCGAGATCCCACCTGAAAAGGGCAACATACGATCTTTGTTAATTAAAAAGGCTTAAACAGACCTACAACATAGACATAAACACATGAATAAAGCTGGATGGGTAACCTGGGTCATGCTCCGTTCCCTAAACTGTCTGGAGCGTGCAGAGGGTGGAGGCTGGGGTTTGCAGTCATTAAAACTGGAGGTCCGGCGGAAATTTGGATTCTTATGACTGGAGTTTCCTGCATCACCTCCTCCTCTGAGATCTACTAACCCACTCCTCTCCACCATTTCCACCCAGTCCGCTGTACGGTCACGCCATTTTGAGCTGCCTCCACTTCCAAGAGGACCTAAGACGAAATCCACTCTGGGTCTGTCCGGCGTGACCCGAGAAGTCTGCCCTGGAGGTTCGGAAAATGAAGTCGCAACACGAAAACTGTTGTGGTTGGTGTCATCCTGGAGGCCCAAAGGAGTGCGGGATGAGCAAATCCAGTTGGTGTGGGGATGGGGGAGATGGTGGGTGAAGCAGATGTCTCAACCAAGGTGTCATGGACTGGGCTTGAAGAGACATGGTACAGCTGTGTGGCCTCCTTTAATCCCTTCTTCTTCATTTCTTTCAACTGCTGTTGAGCCAATCGGTACCTAGAAAGACAATTAGATTTTAATTTCTAAGTCTGGGGAGTGACAGAATAAGTTTGACAATAATGTTCTGGGTATTGTGAAAGTAAATAATATTTTAAACACACCCGAATATTGTCGGCAACATCTTCTGACCCGTAGGGGACAGCCTTTCTGGGTCTTGCGATACAGGTATCACCAGGGTCTGTGAGAGAGGTTGACTGCCCAGGACAGGAGTGTTTTTCTGGGCTACACCCACACCCACGCCTTGGCCGTCAGACAGGCTGGGTCTTTGGAGGCTGTGGCCACAAATGGAGGCCTCATCGGAGAGCTTGCGTCCTCCAGGGGAATGCATGGAGGCTCTGCGGACAGAGCTGCACTGAGGGGTCTGGCAAAGCTTTCTCCACACAGTCACCACAACAGTAGCCAGAATCACAGCCAGGCAAAGGGAGATACCAGCCACCACCACCATGTTACCACCTAAGGGTGCAACTCCTACAGGTACGGGGGAGAGGGATGGAGGAGGTGCAGGCAATGCTGAGGAAAGAAAATGAGACAGTTGTGTTAAAAGTGAATTTTTGCAGAAAATCAAGAGAGTAAAAGAGAGTGAAAAGGTGTGTAGAGACTGACCCACACAGTCCTCCAGTGAGCAGAGGGACTGCTCCTTCACCATGCCGGTGCACTGCATTCCTCCCACACCTGAGGGCAGCAAACACTCACGCACCCGTTCCCTGACCCCCTCTCCACAGCTCACACTGCACACACTCCACTGCTGCCAAGGGCCCCATGACTCTGCAGAAAAAACAGAAAAAATCAATTGCGGATAAATTGGTTTAATTTACAAAACAGGCCTGTAAAAAGGCAGTAGTAGTATAACAGACTGGACTTTACCACATGGAGGTGAAAAGGCTCAACTATATCATAAGACATTAACTAGTTAATGAACCCTTATTGAACCTTATTCACATGATTTCCATTTAATTTGGTAAATAGCCTGAAACACAGTGTGGCATATAAAATTATAATAATGGCGTTGAGCTTGATCATTTCTTATGAATTACTCAGTCTGTATAGAAAATGACAGAATAATCGGTTATGTTTGGAGGTTGAGAGTTCAGTGTGATGTGACATTATGTGCTGTAGGGAATCATTATGGAGGCACGGCCGGTCAGCTGCAAGTTACAATGCCTGTAGTCATGTGCTGTGCTGCCGTGATTTCATGCTTTTATTTTAATTACTAATACTATAGCTGTTTTAGTGCAGCAGCTCTATATCTTGCTATGCGGATAATGTGCGATCTTGTCACGCTGTTGAGACATACTAGGTCACCCTCGAGCACACATCAAATAAAAAAAAAGATGTCTATTTCAGTCTTGCATGCTCTAAAATAGAGTTTAATGCATAATAAGGCTTCATCATTCAGGACGTAGACGTGACCGCTTATCCTCTTCTGGAGCCTCTCACAGCTGACTTTGGGTGAGAGGCAAGCTTCACCCTGGACAAGTCACCAGCTGATCACAGAGCACACAGAGAGAAACAACCATTCACACTCACATTCACACCTATGGCCAATTTAGAGTCACCAGTTAACCTGTTATGTGTTATCTTTGGAGTGCGGGAGGAAGCTAAAGGACCTGGAGAGAACCCACGCGCACACAGGGAGAACATACAGAACATAACCAGGAAGTGAGGTGAGAGTTCTAACCACTGAACCACCCTAGAACAAACCAATTTATTATAACTCCGTGTACAAAATTAGCACCACCCACCAGCCAAACGCTGGTAGATGTGATTCACTCACAAACCAAAAAGATCTAAAGTAATCTATTATGTGGCTATTTGAATATTCACAAGCCATTTGGCCGGTGAGCTGAAAAGTGGACTTACTAAACTAGAAAAAACAAACCACATTTTTCTTTTCCACCTGTTTTTCGTGTAAAGCACAGGTGTTACAGTGAAACAGGAGGACCATTAAAAAAAGCACCCACATGGAAATCATCCATAATTTTACAGCCAACATGTCTCCTGTGAATAAGGCCTCCTGTCTACTCTTTAATGAGGCCATTCCTCAACTAGTGACTTTCATCCACCACTGGATTTTATCTGGGACAATCTGAATGAATAAAAAAATTAAGGTCTTATTGAGGGAATCACTGCATCCCTACTCCATTGAAGTATTGTGTAAATGTATTGTTGGATTTATTGACAATCTCACCTGCACTCCTGTGAACCACCAAACAGGTCTGTGCAGGACTAGGGGAGCGACTGAAGTTGAAAACAAAGCGAAAGCAGTACTTGTTCCTTCCTGGGTCAAACACGGAACAGTTGAATTCTGTCTCATTCTCTCCCTGAGTCAACCAGTTAAAGGCCAACGGAGGAGATGAGGGCTCCTCTGGTCCGAACCCCATCACCGCTGTTCCACCTGCTCCCATCTCAGAGGAAACGCCAACGCCTGTTCCAACCCCTGCGCCCTTATACAGCAACACTTTCCCATTGATGTGAGCACAAGGTGGGGTTATCAGTTTAACAGCCATCGTCCCTTCACAACCACTCCGATAAGCATAGCCATTTTCCACCAGGAGCTTATAGGAGAAGATGCGGGACAGGTAGAGAGGCCCGGAGCTCTTCACGTCCTGTGCTGCGTGCGGAGACCGCAGGGCCACTCGTATGAAGTCCTTTTCTGTGAAGGGGAAGGCGCAGGACAGCTCAATACTCTGGGAACGGAGGGGTTTGATTGGGTGTCGAGTGCGCGCTCGGATCTTGTCGATGCTGTTTCGCCCTATCTGGTTGTGCTCCATGGAGCTGACCTCTATGAAGAGAGCAGAGTCGATGTCCCTGGAGCAAGCCTGGAAGTGTTCATTTGTGGATATCCTAATCTGAAGAGAGACAGAAGGGGAGATGTGTGTTAATCACTCTGGTCAGCATTCTGCAGCACAATAAACTAAGCTTCAGATCTAGTTTGTCTTGCCTGAAAAGATCCTGAGTGGTTTCCCGCCCTCTCCACAGCTATGTGAAAGGTGGGCCACTGCACCTGCAGTTCTGAACTCCACCACCAGGCAGTGCTCTCCGTGCTGCTTTCATCTGTGCCATTAGCGCGAGAGACGGCAGAGATGCTGGTCTGCCTCAGCAGGAACCGGAAAGTTCCCGCGTACAGGAAGCAGGAGCAGTTGAACTCAACGCTACCGGCCGATTGGTTGCTGGGGAGTGTCCTGGTCAGAAGGGTGGTGTTGGTTTCTATGTTGACCAGAGAGAGGCTCCTGCTGCGGATGGTGCTGTTGTTGGATTTTATGCTGAAGTCCACAAATACACTGGCGTTGCTAAGGGCGACGTGTAAGGAGGGCCAGATATTGAGCCCTGCAAAAGCTACAGGAAAGGATGGACACGAGTGAAAGAGGGCAGAGAGACGCTTGTTTTATTGTTCAGGCATCTGGCACAAACATTTTCAAGCACGCACACTATGGATGAAATGTGGTCACACAGATTCTGTTTTATATTTACTACTTGTGATGTGATGTGACCTTGCAAGCCGTGGGTGTGTCTCTAGTTTAGTTTACTGCAGTGATCTACATAATTCACACATAGATATAATATCTGTTCTATGTGTAAAGTTGTCTAATTCATGTTTTTGGTCTGTAAGGAAAGCGTAAATCAGTGGGCATGCTGATATATTCCCCATGTCATGTGACATCAGGTCAATTTTAATAACCGTACGGCCCCAAATGATGGAATTTGCTCAATATAATGACATAATAAGCTCAAATTGACTGTGGATCCCCATAAACTCGATAGTCGCCAGTTGTAGTAAGCTCCATATTTCATACATGTACAAATTCTCAGCAGCACTGAGTACAATATGAGTGGAAAAGCAAACATTTTGCAGAAGACTATTATTTTAGGCTCTATTGTGCTGCGTGCTGCGTAAATCCTGTTGTGCAAACCTCACATCCTCACAAAGCAGAGAGGGTGTGGGAAGAGGAACTCTCCATTAGCGTCTTCACTCCTTTCCTTCAGTTCAACTTCCTCTACCATTTCAGTTGAGGGCGTACAGGATGGCACAAGTTAAGTGACTGCTTGATCAGATCAATTAAGAGCCGACGATCCTGCCAGCCTTCTCAAACGTGGAGTTAATGTCGTTAGGGTTCAGTTCGGTGACACTCACCACATCCCACGAGCGGCAGCAGAAGGGAGAAGAGCGAGGCAGCCTGTGGCATTCCGATGTCCGTGCCTCTGTCTACTCCTACACCGCATGACCGTCCTCTTCCACCACCCCTAACCTCTAGAAATCAGCAGCGAATCACAAGATGAGCAAACAAAAATGTTTAAGAAAATCAAAACAAATAGTCCACAAGCAGCAGTGTTTCCATGTGTCATCAGACAGGAGGAGGCATGGGAGAAGCGGTGCAGTGATTTGAGGTATGAAAAACAGGAAGGCTGGAGCATGAAGCTGTGACCGTGAGCTTTCAGGATTTACAGTGGCGTCTTCCTCTTCCTTCCATCCTTCACAATGGATGTGGAGGGATGTGGGGTAAAGCCACATTCTTGTTTGGTTGCTTACAAAGGATTTTTTTTTTTATTTTCTTACAAACACAGTTAGACCACCGAGTTGGGATTTTGGCAGCCTGTTGAGACTCTTTACACTCCCATTCAAACTACTGAGGGCTGCTCACTCAGGATGAACTGATCACATGAGGTTGCAATTAAGAAAAAACAATACTTATCAATACACTTGGAAAAATTTGGCATAGTATGAATATTTCCCTCCTTTGTACTTAATATGTATTTATTTGAAATGTATGTGTGCTTAGTTATGAGTCTGGATAAGGCCTGAATATTTCTTTTTTACTCTGTTATATCATTCTAAATTCTACTTTTGAAGTGTTGAATATGAAACTTAGCATAATTATCTAGTTCTTAGCCTCAAAGTTGAACCTGCCTTTGCAGCACAGTGCTTCATGTCCTTCATTGTTTTGTACAGTTGGAAAATAAACTGTTGTACTCACACCTCTCGCTGACTCAGCATTTACAGCAGCATTATTCTTCTCCAAGTGTTCCCTCACAGCAGCCACGGTAACGGTCCGTTAACGCATTTCTTCTGTCCGGTTGTAACTCAGTGACAGTCGGCGGGACGGGACTGAACTCTCCGAGGGCGCGCGCCGGTGTGTTCTGAGTGAGCGCGTGACAGAGTGACTTCACGGTCAGCAGCAGAGCGTCGGAAATATGAATGCGCAGGTCATTGTTTATGTTCCTCCCAAATGTTGAGGCGCAGTAAAGATGAGACACAAATCTGATTAATGAGAGAGAGAATCAATATCTGAGAAAAATATACGTCATAAATAACCTGTATTCACTGCCTATATGATCTCATGCATAGTTGTGTGTTTGCCAGGCTATAGCTTTGAAATAAATTGTGTTTTGTATTACCACAATTCATTATTTTAATTGTGCCTTTTTTACTTTATGAACAAACAGGTTTTACAGTTTTACATCAATTTTACACCAATAGGGGAATAATGACTCATATGCATTCAATGTGGAGTTTGGAAATGTTAATATCTGCACATATTTACTCCTGACAACTGTTTGCCTGACACACACAGCTTTTATTCTTCATTTGTTCTTCATTCATCCAACATCAACACTCAACATAGGTTACACTTCAATATATACTATGTGACCAAAGTGACTAAATATAATTCAAAATATTAAATATATTATTGTTTTGTCCAAAACACTGCATATATAATTATTTGAATAAAATTATCATAGTTTATCTTTAATTGTTTTTTGAATCAAACTTGATGTAGCAATACAAAAACTATTTTTGTTCATAAAGTAATAAATACAGAAATAAATAGAATAACGGTGGTGATCAAAATCAAAATATTTGATGAATACTTGAAATATTAAATGATGATTTCAAAAGATATAGCAAAGAAACACTCTGAAATAACACAGGAAATTAATGTGGTGTTGTATTAGAAGGGGTTTCCATAGCTTGTGCATCAAAGGGTTGTGTTTGATGCTAATACTTGTGTATTTTTTACATAAGTCAGAGTTTGAATGCAGAACTATCACGATCTGAACAAATCTTCTAGCACTGACCTTTACATTCCTGCAGGCGCTCATTAACAGGCAAAATGAAGCCAAACTATTCGCTTTGGTTTGGACGTGGTTCTTACAATTGGGTTCTGAATTTCTGTTATCAAATTCAGACTCTCACTCACTCACTTCATTTCTAAAATACTGGTACTCAAATTCAGAAGTGCCCCTGCAGTACCATCACACGCAGGTTCAAGTAAAGGTCGTCATAGACGAGTAAATTATATACAGTTTGAAGTGATTATTATGTGAGATTGTTATCAACTACCGGCACCTGAGTCATCCAAAGATTTCAGCACAGGTGCCTGAGGAAAGTGACTGCATGGAGAGGTATGTGAGATTCAACAGATGGATCTACTCTTTCAAGTGGCAGTCGAACATAAATCTTTTTTTTTTTATGAAGAGGGATGTGAAAAGATAATGTTTAAAAAGAAACTTATTATATTTAAATAGAAGACAATTGTGGATTTATTGTGAAAAACAAATCATTGCTAAGATTTGAACAGATGACGCTCTGCCATTCAGGATAAGGATTAACTTACAACGCACCACTGAGTAAATCAGTCATACTGAGCATGCAAGAACAGGACCTATTTTGTCTAGAAAAACATTTACCAAAAGTTGAGCGTCGTGCACGAATCCCTAATTATTATGATCAGACCTGTCCCCGTTCAGCTCTCACGACTTCCTGAAGCAGCCGAGTTCATCTACTATCAAACTTGTGAACCACATGGCAGCGTAATCTAATCAGCTGTGGACCACTGCAGACGGAGAGAGAGAGAGCCAGGAGAAAACAGGAAGCTTCTCTGGAGATGAAACACCCTTCACTGCTCAGCAGCTCACAATGGGAACAAAGACCCTTTCTATTCTATGTGTAAAAAGCCCTGCAGGGACACAAAGATTAAAAATAAAAGTACAGCGATAACACTCCCTGCAGCAAATATAACATTTAGACATGTTGCTACTTAAACTTGCATTCATTACTATTTCTGCAGTTGCTCTTAACATGACACACAGTATGTGTGGTAAGGTGATAGAATTTACAGAACTGCACTGTGCCAATTATTACGTCTCTTATCTCTCAGTCACAACTGGAATTTCTACAACGCAACCTCTGCAGCGAAGGGATTAACTGTGTGGAGAATGACATTTGGCAATGTGCCCCGTATTTTATATGCTGTGAACCAAACTGACAACAGATCAGGTGTGTATCCTCGGTGACATGTCTGACTCGAGAAAGGATCGTGTTTTCATGGACAAGTGTGAGAAACCAACGATATGAAAGGTGAAGGTTTAGATCTGGGCATGCGCTCTTCCTCCTCAGGACAGCACGGCAAGCTTAATGACTTAATTTATGACATAAATGTACTCAGGAAAACATATGATTGGTGGCTACAGGGTTTTCATGACAGTCCACGCTAATTGTAAAAAAAAAAAAAAAGGTATAAGCTGTGCAACAGTGCAATACAGTAGTAGTAGTAGTGCAATAAAATGTATCCAGTCAGTTTTCCCAAACTTATTTATTACTAAACATGATCATTCAAATGAGCAGAGCAGATCAGAGAACATTTTGCTGCACGTACAGTATTTCAATTTCTTGAAGAGTTTCTGGAAAAGAATCTTCTCGATAAACCTTTCTTTTCTCTTAGACTTAAGAGAGAAAATAGCTGGTAATGTCTGCAGTGGATTTGCGGAGATCTACCATTAACAGAACACCAACCATCCAGTGATCAGAACCAGAATGGACAGGCACACTTCTGCACTCACAGTACAGCAGGCAGGTGCAGCCCGGTTCAAGTTCTCAGCAATAATGACTGTAAACGGGTCAAAAGAGGTTAGGGTAGAATCTCAAACCCTCCACAGAGTCATCTCTGCACAGGTGGCCCATCTTCTCAGCCAGCAACAACCTGGAGATGAGGAGGGAATCGACAAGAGGAGACGTGGAAGAAACGTGTGTCACAAAATGCAGCAATAAAGAACATTAAAATGAAAAAACAAGGGCAACTGCGAATATTCTTGCTGCAACAATATTGTGCGGTAAAACTAGTAAACTGTTCTACTGTTCTTCATCTGTATTTCTGAGTTCACTTACCGCTCTTTAGACAGAAGAACAGAGAGACCCAGAAGCTTCGCAAACTCCTCTGCTGTCAAAGAGCCTTTGTCTGACACCTGCAGAAGAGAAGACGAAGAGATGCAGAGAGGAGTCAGGGAATAAGATGAAAACTGTGACTTCTCCTCTAGATATATAACAGTATGCTGTTTGATCAGTCCAGATCATGTCAGTGTCAGTATAATGTTTGTAAGGGTAAAGCTTACACTATCCAGTGCAGAGGCTATCATTTCCTCTTCACTGTGAGACTGCAGCTGGACCACCATCACACCACTGTCAAACACACGCAGCCTACAAACAAGACAAGACAAATGAAGGAAAGAGTGTGTGTGAGAGAGAGAGAGAGATCTGGTCAACAGATTTATGCTGAAGTAATCTTTTATTAAGCTAAAACAGCGAGAAGCAACCAGTTTGGGGTAACCAGGACCAGCGTGGTACGGAAACAGGCCTGTGTTTCTTTTGAAACCCCAGGAAGTGACAGGAAATGACAGTCATAGAGGGTTGGACACCACTTCCAACAACAGGAAGCCAGGCAGGAAGAGCCTGGTCTCTGTAAAGCAGGCGCCCACCCTTCCCTATATATTCCTTTAATAAACACCCAGCCTGGTCTACACACAAACGAATGTATCAACGTGTGCACGGACACATTAAACAACTCAAACTCACCTCAACGGAAGCTTCAACGACTCAAACATCTTGCACGCGTTTACCAAATCTTCTGGAGATAAAAGCTGTGGAAGGGGAGAAAAAAGGGAAGTTCAGTATGTGACAGACCACCTAAAACATTTGCGTGTGGGCGTGAGCGTTGCACACCTCCATCCCTCTAGCACGGTTGACGAGACAGTACACCTCGGTGAGAGCCATCATACCGCCGCGCTCCTGAGAGAGCCGAGAGAGGCAGAAAGACAAAGAGTCAGGAAGAATGAGATGAGTGCATGGACTGACTAAAACACACGACACACCTACCTCCAGAGGTGCCTGTAGCATATCTCCCAGTTGCTTAGCCAGCTGCAAATGGTAATGTGTTCCTGATCCATGCGTGTCCCTGGTAACGGGGTTAGCGATACCCATGCTCAGGAGGTAGGACTTAAAGCGGATAGTCTGAAAAGCAGAACAGAAGCAAACTACTTGAACTAGCACCATCACGCAATCACACTATGTTTATGTACATCATGTGCATCAACACTTTGCGATAAAAATAGTCCTCCGCACAAAAAATATGACAATCTTCTTCTTTTTTAGAATTACACATTTGTAAAACTGTTAGTAATAACTGAAATATTATTACTATTATTCAACTGACCCTAACAGTTGCTGACCAGTAATGTTAACAATGATTATTTTCTTCTTGTTGTTTCATCTGTGCAGCCTTGGGTTGAAAATCTGATTGTACATATGATTTTTGTAGTTCTGTGGTATTGAAATAGTATAGAATATTGATACTTTTGACAGTCTTATGTTGCAGGTTCTTACCTCATCTTCTGTTATGTCTCCCTGCTTGTCTTTGATCTTGTTGGCTATCGATCTGGACAGCTCCACCATCTCTTTGGCCTGTTAGAGTAGACAATCATTCAGCACTGCATAGCTTAACACTCAACATCAATCAAAAATCTAAAATCATAAATCAATGACAGGCAAAATAAAGTGTTCTTTACCTTCACCATCAGCTTACTGAGGTCCTCAAAGGCCTGGAAAAAAAGAGGCTAAATGAGTGCTCAAAAATGGTCACAATTAAATAAACCACAAAACTTCCTGGCTGCAAAAATCATTCCACAGCACCCCTCCACCCCTCCTGTGACCGATGATAAAATCCTCCCTAGCCCTAAAGCCTTTTAAAACTTTTCATAAAGATAAATATATCACACAATTTGATGTACTTCATAATAAAGACATACATACAGTCTGTCCAACACTGGCTGTATGAACACATAACTTCATGGTTGCCTAACAAGTGTCACAGCAGCTGTGGTCAGCTTGAATTCATGTGAGTTTCAATAAATTCTGACAGTGAAAGAAAAAAAAAACAGATCAAAGCATTCATAGAAGATTCTCAAAACCAAACCACTCTGTGTTCCCAGGTCAATCGCCAAAATATGTCAACTACTTATGCATATAATAATACGCTAATATAATCTATGCACAACTCTGCAGCTTTCAAGAGGTTCATGGCAGGACATAGAGGCAGTTTATTCGATGTATTTTGATCCGTCACTCTCAAGATTCTGACATATTTCTCAGTGTTTCAGCATTTTTTCCTCGACAGTACCTCAGAAATGTTTTTGTCTGTTTCTTTCCTCTTCTCCTCTATCTTTCTCTCAATGCCAACAATCCCAACTGCACGAGTCCTTCCTGCCTACGGGACCACAAAGGAAAGATAAACACATGTAGTCAGACACACAAGCAAGCCATGGCAAGAAACCATGAAAGACAAGAAAAGACAAACTGTGGGGAGGGATCAAATTACAAACTGCTGTTACATTATAGAAATCTATTTTAATGACTATTATTTCTAACATTTAGAATAAACAAGACAAGACACTAATGCAAATGAAATGAGTCTAACTGCCTACACAAAAGCTCAGTGTACTTTAGTGCAGCTCTTGCTGTGGGATACAATATATATTATTTAATATGTCAGTGAATGATGCAGCAAATCAACATTATGCATACTAAGGTCAGCGATTCTGATGATACAGTGACAACACTGCCATCCTGTGGATCATAGTTTAACCTATTGAGTTGCTGCCAGCTAATACAATGATCTGTGCTGTGGAAACAAATGACATGAGCTTCTGGCATCTAAATCAAACAAATTTCAGAAAAATAAGACAGCGGAAAGGAAGAGAGGAGGAACATCAGTTCAGCTTCTGACCTGAGAGCCTGTTCCTGTGGGGATGGGTTGTGAAACTGGTGTGTTCTCCCATCTCTTCTGAGTCATTTCCTCTGTTAGCCTCCTGTAAAACTGCAAAACAAGGTCATAAACAAACACAGAGTCTCTCTAAAGAAGGCTCATTATTGGGTGAACAATAAGTACATAAGCTACACGTATAAGTGGGCCTACCTCGATCTGCCCATGTTCTTTGAAGGACAGCTTGATGAAGGGGTACTTGCTGTGTTGGTAGGGACCTGGCTCCTTGTTGGCAGGTGCTGGGTGCAGGTGGATAACTATTTTTGCACTACGGGATAAACGGTGTAACAATGAAATGATGATAACGAAAACAATTAAACATTTTATTTACCATTTATTTCATTTTATTTTTAAAAAATATAAACTTAAACTCATCCTATTATTTTTTTCCTAAGCTTTGCAGTGAGCAAACTTGTAAGTGAGCACTACAATTGAGCCAAATCATGCCCACTGAACTAACCCCATCCACAGATAAAGATACAAAGCCTTGAAAAAGCTCCAGAAAAAACTGTATATATCCATCTGTAGCATATATCCATATGTAGCACATGTACATACACATCCTGTCTGTTGTTTCTTGTCTGAACGTGCTGCACTTTGTTTTGTTTTGTGTTGCAATGTGTGTGCACTTTAATATAGTCCTGTCTGCACTGTGTGTTATGTTTACACTGTCTGATTTCACTGTGAACTGTGCATCTGGTTAAAATCACCTTGACTTGACTTGAAGATATACTGTATGCACTGATACTCACCTCTTTCCTATTCCTGCAGCCTGCTCCTCAAAGAAGACGATGTATGACAGGGGCATTGCTATGCAGCATTCCTGCAGGTACACAAAGAAAGACATCATGAAAGTCCAGCAGAGAAAATTTAAAAAGGACAAATCTCACACGATCAGTGCAGTCAGGAAGTGGCGTCCACTGCTGTCTTACATGATTTTTAACGTCCCTCCAGATCAGTCGGTGAGTGCTCAGCAGGGCAACTCCAACATCCAGCTTAGCCTGGTGACAGACAGGAAGACACGGCATGTTATTATCTGCTTACACTTCAGATTTCCATCAGCACCGTCAGTTTTACTTTTATTATCCCTGTTGTGTTGAACTTTTGGCTGTTGCTGTGTCAGGCCACAAACTTACCTTGTCGTCTCCGTCGTAGAGTCTGACGCCTCGCTGCTGAATCACTAAAGTTTCGTTTATTTCCAGGAGCCCATTTGACCACGCAAAACGGTCCATATTTAATGTTCTAAAAACAATTATTACTAAAATGTTTTTTTATTTTTCTACTCCGCCGCCGACACTCACTTCATGTTTACTTCCTGTGCGCTGTCCAAATATGGCCTGACACCGCCTGCAGGGAAACGAAAACATAGAACATAAAAAAAATAACAATCAAACTGAGTATGAATTAACTCTTTGTATTGAAAATATTTTTCAAACAAAGTGTAGTTGTCTTATTTTTCCATATAATTGACTACACGGTGTCTTTACTGACAGGCTGCACGAGGGGGTCCTTCCCGATGTTGACGTTACTAGCGCCAGCTGTCAGTGGAAGCTAGCGAGGCAGCTAACCATCCAAGCGCGTTATTTTGAGTTTTTTTTTTTTAAATGAATGTTCGCATTTTCCACTCTCTGTCGTAACTTTCGTCAGCGTCGGACACAAACTACGCTCGAATGAACAGATATACGCATATTCTAGCGCATTTCCCAGCGTCTTTTTGTTGAGCTCTGCTCAGAGTCGAGTTAGCCTTAGCTGGCTAGCTTGTTGTTAGCCGCGGACAGATCTGGTGCAGACAGGTTTTTGCGCTGCAGATGCAGCTCCTCTTGTTTTCAAGTCATTGTTCACGGGCGGAAAGTTGGATCGTGTAAAAAGGGAGTGTGAAGACCATGTAGCTTCAGGACGGAGCTGATCATGTACTGCGATTAAACGCTGCTGTAAATTATGAATTTAAATCAGTAACGCTGGATCGTTAACATAGTGTTCAGACTTAATGCATTTTATCTCCAATGACCTCATCAGTTCTGTTATAAAACGTGTATTTATCAGTTGTATAGTGTAATAACTGTTTGTTGACAAAGAGAGAATCAGTTTGAATCTACAAACATGGATAAGAAATCATTTGATATCGTCTTGGACGAGATAAGAAAGGTAAGCAGTGTCTATTCCCGAACTGTCTGTCTGATGTCAGATGTAAAAATCGCCTTTGGTAATTTCTCGTGTGTTTCAGTGCGTCCTGACCGACCAGAGGATCAAGGCTATAGAGCAGGTGCACGGCTATTTCTCAAGTGAGCAGGTAACTGTCCAAACATGCATCGTGCTCACCACATGTTGTGTTCTACCACACAGGATAAACGTGGTTCCCACAGATTTGTAAGCAAACAGTTGAATGATACTCTCAAAGTTCATCCATGTGCTTCATATTAGGACCTGATGATAGTCCTTGATTTCTTCTTGACTTGCTCTAAGAACTAATGTACACGAGTAGATTTTAACATTGAATTCTTGTGTGTTGGCACACTTAAAGGTCCGGTGTGTAGAATTTAGTTGCATCTAGTGGACTAAACACTGCACTGCAATCTCCTCACATCACTCTAACCTTCTTAGTATAAAGGAGAAACAACACTTTAAGGACCCTGTTTAGAGTCACAGTTTGTTTTTTCTGTTCTGGGCTACTGTAGAAACACGGTGTTTCAATATGGCGGCCTCCATGAAAGAGGACCCGCTCCCACTGTAGATATAAAAGAATCATTTTTAAGTAACCTAAACAAAAAGATTATTTTCAGGTGATTATACATGCATGAAAACATAGTTCTGTATATTATATTCCAAGTCTGCCTCATTCTGAAAATAAAGGCCCCAAATCTTTTAATAGTGAGTGTAATAACACAAATGTTGTTAGATCTAACACATATAAGGATAAATGCATACTTGAAAATGTTGTTTTCATGTCAAACAAATGTACAGTTACAACTTAACAGAGGAAGAGTCACATGGTGTTGAAATATTTTTTTCATCCATAAAGATGGTATTCAAAATTGCTTTGTGATAGATAGATAGATAGATAGATAGATAGATAGATAGATAGATAGATAGATAGATAGAAAATATATAAAGATATTCATAAACTCTGTACAGTAACAAACAAATGTGCATTATGCAAGTTTAGTCAGTGCCCGTTATGTATTAATGTCCATATCCAAATATCAACTGTCACAGAATGAGATTCGTCTCCCTGCACAGAAGTCATCATAAAGTAATTTATGGCATGAATGACTTCCTGTCGCGGCCCTTTGTACAGTGGAGCTGCAGGAGTCTCCGGCTGAATCTTCTCTGCTGCTCCATCAGGAGGTCATGTAGGGGATGTTAACTGTTGTCCACAATACTGAGAAGTTTGTGGAGGATCCTTCTCTCTACAACCAGCTCCAGGGGCTCCTGAGCAGTCCCCAGCAGAGAGTCAGCCTTCTTAATTAGTTTATTCAGTTTCTGAGTGTCGCTGGCTCTGAGGCTGCTGCAAAGAAAACTGCATGTGCAACAACATCTTGCTGCACACATTAAAGGACCTGAGCTGCCACCAGAAGTAGAGTCTGCTCTGTCCCCTGCACACCCAAGTACCTGTAGTCCTCCACCACCTCCACCTCTTTGTGCTCAGGTTAGATCCAGTCCTCCTGAAGTTAATGTAAGTTGTAACACTGTCTTGCATGTCTGCAGGTGATGGAGATACTGAAGTACTTCTCATGGGCAGAGCCACAGATCAAAGCAGTCAAAGCTCTGCAGCATGTGAGTAACAGTTTGAAATAATCAAGGCAGTTCATGGTTTGCATGAATAAATATATTCATACATTTATATTTAGCAAAAATAATATAAAAGAAAAGATATAAAAGATAAAAGCAACTACAAGACCAATATTTGTGAACAATGTATTATTTGTGTTGAACTGCCACCTTTCTCTGTCGTCGTTATGTTGGTAATGTGTTATTTAAACATGTTTTTCACTCTCCTGCTCTTAGAAAATGGTTGCAATCCCTACAACAAAAGTAGCAAATATCCTGAATTGCTTCACCTTCTCCAAGGACAGACTGATCGTCCTGGAACTAATAGCTCTGTGAGTACATTTTTAAAACATGAAGTCAAATGTTATGCTGTAATATCAACCTGTTTGGTTCAGTCAGTCGTGAAATTGTTAAATTCATTGGGGTACTCACTTTAATTTTTGGATCTCTGTTCTCATACAGGAACATTTCAGATGCCCAAAATTATCGTCCTGTGGAGGATCTGTTTCGCATACATTTGTCTGAGAAGAAGCGGGCTCGCAGGATACTGGAGCAGGTAAGTTCACCTTTACAAATTCCAGTTATCAACAGCTATACATTGTTATGAAGAGACCTCATGGAGTCCCTTCGGTAAACATAAAATCCCAGGAAACAACTGTTGCCCAGTGAGATCATAGGGATGGGCAACTGAAGCAATTTAAATTTAATCTTTTAAAATGTTGGGCTGCATGTGTTAATGGATTATGTTTGACATCCCTAATAATTAGAATATCTTTAAGGCATGACACGCACGCACAAAATGTTTGAAATATTACAACTTTCTGTCTCACTAGGTGTGTAAGGTTGGCTGCAAGGCTCCTATAGCCATGATCTCCTCCTGCGGTATAATACCAGGAAATCCATACCCCAAAGGCAGACCCAGCCTGGTCAGCGGCACATTCCCTGTAAGTATGTGCAGGCCAACCTGTTCCACCTCTATGTCTCAGGATAGTCTAAAACTTTAATGTCCCGGAGTTACAGACAATAATCCAACTCAGTTACACACAAATATATCTACTACACGGTCACCATGAAAGAGAAACATTTTTTACATTATGTAAATGTAATATTTATACAGTTTAATTACTGCTGATTACTCAATAGCAGACAGATAGCTATTGAATGAATTCTAAGTAGACAGCACATGTGTGTCATCTCTGAGAGATTTTTCTTTCTCTGCTCAAAAAATGGCTTTTTTAAAATGTTGTTTCTAATCTCAGGGAATCCCTCCGGTGAAGAAAGAAGGCGAGAAGAAAGAGGACGCTTCGAACAGCATGGAGGGGAAAGGAATAGCTTCTCGGATCACCGGACCATTCAAACCTGTAAGCACTAGACTGGATAGATCACTGACCGGGATGATGTAACAGTGCCATGACTGAGTGACAAGGCCTCACATGACTAATTATGTTACCTACCCATGATAATGATGTCAAGATAGACCAGGGCGAGAGCACTAAATGGACTGCAGTACAGACAGCTGAGGGTGTAAACGGACTAATGGAAACACACACACACACACACCATTTCATGTAAAACATGGAAATAGACTACGTACACAGTGCTCCAAAATGTTCTGGTGACTCATGAGGTTATGAGAGATGCTTGCTTTTGGGTATTCATTCAAATCTTCCATTATTTGACTAGTATTTCTTTATGCTAATACAAACACTATTGTACTGTGTGCTGCAGATAATGCCTCATTGTTTGGCTTTTAAATGACCATACAGAGGATGTTTTATAACTGTCTGTCTTTTCCCTTTTAAGTTTCCTTCAACCTACAACCCTCACCGGCCCGTGCCCTACCCTATACCACCGTGCCGACCCCATGCTACCATCGCACCAAGTAAGAACAACCCACTTACACACTTATCTTCACAGTAACATTCCCTGCCCTGTACAGTTAACACTGTAGTGACAAGGTAACAGCTATAGAGGAATTAATAATTACTCTTTGAGTGGTTTTACGAATAGTTAGGCATGATTTTTGTTTCCATCTGGGACTGATTGAGGTTTAATCAGTGGTGGGGTGATTCTTAACATTTGTGTGTGTGCGTGCGTGCGTGTGTGGGAAAGAAGCCTGGTGGACACTGTTAATATTTGCAACTGCTACTCAGGTGCATACAACAACGCAGGCCTTGTTTCTGTGGGAGGGGTTATAACAGCCAACGTGCCCCCTCCCCCCTACAACTCCACCCACAAAGTAGCAGGTACGAATCGAGCGTGCGCGTGGGCGCGTATGTGTGTGCGTGAGCGTGTGGCAGCTCAGCAACTCAAAAGCTTGCCGCCTAACTACCTGGCATGCTGCTTTCTTGCACCTCTCGAGCTTTTGAAAACCTTTATCAGGTGAAGAATGTGCTTCTTACTTGTGTCAGAGTACACTGAGTGACCAGAAAAATAATACAGCCTCCCCAATACAACAGCTGTGTATTGGATTCCTGATGGCAGTTCAAGTCTGTGGTCATTCTGAGGGAAGTATTTGATTCATTTGATTCCATTTTTATCAGCCAATTACAGTCACAGCCAATAACGTGTGCTTTTACAGGGCATACGATTGAAGTACGACGTGCTGGTACTTCTGTTTTCTGGTCAGTCATTGTAGAAGTATGTTTTGGTGAATTGTGAGGATGGTTGGGCTGGGAATAGCTTCAAACTAATGCCATTAATCTTTTGTTTTCTCTCTGGAATCACGCTGTGTGCTGGCATTTAACACGCATCGCTCACGTAACTTATTTTTTGAACGCATAGTCTCATCAGTTTTCACAGTTGAAATACATCTTTTAGGGCCTTTGGGGAGATAACGTGCACAAAAGAAGTCTCATTAAATTGACAAATGTCCAAAGCAGTCTTGAGATCAGGACGGTGTGCGAGTTATTAAAACATTTCCCCAAAGGTGAGAAGAAGACATATTCCATTGTGTAATGAGCTGCACGCAAGGATGCTCTCTGGCTATTCCTCCTTGCTGTGTCTCCTGTTTGTTTAGTTTTTTTTTAGATGTGAGTGGATCTCTTCTTCTACAATAGTTTGTTGGGTTTTAACCTCTCCTGTCTGTGTCCTGGAATGAAATTTGTTGTGAACAATAACACTACTGATCAGAGAAAACAATCTGTGTGTAACTCTGTGGTACTGTTTCATTGTCACGCCATCTCAGGTAATAGTCATGCTCTTTTTCTGCCTCTAGGTTACGCCAAACCAAGCAATCTGCAGAACACCACACCTGGAGTCAACAGCGGACCCCTCCTCATACCTCACGGGTCCACACCTTCTACCCCTGCCCCCCCACAGGCCTCTCCCGCCCAGCCAACTCCCACGACCCCTATCACACCAGTTTTCCCCGGCATGGTGCCCTCTCACAACCCTAATGCCCCCTCTCCCTCCCCTGCTCCATCTCCATCTGTGATCAAAGCAGGCCCACAAACCCCTAGTGGCCACGTTACACCTACACCCTCATCTGTCATTAAAGCCCACACCCCTTCAGGCACCCCCTGTGGAACTCCTGTCCCCGGTAGTTTCTCTTCTTCACCCTTCCATGCCGTTTCCCGACCAGGCACCCCCGCTACCTCCCGCAGTGGCCAAGACCCTTTATGTCAGACAAACTCCATGGGAAATCAGCAGAAGATTTATTCCACAGACCACCAGTCAGGATCCACCCACCCTGGCATACACCCACAAGCAGGTAACCCTTCTGGGTCTGTGATCCGAAGTTATACCCCCTCTGGACCACCACCTCTCACTCCTGGATCATCCACTCCAGTTATTCCGAGCTGTTCCACCCCAGGTCTGAGCCCCAAACCCTCCCCAGTTCATTCTGCACAGGTTCAGGCTGCCATGGCCGCGGCTGGAGTCCTCAATAGACATGGTGGGGGCAGTAACAGTGGCAGTAACAGCCCTGTTCCCTCTGCTTTCAAGGGCACCTCTCGCTCAGGCACGCCGTGTGTTAGCTCTCTGGTGGTGCAGGGTTCTGCGCAGGCTGCCCTGGCACGTTCCTTCGCTCTGTCACACCCTTCAGGTTCTCCTCAAGTCTCTCTCTCCAGTCCTGTCGCTCTCAGCGGCCTCCAAGCTCTGTCCTCCAGCCCAGCTCCCTCTCATTATCCCGGCCTGTCCACCTTCCCCGCCCTTTCTTCCTCTCTCCCTCAGCCTAGCATCCCTGCATCCATGGCCACAATGCCTCCCACCAGCAACATTTCTAACCACCCACCAACCTCCATCTACCAAGGCCTGGCTCACAGCGCTGCTCCAAGTGCAGCCTCCCCTTTCGGTCTGGGCCTCACTTCTGCCCCCTCTATATTCCCAGGCCTTCCACCTGGCCCTAGCCCTACTGGCTTCCCAGGATTGGGGGTCTCAGGAGGGCACGGCGCTGGAAGCCCCGTGTTGTCGTCTTTCATGGGACTGCCAGGGGCCACGCCATCTTCAGTGGCATCGGTGGCGCCGCTGCAGGCAGTAGCTGCAGCTGCGGCGGCCGCGGCTGGAGTTCCGTCTTCGTCGCCAGTTTTGCCAGGCTTTGCATCTGCTTTCAGTTCCAGCTTCCAGCCTGGGTATGTGAGCTTTGGACATTTGTACTGCCCAGTTTACAGAAGCCATGTAATATGAATATTCTAAAATCTAAATCTAAAATCTTTAATCTACATGACTCTATTCTTAATAACCATGTGGTTAGTAGTCAGGATTGCTTCTGGGTTAACTGGAACATGTGACACTGATTAGAATGTCTTTATAACTCACGTCCATTGATTTTCCACTTGGTGTTTTATGTGCTAAGTGGAAACACTGCACTTACAAAGTGCAACGTCCACCTGTACTCCTCTGGAGTGTCAGGCCGAGACTTTCCAGCCATATATTCATCATGTTATCTTGTGTTGCAAGCGCACGCCTCACCTTTGATTGACATTTCACACACCCAAGAGAAGTGCAAGAGCAAGCAAGTTATACTTACTAACCTTATATAGGGAATATATAAGCTATATACAAATAAGATGAGGGACAGATCCAATCATACAGCACCTTTATATTCGTATTTTGCTCCTAGTTTTATACGATGTGATAAGAAGGTGAGTCGAAGTCACAATTCATTCATCCTTTTGTGTATTCATCTCAAATATCAGTACATTATACTGTATACTCACACCATGCACACAGACTTAAATACATTTGTAGGGACGTCAGAGCAGTTAACAGCTTATTGTCAGGTTTTGTACTGATTCAACACACGTGATATAACATGTAATTAGTGATCTGTAGAGGTGCTGGCAGACAGATTTAGTTTCCACTGGACAGAGACAGGCGAGCTTTTTCCCGCTTCCAGTTTTTATGCTTAGAATAGCTAACCGGATGCTCTAAGCCTTGTATTTATGAGAGTGACATTGACCTTTTCAACTTACGCTTAGTCATATATGTTTCCCATTAAGCGATTCACTGAATGGACAACAAAAAAAAATAGCTATTACTAGTGACCTAAATATGTTCCTGGTTTCCATCTAGCAGGATGTGTGTAGGTAACGTTAAGTACTGTGTTGTAATTAACCGACAGCAGTGGAGATGAGCGCTTGTTCAGGCTCAGATTTTATCACAGTAAATAGAAAACGAGAGTACGTACAGCATGGTGTGGAATAGTGAAACTGTATAATTAATTGAATGTTGTGTGAATGTTCTGTGTGTTACAGGTTGAGCAGTGGACTCCAGGCTCCGGGAAGTAGTGGGTTCCCCAGCTTGCTGTCCTTCCCTGGGGTGCCAGGCTTCTCTCCCTCTGCCTCCCCTGCTGGCCCGCTTAGTGGCCTCCACAACCCAACTATGCCGTCTGCCCTCCTGCAGGTATGCACACACATACACACACACGCACGTGCACGCACGCACCGCACGCGTACATTCAAAAGGTATTTGAATGTCTGTTTGATAAAGCCTTCCCGCTACAGAAACACCATTCTTCTTTGTCTTGTTGCAGGCTCATCCCACATCTGCTTTGGAGAGCTTTACTCCTCAGCCTAACAGCTTCACCAACTATGCTCCAGCCCCAGGAAACCCCTTCCCTCTCCAACCAGGCCTGCACCGCAGTTGGGTTGGCAGTGAATCCCACAACACACTTTAAAAAAGAGAGCACACTTACGTGCTGACCCTTATCGTACCCTGCCCTACCCCTCAGCGGTGAACCCTGAGGAGCACAGGGCAGATAGGAGAGGTAATCTATTGTGTATGTTACAGACAGAGTGACTCATCACTGCGAGGAACACTACTGTAAAAAGCAGTTCAAATCATGTGTGGGAGATGGCGTGTGTCACCCATTATTCATAGTGAGCGGTTGTAAATATGAGTCGTCAAAGTTGTTAGGTTTTACAAGTAGACTGTGACTGGTTTTAATGTTAGCTGGACTTGGCTGTTTTTAATCAAGTTTATCAACATTTATTAGTGAATAATGAATTATAGAAACATTGAACGATGTACATGATATCATGTAATGACTCCACAGTATCTTATGTAGTATTTCATGTCCAGTCTCAGTGGAAAGGACATGCTGACGATACTAATAAATTGTCCTGAATTGAATATTGTATTATGACATGAAAACGAGGCGGTTTATTGAGCTCCTACGGCGCAGACGTATTTTGAAGCGGGCACACCGTGAATATTTTTTTATTTTTGTGCTGCGCAAGGGCGCTTATGTAACACAAACATGGTGTTATTTTCAGTGAACACACTTTTATTTTGTATGTTTATAGTTGACAGATGTCACCCTGCTCGTACTGTTACTTCACTATTTGAACAAATGTACTGTATGCAGATGTCGCAGAGAACAACCTGAAGCATTTGTCGATGTGAGGATGTCTGCATTCTGCAGTGACGTTTGCAACCTGGTGAAAACTGTAATTTGACTTCATTTACTGTACCCCTCATACTCAGAAGGTTATTGTTTGAGAGTAATAGACATGTTTGTTACACTGTGTTGTTTTTTCTGTTTGACCTTTTTTTTTGTATGTGCACCTGTTTTGACATTATTTTGTCAGTAAACTGCTGGTTACTGTAGCTGTCGCTGTATCTCTGTTCTGTGCGTTACCATGGCGATCAGGAAAGCCCCTCAGTTAAAAGTACAGAAGGCGGGCGAAATAATGCAAACACCACATGACACTTCAACTCACAATTACACAGACAGCTAGACATGCCGAGCCTGTAGTTAGAGGGCTTTTAAATAGATGGAACGACCATCACCTACTTTTTTTTTTTTTAAAAATACCTTGAGATCTAAAAGAGTCTGATAAAATAAATAAAATGTTCTGTAGGTTAAAAAAGCTCAAGACAAAAAAAAATCTAAAAAATGAAGGCTTATGATCAGAGAAAGTTCAATAGGCTGTAGTCGTCTACATCAATTGATATTAAAATATAAATATATTGCCTATTTTCTGTTATTTTATCAAACCTTCAGTGTTCTAATGGTTTTAAAGCCTGCTTACAGTCCATTCAGTGCTCTACGTGGTGATAAATATTACACAACACACGGGCGATGCTATCAGTCACAAGACCTCCAGCACCTTGTGACAATTTCCAATCTTCAGTTTTTTCCATTCTATCCACAGTTTGATTACTTTTATGTTTCTGCTCAACCAAACCTATGCAGTTAGCATCAGTGCCATGTTTTTTTTCATTGTGCCTTCGAAAAAAAAGTTCCTTAAAAAACTTAAACGGTGATTGATTTAATTTGAAGGTGCATTTAATTTAAAAAATATATAGTTTAGTTTTTCTTCAACATCCTACCAAACCCTTCCATTCATATCATTTTTATCATTCCAGTCAGTCATGTTAAGAATGAGCTTAATGAACTTCCCATTTCTTGCAGAGGAAACTAATGTCATAAATGCAACAGTCCGTGTTCCTGTATTACCACAATGGGTGTAGTGACAGAATGTTGGATTTCCCCTGCCTGCTCTTCCTTTTCTTTTGTTGTGGTTATGAAATAGGTTGGTGAAATGAGTATTTACTTTTATTCATTTCTGCCAACACCATAAACTATTGATACCCACAAAAGGTTCTCCACAAACAGATTATTAAACAAGTAAACTGGATGCAGTCACATTAGCTCATTTTAGGCTTTGAAATAGATCTTCAGAGAAAGTTCCTCAGAAATTATTTACTTATTATTTATTATGTTGGAACAGGTTAGATTCACTATTTAAGCCCCCATCAGATAATCTCTGAATGGCAGCTGCTAGCATATGCATTTAGTATATGGTTATTATATATGACTAGTATTTTCTGTGTACATGTTAGCGATGTGATAATTTCACTGTGTTGATGATCAACGATCATCTCGGAGTTGGAGCCACACCTACACTTTCTTCCTGCAGCATTGCCGCTTTAAAAGGCTGGGTAACTCCCTCCTGCCTAGATTCACTTCAACAAAGTCTGTCAACACACTTCCCCTCTCAGTTCTAACCAGCACATGGAAATGGAGGACCAAATGGAAAGCCAGAAGAGGAGAGGAATGAGCAAAGAAGATTTAATATGTAAGATAAACTACATTTCTTTCACTTTTCTTTTATTCTCAGCTTTCATGTCACATGACTGGAAAATATTAACAACAAGCTCTGTGTTGAATTACATCAGGATTGACTTCAGGCTTAAATCAACATTGTTGTTTACTCTTCAGTGAGTTCCATGTTTGATGGTGATACTGTCAGGTGTGTGAGCAGGAGTGTGTTATGTATGTCGTATACGCGTAGGAGCTTACCTGTTCAGGTGAAAAGCAGCCACAGGGACTGAGGGCAAAGTACGACTTCATCGCCATAGCGATAGAAATCACATGTCACAATTAGGACTCCCAAAAGCATGTGACCATGATTGCGTGCGTGTCTCCATGTATTTGTGTGTCAGTATCTGCTCTGTGAAGACATGTACAGGGGAACTGTCATGTTGAACAGGTGGCTTGTGTGTAAATGCTTTTTAATCTAGTCACTGATAAGGGCTTGTTTTCATGTCAGAGTCATTTCCAAGTCTTTGTTATGACCTTTTATTATGCTCAACCTGTTCACCGGTATCATGTGACATAGATGACTGTGTACACATCATTTATGTGCAATAAAATATCAATAAAGCAGTTATTGGGTACACAGATTCTGAAGAATGAATGAACAACCACTAATCATTTTTCAATGAAACCTATTCCAATGTAAACAATGAAGATTGGCACGGTCAGCAAAGTTATAACAGCCGAAGTGAATTTGCAAACCTTTGCTGCACATCACAGACCCCTGCAAACCTTTACAGGAAACCTGTAAAGGTTTGCAGGGGTCTTATGAAAGGTACTTTACAGGTTTGTGCAACGGTGAAATTTCCTTTGGTTCAACCGGAAACTGCACTTCCTGTGGTTTCACCTGTCGACAGAAAGAAAAACATTGTTTTCTTCTGATACTACAGCAATAAACATCAGAACCGAAGGTGAACAAGAAGCCAAGAGGCTTTGAGGCTCTTTGCAAATTCAAATCTAAATGGGATGTAATGGCTTTCTTGTGAAACACAAACAGATACAGAAGACCATAATGCAGCCATTAGAGCTGGAAACTATGACATTCGCACCAGCTTCCCACACTAAATGACTTTCTTTTATTGTCTGGGTGGTACTCCGCAGATCGTGTTGCATAAGTACAGCTTTACTGTTTGCACTGTGCGTGTGAGAGAGTCTCTGTGTGTTTAGTTTCTGTTTTAGATCTAAGCTATGTTGTGATTACAGAATATGAAATACTTTGGTTAACAGCTTGTCAAAGGTAACAGGTTCATAATGAGCTGATGTGCGCTGCAGTGGAGGCTTTCTTTAAGGTCTCCTGTCTTGTCACTTCCAAAAGGATCCTAAAAGTCATTTCAAACTGGTCAAAATGTGATCTTCTGGACTTTTATGGCACATTTCTGTTACACCCCAAATGTTTTTTTCTTCTAAATGCAAACGTGTGCTTCAGGTGTTTCTCTTACATCAAACACACTCAAACGTCTCTCTCTCTCTCTCTCTTTAGCTGAACGGACAGGCTCTTTGGGATGCATTGGTTGGTTCATTGTGATCCTCTCTGGCATCTTCACAATCGCCCTCTTCCCCATCACCATCTGGTTTTGTCTCAAAGTGAGTGAACTCGATAAAAGAACAAAAGTGGGTCGTAGAGCACGAACCACCACTACCGCTGTTGCACATTTGAATGTGAAACTAGCTGAGCTTGTTCTGTGGTCTTTGTGGCCGTGTTGCAGATTGTTCAGGAGTACGAGCGTGCTGTCATATTCAGACTGGGTCGGATCACAGACAGGAAAGCTAAAGGACCAGGTAAACACACCAACTATTGTCAGTTCTCTTGACGACCTGAATGAGGAAGTTATTTGTGTCTAAAAAAAATCTGATTTATTTTACTTTTTAAACCCAAAATTCTGTTCGTCCACAGGAATTTTCTTTATTTTGCCATGCACTGACTCTTTTGTGAAAGTGGACCTGAGGACAGTTTCATTTGACATCCCACCACAAGAGGTAGAACAACACGAGACCACCCGGGAAAATGTTTTTGGAACATTCTGAATCGATTCAGATCAAATCTGTGAACACGCACATGCAAACTCTCATGTATTTCTCTCATAGATCCTGACCAAGGACTCAGTTACAGTTAGTGTGGACGGTGTGGTGTACTTCCGGGTCAGCGATCCCATCGCCTCTGTGGCCAATGTGTCCAATGCTGACTTCTCCACCCGTTTGCTGGCTCAGACCACCCTCAGAAATGTGCTGGGTACTAAGAACCTGGCTGAGCTTTTGTCTGACCGTGAGGGCATTGCTCACAGCATGCAGGTACAGTTGTGATGTGATTTCAATAGATTTTTCAGGAGCTAGAATTATTTTTAATAATTAAAACTGATTCAAAAGGTCTGATCCATTTGGCATGAAGAGTTTAATCTACATTACCGTGATCTCTTTTTAAGACTCAAGCTTCTCTTTTGTTCACACATGATGTCTGCTGAAGGTTTCTCTCAAAGGCTTGTTTGGTTTGCAGACAGCTCTATGTTTGACTTTCATGTGTAGTATATATTAAGCTCTTCCTCTTTCTGTCTTTTGCAGTCCAACCTAGATGAAGCCACAGACAACTGGGGCATCAAGGTAGAGCGTGTGGAGATCAAAGATGTCAAGCTGCCACATCAGCTGCAGAGAGCCATGGCTGCAGAAGCAGAGGCTGCACGAGAGGCCCGAGCCAAGGTCAGGACGTGCAACATGACACATACAGTGCATGCATGTGCTGTTGTTTAACAATAATTTGCTGTAAAACACAATGTGCATGCACAAGCACGACTATTTTCAGGTGTTTACTTTCAGGCTGGTTACTGTACGCTATCCTAATTTCTCTCTTTCTTGATCTACATATTAGGTGATTGCAGCCGAAGGTGAGATGAACGCATCTCGTGCCCTGAAGGAGGCGTCCCTCGTGATCGCAGAGTCCCCGTCAGCCCTGCAGCTTCGCTACCTGCAGACCCTCAACACCATCGCAGCAGAGAAGAACTCCACCATCATCTTCCCCCTGCCAATCGATGTCCTGTCTCATTTCATGCGCAAGTGATCCCTCAGCCACTCCTCAGTTTGCTCCTCCATTAAAGCCGCTTTTAATTAAAACAGCCAGATGGGGTCATGTTACATTTCTATGGCTCCGTGTAAAATAAACTGCCAGGATGCATACGATGTATTGTTGTACTGTCGACATTTTTTCAGACTGATCGTAGGACAATGAGCTGTGATCAAGACAGGCCTGCTAACCAATGTGATCTTGATTAAACTTGTAGTCTGCATAATTTACATGTCTTTGATAAAATGGATGTATCTATAGTGTGTATAGCTTTGATACATTAAATACAAAATGCTGTTTCTCCTGTCTCGACTCTTGAATCTCTCGTTTGATTCATCACTGGACAGTTTTATGGGCGTCATGTCATGCTTTTGAATTCATTTTGAATTATTAAATTCTTCTGTCTACATTTACTACGATTTATTAAGATTCTACTCCTTATTCCTATTATTATTGTTGTTATTATTACTATATTTGCTATATATTACTGCAGTTTTTTTTATGTTTAGTTCCATTAAATGTCCAATGTGTAAGATATAGGAGTGTAATTTTTAGAGTGGAATCCAGTGTTCATTAGTACATTTTCATTAGTGAAAATATGAACCGTTCTGCTTTTGTTGTCTCAAAATGAGCCCTTTATAGCTACAGTGAGAGCGGGTCCTCTTCCATGGACTCTGCCATGTTAGACCACCATTTTTCTACAGTAGCCCAGAACAGACAAACCCAACACTTTGCTTTTTTTATGTGAATTTTGCAGCCAGAGTTTTTCCTACATGCTTAGAAGAAGAGAGTAAGGCATGAGAGATTCATTTGGTTACAATGTGAAACTTCACCTACCCACTGGACCTTTAAGATTATTTTTTCCTTATTACATATTTACTGACATTTTTTCCATAATCATAATTATTTATTACATGTTTATGTTCTTTTTAATAGAACAAATTGTAGGAGCTTATGGAAATACATTTAACTATGATTGACTATGAAAGATGATCCTGAATATCTACAGCATGCTGTTAACAAGGACAAGCACTTGTCTCCAGAATACATGTTGCAGAATTCAGGTTAACACACTTTGAATGGAGAGCGGGCCATAAGAAGTAATGTAAAAACAATGTACTACAAATAAAACTCTAGCATTCAAAACCTTATCATAAATAAATAATTATTATAAGCAAAATGTATATAGTATTTAAAGTAAGCGTACTGAGTGTGGAAAATGCTCCCTGACAGTGTTACACTATTATACCGTATATGGTGTTTTAAAATTAATATTAGTGCTGCATGTTACTGCTACTTCAATATAATACTTGAGTAAAAATACTTAGTTACATTCCACCACTGAGAAGGACTTACCTAAAATGAAACATGGACATCACGTGACTTTTCTTGAATATTTTTTAATACTGTGTTCTCCCCAAAAAGTACGAATGAAAGCATCAACATACTTCGTATACATTACATGTTGAACTATGTTCATTGCTCGTCCTCTATGGCCTCCTACGCTACAGTTACATTTTGACCATCACAGATGCAGAGAGGTAAAAGAAGAGGAAGGGGAGAGGAGAGAAACAGCAAAGACAGAAAAAAACATGCTTCTATTACTTTGTTGGTGCACTAACACACAACCAATGTTGTAAATGTATTTACATTCAAAACATACAATCAGTGCCAGAACAAACAAATTGCGGTAAACTTTATCTCTGGACCAAATCCACACGGGTTAAATGTATAGCTTACCTCCACGTATTTAAATTCTAGTGCTTAAAGTTGACAAGCCATGGAAACATTTGCTACAACAGCATTTAAACATCAACATGGGCGCTTCATTTCCTCATGAATTAGATCAATTACCCATGTCCGTTGTGGGGAGGCTCATCCAAGTGCTACATATTAAATGGCTGCTACATAGTGATCAGACGAGAGGTCCTTCTATATTCAACAAAAAAATCACATGAATGACTTGTATAAAATGCAGTCATTACATTTTTGACATTCAGCGCATAGTGAGACACAGATGTCCACAGGACACATCGAAGGGTCATTACAATACCAGTTCATAGTTTAGAAATCATAGTCCATTCAACGGTGAAATATTCATTTAAGATGAAATTGGTAACTTTGTACGCTGTCATTTGTAAACAATAGTTTTTGTTGCATTCTTGTAGACTGTATTTTTTGCACCTGACGTGACCTTTAGGAGGACCCTGAAGAATCATTCAATGACATAGGTGAACTGTAACCCTAAACATTTGAAAACACAGTGACTCTCTGACTTTCTGCAAATTCTTACAATTGATCGTTATGCAAAGACATTCTCAAAATCATCAGTGTAGGTACAAAATAAGTGAGGACTGAGATACATTTCTCAAATCCAATGCTGAACTTGACATTCTTTTGTTTAAGAGCATTTAACCCTGTGTTCGTATCGTACAAAACAATCTTGAAGATCCGTGAAAGACTCATTTTTTTACTTTTTCACAACCATCAAAAGTGCTGGTATCACAATTAAGGATCTACTTAAAAGTCTATTACTGAAAAAAACTGGCAACCCAGAATCGTCCTTCTTTACATGCTGGTAAAAGTTTTGATTTTACTCAACCTGTAAATTAACAGAAAAGTGACCAGGGGTGCTGCAAGGAATTTCAAGGCCTCCCGCCGCCACCCATGCATCTTCTTAACTTTAACAATATTACATTAGTCATTAACCTCTATTCCTATTAGCAATGTTGCTCTAACTGCCAACGCAGACTGACCCTCATCCCTTCTCACAGGCCTTGTTTATTTACAGCGGCTCATTTTTATGTGTCGTCTGAACGCCTTCAGCTTTGTTTCTCAATGCGCCAGTAAATCACTGAGATTACTCCGTATAATACTCCAGTTTTCTATGTTGACTTCTTCAAAGCCAGATGAAAGATTAAGACCCTGAGGGTAGGTTAGTCAGTAGAGTACAGTAGAGGAGGCAGCTATGACATACTGTATGCTATAAAATCATTTTTATATACCAAAGGTTGGTTTCTCTGTTGTATTTTATAGAAGTGGAAAATTATCTCGGGAAACATCTTGTAGAGTGTATAATGTTCTGTAGAGAAGCTATACAAAATTAAAATGGAAAGTATTTCTAATCTAAATTTAGAAAATAATTCCCTGAACAATATCTTCTTGCACACTGAGAACTCAGTGTCGCTTGCAAATAGTTTGAACGTAATACTTTATAAGGACAAAAAAGAGGAGGTTATTAAGAGGCTAACACAGGTTCAGAGGGGTGACGCTCATCTTTGTGACTCTGCTCACAAAGAGGTTAACAGAGGGTTAGCTTATAGAGCATTATTATATCAGACAGTCCTCTGAACACCACCTATGTGTGTGGGATGACAAGTAAAAAAAAGATCAGCTCTATATCTCCTGTCTCCTCATCACATATTCCACTTGCGTCCCATAGGTGATATTCTCAAAGTTACAAACACCATTCATCTCCATCACTCCTCAAGCTTAATAAATAGACAGACCACAGCAATAATAAGTTCCACATTAAGACTGGAAGACTTTCACAGTACATGCTTGCTTAAGAAGCAAAAAACATGTAACAAATAAATTAGATATGAACATCACATTTTAAAGAAATCACAACATTTAAAACAGATTCCTGTCGTCGGGTTTCCCCCTTAGCTTCGAGCTCCCTGGTAGCTGTGTGTTTGTGTTGTTGTTGTTGTTGTTGTTGTTGTTGTGGTTGTTGTTGTTGCTGCTGTTGAGCTGCAGACACAACAAACTGCACATTCCCGCTGAGGTAAATACAAAATGGCAGACGTAGTTTTTGCAAGTTGACCTGAGGGATCCCAAAAGTGAAGAGTAGCTTGTGTGGCGAGACGCTGTAGGAAGACCTGGCAAGGTTTGGACATTTATTAAGTCCTCTGTGTTTTGCAGGTTAAATGGCTGGGGTTCCAGGTAGGGTTGTCCCGCGTAAGTAAAACTATCAGCATTGAACTAATTACAAAATGTTAAATACGCCTCGAGGAGGCTGAAAAGCATGATTCTCTTTGATTTACAAACCAATTCTTTATCCAAAGTCCTTTATGAAATAAAATGTTGCTTGTTCTCTGCTGGTGAGACGGCAGGACAGAATATAAGGCGCTTTGTAAGGGATTTTTCCAGATGAAGAATAAAAAAAAAAAAACATTTCGGTGAATGCTGACTCAGTTCATGACTCAGAGTTGCAACTCATCTCTTAAAACAGAACTGACTATGTGAGAGAGAGTAGAGCTTATTTTATCAAGGACATGACCATGTTTTTATTTTTTTTAACCACACCAGAGTATTGTGTTCTGGTGACAACAGTGTGCTACTTTCCATCTGTACTGTTTCCGTCTGTGCAGGACTCGAGACTACCCATGCAGGGAGGTTTCACTTACATGTCGACACTATCTGTGTCACTATCATACAGTATATACAGTCTACATTTCCAGTCCACATACAAGTTGGAATTGAACTGCAGTCATCTGCATCCATTAAAATTTTTATCTGTGTTATTACTTCTTGTGTTGTGTTTCACATGATGGACGCCACCAGCTGTAGAGACTTGAGAACACACAGTTTGTCCTGTGATGACTGGAGACCATTTTCCTCCAACATGTAGCTCAATGTCATTCACATTCAAAAAGAAAAGGGAGGAGGAGAATGAAGCGAATGAAAGTGAATGTTAAGAAAAATAAAGAGAGAGAGAGAGTGATGTGAAGCTTATCTCTGCAAAGAGCTGAAACAAGCAGCAGAGTTACAGCGATTGGCTGACGCTCTGTGTGTGGGTGTGGCCGGGCCAGGGGAATAATTCTGATTGTTTGCTGCCCTGTGAGTGGGTGTGGCTGGTCCCGGGGAGAAATTTTGATTTGCGGCGGCTCTGTGGGACGGGGAGCAGTATTGAGCCTGCTGGGGACAGCCGTGGCAGTGAGTGGGGGAGTCGCAGCCTGCCACAGGTGAGGAGGACAAGAATGGGGATGAGGGCAAAGGTGAGGTGGAGAAAGAGCGGTGCAGCGGGGAGGAGGCGGGGGACATGAGGGGGCTGGTCTGGAGGCGCCACAGAAGCTCCTCATTGTTCCGACTCAGCCGCTTCTTCTCGGTGCTCTCCTTCTCGACGGACTCGTGGAGGTTGGCGTTCTCTTCTGACAGTTGCCTGCAGAGAACGCAGCACAGAGGAAGCTATCCTTAGCATAAAGCAGAGGCTATGTAGTGTTAACGTTCAAAAAGTCCACAGTGATGATGGTGATCATGAGTGAATGTGTCTTACCTGGACAGGGTTAGGTTCAATTGAATACGGGCTTTCAGATCTTCATTCTGTTGCTGCAGAACCTGGACCTTCTCCTCAAGGAACACGTTCTTTTGGGCCTGCTCAAAAGTAAAACAGAACCACGGAACAATATTTCATTCACCAGACATCATGATCAGTGTGCATGTGTGTGTTTGTGAGGAGGGAGGAGGTTGAGGTAGTTTATTTGAGCCTACCACTTTCTCCAGATCAGAGATCTTCTTCTCTTGCTGGTGTATCTGCTGGTTCTTCATTTCTACAACCTCCTTCAAGCTCTTCAGGTCTTCCTCGATGTGTTGGTATGGAGCCAGAGCATCCTGTTACAGACACACGTGCGCATTCACATTATATATTTGGATATCTATATTTCAAGTGACTCGTAGTTAATATTTGCTTTGGGATGTTGTAAACTCACAACTATCTGTTCATCTGTGCTCCTCCTCAAAGCCTCCTCAAAGCGTTTGGCTTTGTCCCTCAGACTCTGGTTTTGAAACGTGAGAGTATCCACTTGATCCTGCACAAGCATCCAAACATACGTGACATCAGTGTGCGTCAACCAAAAAAAATGAACTATTCAGTGTGTTTGTATTTGGAATAATACCTGTAGAGAAAGTCTGAGTTTCTCAAAATCCTCCTCGAGGAGCATCTTCTGCTGCTCATGGGCTTTCCTCAAGTCTGCACACAGATTCAGGAGCACAATAAAAACCAGACCTGATGTTGTTTCCTGCAGAGCTGGTGTCATATTGTTTGTTAAAGGAGATCTAAAATCATACCTCTCATGGTACGGGCATGCTCCTCATGCAGTGTTGCCATGGTGATGTTATGCATGTCTCTGAGCTCCTGAATGGCTGCTTGGTGGTTGACTGTCATCTCCTCTACCTGACACACCAACATACACAATGATGTCCTTTAAGCACTGACCAGACTTCATGTGTTGAGACACACACATCTCCCATAGTGCCTCTCTCTCTCTCACCTGTTCTTGTTGCTGAGTCCTCAGCTCCTCCATCTCTGACCGATGCTCCGTCCGCAGGTGTTCTGCCTCCGCAGAGTGACACTTCCTGAGCCCCTCCTCCACAGCAGCCAGCTCCGCCTCCTGCTGCAGCTGCAGCTCCTGCAGTTCTCGTTCAAATGCCACCTCCAGCGCCGTCTTTTCCCGATGGAGTCTCTCCCACCGCGCTGAGTTGAAGGCTGTGTATGACGCAGAGTGTTGATGTTGTTATTGCGTTACAGAGTGCTGAATATTCGAAGTTTGGCTGTATATTCATGACTATAGAAAGCTGGATCAGGATAAATTTAATTTCACTTTACTTGCTACATTAATTTATTACTATATATTATATATTACTAGATTAGTTAATTATGTGGAATGAGTTTCTCAGAATCTGGAAAATAAAGTTGAGTGAAAGGGTGCTCACTCAAACAAACAGGCCTTTTTCAAGAAGACGTTTTGACATAGTGATACAAAGTGTGTAAGAAATAAGTGCTTATGTTTGTATTCTGTTTAGCTGCTTCAGTTTCCAGGTCCTGCTATTGTGCATGCTGGCTCACTGTCATGGCTTACAGGTTAGACATTAGTAAAAGGGTTAGGGTTAGGTTTATTTGGTCAAATATTGGCTCTCACTCACCCATTTCCTCTCTGATCTTTTGTATTTCTGAGGTCAATTTCTTTTGATTTTCCTTTGTAGTTTTATTCTGAAATTAAAAAACAAACAACATTATGACATTATGGCTACGATTTCTACAATTATTACAGACATAAATGTGACATGAAACAGCTGCTGGATAATGTGACAAGACTAAGAACCTACAGCCGTGCTAGCAGCTCTATGAGGTTTATACTCCATACTTTAAACTCACTATACACTATACAATGGGGCTTTGAGCTAAATGCAAAATGTCATATTTAGCATGAGTAATGATTACTGATGATTAGTATGCCAACATTTGCTAATCAGCGAAGTACAGCAAACGCTGAAGGGAATGTGCTCACTCAGCAGTTTTTTTTCTCATTAATCAAAATTAATCAGCTAAAAGGCTAACGCTAAAAAAAGACCAAAGCAATGCTAGCTGGTTAAACAAAACTTTTTAAACATTTTTATCATGCACAATGATTCCTTTGAATTATTGTCCATCTCCCGCTAACACTAAAATAATAAAAGATAAGTGCCTGGGAAAAACACAATACTGTAGATGTGTCTCTGAATAATGAACATTCACAACTAAAAGCAAACACTATACTGTAGCTGTTGTGTCGGGTTGATGCCAGCAGGGGGAGCTCAAACCTACTCAAACTGGTCCAGACTTAAAGGCTTCCTGTCTCCTATATTGCCACTTCTGGCAAGTGATTGCAGCACTCAGATGGAGACCTTAAAGAAATCCCTTGACAGGCTGACAGCAGTACAGTTATAGCGCCTAAATCATTCCATCAGACACAGAGAGCTAGCTGATACCAGCTCAATGACACACTGAACTCTGGAGGACCTTTCCCACAGTCGCAATCACTCTCGCTTCTCATGCTTCTCATGGACCATGCTGTGAATCTCACCCCTCACGGTGTTAAACTCTGCATGTATTCTTGAGTTCACATGTGTGTGATGATCCAGGCTTTGAGTAAATGAAAAGGTTGAGTTGGTCAGTGGAGCTCGATGAGTAGCGGGGTAACATGTGCCATTTTGGGTTGATTGAAGACCAGGCACATCACTGCGTTCTGGATTATCTGAAAAGGTTTCACTGTGCGGGGTGGGTGGCCCGTCAGGAGAGTGTTACAGTAATGTATTTATGAGATGACTACAGCCTGAGTTGGGTAGCATGTTGAGTTAGGTATGGCCTGATTTTCTCTATGTTGTGAACGTGACACGATTAGAGAAGGTTAGTTGGTCATTAATCATCAATCATGACTCCTAGGCAAGACATAGGGACACTACAACTCTGTACAGCCAGGTGCTATAGTGCAGGAGGTCATTATATGATTATTCAAGTTGGCTACCTTGAGGCAGTAATGCTGAGTGGTGATAATGAAGGCTTCCAGACCCAAAGAAGTCTTCCTTAGTTCTTCTCTTAGAGCTCTGAGCTGCCTCTCCTGCTGCTCACAGCGTCCCTGCAGCCTCTGAACCTACGTGACAAAGAATGAAATGGAATTATGTAAAAAAAAAATAAAAAAAAATAGAACAACGCAGACTCCAAGTGGTACTGCAACTCACCTCCTCCCTTTGCTCCTCTTTTTCTTTTTCCTCTGCTTGCCTTTCTCTCTCTTTCTCTTGAGCCTCCTCTTTCTCTCTCTGCAGGCTCTCCTGCTGTTCCTGCTGCAGCCTCAGGGGGGCTACGCGGCGGGGTGACCCCGGGGGAGCTGACCCTCGCACTGCCGCTGCAGGCCTCTGCACAGACTGGACTGTAAGGAGAGAAAAAAGCAAACCTAGAAAACTGAATCAAGTTCAAAAATTAGTCTGCACGAGCATTTGTTTTTTTTAGGAAGAACACTGTGCAAATATTCAGTTATTATGTACAGTATGATATCTCCCATATGTCAATAATTAGTCATGTACTAAATCTCAGATCTAACCAGGACACATCTATCTATGATAATGGAATTGGTGAGTATTAAATCAGAGGAGATCTGACCTGACCTATTGCTAATGACTGTGTTCACATGATAAATGATAGTCGGTTAATTGAATCTTTTCTACAGAGGAAGCCTTGGGGTAATTCCTAGCTGGCGAGTCTGGCGATAGGCCATCATGATGAATGTGATCAGTATCAAGAAATGATTGAGCTACAGCTTGAAATAATATATAAACACTGTTACAGTGTACTACTATGAGTGTATTATTTGTATAGTGTATAAGTAACCCTGTTAATGATGAAGGTAATTTAAAGGCCAGACAAACACGCGACAGACGTTTTTCCTTGGGGGGTGGACAACAATTAAGCTGCAGTACAGGCAGTCAGATTAACCTGTGTGAGTCACCTTGTCATGTAGTGTGAACACATAACAGCCTGTGGAGATACACCGCATCAGAACACTGCATACCTGGATTCTTTTAAAATGTACCTTCTGCACGTTCACACACTATAAACGTCCACAGACGCAATATATACAGAATCACTGCAGCTCCACATCACCTTGCCTTAACCATATCATTCAGGCCTACTGGAGCATGAGGAGCCGTCTCCATGACAACGCGAGGCTGGGCTTGGGGTGCAGGGTCCCAGGTAATGAGTGAAAGATTGGTTAGAGGGAGGCAGGGGGAGGATAAAATGAGGGGAGTGCTGTCGGCCGAGTAAATGAGAGAAGAGAGCGGCGAGACAAAGAATCCAGTAAGAAGGGGGGAGAGGTGCCTGAAGGTGCTGAACGATTGTAATGGCGACGGCCGTTTAAGGCCAGTGTAGAGAAAAGATGTTCTTGCAAGTAGGGAATTTCTCTAAGCATAAAAAGGTTTTAAAAAAAGACAGGGGGGTCTTTTCTTCACATCTAATAACCTCAGCTTTGCTTTAAAACTGCAAATATCAGCAAATGTTTTAATGTTACATCTTCATCTGTGTCTCTGCCTTAAAGGCACATTAGGATTCTGGGTATTTGAAACCAACTCGAAGCCTTATGTAAATTATGCCTTCCTCTTTTTCAGGCACACACACGTAGACACACACTTCTGTAGGTTCTACCTGGGAGGCTTGAGGAGAGTTGAGTGAATACCAAATAAGTGTATGTGGCTGAGTGTGAAGGCAGCGTTCAGATGACAGCAGAGGGGTTGATGGAGGTGGAATAATGATGTGAAAAACAATGAGGAAAGGGAATGGCCTTGTGGGGTGCAGACACTAATGTGTGTGCAGGTGTGTGTGTGCGTTTGTGTGTGTTTCTGCTAGGTTGTGGTAAAAGGTGGTGAGGCTGTGTTATTAATAAGGTATATTTCATGATATTTTTACAGACACACTGTCCAGAACTGCTTCAAGAGTCAAGAGCAACAAACTGACAATATCTGTAAATCCCAGTAAATAAAAGCAAAGCTACAGTGCCGAGCCGAGAGAATCAGAGAGAAGAAGAAATGTTCTCATTTTTGTGTGTGCGTGTGTGTGTGGGAGGAGACAGGTTCAGCAAAAGATGCAGTAAAGAGAAGGGTGAACGGTAACAGCAGCACTTTGGTGGAAAATAATGAAGTGGGCAAAGAGAGAGAGGCATCGCCAGAGGAGATGTGTGTCAACTCTGCAAGGAAAGATGGTGAGTCCCTCCACAATCCTTCACAACATAGAAGAAAGTGCCAAGCATGATGAATCTTCTTTTGTTGCTGTGATATTTGAAATGGATGCAAGCTGCTTGAGTGTGAGCGGATAAAGAAGAGGAGCATTTGAAGGTTACATTAATGATGACTTTGTGGTAAGACCACATCTATAATACTTTATGATGCCACTCATAGTAAATTCATAATGCTTTATGACTACACTTATCAACACATGATGCTCCGTGATGCACTAACCCTATCAACAGTCATTAAACATTATATGTATGACTTATAATAAATTATAACTTTAAGTATCTTATGGATGCTCTTGACTAGTTATAAACTGTTCAATTCAGTTTTATTTATACGGCAACAGAAGTTATCTAATGACACTTTTCATATAGAGCATACATATTATAATATTATTTACAGAGGCTCACATTATGAATACACTCACTTATAGAAACGTCTCAACAACTGTATGTGTTATAATAGTCCATGCAGTGTCATAAGATAGTGTCATAGATTTATCATTATCATTGTTCATGTTAAAAACAGTGCGTATGTATGTGTATGTATTTCCATGCATTTAAATAAATGTATGCTGCGTCATAAGTGATTATTATGTAAAGGCAGAGAATTAAAAGTTAAATCTGTCTGCTTCAGGAATGAAACCATACATTTTAAACCTATATAATATATTCTAAGATAAAAAATATGCTTTATTTTCACTGAGGGATAAAAGCCACTGTGACACCCAAGATAACCCCCTACCATCAATAAAACATTATGACGGAGCATCATTTTTTATAGATCCATCAATATCTGCTTCACTTTAATTAACACATACAGTGATAACTTATGACACTGCATGGACTGTTATAGCACACTATGAGACCTTACTACAGTTGATTGTTGAGGTGTGTGTATAGGTGAGTATAGGTAGTCATAATGTGTTATAACTAGTCAAGTGTCACTGACATTGTTCATGTTATTAATTACTGTTGCGGGGTTCTCTAACCTCGTCTATTGTTGTGACTTTTCCAGCCCTGTGTGTGTGAGTGAGATTTTATTTTGCCCTTCAGTTGAACTCTGCACTGTCAGTAACTTTATGTTTTGTATGCTATGTTTTGGTACTCACCTGGGGACTGAGGTTTGGGAGGAACAACTGCCAGTCTCTTTGGGGATGATGGAAGAGAACGTGTCACCTCTGAACTCCGCTGAAACTCCTTCCTGCCGACTGTCAGGACACGGAAAGTGTTATTAGGCTTAATTTAACGAGAAAAAGCACACAGTGACATTTAGATAATATACGGCAAAGTAAATGTAGCAGTAACATGTTAAAAAGCCGATTTATATAACATGATGTCAGTCAGACTTCCTCACAGGTGTCAAACCAATGATCTCTGTTGACTCCTCACTCTCTCGTTTCCTTTTCCATTTCTGATTCTCTTAACTTCTTTCAGTCTTTCTGTTACCCTCCTGCTTTCATCTCCAGCTATCACCCCACTCCCCATGCCGTGTGGTATAACTATGTCCCAGAGGACTCTGGGTAAAAGAGAAGCAGAATATTCTGGGGGAGATGCACTCATCACTTCCCTGCTCTCCCTGACGTTACACACTTTGCAACCAAGATAGACAACAATCAGGAACTCGTGTCGCAGAGTCTGTGAGATGTGGGGGAGTAAAGAAAGTATCAATCAATCAGTTTTTCTACTCCATATTCACGTGACTGACAGAGAAACAACTGAGGCTGCTGAAAAAGTTCCATTTAGCAAAGTGTTTAGACTGCAGTGGTCATTGGTCTCCAATACTAACTAGTAGATTTAGAGAGCTAAGTTCCTAAACCATGTGTCCATTCAAAAACGTTGGCAATTCTCCTGGTGAGATTGTGGTTTGTTTATAATGTTTTTGTTTTTTTTGGAGTTGTTGTCTGACTATGACAGACCTGAATCATCAATACAAAAATAATTCACTAAACAATCACTAATAATTAAGTTAGCGTTGCTCTGCGTTTAACATTTGTAATATTTGACCTTGTGCTGCTGCATCTGTCAGACTGTCATCATGACTTTTATGTCAGTGTGATTTGGGTGAATATTCCAATATAACAACATGTAAACCTCCACAAGAAGTGATGCTAACATTTCCTAAATTCTTTTTTAATAGTCAGTGTTTTCAAATTATTTTGTGTTTCTTATATGAACATTGATACCAGAGTATATTTCAGAATATATTTCCTTCCTCCAAATCTTGAATGGAGATTAAATTATAAATATTTCTGAATGATAGAAATCATCACACAACATGAAGACAAAATAAAATAGCAGCCTTGTATTTGAATAATAAACTCTCATTTGGCATCATAAAAGAATGATAAACAATTTTTCTTTTATGAACCTGTGACCTGAAAACATAAATTACAGAACTCAAATGTTTGTGTTTAGCCGGCCAGTCAACAAGCCAAGTGAGATTATTTTATCCAAACTTGCGTTTCATTGGTTTGTGATGCTTCCTACTCAAGATTTCTTTTATTATGCAACACATTTTATTCATGTTTAATGTTTTATTTTTGACTTTGTTGCTCATTCAGTCGTAAATGTACCATTACCTGAATTAAAATTAAAATTATGGATTTGTCCTTTGACCATAATTGAACACCTTTGGCATAATGCAGGTACACAATGCAACAAAATATAAAACATATGTCTAGACATGTTAATGCAGAAATGTTATATTGTATATCTTTAAAAAGTGATATTATATGACAGATAGTAGCACATCTTAATGCCATCTTACTGTCTTACAGTTATATTTTCATACTTATTAAGACACACTGTAGAAATATGAGTGAAGTTTTATTTGATTTTTATTGAAGTGTTTTTTTTTGTTTGTTTTGTTTTGTGCTTTTGATTGAAGGTTTTTTTTTTTTGTTGTTGAACGTTTAATGTCTTTGTGGGGGAAACCTGAGCACCAGGAGAAAACCCACGCAGACACATGGAGGGGTAGAGGGAGGAACAGAGGGAAGGTGGAAAGAGAGAAGGAGGGAGGATAGACAAATGAAGGGGGGAGAAAGAGGGAGCTACTGCTGTCCAACAACCTGTAGCCTCCTCCACCTCAGTTTTGCTGTCACACTTGAATTCTGTTTCCTCATTTCTCATTTCTTCATTTCAACTCCTCTCTAACTGCTGTTCCTACTGGAGCAGGGAATTCTTCTTGTCCTCCACCAGTTTAAGTCTCTTCTCCCAGTCCTGTTCTTTCTGGACCAGGTACTTTTTCTCTTTTTCAAGCAGTTGTAGAGTCTTCTCACATTCCTGTTGTTTCTGAATCAACTCCACTCTGAATTTCTCCTCCAGAGCCTTGCGGTCTTCCATCCAATATTTGTGGCACTGGTTAAATTGAATTCTGCAGCTCCTCAGCTCATTTGTTGTCTCTGTGAGCTTCTGAGAGAGTCTGACTATCTCTTGTTCGTATTTCTTTTTCATTTTCAGCTGTTCTAGGATTTTCTTTTTATTCACCTTAATATGTGGAGGCTTGACCCACTTGTTCCGAGACAAGAAACCTTTCTTGTGGTTTTTCATTCTCAGACGGAGCTCCTCCAGTTTCTTTTTCATCTCCACCAACTGTTCCTCTGTAGCCTCATAACTCTGCTGTTTTGCGGCCAGCTCCTCTGTGAATTTCTCCTGCAGAGCATTGTTCTTAGTTTGCCAAGATTTGTCGCTTTGGAGAAATTCAGCTCTGGCCTCTGTGAGTCTGTGAGAGAGATCTTCATTGTCCTTCTGAAGAACTAGGACCTCATTGTCTCTCTGGTGAAGTTGTTGCTCCATCTGGTCTAACTTCTGCTGCAAGTCATTCTGCAGCAGAAGAACACTCTCCTGGAGTTTTTGTTTCTCTGACTCTAGTCTTGCAGCCATTTCATCTTTTTCCTGTTTGCTCAGGTGCTGGGTTCTATCTAGCTGTTTCTCGAGGGAGGAGATTTGTGTCTCAAGTGATACAATGGTCTCATAACTGTCCTCGTATACATCTTTAAACTCCCTCTCCCTGAGTTCCAGAAGTCCCTCTAGTCTATTTATTTGCCATTTAAGATGATCCAATATGTAGCTAAGCTTCCTCTTATTACGCAGTAAGTTTGACTTTTCCACTTCCAGTCGATTTACTTTACCCTGCAGACGCTCATTCCGCTGGTGAGCAGAGTCAAGGTCGCTTTGCAGATGGCGGACATGTGGATGAGGTCTTGAGTGGGCTTGAGGAGCAGAATCAACAAACTGAACACGCTGTGCTCGGACAGTCCTTGGATTTTGGCTTTGTTCCATTGTCTGTGATAGACTGATTGTTGCCTGTAATGGACTGTAGTTGTTTGGGATGGACTGTAGTTGTTTGGGATGGACTGTAGTTGTTTGGGATGTAGTTGTTTGGGATGGACTGAGTTGTCTAAAATCCTGGATCAAAGCTGGTTCTGTTTGATCCTTTGATGTTCAAAAAGTGGGAGGGGCTAATTGCACTGATTCCTGAAGTTCTTACTAATAATAATAATAATGATATAATAAAAACAAAAACAACAACAACAACAACAATAATAATAAAAACATAATAATAATGGTAATAGCAACACAATAGTAATAATAACAGTGATATTATCCACATGTGTACATACATATCCACACACATATACACATATACAGGTACATGTCTACACGCATACACATATACACACATAAAACACTTACATACCTACACAAGCCTATACACAAATATATCAAAGTCTGCTCACACTAATATACATATTCATACAAATGCACACACATTTGCATACATACATACAGATAGGGTCAGAAGGGAGAAAATTTAAAAAGAAAGAAAGAAAGAAAGAAAGAAAGAAAGAAAGAAAGAAAGAAAGAAAGAAAGAGAAAATATATAGAGAGAGTAGATGATAAAACTGTTGGTGAGATGAGAGATGAGTGAGTTGGTTACTGACTGTTCCTGCAGTTCATTTTTTTTTTTTTTCATTTTACGTGACCAGTAGTTGACCCTCTTCTGTAGGTTCAATCTGCTTGAAAGCCTTCTGGTTGAACAAAAGATGATATTCCAACAAGCAGCAACCTCTGTGGCTGTGAAATGAAGCCAATGCAGAAGTGCTAAAAACTAATGCCTCAGTTGACCACTTGTAGGCTGGCTACAGAACATTTCAGCCTCCATAAGTCCCCATGTTAAAATGGCCAACTTCACAGCAGAAATAAACATGTTTACAGCCTGGTACAAAAAACAGTTTTGGTCTCTATACTTGAAGTCTACTTTAAACAATCAGATTCACAAACTTACCAGGTGTTTAGCCTACATGAACAACAAAGACCAGAAGTCACACTAAAACTTTGATAAGACTTTGAAAAAGATTTTTAAAGACTAAAGTCAGACAAACATCTACAGACAATGGGTCAAAAGTCTAATCAAAACAGTCCGATTTTGTAAAGATTTTTTCTGCAGTCATTATTATTTGCAAGACTACAACTAGATTCATTTTGAGATTATTTCCCATCGTGCAACTGGTGGGAATTTACAACAAGAACAACTGTTGAAGAATGGAGCAGAAATAAAAGCAGCTTTTGGCCACGGCTGCTGCGATTTCTGTCCAAAAGAGAGGACACCTCTCGCTCACTCACCAACTCCGCCAGTTTCTCACTCTTTTTACAGTTCAGGAGAATTGGGTTCCCTCCATGTTTCTGGTGCTGGACAGTGCAACACGACTGAGAGTCTACAGGCATGTGAGCAGCTCGTGAGGCTGTATGTCTAAGGGGACAGCAGTGCTTGGGACAAATGTGTCTGTTTGATGGATAAGACGTGTGTGCATGTGTCTGACAAAACGTGAGCGCTGTATTGCGATAGAAACTGAACATATAGCACAGGGACAGGGATTCCTGTCAGGTACCGTACTTCTTCATCAATAATTTAGAGCACATTTAAAATCAGCTCAGGGCTACATAAACAGAGACTCACAGACACTACACTGTCTGCATACACTGACCTGGCTGGGGTGATACGTCTTCATTTTTGGAATATACAATTCGCACAATAACAATGACGGTAGAGTTCTGAGTCTTTTATTCAATCAGGGACTGTAAGACATGCAATAAGTGTGAGTGAGTGAAGTGTGATGCTGCAGGGCTTCTGGTGTTAATTTCCATACGTGAAAAATATAGCTGTGTGTGAAAAGCATCACTGCCGGTGCACTTCCTCACTTCTCATTAGCACCATCAACCAAGAACAGGTGAGACCCAACAAGTTCATCAACATTTATTAGCGGCACACTATGCTCAACATGCTAAACGTGTGGTGTTTTATGATACTTCAACATAGCTTTAAAAGCTAAAAGCTTCTTCTTGAGAAAAATAAACAGGAATATGCCGGAGTAAAGGCTACCATAGTTTTCTCGCTGTGTACATATATTTAACATTTGTACTGTATCTAGGAGAGCAAGAGCTTTCTCTTTTCAGACTACTTGCTATAACACCCGTTATTTACCACTGATATTCTGATGTTTTACAGAGCTGAATATTCCTGTGCTTCTGAATGCCAGTACACTGTACACCATGTATTAAATTGTTCACTACATATGTGACAACAGCATGTGATAACTGGACACAGTCTGTTGCTCATGAAACTCAGATTGCATATAAGGGCGAATGGACTGCCTGTTCCCTTCATCAATACATTTTCTAGCACAACGTGTAAAAAAACATTTTTCCCAACCAAAATTTAGTCCATGTATAAACTATTCTGAGCCAAGTCACAGGAAATTCTCATAAAATCTTTCCAGTTTTTCTTAAAAAAAAATCATACTTCATAAATCAAACTTCAACTGACCTCCAGGGGAGCTTCTTGGCTGGGCAGGCAGGTAGCGACGGGGCAGGGCTGGGGTGGAGGGCGGTTGGAGGCTGTTGCTGCGACATGGTGCCCCTCTTTGGTGATCTGTTGACGGAGGGCCAGTGGTCACTCTGTGAAGGGGGGGCTCCTCACTCACACTCAGGCCTGGAATACATAGATTTTGTCTGTGTTATTTCGTGTCGATATGTGAGGATACATCTTGAGAGTTCCCTGTCGAATTTGGAATATATCTGGTTTGAGGGTTTAGCCACACTTTAAGTTGTTCATTTTAATCTATTTTTCAAAATAAGACTTGATAAAATAACAATTTATAATTCAATGTGTGGGATTTATTCATTTACATTCATTATGCTGGCCACGAGGTGTGCAGGAAAAACTGGATGACTTTTATTTTCAGTCACCAAACAAAAATAACATGAACAAAGAAAAACCCTGAGTTATGGTGCTGCTCTTCACATGGGATACAAAAAACAAACCCCCCCAGTCCAGTCAATTCTCTCCCATTCCATCCCATATATACTCTGAGAAGCTGCATCTCCAGTTAAAACTGGCCTATCGTGGAACGGAGAGTCGACAATGTTAACAAGATAAAAAACATTATTTCCTGAATTGCTTGTACCAACAAAGTCTTATTGGATTCTTCAATGTATAAACAAACATACTGCACATTCAAAATAAAGCATTTAGATGCAGATTTTAACTTCATCATCATACATCAAATCAAAGTATCCACCTACTCAAACATCCCATAAAAGGGTAACTGTTGAGGCTTTTCACTACATTACATCATGTTTTTAATATGTTTTAGAAATAAACTTAACTCGTTGTTGACAACAATTCTGTGTGTCATTCATCTAATATTATGACTAAAAGTTAAACAAAGAAAACTGTGTGAGAGACTGGCCATTGTTCTTAATAAAGATGGCCTAGCAAACAATGAGGGAGTTGGTGATTCCTCACACCCTTACAGATGAAAAATGTCTAATACATTTTAAAATTCACCATTGTAAACTGCATAGATTTTGCACTGATACACTGAACTGAGATGGCTGTTTTTCTAAACAAATAACAAATAAACTTTAAAATACTAAAATGACATATATGTCATATGGCACCAATGTATCTGCAATAGGCCAATGTTAGGCTGATCAATATATTGGTCGGTAACTATAAAAACCATGTTAGGTGATACTTATTTTATATTAATATGGTTTAAATGTTTAACACTGAGAATAAAAATATGTTTTAAAAACAATGATCACAACTAGGTTAACTGGTTAACTGGCAACATGTTGGCAACATGATATGGCAGTTAAAACTCAACCTAGGAAAGGCCCACAACATGTGATATGTTGCTGGTGAAAAACGTGCATACAAAATAAAATATAACACTCAAGTCAAGTTGGAAGTATAAATGTTGAATACTTTCATCTAAACCTGCTATAACTTTTTTTTGCCCACTAAAAGGCAAAGCAAACAAGATGTCAACACAACGCTGCCATCATCTTTTAACCTGGATATATATCCTGCACACACACACACACACACACACACACACACACACATACAGACACCTCCACTCTTCATGAGCACACACATTCAGGAAAATACAATGCACACTCACACAGGAGTGCACTGATCATCGCTCATCCTGGCCTACGGTGCAGCTATAATCTATCAAATGACTAGTGGGTATTTACACACTTGCAAGCGAGCACTCTCACACACTTCATATATATTCAGCTCATCTCCTCATCTCCGATCAATAATGACACAACAGATTGCCTGCACTTATCCACCTTCTTCATGTGACGAGAGGGGATAAACAATCTGATGTAAAGCTGCCTGTGTGAAGCCGCAAGATTAACGTAGCACGACTTTCATTGCTCGGAGATCAGTCCATTTTGGAAAATGTGATGATAAAAACAAACAGAGAAACAGATGATGTAAGAAAATCTGATAGCAAGACTTCCTTTTGTCCCTCAGGAGCTCGAGATTAGAGTAGTGCACTGCAGGGAGCCTCATATTCAAAGGCAGCTTTGTGGTTGGTGTGGATTATTTCAGTATACAACCTCCCTGTGCATATACAGTGCAGAAACACTACACACACACACACACCAGTATTGTAAATAGTGAGCGGGAAGTTGGTTTGACATTGACTCGTGAGGTCGTTAAAAAAGGATCTGAAACCACCTCAGAGCAGACTATGAACTGATAGCCGATCAGTTTTTACATATTTCTTAGCATTATTTATTTAAAGGTGAATGTATAAAGGTGTACATATAACATAGCAAGCAGCACTGGTGCATGTATTACGGTAAATTCAATATTTCCAGCTAATTTACTTGCAGATTTATGGCACACAACACATAACCGTACTGTATATGTATGCATATAAACTCTATGGGTCTTTAGAGACTGGGGAACATAATTAGACCTACACACTGTAATTTATTCATTTTATTCAGTTAAGCCTTCAAGTTCCTTCTATTCCTCCATTCCTCTTGCAATTCCTCTAGTTCCTTTAGTGTCCTTGTTTTTCTAACGTTTCAGTACTTCTATGAGAGTTTTTGTTCATCATGCTTTGACACATCAACGTGCAGGTACAACTGAATAAATCTGAGATAGGGACCCATGACAAAATCCAGACCTCGTTGTTGTATAGTCGCATGCCAAACAGCCATTGCTTTTTCATACATCACTGGATAAATTTGTCTAATATTCATGGGTCTTTAGAGCATTACATATGCACATGCTTACATAGTACACAAGAATGTCTTGATCGATGATTTCTCACTACTGTGTGTACATGTTACATTTGTCATCCCAGACCTCCTCCAGGAGTTGATTAGTGAAGCTGTTTACATTATTTCCTCGTCATTAACCACTCAAAGGCACGGGCAGTGGATCGGGTGGGCATATGTTCTTGGTCTCTTTGTTCTGAATTACTACTGTCAGCGTCCTGTGTGTGGAGATTTGAACTGCATTTGTAAATAACAAACAAAATGCTCCAATTTTCCAGGTTGACATGGATGAACTGGCCGCTTGATACGAAAAGAGGCATGCTCATTAGTTATAGGTCAAGTATGTGCAAACAAATTCCCAGAGTGCAGAGCAGAGACGGGAAGAGTAAATGATGGCGTTCGGTATTCAGAGACACGAGACTGAAGAATGTTAAGAATGATAAAAAAGGAGAGTTAAATTTAGGGGCTTAGAGAAAGAGAGAAAAAGGGTTGAATTTCATTATCAGTAAAAGCAAGCTGATATGCATCGCTGATTGGCAAAGTGCCATCTGATGATGGATAACAGAGCGTGAGGAGGATAGGAAGAAGAAGAGGGAAGAGGCTGTCTGAATCAAGATGAAGCAAACAAAAGATGTGGATGTTGTGCTGATGGAGCCGGTGGCAAGTTTAGCGCACACGCGCTGTTCTCCAGGATGAAAAATACCAGTGATATTAAAAAGGGACCGCAAGCAAACAGGAACAGCTGAGAACAAAAGACAGCAGGTTTTTCCAGCTCAGTGGGAGGCCATTTTCCTAGAGCAGCATGCACCTCAAACAAAACTAATGCCAGAAGAATAACGCTGACTCTTACATCTCAGCACGAGGACTAAAGCAGAAACAGGCGCCCTTTTCATTCTCACCTTTTTATATAGAAAGAGGCAATGTAGCTGCATGTCACCAGTTTTAATTTGATTGTAAAACCTCGGCGGTGTTTCATTTCACTCTAGCAAAAACCCTTTGGTGCTTGTCTGCTGAGTCAGCACATTCACATTCTGCAAAAGAAACTCTCCTGCTGTCCTGAAGGATTTCATCATGGTGTCCGGGCTGATTACAGCACAAGCAAGTGCATACCCAGGTGCACAGCTTGCAGTGCTGACATGCCAAATAAATAGCTCTTATTCTTCAAAAACAGACAGCCCCTTGGGAAATACGTGAATACTTTAAATTGTATTGTATGCTTAAAAAAATCACCAGCAGCATCTGGTATGGATGGACTCATTGGCATTGTCAGGGCAGAGCTGATAAGCTTGGTGTTGGGTTTGATGGAGGAAAAGGGCATTTATGTAGTTCCCAATGATTTATTCATTGTTTTATCAGACAGAAGTATGGTTGTGCCATGTGCTCACCAAGTATTACCTATTGTGGCCATCCTCTACATAGAAGATGCTTGTTCAGAGGAGCAACACCCAGCCACTGGTTCAGATATGTGGACGTGACATGAGTCAAGATCAAGTCCCAGGAGATCCAAGATTTTGTAGTACACATCAACACAGTGAACAGTTCACACAAGAGGATGTTGCGAACACCAGCCTGCCTTTCTGGGACTGTACACATTAATGAAGACAGGATTGGGGTTTACAGAAAACACACCCACACAGACCAGTACCTACTCTTCGATTCTCACCACCCACTAGAACACAAGCTAGGTGGTACTGGAACCTTGCAACGGAGGCCTGATAAAGTGCCTACGAGTGGCCAAGCTCAAGAAAAGGAACACCAACACTTGAGGGAAGCACTCAAAGTTTGTGGATATCCCAAACGGACCTTTGGGAAAGTGGACACAAGAACCAGGAAAGACAAGACTATTGCTGATGAAGAAAAGAAGGATAGATGGAACAAATTCCTTATGTATCTGGCATATCAGAAAACCTCAGGGGATCTTTAACAAGCATAGAATCCTATTGTGTTCCCTGTGATTGTGATTGACAGAGATGCTAATTATATAATTTTTAGGTAAAATCTAAGGTAAAAACTGTGAGGAAAATGCAATGAGACAAATATGTGGAGTAGTAAAAGAATCAAATAACAGTAATTTCCTGAATTTTGAACTTGTTATTTGGAGGAACGCAAGTTTGTCTCTTGAATATAACCTTGGATATAACCTTCTAATTCAAATAAGTCGTATAAATTGGATATCATTTCCATATTAGATGTGAATATACCAACGTATGTGTGGATAAACAAGTGAAATAAATCAGTCCTTTGCAGAAAAGTTGAGCCTGTTTGGTTAGATGACACGTCCTCACAGACAGATGTCAGCTTCATTCAGTGCTGTCAACTAGAGGACACTGTGTGTAATTAAGCTTGAAGTTTGTATTCATCAGAGGCTGTGATTGGTCCTGTTTATTAATCGTTGCTTTCTGTCAGTCGTTTAAAACGACTGTCATTGTTCATCATATCAGTATGCACACGTCGTACTGTTTCCTGCTGCATCTATCTAAACATTTTGTCAAGGTGTATCTACGAGAAATGTTGAGCTTTAATTAGACTTTAAATTAGATTCTGGGTTGTAAGCTTATTTGTTGTTTAAAAGAAATCTTTATTCAGAAAATGTCCTAACAGCCATGAAACAGGACAGTACAGAACTGTGTGTTTCAAACAATTAATTCCTCTCAGCAAAAAAAAAACCCAAAGTACACAGCAGTGCATCTGCAGCAGCGTGTGTCAAAGTCAAGGTTAAAGCTGCATACATAAAGCACAAAGTAGACTGCAGACTAAGAGATAGATTAGATGATGACACTGGAGCTGACAGCAGCATCCACAGACCTCCTGTCCTCTGACAAGACCCAGATGTCAGAATATTAATAGTTCGACCCAACCAGAAGGACGTGAAGTATTTCTCCTCTGATGGTCAACAAGAGACAAACATTCCTCTATGGTTGTTTACGGAAACAAGTCAAAAGGCATCTGCAGGTCCTTCATTCCAACAGCTGTCAGAGTCTTTGACTCCAGCATGACTTTCCTCAGATTGATATTTCTTATTTATGAGTAATGGCTTGGAGATAAAGATTCTGTCTGGCTGCCCATAATCTGCTAGGCACAATAGCACAATATCCCTAACGTGAAAAGATTTATAGGAGAAGTACGAAAGTTATGAAAGAATTATGCCAGATGAGGAAAATAATGGGGAACATACAATTAGTGAAGGTTCTGGGATTGAAAAAGAGAGCAGCAGAGGGATGAATGGATGATGGTGACATCAGACAAACCCCAATGACAGCTTGAATCATTCCTGCTGAAGTGTAGTGCTGGCTATATGAAAAAACTCAGCTGCTGTGCCTTTCATACAGTTTCTTAGCATTTGTCTGCTGCCGCTGGGATTGCTATTGAAAACGGGTGAACTTCCTTTCACGTCACAATCTTTCTTCTGAATCCGCTTTTTAGAAACAGGTTTTCACACAAACACGACCTTTACAAAGTGTGTGAAGGTTACTGTAGTAAATTTAGCAGAGTGCACAGTCACCAAGGATTCTGGCATAACATTACGAAGCACTAAGAAAAACTCACCGCAGAAAATAAATAAAACATGAATTAACAAAAGCTCGCATTTAAAGCCACAGGCTGCATTGCATTTGTATTTGCATTACACTTTTTTGTATGTTATAAAACCAATATAAAAACTATCACTGTAGTTATTAAAATCATTCCCTGCAGCTATTGCACCTTTTACTTTCTTTGCCTGCAGATGGCAACAACGTCATGTTTACATTTATACATTTAAATTGTTGCTTTGCTTACTATCCTTCAATTCACGCAATAATCTGATGAAAATGAGGATTTGAGTTTTGTTTTTTGGTGTTTTTCTGTTACAATACACTTCAGTTGAAAACAAAAAGAGCACAAAATAAATGAACCAGAGCAAGATTTCATGGCCAATCCCTTTGGTATTGACATTTGGCTGACTTATATAAGATAAGACACCAAATACATCCCTCTAATGGCTTAATCCCACCAGGGATGTCTGTGACACGCTCAGGCTGTGCCGCAGCCACTGGAACTGATTGCAGCCGTTCTAGACAATGTCTGTGATTCCACAAGAAGCAGCTCTCCGCTCTGCTCCATGAATTTTAGATGGATGCCGCGTCAAGCAGTGCAGAGTGGATTGAGGTGACAGGAAGTCAGACACAGAAATGGCATAGAGAATCTGGTCAATTTTCACAATAAAACACCCTGTGCAGACTCCTGATTGACTAAATGAAAACTATTCAACTACGTAGCAACTTGCTCATGGTCGACGCAAATAAACCAAGGAAACATGATCAAATCTGAGTAAGTTAAAGTCTGGTTAGCGAAACGCTCCGCTTCTGAAGCGTTCCTTGTGTGGTATGAGGCTATGTTGAAGAACAGACCAAAACAGCATGATGGCTGCGGCGTCACAGTGCTGTGCTCAGTGGGATCCAGAAGTTCTAGTTCAGTTAAATCCTCATCTCACCTTAATACAACGTTATTGATGAAATCCTCTGACATAATATTTACAGATCTTTTTGGGACCAGCTAGTGTGAAAAGTCTATACGTGCTGTGGAGCAAAAAGTGATTTATTTCAGGGTTTCTGAGGAGGAGAGAGGATGAGGATCTTGCGATTTCAACTTCAACTTTTAACCCTTTACTAACGAAAACACAACACCTATAAATACACTAGAATTAGTATCTGGGTGAACTGAAGAGCAGGTTTACACCTTTATCTGACTTTAATGCTTCTGTTATCACGTTCCCAATGTTTGTGTCATCCTGGACCATCAGGTGAGCTCATAAACAGTGATTAACATGGAGCTGGATAAAATACGTTGGGAGTTTATCAGTTAATGAACAGGCCCATTGAGCCCATGCTCATGCTGCGGCTTCAATAAGCCTCTGCCATGTTAGCTTTTCTCTCCTCAGCTGTAGAATGGCAGCCATATCTAATTGGCCCATCTAATTTGCTGCTCTACTAGTGTGTGTGTTTGTGAATTTCTGTGCGCGCACATGCACCATGGAAACCATCTGTTCACAGTGAGCTAGCATGAGTCACAGACCAGATCTGAGCCATGGCATCTGGGGCATGGCATCAACTCTCGTCTCAGCGCCAATCCCTCCATTCTTCTCTCTTTCCGCTCGCATTTTTCCTCTCCCCTCCGCTCATTTTGACTCATTGAATTTTGCTCTTATCGTTGCACATCTCCTCCTTCATCTCTTCATCTCCCGTCAGCCCTCTTCTCAGTCTTCCCTTCCTTTCATTTGGTCTGATTTTCACCATTATGTCATTATCTCCCGAGGAGAAGACGGATAGAGGTGATAGCACTCTAATAACACAGAGTTTGTTTTGGCGATTGAGTTTCCATCATGGAGTCAGCGTGGCTCAAAGGCACAGGCTTCATCCGCCTCCTTCTGCTGGATTCTCCTATCAGCTAATGGAGTCTGTCAATCACATCCCCTTGATTTCTTACATGCACAAATACTCTTTTTCTAACACACACACACGCAAACACATGCACACACACATCCCTGAAAGCCCTTAGGGTATGTCAGCGACTGGGCTAAAGGGAGGATTGAGTTAATGGTTAATCGATGTCATATAGAGTAACCTATAGCACCCGCAGATGCACAGACAAACATATGCATACTTGCATGCACACTCTCATGCAAATAGGCGTTAAGAATCGATCAAGGCCATACCTAGCACTTTAGCTCAGTGTCACCTTGGTTACCTCAGTGAGGGTGTGTGAGTAATTGTGTGTTTCCATCTTAGGTCTCCTTAATCTGTGATTTGTTTCACAGTATACGTGGAAGGCTGTATGCTTACCTCCAGTGGTATCTAGCTGTACTGATAATGTTCGGTGTATTTCACCAGGTTTTTCTTGGGAATTTCTAGCCCAGTACATCCCATTTGGAATAATGGAATTTTCTATGAAAACTATTGTGTGTACAGCGGATTATCATGAGTAACCAGGATGTTTTCAGTGCTGTGAGCACCACAAACAAAATTCCATTTAATCCCATGTTATTGGGCCACAGGTAAAAAATCTCAGAAATTCATTTCTCATGACGATTTGCAAAGTTTACAATGAATAAATGATAAAATATGTTTTGTTTTAATGCCTGTGTAAATCATAGCATGTTCTCCGCAGCCATGCACAAGCACACATATACGGTACGCACATCTACACGTTACTCATTGATCAGAGCAGGCTGACAAGCTACAACAGCTGGGAGTTAAACTCCAGGGATACTTCCTCAAACCCACTTTATTGGAGTGCAGCAATCCTTTCCTCCCCATTGCTCTATTCCTTAATGATTTATCCTATCCGTATCATCCAGAGCCCTAATGGAGTCTGCTTTGCTTCCCGATCAATGGGGAAAACAAGCAACTGAGCCTGGCCTTTTTTCTCACTGTTATAGAAGGATGCTGGGATGCTGCTGTTCTCCAAAAAAAATGCTTGATGGAAAGATGTGTGGAAAGTCATCTGTCAGTCTGTCTGTTCTTTGATCTGTTGGAGCACAGCAAGAGGTGGCAAAGATCCCCAGGTGGAGGAAAATCAGGCACGCACTTCCTGTACTGACACACACTCATATGTGCATGTGTGTAAAAATAAACTATAGATGATAAGTCGATTAGAAGATTGTGTATCGACTCTCATGACTGCTACTTAACTTTTCTGTCCCCCGTCTGTATTTCACCGTCTTCCTGCGAATCATAACATCGGTCTACAAATGAGTTTGTGCAGTCAGTCAAAAACACACTCTAATATTTCACACTCTGCCGCAGGGTACGTGAGGCTTTCCAAAATGCAATTATTTTTTAAATGAATTGACAATAACCAACAATATCAAATAAGGAGACTCATATCATGCACTACACAAACATTTAAGGCTCTGATTATTTCAACGCACATGATTACACAGGGAACAATCTGAACTGTCAAATATATGATGACTGAATCCAGGTCCAGGAAGTTTTTAAAGCGTTTAACTTTAAACCTTTCCCCAAGAAAGTCTGGACCAAAACACATCCTGCAAGCCTCAGGTTAAAGCTCAACAAGTGTTCACACACTGCGAGAGAGAGAGCGATATCTACAGTACAGCTCACTTTAGTCTCTAAGGTTCAAATAGAGTGGAGAGTTCAAATACCTCACAGCTAAAGGTCACAAGCTCCACACAGAGTCTGAAGTAAACATACATTTTCCTGCTCCCCCATCCTGCATTACACACTCTTTCTCTCTCTCTCTCTCTCTCTCTCTCCCTCTCACACACACGCACACACACAAACTTCAAAGGCCCTTAATCTTTTCCCTCTCATGTCTATCATCCTTGATTCCATTTTGGTCTCCCGTGCCCTGAGCAGCAGCAGCAGGAAGAGGAACATTCTGCTGCTGGCACTACTTTTAAAACGTCAAGTCTTTTGGTTTGTGCTGGCAGGTGTTCCTGTGCTCAGTGTGTGTGTGTGTGTGTGTGTGTGTCTGTGTGAGTGTAGGTGTAATATAAAGAGTTTGCAGGTGATAGATTATTGGAGTAAATCTGCACATTAATGTCAGCTGCTGCTTAAATAGACAAATACGCTAAGAGTCACATGAAAGGTCCAGTGTGTCAGATTTAAGGGGCTCAATTTACAGAATATGGCAGAACATAAAACTATATTTGTATTATGTAGTTTACCCTTCACGCTATGAAGGAGAGGGTGAAGCAACTACACCTCTATATGCCACTAAATCTGTCACACTGGTCCTTTAGGTCTGATGTGTGTTGCTGAGGATGAACGTGTGATGTTTTGGTGCAGCAGCTTGAATCTCATTGATTCATAATATAAATATTAGCGGGGTAATTTATTTGGAAAAGATGGCACAAATGAAGTTATTATCTGGAGGAAAGGGAGGAGGAATTCAATACTGCTGATTACGTTGCATTTGTCTCCGACATCAAACCAAAGCAGAAATAGAAAAATCAAAATATGCATGGAAACAGTGTTTTTTGCCTCGTTACTGTTCTGCTATAGGCTGTTTTTTTTTGTTTTTTTCACATTTTGACTTCTCATATTTACTTTAGATGCTGGAAGGGAGTATAACTCTGAGAAACTGATTGCTATAGTGCCACGACATTTAAGATTTGTTGAAATTTTGTTTGAGGTAAGGCTTTAAAGTCGAGGAGGAGAGAAAAATGTGTTTTACAGAAAATCCAGTGTGACATTTGTGTCAGCATGTGCAGCTGGTTCATGTTTATGTATGCGAATACAGGGGAAAAAAATGTTTTTTTCTGGAACAACAAGCCTGCAAGGAACAATTCATTATGGACTAATCTTATTATTTCTTAACTGATTGTTGTTTGATGCCAAAAAGAGCAAAAATGCTTTGTGTGATCATCAATACAAAAACCCAAAATAGTCAGCTTAATATCATATAAAACAAAGAAAATTACATTTAAGAAGCTACATGTTTAATACTTTTACCTAGAAAATGATGTAAACATTTAAATGGCATGTATCAATATAGCACCTTTTTGATGCCTGGACCATTCAAAGTGATTTTACAACACATTCACACACTGATGGCAGAGGCTGCTATGCAAGGAGCCAAGTGCTCATCAGGAGCTGTACAACACTTCCTATCCAAAGCTCTCACACTGATACTAAGCTCACACACACACATTCACACACTGGCATCACAGCCATCACGAGCAATTTGGTGTTCAATATTTTGCTCAAGGACACTTCAACTGGACTGGGGAGCCAGAAATCAAACCAATTACTAGACGACCCGCTCTACCACCTAAGCCATTTAACTGATAATCAAAAAACTGCTGATTAATTTCCTGCTAATCTATAAATTGATCTAATTAATCTATCATTTCAGACAGATCATTTTAACTCTATTGCACACAAACGCACACACACACACACACACACAGGTCATGTTTAAAATGAACATGAGGTGAAGATTTGTACCAACTTCATGCAAGTTTAACGTGTTCCATAAAATGTATTCTGTTATCTGACTTCAGAAAGGCAGAATTGGTGTTTAGATTTGTTCACGCCTGATTGCTTTAGATTTGGTGACATTGTCAGTTAAAAAAATGATAACTGTGACAATGAAAATAAAATTGTTATAGAACAGTGCATTTGTTTCTAACTGTTATGGTTCATTTTTTTATTTTTAAAATGTTAGTATTGGACACCCTGTATTATATGATATAATTGATTATCTATAAACATGGGGGACTCGAGACTCAGACACTCATTTCGGTGTAGCTGAGGCTAATATAGTTCATAGGTTAAAACCAACGTAAGAGGACAAGAGTAGCGTAATGTAATTAACATAATTTTAATGCTTCTACACTGCCACAGATCCACACACACACACACACACACATGCAGACACACACTTGCACATAGGTGACAGAGTTGCTGACTAATGGTGGAAGTCATGTGAGCTCCAGTCCTCTGTGCATCTTTTCTAAATGCTGCTTGTGCACTTAAAAAGCTGTGTAGTCCACAGACTCCAGTCAGCCATGTAGCTTCACCTCCGCTTACACACTGCACCATCACATGTATTTTAAATCTGCTACCAGCTAACCTCTTTTCTACTGAGATTAGAAACTAAAATCAAAGTCTGAGCCACACAGTTTTGTGTGCTGTGAGTGCACAATGGAAAACCAAAGGATTTTTTTTTGCAGGTGCATTCAGATTTCCATTTGAGGAAAGTGAATAATTAAATTGTTGTTCTTGGATTATAATTGCAAGGTGCAGGTTTGCCTCTGAGCTTGTGATGAAAATGTGTGAGGAAATTATGAAATGGAAACGGTTTGAAGCACAAAACATGTTTTCTGCTGCTTCCCTTCTCTTCAGAGAACACACACAGATACTGCATGTATACTGTTTGAATGCATACTGCTTGTCCCTGCATGTCACCTACTTGCTTCTTGGCTCTTGACCTGTGATGTGTGGCAGCTAACGACCATCCTGGGATAATACTTGAAAGGACGTGAACATTTTACTGAGCTGACCTGCCTTGTGTAGGCTATTTATCCAAAAATATTAGTTTCACATCCAATCATATCCATTTTCCACAAAAGTGGAACTCCTAGTAAGATGATTTTTCCTTCATGTCCCACCCCAAACAGTTTGAGTCGAACCTACCACCTGTGTTTTTACTGAATTTAACTCTTTCCAACAATGAGAAACACATGTTGTTTAGTAGTTTCAAGTGACAACAGAGCCACTTTTCACGTTATCTTGCTAGACTTTAATGCACCTGCGATTTAAAATATGTTTTTAAAATAGTTTTAGAGTGAAATATGCACCACATGGTTCTGCAATTATCAAATGAAATTAGTACTACTTCATGTCTCCAAAACTTTGCAACCAAAGACTTTGGGGGAAAGCATGGTGATTCATTTTCTTGCTACTTTTCCATTTTATTGCTCCATAACCCTGACAGGCTGTGATATAGGAATTTAAACAGACAATCAATTATTCACACACACACACACACACACACACACACACACACACACACACACACACACACACACACACACACACACACACACACACACGAACGTCAGCCCACTTGGTCAACTGTTTGCTTGCAATACAATTAGAGCACTCATTGATTAAAGCCTTTCTTCTATAATGTTTTTACCCAAACACAGAGAAACCACTGACTACAAGACAGACTGATTAAATCAACGTCATGGTCTGGATAAAATCGTCACAAAGCAAATCGGCACACAGCTCTATCTGTCATTTCCACCTGATGACCTCGGTCTCTGCACGGATCTCTGAATGCCTCTCAGACATGTCTACATGTATAAAGGCAGACCGCCTCCACCTGAATCTTTCAAAAACTGAACTGCTGGTCCTTCCAGGCAAACCTACTATACACCATGATATCACTGGCATCACAGCCATCAAAACTGACTCCCTATCTCTCGCTCCTACCAGGGTAGCGAGAAACTTAGGAGTCATGATCGATGACCAACCAACCTTCTCTGATCAAGTTGCCTCGGTTGCACTGCTTCACACTTCACAACATACTGTAAAGAAAATCAGGCCTTACTTAACTCAACATGCTACTCAACTCCTGATACAGGCTGTGGTCATCTTGTGAACTACTGACAATCCTTCCTAGCCTACACAGTGAAATCTTTTCAGATGATCCAGAACTTGGCGGCACGCCTGATTTTCAATCAACCCAAAAGGTCACATTACCCATCGAGCTCCACTGGCTACATGTAGCAGCCCTCATTAAATTTAAATCACTAATTCTTGCCTACAAAGTAGTCTCCAGTTCTGCACCCACCAACTTGAATGCCCTTATACAGGCATGTTACCTCCCAACCGCTGTGCTCTGCCAGTGAACCACGCTTGGCTCTGCCACACATGCTCAGGGAAATCCAAACTTTTCTCTCGTCTGTTGTTCCCTGTTGGTGGAACGTGCTACCAGTTCCTACCAGGTCAGGGGCGTCCCTCTTCACCTTTAAAAACCTCCTGAAGATCTCCAGCTCTTTAGAGAGTACCTCCTCTCCAACACTACCAACAACTGGACATGCTAAATCTACCCCCATCTACAACTATCACTGTACTTATTGCTGCACTAACATGTCCTTGTCGCACTGTTCAACTCTGGAGACCCAAATGAGTTTTCATTTCCCTGTGCCACAGTAGCTGAAAAGGTTTGTATTCATTTGAGAGAGAAAAGAGGGATGAAACTAGTATGAATACTGAAGGGAGAGAACGAGGGAAAGGAGTGATGACATAACAGGGGGCTTGGCGTGTGTGAGATTGGAGGTGCTTACGTCAACTGTAACTGGGAGAGAAAGAACAAGCATTCCTTATGTAGGTCACATTAAAAACACATGCAGCTACCACAAATTCAGCCAACTAACCGACCAGCCTGCCGAGCAGCATTGAAATCTCAACAGCACACCTCCGGTTCTCCATTACAAGTATCCGCACTGCACTGCTAATGCCGACTGAATCTGCAGCACAGGCCGAGTTCAGTCCGTTATATTACTGATAAGTCTAGGGAATGACATCATGTGCAGTTTTAATAATATGGTTCCTGCCTTGTTCAGTATATGAATCAATAAATGATCAGGGTACACTGTGGGAATTCATTTCTACTTTTCTAAATTCGTCATCCTGCCTTCTTGTCTGGACTTTTTACTCATAAATCTCAGAATCAATCTAGAGCAAATTAAGCAATTAGTTACAATGGCACAATCTTATGACCTCTAGTTTTAATGAAAATTAATTTGAATTAAGTAATATTAGAGTCAGTCATGTGGAACATGTGCATAAACACGAATGCCAACAACTAGACAATTGCATTGGCTATGTTTAGAAACATCCTATATACAGAGTGAAGACTCAATTATAAGCAAGGTGGAGATCAGTAAGAGAAAGCAAACTGTAACATAATGAATGTGGTGTCACAGTACAAGCAGGCAAACTGGGAACACAAGAGAAGGACCCAAATGCAGAGGCTGAACCGGTGCAGATCAATGGTTTACTAGCAAAATGCGCGAATGCACATAAGCTTAGGGACTGTCAGGCGGGCTCAGTTTAAAACCTGAAAAGGCAGCCCAAACAAGTAAAGAAATCTGTAAAGGAGCAGGCTGTATCCAAAGTCTAAAGACCAATCTAACAATCCAAACAAGAGTGGGAAATAAAACATGAAGAACGACTGGAACGCTTGAACATAGAACCAAGCTGAATTGACAGTGAAACCAAGGAACACACATTCTAAGTACACAGTGAAGGCAGGATAACAAGACAGGTGAAACTAATTAAACAAGCAAGAAACATTTTAGGGTTTTTGTTTAGTGTAGGACAATTTTTTTTTGCACGCTTATGACTGTAGTTTATTTCTCTTTCCATCCTGCTGTTCACTCCTCAGCATGCTCACACTCATTTCCTCATTCCCTTACATCATCTGAGGATGTAAGCTGTTCTCATCAGCTGGTCACATCTATCCAATAGCACAGTAACCACGGTTTTTGGACAGTATGGTAATAGTGTACTCATGATGCAGTGATAAATTCGATATTTGTGAAAGCACCATTGCAATTACCAAATAAATACCAGTACACTGTGAAAAAAAAAACAGACACATGCTGGAAAAAGTGAGAATACAGTAAAAATAAAAACTCACATATAGTACCACTGGTGTCAACAGATTTGTAATGAGTGGACTCACGGTGAGCTGTCCTGCAGGGGTCACTCTGTGTGCTGTCAGCAGAGTGGGCCGAGGAGACGGAGGACACACTGGAGCTCCTGACAAAGCCAAAGGCTGCCAGGCGGCCCGCGGGTAGACGGCTGGAGCTGAAGCCCGGGGGACGCAGACCTGATTGGCTGGCTTTGGGAAGCAGAGATCTGGAGGCTGCGACCTGGGGCTGGGCTGCTGCTGTCGCTGGAGAAGGAGCAGCAGGAGCGTGATGGGTGAAGACCTGGTCGTCTGTTAGAAAATCAAAAAATGAAGAGTCATGTTACAGCAACACTGTGTAGCATTTCTACCATAAAATAACAGATCATTCAGATGCTACACTGACTACAATACACTGTAAATCACAGACCACCAACTATTTGACTGATTTTGGTGAAACTGGATCATATTTTATGGAGAAACTGTTTCTGTTTTTTCCTCTGGTGTCCTCCTGCTACTCCGTTTTTCAGAGTTTCCTGATGGACAGTAAAGTAAACTGCTGTGAACTGTAGCTGCTGTTAGCTAATGCTGATAAGAGTAAATCTGGGACCGGCTTTTAGTGGTTGGTGAGAGCTTGGTGAAATAAAAGGCTGAAAGACAGACGCTGAGCTGGGCTGACTGCTGTTGGACTAGTATGTAATATTAGCTGGCTGCTATGTCTTGTGTTGTTGACCTTGCTTGATGTTTGGCTGTTAGCAACTCGCTAGTTTTTGAAGTAAAATAATCATGACAAATACATGTGTACAACTGTCCATATCTACCACAGATAGCTGTGCAAGAGATAACCTGCACATCTACATTTGATGTCCTTAGCTGAACTGACAGACAGCAGCCAGACAGTACATAAATGGTAAACAAAGTCATTATTACTGCATGCCGCAGCAGGTGGTGCTAAATGGACAGGACAGCAAGAAGTAAAATTTTATTTGTGTGTGTGTGCAAACTGCAAACTCATTAACCACCATTCGCATACCAACAAAAAGATGTTTATTTCCCCTGTGAATCATTTATCATCCTGTGTTGACTAAGCTCTCAGTGGGCACCAGGAAGTTTTGTGTGTTACAACTCCGGCTGGTACATTAAGCAAATATAATAAGTATATACACAACAAGCTGCTAACAGCTGCGATCGGCTCTCACCGTGCTTGCAGACGACTGGGCTGGCGGCCAGCAATTTTTCCAATGCCAACGCTGTTATGACATTCAGTGTGATGGCCAAAATTTATATCTTTTCAATACTTCCACCGTGTTCGCCTGTGTTTATGATTCATTACATGATCGGTAATTCCTTGTAATTATTTCTGGATTTAAGGCTGAGTCCAGAAGGCTAAAAGAAATTATAAGAAAGAGGAAAATAAAGAGGAGAGAAACATTTTTACAGATGAAGAGAATGAAAAGACAGAATCAAAGAGAAGATAAAGGAGGGGATAAAAAAGTAATCATAGCTCCACAGTGGCAGCTATTGTCAGTGAGCAATGAGGAGAATCCTCCCTCACGGTAATATGGCTTCCAACAGAAAAACAGATGAAATGTGCAAGCATGAACGACCAAGGCTGTGCACACACAAACACACAGTGGGCAGTGGGAAAATCCTCGGGCTTGAAGAGAGGATCCATTTTGGCTGCTCTCTGTCTGCAGCAAATGGTTTAGATCCTGGGCAGAAGAGGAGCATTATCCCCCTGCTGGCTGCAGAGATAAGGTGGGCAGCCCTCCTTTCCTCTCTATTTGGCACAGTTGTGCGCTCCAGTGCATACTACAGGGTAACCACCGCATCAATACAAGATAAGGCTCCAAGAAGGAGAATACAAGCTCTGTTGGTTGAGAAGAACAAAGTGGGACAGAAAGAGGTATAAAAGTCTCCAGTGTAACTCCCCTCCAGCATCTTCAGTTCACACTTATCACTTATCCTCCTTTAATATCTTCCTGTGTGCCATGCAGCCTGTTTATTAGACTGTAAGTGGCTCCTCTTGAGTTAGAAGGTCAGGATCATTAAAGATAAATGTCCTCATTTCTGTACACCCAGCCGCCCACCCACCTACCCACATCCTATTCATCCCCTCTGAGAGACAAGGCAGCCTGACAAACATCCACTTTAGCCTAGATACCACGGACCTGTGCTCCTCTAAATGAAAACACACATTATTCATAAGAATCTAAAAAGGAATTTGGAAGGCAATAAAATTATTATGACTTTGACTGTCCTTCTCTCTTTCTGTACTTCTTTTGCTCTGACAATAACTTCGTTTTGGTTTCTTATTCTTCAGTGCTTGTCTTTCTCTCTTTCTTTCTATAAATTGGACATGGTACTCTACCTGATAAAGTACCAACACACCAACACTAGAATTCATATGTAAATTTGAAAATACATGATAAATCATAGAACCTGTGGTGTTTTCCAGGGCGTGCAGGGATTTTCTCCTTTCAGCCATCCCAAAGATTTAAATAAAACCACTTTACTTAGCCTGTAGGTCTGAAGCGCCACCCTCAGTTTCTCAACAAACGCCTGAGAAATGAAAACATCCTTAAATCGTCCTTTGGAAAGAGAGCATCCTAACTTGAGATGAATTATGTAAATTGGACTCAACGCGACAGAGGCAGATGGGATGAGCACCATAATGGCCAACTGCTTTTAATTACAGCCCAAGGTGAGCATGCGACAACCGGCATGGCGTTACACAGAGCATTAAATTGCATGTTATTTAATATGACACTTGAGTGCATCGCAGTCTCTGCAGAAGTACTCAAGTAAAGCTTCGCTGCAGTGCGGGAACGGAGCAAACGTCCTGTCCTATAAGTGGATGAGCCTCATTATCATAACCATTTTAAAACCGACAGTAATTATGTCAGGAGTTAGAGTACTTTGACTGTGGCACAATAGCTCTACATTATAATTATTATAATATGTGTATGCATGATGGAGAGATTTCCCTCCACAAAAGCCTTCAAAGTTTCAATTCACAGTGAAATATGAAAACATATTCTCCAGCAACAACCATAAAAACAACAGAAATTCCTTAATTGCATCCCGTATGCTTGTGCTATGTGCACAGAATACTACCCAATGCTACATATACAGTATATATTTCAGTTAGTGTTTGTCAATGGAGTGTGTGCATGGTACAGCAGGGATGAGCAATGATTCCAGCACGAAGATACTGACGTTATTTAAGTGTTAATTGCTTTGCACTTCAAAGCCTGTAGTTTCCAGAGGGGCCAAGCAGCGCTGAGACACCATACATATGTATTAAAAGAGATTATGATAAGGCAGCCTGACACATCATAACACTACGCTGATCAATTCTGTATGTGGGTAATGTGTGTGTATCTGTATCTGTATACACACGCACTATGTATTTTTACGGTGTGTCCGGGTTATCACACTCAGGGAGAGGGCAGATCAATTATGCATGGAACTGATAAATGGCGTTGGCTTCCAGCAGTGTGCAGGGTGATGAGCAAATTTCATACTTCAATATCCCAGCGACAGTCAAGCTCTAACTCCAGCAGTCAGAGGTGCTATCTAAATCATCTGAATTATAAATTCGCTGTATGTGGAGAGAAAGTGTGTGAGCGTTTTTATTTATTTATTTTGTTTTGTAGATTGAGTAGAAAAAGTCCCCTCAGAGTATTTCTTAAAGCCCAAATTAATCTCGCATTTTAATGAGCTTCCTTTGTCTCACACCAGTGTGAGGGGGAAACAATCCCACCACTGCTTGATGCTGCAGAGGAAAAGAAAGATAGAAGGTACCTCTGTCCATTTTGGGTTTGTGAAATCTAATCTGACACATACTGCAGCTCAAAATAGGATAATGTGAGGCAATGTTTTATTTACCTGTGTTATCTTGGCTTTTCTGACTCGTCGCTGGGCTGACAGGTTGGACTGGCTGGCTGAAGACCAGCGTTGACCTCTGACCTTGACCGGGTCCTCTGCCCTTGGCTGAGCCCGTAGTCGTCCTGGTGACAGCGCCCAGGCCCAGACGCAGACCTCTGCCAGAGCGCAGGAGGCTGCCGCTTCCTCCGGCCTGAGCGGCCGTCCGGGTCTGCAGCGCTTCCTCACCAGCGCTGCCTTTAAAACCTCCAGATCTTCCCACCTAGAAATCAAAATAATTAAATTAATTTAAAATTAAAATTCTTTTAATGTAAAACATTTCATTACAGTCCTGTTCTACATTGTTCATTTTAGCAGAATTATTTTTTTTTTTTTTTTTTAGTAATTCTGTCCTCTATGGCCCCCTTATGAGGTAGTCTGTGACAGTCAGAAACTGAAAAATATATACATATATTAAAGGACTAGTGTGTAGGATTTAGTAGCATAAGCCACATATGATTCATAATTTCAGGTGATTATATACAAATGAAAACATGCCACACCATATTCCACTTCTGCTTTGCTCTGTAAATAGAAAACGTACACACTGGACCTTTAAGTATTTCAAGCAAAGGATCTAAGTTATGTAAATAAAATGCAAATAAATTGTAACTTTGTTGCTTTGATGCACACATGTTTGCTATGACTATATAACCCCCTTATGTAACATGTTTCTATCATATAATGTCCATGTGCATACTATTATAATCTGATAATCTAGAGCAAGAACTTGCTTAGATTCTAATGTGTTTACCAGCAATGTCTGGCAGCCATGACATGTTGTATAGATACACATAGATAGATATGTTCCTTTGATATGGTTGAGGAGGCAACAAAACTTAATAATAATTAGATTAGATTATGATAAGGCTGATCATGTTCAATAGATCTGATCTGATTTATGTTGTGGTTACAAGTAATAAATAGTGTGATAAAATATGGATCACCACAAATCTGACATTATCAGATCTAAACGAAAATGTAACACAGCTCCGCAGGGAAAGTGTTTAACATCAGCAGCAAGTGTTGTCTCTCAGTGGCACCCTGCGTGCTGGACAGAATGCTAACGTATATGCAGTGACATACAAAGTGCTCATCTCGTCCCTTTGGGCTTTGTACTTGTGCATTCATTATTTATTCTCCATGTGCTGGTATTTGACACTGTATGAATATGAATGCCAAATGAAACTGTTTAATCAGAATCAATAAGGAATGGTTTGAAAGCGATAATGAGCGGCTCTTGTGAGAGTGGGAATAAAACGCGGAAGAGCTGTGATCAATTATACATGGTTTACTGTGGGATAGATATATGGACATCAGCTTACGAAACTCATATGTAGAGTCAACTAATTCAACAGGAGAGGCTGTCCTTCCTTCAATGTTTGCGTGAATGTGCTGTGTTAGTAAATTGTGTTGAATCTCAACACGCTAAAAAAATCCTTTGCTGAAGGAGAAGTGCACAATATTAAACTACAATAGAGATCAGAATATGTGCTTCTTTCCTCTGAGGGATATTTCTAATAAAAACCTTGAGATCAGATACTTATGTTCAAGGCTGTACATAATACTCACCTCTGACGGTGCTCCGTAGAAGTTTTCTGCTTTGCTGCCTAGTTTCGGTGGTGCCGTGTGGCTGTGTGTGTGCGCAGGGGGGACCGTGTGTGTGTGTCCAGGGGGTCTGATACTCCTGCTCACCATCCCTGATGGGAAGATGCTTGTCTGCATCTCTTGGCGGTACTTGTCATAAAGCAGATTGGAGGCACTGAGTACTGGGGCTCCTCTGGTTTCTGCGTCGGGCTTGGAAGGTTCTTTAGGGGTGGCTGTTTGGCTGTGTGCGTATGTTTTGAGTCGGGATGGCAGAGAGGATACCTGATAAGGTCCATCAGAAACTTGGGGCTTAAACTGAGGATTCTTTCGGACATATGTAATGATTTTGGGCCGAACTCCTTTAGGTTTAAGTTTAGGTGATGGGGAGCTCTCTTTGGGACCGGAGTTGTGGTGAGAGCTCTGCTGGTTGTTTAGAGGCGCTTTGGGGATTCCACTTGTGCTTATATTAGTTTTGACTGGTGCTCTCATGCAACTGTTGCCATAGCCCTGAGCTGATGTTGTTACAGCAGGGTTGCATCCTGACGGGACGTGTCTAACCACTCCAGAGACATTCCTGGAAACGAGGTACATGGAGGGTTGCCTGCGTGGTGAACCCTGGGGAGTCCTGAGAGGCGATTGGGGCGGGGTTGATGACCTGGAATCAACCCCTGTCCTGTTGGGACTGGAACAGTTCCTTCTGTATGTGAGCTGGGTCTGGGGTCTCTTCTCTAATGTGGAAGGACTTGCATTTCTCCATGCAGTTGCAGCCTGCTGTTTTTCTGCAAGCGGAGCTTCCCTCTGGGCTGCCTGGTTGGGCTGTCTCAGCTGTGAGACTCCAGATGTGTACAGGGGGGAGAAATCTGATGGCTCACGTAAAGACGATTTTGTAAACTTTCTGTTTGACCCATTGATGTGTGAATCTGGAGACGGGTTGGTGGAAGAAGCTTGCCCTGTCTCAGCTTGATGAGCATTGGGCTCTGCTGAGCTCCTCGCTCTTACCATCTCTGTCTGACAGAGGGGTCTGACAAGCTGTTGCCGTCGTGGTGGCATCACCCTCTCCTCAAATCCAGCCTTCCTCCTTTGACCCAGCACCCCATCAGAGGATAATCCATTTCTATGATGACTTCCCTCCTCTTGTCTCTGATCCTGGCTGTAGTATTGAGGACGGCCATGTTTCTCCTGAGGATACGATGGCGGGGAGTTCTGGTTAGCATCTACAGGGCCTGCCCTTCTTCTAGTCTGGGCTGAGGTAGTGTTGTTTGTATTGGAATAAGGATTAGTCTTGATGAGAGACGGCGCTTCTCCACTACTATCCAGAGCACTCGACAGGCTCCCGCTGAGTGATACAGCTGACAGACTGGAGACAAATACATTTGTCTCTGACTTGGACTCCTTCAGACCCCCCTTCTGTCTCTCCCTCTCTCTTGCTCGGCCTGACCTGGCATCCATTTTCTCTATTGAGCCTGTCACACACATGTCTAGCTCTTCAGTGCTATGACAGGCGATCCTTTTCTGCACCTCTCTGCCCCTCTGTACTCTGCTCTCCAATTTGTTGTTGTCGTTGTCATTTCTCTTCGCTCCGATCGAAGCAGAGCTGGCAGTTGAACTTGAGGATATGGACATGGGACCTTCATCTTTTCCATCTCTCATACTTCCTCCATCGTCTTCATCTTCTTCCTGATCCCTGTTTCCCAAGAATGTGTGTATCTCCTGACACTCCAAAAGCTCAAACTCTCTGAGTTCAGGCTCCATGCATTGCTGCTCAGAGCCCCAGATCACTAACTTGTTGGGGGATTCACTCTGAGAGACCAAAGGCGGGATGGAGCTTGTGTTGTACCCTGCATCCTCTATCAGTCTTCCTCCTTCTTGATCAGCAACTGAAGATAATCGATTTGCATTGTCATCCCCAGATTGAGGGAACTGGATCTGGGTTTTGTTTCCAATCTTTTCCCCTCTGTCAACATTGACCCTCAGTCCCTGGTAGCCAGTTGGGATGCTCATGTTGGGATTCTGATTCTGTTGGCGTACTCAAAGACACCGGCAGGGTGGTGAGGCCATGTATGAACTTACAAATGTTCCTTCCCTCGCTGTCTAACCTCTTCAGGGTCTGTGTGATGATGGCCCTTCAGCTGATTATTCCAAGGACGAAATGTCATCTCATGAAATCTTTTTCACTTCAACTTGCCACTTATTGCCACTTGCATTTACCGTCTTTGATGGCTCTTGAGGAAAATGGAGGTCTGTTCAATCTGAAAGAAAGGGCAACAAAGGAAACAGTAAGTAATGGAAATAAGTATGTGTGATAGGAAGCCACTTTTGTAGGACCCATTGTGGTTTTTCCCCACAGAGCCACTTGAGGTGTTTTATATTTAGTCTGGTCAGCTATGCATAGCCCACAATCTTGTGCTCTTTATTCATGTGATTCATATCACTGGATGGTCATTTAAAACAAAGAAGAGCTGACTGCCAGCAGAACAAAAAGAAGTGATACTCTTGGAACTACTACTGCTCTTGGCCTTCTTTTTTTTTTTTTGCAAGCATCTTTCCTGAATCAAAGCATTCTACATGAAACAATGTTAATTTGAGTGTAAAACATCATGTGACCAGTGGCTAAATGTACTCAAAGAGCAATAATGTCCATATTATCACCAGCAAGATTAGTACAGCATTACTAATAGGAATGCAATTATGAAATTATGATGGATGTTCACCGGAGGGCAGAAAGAAAAGAGATAAGTGAAGAGAGAAGCGGGGGGATAGCTGCAGACTGTTTGTATGTAAGTGAAGGAATCACCCTGGGGATGTGTGAAGACATGATGGAGGAAGAGAGGAAAGGGTGCAAAGTGTTTTGTAATGAGCTTTTTCCTCAGGAGACATTGAAAAATAGAGGCCAATAAACGCATGTCCCATTTTGGTCTTAGGGAATATACCATGCAAGCAGAGTGTATAATATGCTCAAGTGAATGCATCTTCTTTACATGAAAAACATGAAAATTATGTGTGGGTGATATTACAGGTGAAGAGTGAAACAGCAGCTCAGGAGAGATAAATCCATACTGCAGGTCCAATCACTACAGGAGGGTTAACACTCTTCTGTCGACACGTCTTCTCTAACGCGCCATATGGCTGATTAAACCGATGCCATGTTTCAATCGTGCGGCGACACATCGCATCCTGCTTCTTTTAAAAGCAGCTTCCTGCAGGAAGCAGAGAAAGCTGAGATTCCAATTGCTGTGTCGCTCTCCATTTCAAAGCAAGTGGCTATGTGCGGGGGTGACATGTACAGTCAATAGATGGGCAGATGGCAGGGAGGGCAAATGTCTGAGAGCTTTTGTCACACCGTGTCAGTGCAGGACGGTTCAATCACAGCGGTATAAAAAAACGCACCCTGACAACATAGGATTGAGAAGATTAATGGACTCGGTTCTTTTGACTCTTTGGTTTACTTGTTTGTAAACCACAGAGTGATATTCCGATCATATTCCATCCAAACTGTTTCATCCAGCCAGTGAATGCTGTAAATTAACCGAGATCATCATTATATAGTCAAAAATGTGTCTCTGAACCATCACACTGAATATTTGAGCAGGTTCCAAAGTTCAAATAGAACTCCCACCCTCTAATTATACGTGCAGCAGGGGGAGTCTGTTCTCATTAGCAGGTGCCTTCTCCGTGTGTCCTGTGGCAGCGATATCAGTGAACACAGTGAACTGCTAAAGACGCCAGCTCTGCCGTTGGCACATCTTACGCCGCTCCAGTCGAGCGTGGAGCTCAATTTTGTCCAAATGCACTGGGAGGGGAAACATTCAAGGATATGATTTATATTCCTGAAGGTCATCTTAAAAGTAATTATCGTACTTTCCCAAAGAGTCTGGTAAAAGAACTTTTAGGAAATAAGGTTATAAAAATGATTTACTTCATACTTCCAAACCAAATATCAAAACTTTTGACCCTCTAAAATACATGTTCATTTGCCACTGCATAAAATTTCTCGAAATTGTCAGATTCATATGAGATACTGGTGTAAATAAGCAATGATTTATTATTGTACGGATAATATTCTGCCAGAGATCAGAGAGAAAATTCATTATGTTAGACAAATAGACAAATAACACGTAGGATAATCCGCACAATATTTTCTGCACTCTGCCTCTGATCGCACTGCTAATGTTTACCCTTAGCTGGTGCACACAATCAATTAATTATCTAATTATAAAACAAACACAGACAAAAGTCAAAGAGGCGGGGTAGCAGAGGGAGGGACGGGAGGGGGAGAAAGAGGCAGAGCGTTGTGAGGGAGTATTGTATTGTATTGTATTGAGAAAGGGACAATTCTCCGAGAGGACGCGGTGGCACATCGATTACAGCACTGACGTAGTACCGGAGGTTGTGCTGATGACAGCAGTCTTAGGCGGCTGAGCGCTAAGCTTGGTCACAGTGGCTGAACCAGAATAAGCTGCACATCACCTCACAGCGAGGCAGACAAAACCAATCTGGCAAAAATGCTAAACACAATAAGACAGAGAAGAAAAGAACCTGTCTGACTGTGAGAGTAAAACAACCTGTTGTGATGATAAAAAGAAAAGAAGAAAAAAAAATGGATGTGTCTTGGGATGATTCAGAAGACACACGTTTGATAAGAATAAAAAATTGCCAGGCTCTGCTGTCACATTCTTTTATGTGGGTACCTACTTAGAGCAGACACTAAAAGTAAAGCTGAGTGACAGTGGATGGATGAAGCAGGATTGTGTTGGCGAGGATCCTTTGACTGGAATATGAATTATGCAATTACAGGTGTGACATACGTGGATAAAGATCTTCGATCATCAAGCACCTTCAGCTTGAGGAAACACTGCAAATACAGGGACCATTTTGGCTTTATGAATTGGGTATACGCTGTTGCCAATGGTTCTCTAAGCAAATACTCTACAGATAATAGATAAGTTCGATGATTTATGATGATGTGGTAACCTCTCAGAATTGAAATGTTTCAAAGAGGCACTGATTTGACTTTTTGATGGAATTCAGAGAGTTCAACAGAAGACAGAACTTATATTACTTCTGTACATCTGCCTGTTGAGGTGGTCTGAGCTGGAATATGTAATGGAGCTTGAGTCCCACTAGTTGAGGTAACTACTCAGTCTGTGCTCCTCTGGGAAAACAACAGGGGGCAGGCGACTTGTACAGCCGTGCTTCTGTTGTCATGGCAATAGCGTATACCTGGGAATTGGAGAATAGACGTCCCGACCCCTGCTTCTACCAGGAGAAAAAGGTCAGCATCAGAAAGAGATGTGCTGTTCTGATGGTTGGCTTCATGCTTTTACACTCACAGCTCATGCATACATTCTGCTGTTCAGCTCTTTCACATGTGAACTCACACCCTTGAATGGACACGCAGCCACATGAACACGCTGTGCACACAAAATACACACAGCGCTATAAGAACTGGGTGAAAGCCAGCTTTTTTTCATCTCACCGTATGACACATCTAGAAGCAATCACATCCAATCATAGAAGTGATGAGAACACACGGAAGGATGTAACGATATCTCAGCTGTGATCAGATTCAGGGAAGGACTGGAATTTATGGTTTTCTAACATATGAAGTGCTGAATTTAATCACAGAAAACTCTACCCAGAATGTGGGAAATGATGAGGTTAGTGCACGACATGATGAGCGACTCTCTGGAAAAATAAAAATAAAATGTTGGAGTTGTGTAGAATCGTAAAAGAGGTCTTCCTCGTCCTACTCTTTTTCGTTTATCTGACTGCGAGCAGGCCTGTGTGGGTGAAAGACTGAGACACAGACATGAGGTGGGAGAGATGAGACATACAGATGGATGGAGAAAGGAGGAGAGTTGTCACAGGAGAGCTACAATTTTCTAATTAGGCTGATGGAAGGGAATACATCATTTTGAACCTCTATAGTATGAGCTATACAGCCCTGTTTCTGAAGTGTCTTATTGATAGAAGTAATTATTGAAAATCCTTTACCATATATAATGCTAATGAGTGCTAAATAGCTCCCATACTGAGTTGTTTGATGAAACGTATTTAAATAATTCTGTATGCCCAGAATTGTGGACTATCCTGTCCTTGTTTCTCTTTTAGGGGCTGTATGAAAATGATATTATATTCTATGTTTTCAAAAATATATTTTACTGAAGTCTATATTTTTAAGAAGAGCCTTCTTTCTCGTGGGAGGAAAAAGAATACTGTGCTTTTTTAACAGCTGCCTACATAAACCCACCCAACCAGGCCTCACATTATTAATCTGATCTCATATGTATCAGGCTACAGCGTCGTCTGATCTAATTCACATATGTTTTCATTAAATCAGGGAGAGGGGTGAATATACTGCGAGTCCATCAGGAGTCACAGAGCTATGCTGTCTATAATAACTGTTTATTTAGCAGCTCTTGGAAAGTCGCTGTAATATTCGCCATTTCATTATGTCTGACATAAATATATCATATTGAGATAGTGTGGGGGAGTGAATTGTATTTTTGCAAGTCAAGGGGGAGGGTCCAAAGAAAATACACATAGTGCTGAGCAGGGGTTTCTAAAAAAATAAATATAAGATTCAACCACCCTCCCCACCCAATCACAGTAAAAATAATGGACATGACATGAGTGATGTCACCCGTCTCTGTTTTGAAGCTCAAAATATATGGTCTCCACCTCTAATCTAAATTTCGGCAAAGACGCGGATCATCGGAGGACCTAAGGCAGGCTGAATGGCGCCTGGGTGCTCAAACAAGCCACTGTAACGGCACGCACCTGTCAATCAAAGCAGCCATGCTGTTAATTATACATAACTTGAGGCCCTAATATAATGGGTACGAGCAAGTTTAAAAAAAAATTCACCCTCAGTACAGTTGTCATGAACGAGGAAATTAGCTATAGAGACCAAAACAGTTTTTGTACCAGGCTGTAAACATGTTTATTTCTGCTGTGAAGTTGGACATTTTAATACAGGCGCTTATGGAGGTTGTTCTGTAGCCAGCCTCGAATGGCCGCTCCAGTTTGTGGCACTTTCACATTGGCTTCATTACACAGCTACAGAGGTTGTTGCTTGTCACAATCCCAATAATTTTTATACATGTACACAGTACATACATGATGGATAATTAAAATATGAAAGGGGATTTTTAATTGTCAAGATGAGGGGTTGTAAATCAAAATAGTCCTGCACAGAATTTTATTGCAATGAAAAAATTTGCCCGTGAATATTTTAAAAAACAAGCCAGGTAGGATGTATAAGACACCACTCGTGTTTTTTGTGCGTTCCAGTGAGTAGGTTGCATTTTCAGAAACATATATACACATGTGACAACACAAAGACTGCCCAGACATACACAATCAACACATGCACACACGCGTTCTCTCGCCGTCTTTGTTGTCGGTCCAGCAGCACATGTGGCTATTACAGAATCCATTTGTCTTTGGCACTTTGCTTTAGTCCTCTCCTCCCCCACTGGAGAGCAGACAGGTTTTATAGCTCGCCTAGTCCCAGGGGAACCCCAACGCACACACACACACACACACACACACATTCCCCCTGAGCCATCTCTCTTTCATCCATACATACACACATACTTCTGCAGAGATGTGAATTCCAGCACACCGAAATAGATGCAAAAGAGGTGGAGGGAACACCAATGGACCAACCGACAGAGTGTGGACGTGAGCGTAACCATAATTTATGACTGCTGAGTGGTAGCACATGACATAATTAGATTTAGTGTAGGGGTTTACATTAAAACGCAGTGTAGCAGTTATCCTTAAAGATGAAACTCCATTCCTCTAATACAGTACACGCTGTGTCTTTGCATGCATGTAATTAATCTCTAATGACATCATCCTTGCATGTCCTTGTACATTTTCCTGAGGCTGGATTGTGTTAAAATGTGTGTGAAAGTGCGAACATCTACCCTCTATAGGCATGTGCATATATTTAAGGCTTCTGCACATTTTATTGCAAATAAAGCTGTATATGCTGAACACACACACACACACGCACGCACGCACACACACACAAAGCATCCTCTTGTCCATTTTGGAAAAGTATACCTCTCTCCTTTTATTCTATTCACATACAATCACCCAGCAGGCTAAAGGCTTTGTGAGAAGGTCTATTCAGAAATAAGCTGAGTTTAAATCATCCTCTCCTCCTCCCATCTCTGTCAGCGACACAACACAGACAGAAATAGCACTGAAATAAGATAAACGCTCCGCTTTCACAGAAGAAACAATAGACACCGTGTAGACAGAAGCGACAATTCACAGAAACTGTGAATGTCTCTACGTGTGAACCGAGCATTAATTTACTATGCGCAGCAAAGGGATTCTCATCACAGAGAACGCTGAACAGGGAAATATCCAGAAATAGTATCCTCCAAGTTGTTTGACTGTTCCGCACTTCATGTATAGATACAGAAACAACAACAGAGCTGCTTCTCATCAACAAGCTTCCCTGACTGCAGCACCAGCTCCTAAATGCATTCAATTAAGTCCTTTCAAAATATCTGTTTCTCCTTCCCTTCCCTGCAGCCCCTCTCCCACCTTAATAATACAGAGTTAAGGAGAGCAGGGCGAAATGATCAATCCCATTTTCATCCTTATAGACGGCACATCAGCAGACTACATCTGCCCAAATAATCCCAGCTCTCTCCTCTGTCGCTCTCTTCCACTCCACACACACACAGTTGGACGCCTTCTTGCACCCCAGGGGAACTCATTGAGTATCACAGGGGAGAACTCTAACAGGATTTCTGCAGGATCTTGGGTCAGAGTGGGTGGTCATACCTAACTGAATAAGGGGAATGAGAAAATCAGATCATCTGCAATAAAAGCTGATTTATTTCCTTATTGCGAGGCAGGCAGTGTGTGTTTGCAACCTGCTATGAAACCGCCGGAAAAATCACGCTATGCCAATAATGGGATTCATTAATCGAAGCGAAATGAAAAATGGAGGCACGTGTTCACGCATCCATCCGTCAACACACGTTCGCGCACGATGTTCGTCTCTTTGTTAGCTGACAAGATGACAAACTGCAACAGATCATCATGATGATCGCAAAGACTTAAAGAGTCCCGTCCGAAATTAAATGTGAGCTTGTGCTTGAAGCGTGCACTTGCATGTGCACATGTTCATGCAAAGTTACACATATAGTAACATGAGTACCACCTACACACACACACACACACACAGCTACACACACTCTGGCAGTGACTATCACTGCAGCAGGAGCAGAGACAAAGAGACAGCTTCACTCTGAGAGAAAATGTTGCTTGGGAAAAAAAAAAAACATGCTTACTGCTGGAATTTACCATCATATTAATGGTTATTTTTTCAGGGTTGCTTTTGGCAAATACTGAGAATGAATCTACTCTGCATCAGACGTGGTCCTGCCTCACTGTCTGGTTTTGTAGTAGTCTGCAGCCTGTAAGGATGGATTGTGGTTGAGATGGAGAAAGGGAAGACAAATGTGCAGGAAATGAAAAGCGAAATGACAAAGAAAAGATAAATTGGGAACTAAAGCACAAAGAAGAACTGATGGGGAGATTAGCATGATTAGAAATGAGCGGACTGCTACAATCTAGAGGAGAGAATTAGGAGGAGGAAGACCAGAGTCCTGCTTATTGATTCACTGAGACCGTCAGTTAAAACACAGACTAACGCAGGTCCAGACAGGGGTGGCACGGAGGCGAGGAAAAAAAGGGGTGTCTGTCCATGCTGGTTGCTGGTTGCACTGCATTGTTATTAGCAAAGCCCCTCCACCCACTACCCACACTCCTGTCGCAGAGAGAAATGTTAACTCTTGCATGGCTGGTGGGCAAAACTGTATGGGAGGACAAAGAGGAGAGGAGAAGTGAGGATAGGAGTTCACGTCTGATGCAAAGCAGTTGCAGACAAAGAATATACACAGTGAGACATGACGCTGGCAAAGGTGAAGCAGCACAGACAAAGAGGAGCTGAGTGCGTCTTAGACAGGCTGAGTCACTTCAGTATATTTTAGCAAAATATGATGATGGAAATAAATGATGCTGCAGAGAGTGGGGAGGTGGGAATGGGGGATTCTAGTTAGTATTGTAATGTGTAGGAGTGTGTGTGTGCATGTGTAATGTGCACGTGGTAAACCCCAGGGGCGTGGGGGAGGGACTGCTGGCAAAGAATCGGTGAGAGGTGAGCAAAGAATAGAACGAGCTGAGGGTTTTGGGGTGGTGAGGTGATGACATGCAAAAATAAAAAAAAATATGGTAATGATTTGAACTGGCTGTGTGGGTGTGCAACAAAAAGGCTGTTTTCATACATTGGACAAAGGAATGTGAGGGAGTACAGGACGGGGCAGAGAACTCCTCTGATGCATTAAAGAGGAATGCTGCTCAGTTTGAGGATTCACATGTGATGCTGCTATTGTGACAGATTCTGTTTATTTTTGGGGCACATGGAGGCTCAGAGAAGAATGTACATGTATCATAAAAAATGAATGATGTGAACTCACAGCATGTTTCCGTGGGCTTTTTACAGTCAAGTTAAGTAGAGCTCTTACGGCTCTGCCGTCACAGAACCGCTGCACACTTCACAGCTCATTCACAGAGTAGCATCCATTTGCCTAATAAGTGCCGAAGCTTGTTGACTAATAGAACTGAAATGACCTAGAACACAAAAAGACGTTAAAAACAGAAAAAAAAACTGGAAATGGATGCACACACACAAGTGAAAGGTCTTTTATGTTGACTCCCACAGGACAGTGTATGTGTGCATGTGGATATATATAGGTTTGTGTGTGTGTGTGTGTGTGTGTGCGTGGAGGCGTGCCTCTCTTTTCACCCCCGATGTCCTGCCTCTGACTGCAGGGGAGGAGCTACAACGAGCTCATTGCCACCTTCCAGACAAAAGACAGTGTGGATTTGAAAATGTGTGTTTGCACGTGTGTTGACACTTCATTCGAACTGAATTTCACTCACACTGGCACGCACACACACACACGAGCGAAAAACGAGCGTACACGTTCTCATCATACGGAGCAAATAAAAGCCTCCAAATTGTTTAATTGTGAGTTATTACAGCAGAGGTAGTGACATAACTGCAGCCTCTTGTCTCTACACTGTGGTCTCAATTAGCACAGTACTTAAGTCCAAACTAGAGAGAGAGAGAGAGAGAAAAAAAGAAGCTTGGAAACAAATTCAACATGAAACTAAGAGGCACACTGACATACTTTTCCTCCTTTCTCTCCCTCACTTCACTTCGCACATCATCTCTATTTTCTCCCTCCTTCCCTCCCTCCTCCTTCTTCTCCTCTGTTCTGTCCTATAAAATGACCTTGAAGGTCATACCGGTGCGCTGCACTCATGGGCTTTGTGACAAACTGTCTTACCTGCAGAAACACACACACAAGCACACAAACACACACACACACCGCTGCGAGTGGCTTTCCTGACAGAGATCTACTGAATTGATCGCTGTTCAGACATCGCAGAGGTCAGATGTAATGAATCAATCACACATGCATCAGCATCTGGAACAGCAGCTACAGCAGACAGTGTACAGTTCCAAGGCCAAAGGCTCTGATGCCCCTGCTTTAATGCAGTGTCGACATTCACATTAACATAACCGGGAGGGATTGGCAAGATTTAGCTAAATGGACTGGAAGATCCATAGATGTGGGAAGTCTCTGATATTGGGATCGATGATGGCATCAGACAATTCCAATAAACACAAAAACCACACTTCCCACACATATTTTATACACAGCGTCTCAGGTTAAGTTTATCCTCCACGTGTTTGGGCCAGTGCAGCTACAATGTGATCCTTTACACAGTTTGCAAAGCTGAAAATAATACAACTTATTTTAGTAAATAAAATAAGTAATACACCCTAACAAAGACAGGAAAACACACCCCCACGCAGTCTCAAGGACAACCTGATCATCAGACACCAATCAATCAGGACAAGAGGCAGCTGAGTGTGACTCTCAACGCGCTCTCCTTTATTTGATGCATCAGTTCCTCTCCTGTCTGCCCTCCAAGGGGCCTAAAGGTGAAGGCTGTGGACATGGAGAATACTTACTTGCACATACGAATAGTGTGCATTTGACCACAAGGTTCTTTGCAGGGGAGTTAAACGAATCACAGGGGATGTCTTTATGCGTGCGGCTGCAGGATCAGTACAAATTCATGTGTCTAAATGAAGGTGAAGAGAAGAAACTGAAAGTGTTTTGCAGTGGGAACCACGATCTGGGCTAAATCACGGAAAAGGTATCCTTGAGGGTCAGACTGAACAAAACATATCTTTATTTGAACTTCACACACTTTATTAACCATAAATTGGCTGAAGTCTTAGTCAGCACACAGCGCTGTAATGGCATTAAAAGAAAAGAAAAAAAGAAAAACAGTTTAGGTTGAAATCTTTTTTTCTTTTAATTTTTGTTTCTTTAACTTGATGCCAGAACTGTGTGTTAAAATTACACTACTAGTTCATTAAAATAATAATTAATAATACAATTAAAAATTCTTCAAAGCTCTTCCTTGGTACCTCTCAGTTCAGTGGATCATAGCTGGAGTCTAAAGCCTGGATAATCTATGATCATTAGCATCACCCACAGAGACTTGACCTGCTCCATCCATCACACCAACCTGCTCTCCCCCGTCTGACCTCAGTCCCTCTCTGTCCTGCCATGTTCCACTTACAGTGCGATGTGCGGCTCAACTTCCACCTTACGCGATGTCTTTTTTGTTTGTTTTCATTTTAGATTTCGCAAACGAGCTGTGAAATTGCACAAACCCCAACAGAACGCACCGCATCGGGCCACGTAGCGAGAATAAAACGATCTGACGCACATGAGCGAACCGAGTCAGCACCGAAGACCCAAAAATCCTACAAGAGAAAAATATGTGCGACACTTCTGCAAGACACCGACGGTGGCCTGCGAAGCATCCTTGCACATTAAACATAAAACATGTTTTTCAGTTGTGTGACTTACCTCCGGGTTTCTCTGCTGTTGATTCATTTAAGGATGTCGGTCAAATGCAGGAGTTGCAAAACGAGGCACAAGCGTGTCTTTCCACTCTCTCCCCTCTCTCTGACTGGTAGAAACAGTGCGGAAGAGAGAGAGAGACAGAGAGAGAGAGAGAGAGAGAGAGAGAGAGAGAGAGAGAGAGAGAGAGAGAGAGAGAGAGAGAGAGAGAGAGATGCTGCGGACCGGAGGAGGAGCGGTGCTGATGCTGCAGCCGACACCTGGCAGAGAGCATCCTCATGCTCAGGCTATATTCTCTCTCTCTCGATACATTTGCGCTCTCTGCTGGATCATGTGAGACGTCTGGTGCAAAATTCTGCCACAAAATCAGCCAGTGGGATAGAGGAGGTTTGAAAAGCTCGTTTTTATTTACAGGAAGGATGCGTGAAACATACACTGACACAGGACAAAGAGGACAAACGAATAATTTGTGATTTTTTTTGGGTGATGTCTGGAGAGGAAAATAGATCCAAGAGACACTCTCAGCCCCTCATTCTCGGTGTGCTGAGGTTGGTCTTGACAGTACCAGCAGGTGGAGTCAAAGTAAAGAAATCCCACAAACCTTTTTAAGTGAAATACAATAATAAAAAAGGCAATATGTCTATTTTTTTCTTGATACGAAAGTCACATGTCAAACAGAGATGTGTAGATCTTTCAGACTACAGGTGTATAAACTTGGCTTGGGAACCAGGGTGGGGGGTTCAAGTCCAGCATGGAGGTGTTGTTATCACCCAAACTTTGACCTCTTCCTCATCCACTCAGGCAACTGAGATGTCTCCATCTGGATGTGAGATGCAGTTTAAAGCAAATCTTGTAACTTGACCAAGAATTTTTGTAAAAAAACAACAAAAATGACCTTTCCCGCTCACCACAATGCACATTCAGTTAACAATCGCGTTGACACGACAATGTTTGACAATTTTAAGAAGTTGCGGTTTTGTGCGTAAACACAGCAAGAAGAAAAATAATGCTCCACAGCGATGAAGAACAAAATGAGAAACCTGTGATGACGAGTGACAGACTCCAACACTCCAGCACACAGACTGTTTATGCCTTCCCAGCATTTAGACATAGTTTTAAACACACCCAAGAAAAGTCAAGCAAAAAGTGGGAGAAAGCAATCACAGCAAAAGGACAGAAACATGAGGCGGGCGCTCATCGTGGATTTGAAACATCAAACGCCTCATGTGACGCACGTTATGTAAAGGGAGAGTTAAGGTCAGTGTGGCTTTAAAGCAGCATCAGAGGGGAAGAAATGAGCTCCTTCTTATCTCTTTACATATACATGATATCTATTTCAAACACTGAGGTTGACATAACAAGTACGTCTTATGTCAGAAGATTTTTAAATACACGTGAATCCCTTATTGAACCGACAAAAAAACAACAACAAAAACACAAAAAAAACAAAACAGAAATCACATACAAATAATCACCACTATGGATATTGAAAACATGGATATTCTGTAATCTGCAAGTTTGTGGTTAAAAAAGATATTGCCAGATTGAAGTATAGTTACTGCTTAGTGTATAGTTACAATTACTGTTAAGTACACAAATGACCAAAACCCCTGAAAAGGTCAGTCATGCATGGCTGATCAAATGTCACAGATTATTTTTACACTTCTGCTGTGAAAGGCTGCATTATAGGCAGGCCACTATGACCCCGAAGAGTATTTCTGCCACAGTCAGGCCAATATCCCGTATTTGTACTTACATGAGGCATCGATGGTTGAAGTAACGTGAAGGCAGTGATTCTGCCGACCCTGAGGGTAATTTCAGTTGCGCTGATCATGTAAACAACATGAGGAACACAATGTTGGACACAAACAGGGCAACATAAAAATAAGCCTTTTCTCCACTTTACAAATAATTTACTGCTGGAAATCTGAATATATCCTATATACACAATCTGTATTATACAGAGTTCTACTTGCTACTGTGTTGTTAAGGACTCTCAAAAACACAGTGAATGCAAGCGTTAAAACTAATAGGAAGATGATATGACGTGACATAGATCCACATTTAAAGGTCCGGTGTGTAACATTTAAGGGGATCTACTGGCAGAAATGAAATATTCCTCTTCTGTGGAGAACTGCCATGTTTCTACATACCCAGAACTGACAAACAGTAAGTTTACCGATAAACTGTAGTTTATCGTTCATGTTTGGGATGGAAGGGTGAGGCAAGTGGTATTCAGTTGGTTGCAGTCTGAAACCTCACCACTAGATGCCACTAAATCTTACACACTGTACCTTTAAATCTTGAAGTAACATTAAAGGGGAACACATATTTCCAGTCTGTTTACAGGTCTTGGGAAGTCCCAAGTGCATAAAAGCAGCACAGTCGGATAAACTGACTCATCTCAACACTAGCAGCCAAGCTGCACACCTGAATCTGACAGGAACCATCACTGGTTGAGTTGCATTGTGGGTAATGCATGTGCCAGGTTTTGACAAGGAAAAGAAATACATGGAATAAAAAAATGATGACATCTATGGATCTTTTGCATTTTTTTAAACTGCCCATGTTGTATGAGTGCAATGCTAAATCGGCGGAGTACTACTTTACGTCTATAAAAATAGAAAACATACGCAAGCGCATTTGACATTTTAATGACAACAAACAAAAGATGATGAAAATAAATGTACGCGGCCAAATTCTCTGTAGGCCTTTGTCTAATTGTAAATATTAAGTGGAATCAGATTCAGACCATGTGGGTAATAAAAAGACATTAATAAAGAAAAGGCCTAAAATAAATTGAGAACAAAGACATTTATCCAAATTGGACATTTTAAGAAAAAGTTGGCCTGTATTTGTTTGTTTTTTCTTTTAACTAAATGTACAAGCTACAGATGCAAAGACACAGCAGCCAGCACTGTGAAATGCCACTATCATCTAATGTCACCTGACATTAACAGATTCAACAACTCAGTGTCGTCACCTGATATTCAACTGTATCAGATTCACAGATCAGATTTCACATACCGAGGGTAAAATATCCTCGAATAAGAGAGTGCATTTTAACAACGGCCATTATTGAAGGAGATGATATGAATATTACTCGTCACATGGTGTGACATTTTAAAACGTTCCTGGTAAACTTTAGACCAAATGACTTAGTCTGAATCTGTCTGTGCGTCTGGATCAGGAACTGTTCACAGGATATGGTGTATAATATTTCGGCGCAGCAGTTTCTGCATCATAATCTGTAGCTAGATGGCTTGTTGGTTCAATGAATGCTTCTTGCTGAGACATACGTACGTCTGCATTGAAACTACTGTAAAATCACAATAGGACACCAGGCTATGCCTGTCTGTTTGTTTGAGCTGTGAGCTATACAACATATAAAATCACTGACCTGTTCTTGTTTCTTCCACTTAAGAAACATCGGCAAACTCAGGGCTGTTGTATCACAGCCAAAACTGCAGAAGATCATTCATGCATATCTATCATCCCGGTTTGATAAGTGTAATTCCCTTTTCACCTGCCTCAGCAAGTTGTTGGCCCAGAACGCTGCTGCAAAGCTGGCCAGGTCCAGAAGAACAACTCGCATCACACCCATCTTGTACGCTTTTACACTGGCTTCCCACCAAGTTCAGGATGTTCTTGTTCAGAGCCCTGCACTGTCAGGCACAAGCGTACATCTTCCATTCGTAGCAGAGGCTCTGACACTGTGGAACACTCTTCCCGTGGACTCACGGTCTCTGCTGAAACCTTTAAGAAGCAGCCCAAGACTCGTTCATTCAAACCGGCCTTTCTCTCGCCTGCTGTCGAGTGTTTTCATGTTCTGTTGTTGCTTATGTTTTATTGTTTGCTTCTTTATGTTCATTTTGCTCTCGTAAAGCACTTGCTCTATGGAGGGTGCTATACTAAATATACTTATTATTATTTTTGGTATTATCATTATTATTATAAGTTACAGCTCCCTGCTGGCCCACTTACATGTGCAGCCATTGGCCTGACCACCCTTTTCTCCGAGTGAACAAGGGTAATTATAACACTGACAAGCCAAGTGTGTATTCTGCAAGCTCTCACTTGTCAGTGAGGTTAGAGCAGCACGTTACATAAGAGTTGACTGGTTTACGAGAATATCAATTTGTATTTTATGCTAACCGTGTTATCTGATGTGCAGAGTTATGTAGATATATCCAGTAGTTATGTTTTAACAGAAAGAAACACAAGAAATATATTATTGCTCGCTGGCACCCAGATTATAGCTGTTATCACATGTGCACATAGTCCTTCTGCTAACAATGTAACCCACACACTCCCCAAAGAAGTAACCACAACCCATCATGAAAAGAAACGAATGCGATGGTCTCCCAGTATATCCGAACCTCCCTCGAACATGACTCCCCCCCCTCCCCTCAGACAGCCAAGTGATAAGGAGCAGTTGAAGCTCAAGGCCAAGCAAAAGGGGTAACAAGCTCATTACAAAATACTGAAATCATGCCAATAATGGCTTCAGAAATCTTGTTGTTCTACCCATCAGTCAAGGGGGAAAGTCACAGATTTGTGAATTTGAGGTCAAAGTTGTTTATCATTACTTTCCCAAAAGGAGTACTGCCAGTGACTGCCTGGATGTTGTCCAATCTAAAAAAACTCAGACAGACTGGCGTCAGGGCAGGTTGAAATGTACGCAGCACGTTCTAATGCTTCCTACAAATCTCCATCGTCCTCTTCCCTGGCGTCGATGTCGTAGGGCAGGAAGGCCTCCTTTTCTGGTGACATGACCTCCAATTCATGGTCGCGTTTGAAGCCATTCATCACTGTGTCTGGAGACGAGCGGGCCGCGGCTGCCTCAGCGCTGTGATGAATGCCATACCCAAAGTAGATCACTAAACCTGAAAAAGGAGAGCAAGACACACATCATTGTTTGTGTAGTACACCCACTAAAATGAAGGTGTCGTGTGAGAACCCCAGACACCCGAAGCTAGCTGGCCTGGGGAATGGACGACCAGGGAAAAATGTAGAGTTAAAGGTACAGCCTGTGAGGTTTAGTGGCATTTAGTGCAGATTGTAATCAACTCAATCGTCTCTCACTCCCATTCCAACTGCATAGACACTTCTTCTTCTACAGCTCCTTTTTCCGCTACATGTCCTGTGGAGCCCTTTGGCCGGTCTGAGCTATTGTAACAAACATGGCGGCGCAAGATGTCCATATGTAGATATAAAAGGTTAATTCTCAGGTAACGGTGATTATTATCACTGAAAACATAATTATATTCCATTTCTGCCAAAAGATCACCCTAAATTTTTGAATTTTAAAAAATAAACAAGAATTTCCTGATTGTACTGACGTTTTTTTTATTATGAGCGATCAAAAATGTGGCTTCTGAAGGGGGGCATGGCAGAAAAAAGGTTTCAGAACCACTGGCCGGAGACACTCAGGTGATAGTGTCAAGTCAAAAGACTTCCCCTTTAAGGGATCGATACAATTTCTGCAACTATGGATTCAGTTTGAACCCCAAAGCCATTTACAATACGTACCTATTACCATCCAAATACAAAATCGTATCCAAGTGCCTTTGTCCAGCTGCATCATCAGGTAAACATTGACAAACATGCTGATCACAGGAATGAAGGGAAGCAGTGGAACCTAAAGAGTCAGATGCAAAAAGTGTTAAGACATAGCAAACATTAAGTTTAAAGGTCTGACTTGAAAAAGATCCAAAAAAAAAAGAACTGCTTTAATCCAAACCTTGAAGGAAAGTTTAGTCTTGCTCTCGGTTGTCTCCAGATGATGAAGGTGAGGAGGAGACACGCCATGAAGATGACACTGAGGGCTATGACGTTCCACAAAGCAATCCCTCCCTGCACCGCCAGTACACTGAACAGCAGGATCAACATTCCTGCAGAAGTACATATGTTTTTATCTCATGTGTAACTCTGCACAAGACTCAAGAGAATTTAAAGCAAATTAAGGCTGTCGTAAACTTGCCAAAATATTCTATCAATTTAATTAATATTTATTACATTCTATCACAGTATTAACGTAGGCCTGTTATGACCACCTACCCATGACAGAGGCACAGATGTTGACCGTGAAGCCGGACAGTGTGGATGGCTCAGGATTGTCTGGGAACATGACGGTCTTGAAGCTGAGTCTCTCTTCTATACCGGGCAAGATCCCCATACTGGGGGCACTTATGCTGTCGCTCAGCTCCACCTCCTCCTGGGTATTCGCCATCTGATACGCCAGACTGGGCAGCTCAGGCTGGTACCTGACACAATTAAACACATGTACTGAGCTGTTTTACCATTGGGACTTTACTCTATATTCATGTCACCTAAAATAGTTGCTAATCCCAGTGGTAATGCAGTGATAAGTAGCACATAATGCAGCACCGGAGCAAAATTAACCTGCTTATGAGTAATGTCACCCATACTGTCAAAATGTACCTGGTAGTGTAAAATGAAGTGTAAAACTGCTTTCAACATAAATGTAGGGTTTCACTGCATGCTAAAAACATGAGTGTTACATTCACACATGAAGTGTTGACAACTTATTAACACTAGAACCACCAAGGAGTCATTTTTACCCCTCATAGAATCAACAGTTGCACCATGCCCCGTTGCCTGGCAACATGCATTGGATAGAAGTCGTTTGATGAGCAAACTGTCATATCACAAGTTCGAGCCAACTATATTGGATAGATATGAGGCTAGAGAGATAAATTTGAAACTTGAACTGGAGCAGAACAAGGTCCAAGAAATTCTGGCAATGTGGGAGTGAGGGATCGCATCTGGGAGAGATAACAGCAGACATGAGTGATGGAGAATCGGATGGAGAGAAGATGGAGTGCGTAGGTCAAGGTGCAAGTGTGTGTTAGAAGTCAGAGATCTATTGTGTGTGTTTCCTTTCAAATTCAGTATCACAACGAACAAAGTAAAACATGTTACTATCCAAATACATTTTGAACATTTACCTAGTGTTCTTCCTCTGTAAAAATGTAATTATATGGAATCTTAATAATTAAACTATTTAAATCTGTGAATTATTTTGTTGTTTGTTTGTTGTAGCCTCAGTTTATGATGGTGATTTTAAAATATATTTGATCTTTTTAAAGTCTTGATATAAAAGGACATCTTTGTGATCGATGAAACTGTTGCAGCAGGGAGTAAAAATACCCCCCTTCAGTGATTCTAGTGTTCATTCTGGACAGGTGCAAACTGTGTCCCTAGTTAAATGTTACATACTTAAATCCCCTCACTGACCTGAGCACCAGAACACAGGCAGCGACCAATGTGTAGGCCAGCAGTGTCCCTATTGACATCAGGTCCACCAGGTCCTTCAGGTCAAACAGCAATGCCATGATAGCTTTAAAGAACAAGAAAGAAAAAAAGAACGTTGGAGACATGGGAATACCTTTGCACATTCAGGAAACAAATCAAACAATATGCACTGGAGAATGATCACAAGTATTGATTAAGATTTTCTCTGTTGCAATTTGTGCCGAATTAACTCAATGTAAGCTGAGCAGTAATGAGAGAGGTCAAAGCTAATCGTTCAGGTTGTACTACTCTCTTTTTTTGCTTGATCTTGATTTTCTTTAAATCAACTTTCACATAATCTTCTTCACTTTATGTCCCGGCCCTCTTAATTGCCCTCTTTCCTTCCTTCTCCTTAAATACTTCCTTCTATTTTCCTCATGCCCCATTTTATATTCCTTATTCATCTTACCAGACATCACCCCAGCGGTCACAGTGGACGCTACAGGGGATTTCCTCTCGCTGACGTGGGACAGGAAGGAGAAGAGCAGGCCGTCCCGAGCCATGGCAAAGATGATACGTGGTAGGGGGAACATGGAACCCAACAGACTGTGGGGTGGGCGTGGGGAAGGAAACATCAGATTGGGGATGGGACGGTTGAAGGTATAGGGTAGAGGAACAAGGGGAAAGGAAGAGTGTGAAGAGGTCAGAAGGAGGAAGAATTAGCGAAAGGCGATGCGAATATAGTTAGGAAGATAAGAGTCATGGATTGAGTGCTGGACAGCGTGCAACAGAATACCAGATTGGCCACACTGTAGATTGGCTACAGGGGCAACAGGGTCATGATGATGGACCAAGAATAATCTGATGCTAGCATGCACAATTCATCCCCTCCTTACACAACAAATATGATGCCCACATGCTATTACTCTCCATTCCAAAGTAAAAATCTGGTTACTTCAGCATGCAGTTTAATTTGGTACTTATATTCCTTCTAACACCGCCAATATGGAGGTAGGAAACTTCAGTTAAGTCACAAAAAACAAAGTCTGACCCATTTTTACAAGAAAAAGTAGTAGAAAGTATAACCTGAAACCGCCTCAACCAACTACTAAGAGACCTGTACGTGTAAGGCCAGAGTAGCGACAATTAAAGATGCACTTTTCATGCTGCAGTGCTGATTTCTGGCAGGGCTCCTCAAAGCACATTTAGAACACATTTGGAATCTGCAATCGGCAGTCCATTTGCAACCTGGTGCAGCTCAGCCCGGAAGCATGAAAAGAAGCGACAGTGAACATGGATGCTGTTATGAAACATGCGTGTTAGTGTCTCACCTGCCCTTATGCCAGAGGTGAGGGTTGCAGTTAGCGGAGTTTTGGTGCAGGGGCTGATCTCAGCCATGAGCTTGAAAAGCAGCCCATCGGTGGCCATTGCCCAGATCACATAGGGAACATAGCACCCAGCAGGCAACCGGGCGGACGACCAGGATATATAGTATCCGCACTTACACCCACAAGAATGCCGTGAAACACACATTAACAGCAGCACCAGCTCACATATGAAAAGAGTAGCATACATATGCAGTAACAGTGGCATGAAGCAACATGTTCAAACATTCATGACCAATAATACCAGCATTGTAAAACTAGCAAAAACTGAACATTACAACTCTGATTCCAAAAAAGTTGGGCCGCTGTATAAAACAAAAATTTCACCCAGAGGACGAGGAGGCGACTATGATTTCCAAAATCAATTAGAAATGTGGACTCGTCAGACCAGTTCTGCTTTTCCAGTGTCAGACTCTAAGTCCACCTCAGATAAATGAGGGTTCAGGGAAGTCAGCCACATTTCTGGATCTTCTTGATAAATGGCTTTAGCTTTGAGCCATAACCTGTGTTCTTAGAAGCAGTGACAAACTGTGTTTACCGACAACAGTTTTGTGAAGTGTTCTGAAACCATGCTGATTTTTAATGCAGTGCCACCTGAAATGTTGAAGGTCACAAGCATTCAGTGTTGGTTTTAGGCCATGGCCCTTCAAGCAGAGATTTCTCTTAATCTTTTGATGACATTATGGCATGTAGATGGTGAAATCTCTAAATTTCTTGAAAATGCATGTTGGGACATGTTCTAAAGCTGTTTTCATAAAGTGGTGAACCTCGCTCCATTCTTGTGATTGACTGAGCTTTTCGAGGACCCAGTTACTACTATCACTCATTCCTAATGAACCTGTTCACCTGTTGAAAGTTCCAAACAGGTGTTTTGTGAGCATTGCGCAACTTTACAGTCTTTTGTTGTCTCTGTCCCAACTTTTTATTGTGACGGATTGCAGTCATAAAAAAAAGATGACCAGTTTGAACATTAAAGAGCTTGTTTTTTTACTGTATTCAATTGAATATAGGTTGAAAAGGGTTTGTAAATCATTGCATTCTCTTTTATTTATGTTTTCCAAAGCATCACAACTTTTTTGGAATTGGGGTTGTAATTAAAAATGCAGCTTGCCTTTGGTTACATCACATCACATACACTGATGGCATAATTTATTCTTAGCAGCGCTCTTATTTTTAGTTAAGGGTCAAATGCCTCCTGAAGCTAAATATACATACACAGACACACACACACAGAAATGTCTATATGTGTGTGTCTGTCTGCATGTTTATCTAAGAGAGAGAACGGTACAGTACGTGAGCATACATTTCAAAGGTGGGTCATTGCAGGTGTGTGTAACTTCTTACCTCGTAGACAGAGCACAAAGAGAGCCTACAGCTACAGCGTATTTGGCTCCTTCCCAGCCTACATATTTAAAAGCGACAGGCAGAGGGCTGTTGCTGTCCAGCAGGTAGTATGGCATCATGAGGGTGAGGGCTGCAGAAACACCAAAGTATGCCACAAAACAGATGAGCAGCGATGACACGATGCCGATAGGGATGGCTCTCTGGGGATTCTTCACCTCTTCACCTAGAGCGCAGATGATGAACAGGGAGAGTTAAAGTGGCAAAAGTACAACTTTACTTCTTTATTACTTCAGCAGGTGCTGGCATTTCTGTCACTAAAATCCCATCTTCATATTTCAGAGCTATTCAGGTAAGTTCAATCTGCCCATCAATGTATGTAATGACAAGCTGTCATGTTCAGATGGGACAGCATTATATCTTTTCTCCAGTGTCACATATGAGAAAAGTAACTGCACTGTACACTAATTTGGCTCTGTAAATGTTCTGAATGGAATTTCAAGACTCACTTTGACTTTCTTAAATAGAAGTTTGTGCAACTGTTATTACACTCGCCTACCGTTCACTGTTTGTGTTGGAGATAAGAAGTCTGTATCTGGGCCAGATTGTAAATCTGGACTTATTTTCCAACACGTAACTACAGTGAAGATGAACAGCTATGGAAGTCTCGGAAGGGCCAAAAAAGATTCAAGGAAGAGTCATAAAATTCTCTGAGCATGAACAGAGTTTAGACGATAGAGTTCATTCTTTGACAAGAAGCTGGCTCCGGATGTAAACTGAAAACAGAGCAGCTAACCTATCTTTATATCTCAACTTGCCCCACTCAACACCCACTCCTAGAAATAATAGTGTCAGCACTTTTCACTTCAGTTCTTCCATATTTGGATTACAAGATGGGGAATGACATGCGGGAAAGAGCCACAGGTGGTGTTGAGAGGTGATTTCCATCCTCCTCTATACTGTTATCAGCGCCATGGGGCATGATTCAGGACTTTTCATAAGCCTGCAGTGCCTCAGGGCCTCGTTCAAGGCCCTTTTCTCTTGTGCTTCAAAGCCTGATACCCTTACTTTGGCAGTTTTCAGACTACATTTATTGTATGTGACAATATAATTATACAAACTAAGGCTAAAAATGGAATACACCGTTGCCCATAAAGCTGGAATCATTTTGTTTTCGGACACATTCCTCTTTTTATTCCTATTTATGCACATCAGATTAATTGTGGTTTAATTTTCACTGTGATATGTTTGGAGAGATCAATCAATAAAGTTTTGAGAAGATACACTTTATCAAGAATAAATTACAAATATAAATATACACATACACATACACAAAATACAATCATTTTTCCAACTTTATGGGCAACAATGTATAGAGTATATAAGCTGATGTTTAATGTATTGCAATATATTTTATAGCACAGAATATGATTTGTAACACACGCATGTTTCAAAGGAATTTTTCCACAACAGCTGCTATACCACAGTTTGTTGGCGACTAACTATTTACACTCTGAGGCATGGTCTGGGTCATTTTCTGAATTGTACACACCGTTCACTCTTTCATGCTTGTACTGGCAGAATTCCAGTAAAGTTGGAAAACTGGGTAAATAGAGTATTTTGCAACAAATTAAACAAGAAGCTTATTTTCCCTGCGCACCCACAAGACGGAAACACCCAACTCTTCAGCTCCAGGTGATTATGCAACAGAGCTCCTCAGGCAAACACTTGCGTCTTGTTCACATCGCGATGATGGAGTGCGTGTAACACTGCCTGGATCCTTTCTTCACACCACTGTTCATGACAGGTGACAGTTTTGATTGGCCCAGGTTATTGCAAGGCTTGGGGTCATAAGAATAACAGTAGTGTCTGTGTATGTGAGCGCACACATGTGTGTGTGTGTGCGTGTGCGGAGGGGGAAGGGATAATGGCTTCATGCCAACTTAACTCTACAGAGCTGGATTGCACATAAACATACGTGCAGAAGATATAATGGCTTTGGGGTGGCTGACAGTGTGTGTGTGTGTGTGTGACAGATATGCCCCCACAAGTCAAACTCAAGCAATCATTCAGAGTTAACTTTTGCTCTAGCCAATTAGAATTCAGAAAAAAGAGAGGTGGGAAAAGCTCGGGGGCAGAGAGCAGGCCAGCTGAGAGAAACTCAGAACAGAACTACATTCACAGGTGCAGATGTGTACAAACCCGACCCAGACTTAATGTCATAATTTACACCCACAACTTGCACATAGCTGTGTGGCGTTCCGCCAGGAGCAAAATTGACCTAAACGCAGTTAACTGCATCTTCTCTCTCTGTGTGCTGCCCCTCTTATGTAACACTGCATGTATGTACTGAATGAACTCCAGGTTCAGTTACAGCAGCCACGAGCCCCCAGCCGTACCCCACCGCATACCTGCCCCCCCCAAAACTGAAACATACCCATGAGGCAGTGAAAGACAAGTGGAAAGTGGGGCAAGGAGAGAACATGACCACGGTTTCATCCAGCACTGACCTGTGGTGGCAATGCAGTCAAATCCGACGAAGGCATAAAAGCAGGTGGCGGCTCCCGACAGGACACCTGTGAAACCAAACGGCATGAAGCCGCCCGCTCCTAAACGCTCTTTGGTTGGCAGGATGTCTGTCAGACTGAACAGGGAGGACAGGAATAATTCAAATCAGCAAAAAATAGCCTGCATTAGATGAAATTGTTGTTATAAAGTACAAGTTACTTGTATTATCCAGAGTAACTGAGGCCCTTTATGATGAAACGTAGATCAGATCTAACAGGTTGTTTCACAGAACATCTTTGACATGTGAAGTGAATTCTTACTTGAGGCTGGAGTTACTGGTATAATTGGTGTGTAGGATCTCTTCAGGGTCTAGCTGCCAGTTCTTCAAAGAGCCTTTGACCAGACCAGAGACCACCATGAACAACAAGACCAGGATGTTGATGCAGGTAAAAATCTTGTTCACCATCGCTGACTCTTTGACCCCAAATGCCAGCAAGCCTTAGAAAAGAAGACACAGAAGAAAATGAAAGACTGCAGTGTGTTTCACTGAAACTTAAGTGTCATCTGCCACTGTAGCAATATCGACACCAAAAACGAGACACCACATCCTGGCAAAGATAAAGAATACTGTCAGTGAAACAAAGGTGATAACATGAGATGAAGGGACAGAAAGAAAGAGAGAGGTTTTCCTACCTGTGAGGGTGAATATGATGCAAACAGCAAACATGTCAGGGTACTCTGCCAGTACACCTGGTGCTTTCATGGACATGTACTCTCTGCAGAAATGCTCTATGCGCTTCCCTAACAACTCATCGAAGGTAGCGCTCCATGCACGGGCCACACTGGAGGTACCTGTGATGGAGAAAGAGTCCAGTAAGCTTTTAGTTCTGTTAAATGCAAACAACAAAAAGAGTTGAGCATAGTAGTTGAGAATGTTTACCAATGATGTAGGAGAGGATGAGGTTCCATCCAGTGATGAAGGCCCAGAGTTCCCCTACGGTCACATAGGAGTAAAGATAAGCTGAGCCTGTCTTAGGAACACGGGCTCCAAACTCAGCATAGCACAGACCTGCCAACACTGAGGCTAAGGCGGCTATCAGGAAACACAGCACAATAGCAGGACCTATGGGAAGCAATGGATATGATGTGATTAGAGGCTTTAAGGTTTGTCTCACAGGACATCTTCTAATTGTTAAGAGTAGCTTACCTGAATTCTCTCGTGCAACAGCGCCGGCTAGCACGTAGACGCCAGCGCCCAGTGTGCTGCCCACGCCAAGGGCCACCAAGTCAAAAGTGTTGAGGCATCGGGACAGATGGGACTCCTCTGTGTTGCAGTTCACCACCTTCACCCTCAGCAACTGCTTCCCGAAACCCAGAAGCTTCTCCAGCGCCATGGATCACAGTCTGGCCTCAGGGAGAGGAGGGGAGGGGTAGAAGATCAACCGGGGTTCAGAGAGCACAGGGGAGAGGGGGAGAGGTCACACACACCCTAGAGAGAGGGAAAGGAGACAAAAGAGGAGAGATGGTGATTCAGAAGTTCTTCACATTTGTAGCTGAACTTTTTACTCTTAGTCTTGGTATTAGCTGGGGCCGAGCCAGCTCCATCTAGTGTACTAAAATGAATTGCATGATGCTCGATCCACTGGTGCGATGGTCCTTTGTTTTGTCCGAAAGAGGTCACATTCATAATGACACTAGTGATGACACAGAGGAAGTGTTGGATTGAGGGGGTGCACATGAGGTCGACAAACTTGCTGTAAGCAGAACACTTACATAATGCAACCCAATCCACAATCTGGGACTGCTGGCCAAAAATCCCGGGGCCTATAGGGATAATCCATTTTACTGCTGAATTCGCTGCAGACATATGTTACATAACACAATGCAACTCACAGGAGAGGAGGCAGGGCCCTTGAACAGACTGTTCAACGCAAAGAGAGTCATAACTCATGACACAAAAACACTTTCTTGAAACATGCCGTGGAGGCTCGTCACGTTGTGTTACTCCTACATACAGCAGAAGAAAAACAACCTACCAGCACTGTTCGGTTTTTTCCTCTCTGCTTAAGGTCAAACAAAGACAATCCACCATTATTCTTGGTGCTTGAAGTAAACAGAGTTAGAGGGATAGTTTGGTTATTTCAAGTTTTGCAGTCTACCTATTGTAGATAGCAGCCAGCATAGTTTGGAGAAGCAGAGCAAAGCACTTTACCAACCTTTTTCTTTGATATTAACCATAGAACTTCAGTATTGCAACACATAAACACATAAACCCAATTGTGCTACACACTGTTACGCCATAGAGCAGCTGTTTGCATCAGATCAGTTTGATTTCAGTATGTTCTCCCAACTTTCTGTAGGTAACACACTGACTATGCATAAGTACCTGATACAACTCCACTTCACAATACCTAAACAAGCAAATATTAAAGAAACAGAGGCCAAGATATCCTGACTTTTAGGCTCTAGTATGGGTCATACGCTAAAAACGCTGCATCCTACAATGCCCAATATGCAAGAGCATCTTGCATTAGGTCCTCTCTGCCTTCTACACTTAGAAAAGCTCACCCAGAGCCTAAGGAGACAGTATAAAACTGTTTTCACGGTTGGAGTGATGAATAAACTAGATTTCATGTGTAAACCCACTACAGTTTGCTTACTGTCCCAACCAATTTAACAGAAGACACCATAGCACACATCCTCCACACCACAAGGTCAAGACAAGGCCATGCAAAGAGTGCTTTGTTCAGCTGAACAGTACAGGTACAGTACAGGTGGTATTCTATCCTGCCCTACGTCTATAGCAGTCATCTGAAAATCAGTGCAGTCGTCCTTTATAATAAAGACTATCGCTCATATTAATGTGGGAGAATGTGTGTGTGTGTGATTTTTAAAAAATGGGAAGGAAGCCAATGTAGTTTGAAGCTATCTACCCTCTGGAAGCCAGACGTAGATGTAAGACTTCTTTCCTAAGTGTTTGCTGAGAAGATTCTCTGGGTCAGTAGCCTGTCCAACATCTCATGCACATTCCTCTGTGTTGAGCTAACATACTGAGAGGTAATACTTGATATACGAAAGGAGAAAAAACATGGAGGGCACTTGGAGGAACAGAAAGGGGAAAAAAGAGAGGAGGGGGTATAAACAATGTCCTGCTGCAAAGTTAAGTTGTGTCAGTCTGGTGGAGGTCCAGAGGTATGCCTTATGGAAAAGAGACTGGAAACTGAGTGAATGACATGCAGCTGCATAACACCGTGACACATTTCCAGATAATGGAACCTATCAGAACCCAGTGACATGAGGACATGAACCCGAAAAGGTCATGTGGACAGTGCAACAGTCATGTCACACCTCATGGAAACTTCTACATGAGGGTAACTAAGGTGATGACCTTGTTGCCTTTCCAACTTTCCAACCTATCAAACAACATGTAAACAAAATATCCAACGAATATATCGGTATACAAATTGTTAACCTGCGTTTGCAGTCAGAGGAGTTTCATGTGTTAGTTTCTCCAACCTTTACAGTACTTGGCTTTAACCTTGGAGGCAATCCCACAGAGATGAGTCACTACAAACATAACAGAACTATTGTTTTCCGACAGGATGGTAGCCACAACCAGCAACCAATCACATTGTAATAACTTCTATATAAAACAAAACTGCATACAAAACCACAGGTTGAACTCTTGCCCAGTCTCTGTGGATCTTAAAACAAACAAAATAAAAGCTTCAAAAATCAAATTTTGTGCGTCCACCACAATCAGGCTGACATTACGACACAGCAGACATTAAATTCCGACTCTCCCATTCGCAGCTGCGAATTATTATTACTATTATTCATTGCAGAGGTCACTATTGTTTACACGGTGCCATTGATCATAAAGGGTGTAACATGTCAGCAGCGATAGAAATAGTGTGGAAAGAATTACACAGGCACCGGCTCTATTATTGTGTATTGCTGTGTGTTACTGCCTTTAGCATGATAATTAAGTAAGAGCTTTAATGACTGGTTGATTAATTAATTACTAGATTGACATAAAAACAGCCACTATTTGATCTGTTGTGTTTTTAAGAATAAATTATGCTTGTTTCAGTATCTCAGATTTGTTCTGGTTTCCTTAGTCTTTTGATAGTAAACTGAATTTTTTGGACTGTTGTTTGGACCGAACCACATAAATAAGTAACTATTTATGAGTATTACACCAGCTTGTGAGTCACATTACTGTAAAGGAAGTTCATTAATAAAAGCTTGAAGTGAAAATATTATTCTAATATCCGTGTGCTGTCGTGTACAGAAATGACCACGCACATGCCTGCACTGAAACACAGAAGAAAATAGCCTGTATGAACCACATCACCCCTCACTGACCCGCTACACAACTGCTGAGTCAAACCTTCTGTCACTACAAATTCATCATACCAAATAATGAGACCTAAAAAGGGGGAGGAAGTCTGACAATCCCCCCCCAAAAAACAAAAAAACATCATGCATTTAAAAACAGAAGCATGTGCAGCATTTACAAATACTGCTGCACGTCAATGTCAAACAGACAATATCCTGTTCCAGCATGGCAGAATCAGAAAACACATTGAGTACTTACTTGAACTACGGATACACTTCGCCTGTGGACCTAAGCTGAAAGGCTGATGGATTAAAAAGACGTATTTGTTAACTATTCTTCAAGCTGCTGTGAGAGCACAGAGTGTTTGACGACCGCCGTTCTGAAATAGAATCTGGAGGAATCACATGGCCTGGCTATTCAGAGCAGACACAGACACGCACACATGCACACACAAGTACACAAGGGCACAGTCAAATGTAGCAGTAGTCCGCTAATCATGAGAACCTCAACAAAAGTATTTTTTACAGTAATAACTGTGAAACTGATATAATCACAGAGTTGCAGTTGCATTGATGCAAACAGCCAAGAAGTAAATAGTCTAACCTTTGTATTGGTGTAACTCCTGTGTGCAAGCAGTGCTGGAAGAAGTATTCAGATCCCAGAAATACAAAGTAAAGGCTGTGCATTCAAAACTTCACAGCAAAATGCACATATCAAACGTAAAAGTACTCATTCTGCAGTAGAATGTGTTTTGCCATTATATATGACGTTTTTAAATGATATTACTAGTGTATTATAAACATATACGTGCATGTGTATGTTGCATATTTCTACTGTAGATGCTAAAGGTTGAGCTAATTTTTGACTTTATGTGCTGTTGTTAAGTTTATTCTACAGCAGTGCATCATGGTCTATAACAGTGTTTCTCAAACTTTTTACAGCTCGAAGCACCGCCATCATGATAGATGTTGAAATACAGACTGTATTCAGCTAGAGTCAGTTCACACAGGAGGCAGGTTTATTCCTGATAACAACATTATTTGTTATTGACTGCTGTTGAATCCTGAACAGAACCGGTTCAAGAACCAGAGCTGATTTGATGTTAAAGGGTTCTCCCGATCTGCACTCCTCTTCCTAATGTTTCCTGTTCCTGAAATTTTTGAACCTCCACTTCCTTGACAATGTCAATGGTAAACTACAGCAGACTGCTAAGAATAACACTCCGTTGTTGTGGAAGCAGTTCTGATGCTAGACTTTGGATGAGCACAGCGAAAGCAATAAAATCATTTTTAAATCAACAAAATAACTTCTAAATATTGATTTCTCTAGCAAGTAGCCATGCAATAAGTGGGACAAATTACAACAAGCTGGTCATTGTTGCAAAATATACCCTGACATGTTGATAAAGGACTTAAATTAATTGACTGCTTAATATATTTTAAAATAATTTCTTTGATTTAAAAAAGATTTTTCTGAGATTCCACTACCACCAGTGGTAAAAAAATGTAATCTCAAAGTAACTAGTAACTGAAGCTGTCAAAGAAATGTCTTGGAGTTAAAGTACAGTATTTGCCTCTGGGAGGTCAGAAATTCTCGAACTTTCAGACATGCTTTCACTACATTCCACCACTGCATGCAGGTACATGCATTCATAGGTGCACGCTCCGTTGGAATTCACTATAATGAAATTATTTACACAGTAATACATGAATAAATGCCAAAGGTTCAAAAGTGCAGGGACAGAAATCTTGCAAAACTCAGGGGGGTCAGAATGTTTATCGTACTGTACACACAGACACATGCACAACCCGCTTTTAGTTTTAAATGATTTGGCAGATGAGACGTGAAGAAAGCGGAGGCAGTGCTCATGAGCCGGGGGGGGAGTGGATGGACAGGAAAGGGGGGTGTGATCCTTTGGAACCAATGAAAGTAGACCATGAACGTGACACTGCTTGACATTTAGGAGTCCTTTTCATTACTGCTGCTGAATAACTGGATTTGTATGGCAGCAATTTGATGATGCACATCTCCTAAAAACAGAATAAATAGTAGATGGAATACTCATTAAGGTCAGCAGAGATTTCTCCTGACAGTTTCAGTGTAAGACACACCGCAACAGGACCTTAAACTCACACTGTTCAGGTAAAACAGGTGCAAACATACATCCTTTAGAGTACATGGAAGCAGCTCTGTTCTCTGGTTGTACCCGTGTCGCTCTCTTGTTGAATTCTACTGTATTATTAGAGGAACAAAAAATACGTCATGTTTTTTTCACAGTTGCGTTGGATTGTTGTACTCTTTTGGACTCATTTATTTCTGCTAAAAGCGACTGTTCCCATGCAAACGCTCACGAACTGAGTGAAATTGTTCTTGGACGTGGGCTCACTGTGGAGAAAGAACGGCATGCAACAGTGGTGTGTTGGCAATTCCCATCTGTGTACTAATGACACCACCAAACTCTGCCAGGTACATCACATCACTGTGTTAGAAGCACAATCACACATGAACGAGATCTGATTACTTTTTATGTTTGCAATCATGACCTGTTTAACCAGCTGTTACGGTGGCATTGCCCCAGGTTCAAAGTGACCCACAACATGAGCTTGCCATGCACAGGGATTTCAACAATATCTGTCAGTGTGTCTGTGAAAGAATCGAAGGCCGCGCCACCTCTGTGAATGAAAAGAGCGAAAACATACAGTATGTGGCAGACCTGTCATGTTCCCTAAATAAGTGGCATCCATAGAGTTGAGCATGTCTTCTTTCAGACCAGAGAAATAGTCACGTACTTCAAGGAACACAAGATGCTTCCGAGATGACTGTTTGCCTCCGTTCAGTTCATCTTCAGAGACAGTTAGGAACCAGCCCTTAGATAAACATAGATAAAACACAGAAGGCTCTTTAATTTTTATGCAAACATTATAAGGGACTACAAGAGTATGAATGAAAGCACCATTTACAGATATCTCTGTCTAACACTGGAGTCTGTTTGCTGATTATTTTCTGATAATTAGGGTGGGCTAACGTCTGGGACATTCACACACCAATCAGAGTATTTAAGTTATGCAGCTTTCATAGTTTTGAACTTATCTAACTGTAATATTTACACATTCTAACTTAAGCTTTTATTTTCTTCCACCTCTGATTCTCCAGAGAGAATATTTACATTTTAAATAGAGTCTGATATTGTGTATTGTCACGTAAAAAGCTGATCAGGGGATGCCTGCTGAATACAATGTTTATTCTCAGGATCTCTGTTTCTATTGCAGCAATTTCCATAAGCATGAATACACGCTGTGCGTGTATTACTATTACCGGACATCGTAATAAGCTGCTCATTCATGTTTTGTACACACTGCAATCTATTTACTGCAGCTACAGTAGCTTACATTGTACACACTGCTTTGACAAGTCTAAAAAAAAAAACTACCAACTTTGTGTCATAAAACTGTGTGTGTAAACAAAAGCTCAGCGCTGTTCTGAGTACATACAAGGTTATGCTGCTATTACCAAGCACACGGGCAACTAAACATTCAGCATGGAGGGGCAGCAAAGAGGAAACATGAAGCCATCGCATGCTGAAGCCATCTCCATAATCTCAGTACCTGGAAAGCTTCCATGCACACACACACACACACACACCCTTACACCCTTCAGTGCGTTTTGTATATGCTACATACAGCCCTGCAGTCAGCAGCTTGCCCACAAGTGGTCCACTTTCAGAGAGGCTAAAGTTAGACTGACTAGAACTGGTCTGAACTGTTGCCATGGACGTCTAAAAGGTCAACTCTTGAGTCTTTCTTACAATACAGACATTTCATGGAGCGGGGCAGTAAATTATTTTGAGTTTTTAATCACACTTTTTCACACCTTCGTCAACTGTTATTTTACTGCTTTTTCAAACGCACAGATTGAGTCATACCTCCATCAAACTGTATGTACAGGCTGATTTATGCTGCTCTTGTTGACTGAAACCTTTCCACTCTGGTTTTTCCAGAGGAAGCAGACAAATTTATGAGGGTTTAATCTGTAAATGATTGCCTGAACAAAAACTGAAGAGTTCTTCACACACTTGTGATTTGCTGCTTGCTCTACATGTCAGTGTTCACTGTGTGTCCAATTGCTGCTTTCACTCCAGTCCAGACAACAGCCACCACCTTCTTCACATCACCACCACCACCATCAGCAGGAGCAGAAGGAGCCCTTTTCGGACACACTACACTGTAGCTCCCACGGTTGAATCCTGAAGCCTGAACACATTCCAGGGCTCATGTATCTCATATTACATCATCACGGTTATACACAATGCGCTTCGACGCGAGAGTCACCCAAGCTTTACCGTTGAGCAGCGAGGTGCGAGGAGTGTGAGAAGGAAATTATGCAATGCAGTTGTATTTCCTCACAGGCACGCTGCAGGAAACGGCAGCGCTGACTTTGAAGCAGTAAAAATGGGGTCCGAGTAAAATGAGCATGTGGTTTGCAGTGTGGGTGCTCCTCCGTTCCGCGCAGCCATTCAACTTTACGCACGGAAACGCGCGTTCCCTACAGCGCCCTAAGCTCGGGTGCAACATGAAATATCACGGCGTTACAGAGGCTAGAAAGTTAATTGAACGTTACATAACATTTTACATGTGTGTAGCATTATGCAGCGTGTGTGAGGACTTCTTTACCTTGTATACCCTGCAGGGGCGCATGAAGCAGTGATCCGAGATAAACCAGTTTCCTTGAGAGGTTTCAAAATGTGTAAATTGTGTAAAAACAAAACAAAAGCTGCGTCGATACACGGTGATCAGCAAAGTTTGCGTCTCTCTTTACAGGTGAGGAGGAGGACATTAAACTCTCGGGTTGTGCTGTTTAACTCGCTTGGATGGAGGAGGGGATACGGACACAAACAACCCCGCCCACTCATTACCATTACAGTAGTGGTCGACTACCACAAGAGGTGTTTCACGTTTGTCTTTGGAGGACTCGATTGAAAGGGTCAAAAAAAAAAAAGTTTGAAAATCAGTTATGTGACTCTTCTTCAGATCATAAAATCATCATCACAAAAACTTAAGATGTAAAATGATTTTGGATTGTTCCTTTCAATGTCAGATGGATGAAAACCATCTCATGGGTCACAGTTTTCACTTCGCAACAAGACAGCGATCGTTCAAATGGATATTTTATTCTCAGGCAAAAACAAACAAACAAAAAAAAATACTAAAACAAAACTTTTACAAAGCTCTCAGCTCAGGTCCGGTCATCAGGGCAGGCAAGGGATGAAGTGGGGGATCGAAGAACGTCCATATCAACTGTCCCACAGAGGAGTGGGAGACATGTTGGTAGTCAGGGTGCAGTTTTTACCTTTTCAGAGTTCTTTTGGCACATACGGGAAAGAAGAGTCCTCGAGAGAAATGAGCAGTTTTTACAGATACCCAGGTTAAACAGACTGTCAGTGTAGAGATCACACGTTTTCCACACAGATGCCAGTAATCCAACAATTCACTCAATAAATTATACATTTAAATTGTTGCCAACACATGTTAACGGCGTGGTTGTTTTGAGCTGACAATACAAGGCCTCATTTCAGCATCAGTCCTGTGTATGAGCACACTGTTCTATACATTATTCACAATATTTACACTTTTCTTTTTTTACCTTCACTTTTCAGAAAAAAGGTAACAAATGTTGAGTTTTATTCACGCACACCTTTTTTCCGGGATTCAAACTTAGTGATCCCGCGGCTTCAAATGTGCCGAGCGTAACAAAAGATGGATTAAAAAGTTGCTGTTGCCGTGTCCTCCTCAAGACTTGGCTTCTAAAAGCGGCTTGATGTCTTTGATGCCAAGCTCTGCTGCCACTGTGATAATGTGGTCCAGGGCGTTCATGTGGCCCAGCATCCTCACAACCTCTTTGATTTGATCCCTGTTGACAGATATGTATTCAATTAGAAGCAGTATGGATGAAGCCACCGCATCACAACATCAGTTAATCATGTAAGAACACTAGTTATTAAACTGTTTGACAGCCCTGACATATTCTCCGTCTTAAAGCAGCTTCCATAATATTCCAGCAGAGGGAGCCATTGCTGAACTCAAGCTCCCTGATCAGGACAAATAAAGTGTGTGTGCAGTTATACATGCAGAGTCTAGCAGAGCCTTACTTGGCAGTGCGCCGTTCCACATCAGGCGCGCCAAAACTGCTGCGGTGCAATGAGTTGGCCAGGTGGGTGAGGTAGCGGCAGAATGGCTCCAACTGAGGCAACGTCTGCTGGCCCTTCAGCCCGGAGAACCAGTGCACAGGTATACACTCCACCACCTGAGAGAGGATGAGGAGGAGTCAAGAGTGTCTGTTCACACGAAGCTGTTTAACAAAAACGGCAGAACACGGGAACGGGGAAGTGGAAGGTAGCCAATCACAGTGACCTGCCTGGAGGCGAGTATGATAAAATATAAGCGCCTCTCAAAGTGTCAGAGCCCGGAGGAGCCAGTACAGCTGTATTTTTAGACAGGGTTGGCACATCCTGCCACATTACATACAGGAAGATGTCTCCAGAATCATTTTGAAAGTGAGAAATAAAAATGTCTAAACGCAGTTTGAAAACTTTTGTTACAAATCATAATTTTCTCAGATAAAACCTGTGAACTTAAATCAATTCAAATTCTCCCTTCATTACACTAAGTGTGTGTATTTACCAGAATGAACTGCTTCTGAAGTTGCAATGGCTGCAACCAAAGTAATGACACCGTTGACCGAACGGATGAATTCAGGCGCCAAACACTTGAAAATGTGCCCACAGTGTGGGCTGCTTCATCTAATAAAATGTCCCTCGTGCAATCTGTGCCACCTTTTCAAACCGTTATTAAAATTTAGACACTTCATATCCACTCGCCTGACCAAAAGTCGAGGGATTAAGAACATAACTTGAATATTTGCTAAAAAGAACAGTTTGATGATCTAATACCACGGGGAGGTAAAACAGCTGATTATTAAAATGAAACCTGTTTCCTCTCTCTACCTGCTCGTGACGATGTTCTCTGTTAACACAGTGAGGGCACTAAACAAACAGAGTGATGAGTAAACAAACATCTGCTATTCTCATGGTTGTAAATATGGAAATTTAATCTTCTTCTCCAATCACGTGATGTCCATGTCTGAGCCGGAGAGGGATGTGTCAGGTTTTATGATGAGATGAGTATTTACATTTGCCATAAAGTTTTATTCTCGACGCTTGGATAACACAACAAATGAAATATATGAAATATGACAAGGTGTGAAGTTGACTCTGTTCTAGTGTTAGTACTATAATTCTTTTTGATATGATGTGTTTAAAACGATACAATCTGTTAATTACAGACTCGATCGTATCTCATCTCCACCTCGCTGACAAGCACACAGCTCTGCTGCAGAAACAGACATCATCTGTGTTACACTGAAGACGTGCACACAGACACAGCGCTGTCCATTTTATAAGCATGAATTTCAACACGCATTGAAATAAAATAGAAAAGCACCACAGTTACACCATCACTCTGCAGCCCGTCTTCAATACGTGTTCACTGTTTGCAGGTTATATGTTTAAAAGTAGCAAGACGCGTCCTTTTTTGTGTGGACGTTAGATGAGAGGTGCCAGTTCACCTCCTGGTCACTGCCGAGGTGCCTTTGAGCAAGGTACTGAACCTAACTGCTACCATGTATAGCTGCCGTTCACTCCACCATTTTTAGAAATGTATCATTTCAATTAATCCGAACTAGCTCCATTCACACACGAAGCATGACACTGCGAAACGATTGGTGTGTGTGTGTGTATGTGTGTGTGTGTGTGTGTGTGTGTGTGTCCTACCTTATGGCACTTTGGAACATTGTCCTCCCCGGTATCTGTGGTCTGCAGTGCAGAGAGGATGTATCTATTCAGAGTGCTGTCCAGAGCCAGATCCCTCAGACAGGAATTGGACAAGATCCCTTCCCACTGCAGGATGTTTCCCAGCAGCTATTCACAGAGGGAACAAGAGTTAGCCTGTACTCATGCAGACAAGGACAGCAACACAACAGCACATTATCATAAATATCCGAGTCGTTCTGTTAGCTGTACGCCTCAGCTGTACTGACGAAAAGAGACAAGACAACGGTTTTCTTGGTGACTTATGTTGTCAAGTATAAACTCTTCAAACTGTACAAATCATCTGTTTCCTATATGTGATGTGACCTATAACAATTCATTTGAACATAACTGTAATGGGCGAATGGATCAATGAATCTAAAAGAAACTGTCTTACCTTCACACAGGACCAGAACTGCCTTTGGTAGAATAAGTACGGGCCGCTGTTCTTGTTCTCCAACACACTGAAAGCAAAAACACACTTTTAATCAGCCATCGAGTTTCATCATACAGATTGAGAAAATATAAAGTGGACTCCTATGCTAACACTGTGTGGCATACGTTTTGGGGTAGAGTGGGAGGAAGACATCTTCATCCAGAGTCCGCCTGGTCCTTAAGACTATCATTTTCAAAAGATCCTGACAGAGGGAAAAAAAAAAAAGGAAGACGACAAGAATTCTGTTATCTCTTACTCTGCGGATGAAGTACATTATGTTTACACAGGTAGGAAGAGAACTGACGGTACCTGTGTGTATCTGTTGTCTCCATGCAGCACAGTGGGGTAACCTTTCATTAGTCTGTGAATGAAGCCCACCAGACTGGCTGTCTGACTGCTTGACAGCGGATCCCACACTTGCTCTGCCAACACTGACACACACAAACAGATATAAATACACACGACATATTTTGCACTGGCCTGCATTCTCATGTCGAGCAAATCGGAGTGTGTTCCACGGAGCTGTGCGGGTTTCTCTACCTGTCAGTTTGGAAAGGATGACCTTCTCGACAATAGCAGGCAGCAAGCTGATATCTCCATCTCCCTTCTGCAGAGTGCTGTGCTCCTCGAAGCCGTAAAACAACAGCGACTCGAACCACAGCATGTACTCGAAGTTTTCACACTGTCCCTGGAGCGAGAAAAAAAAAAGACAAATGGAGTTCAGAATTGGAAAAAATGTTACACTATCAACTAAAAACAGTCACATGTACATGTGTCTTATGCCTTACCTGAAGAGGGTTCCACATTATCAGCTGCAGACGGACTAACGGGTTAAAGAGTCTGGGCAGACAGAGGCCTATGTAAGCATCTCTGTAGCAGTCGGCGTAGTCTCTCCTCCACACTTCAAAGTGGGATTTGATGCAGTCCAGAGAATGAAAATCCTCCACCACGTCCTCAAATACTTTCTTACATTCTCTGATGATGCGATCTGGATGGGACCAAAGGATTTGGTTAGGCGTTTAAACAACACGTGTCACAGTTCTCCTCATTTACGGTCAGTGCTGTGGTTTTAGCAGCAGTTTACCTCTCTCCATGTTGAAGCTGGTGATGTCAGTAGATGTTTCCTCGTCATCCGATGATAAGCCTTCTTTATGCTCAGCCCTCTTTCCGTTCTGTTCTCGAGCTTGTCGCCGGCGGGTTCTACACCCACCCACAATCACAAAGGCAGACAATTAAAACCGATGACGAATTAGTGATGACAGTATCAAGACTGGCATTTATATGACTAAACATAGAATCTCTGCCTGACAAAGCTACGACTGGCTGTATACTTGTGACTGAAAGTGGAAAAGCTGAGCTCAGACGCAGGTTTTCGGCATTTCGTGCGTGTCATACCGTCGCGCTTCTCTTTCTGCTATCCTCCTCTGACGACTGTGCTCTTGGTATGCTGCACGGTCTCGACCAAATGAGTCTAGATTAGGAGCCATGACAGCTTTATCTGCAAGAGACAGGAGCCATGTTAGAACCGGTAATGAAAAGGTGAGACAACCCATAACCTCATTCTTATTCTGAGTACTCAATATCCCACACAACATAAAGAATTTAGAATAATCAAAAATTCTTGAAAAATTCATTAGATGAGGTACGCAAGAGGCCAAAGGGCTGTTTTAAAACTATCAAATAATAATTTAATATTGACCTAATCTAAGCACCACCAGCAGTAAAACATCATATCTGAAACAAATAATTATGGTACTGTTCATTCTCTAGTCACTTACCTGGCTGCAACTTCTTATATGTCACAGTGAGAGTGACACATGACAAGTCACTAACAGATTTTATCATTACTCAGTGGCTCATTGTTTGAGCTGAGTTTCAACCACCCAGCTGTCTGAGACTCGGCCATAAAAGAGAAGCTCAAACAGCTCCTCGAATAAAACAAAATAAAACATGTAGCAACGTGCTCACTCAATCAAAATCACACCTCAATTACCCTCAATCGCACTCATGAGGGAAACATAACAGGGGTAGTGGGAGATAAGAATGTGAACAGCACTCACACACACACACACACACACACTCTCATACAGAGAACTAACGAGGTCTGTTCAAATAAATCATAAAAACCTTCAAGATGGACTGACTTGAAAGGCTTGCAAACTCCGACGATTCATCTTTAATATCATCCTGTCTTCTCTGGACAAGTCGTGAGGCCCGTTGCCTTAGTAACTGGTGCATGGCAGCCTCCAGCTCCAGGACAGCAGGCACCTGAAAGATATTATGCCTTCTGTGACCTCTGACCCAAACAAAAGCTGGGCTCCGAGTCACAGGGATGTCTTGCTGGAGGGACAAGAGGAGCATGATGGACAATACAACACTGGAACCTAAATATCACTAGTGTCAGGTAAAAACCTCACATCTCTATATGTCATATTTCCATGAAGGAAAGCCTGAACGCTATGAGCTTCAACCAATGGTTCAAGCTTTAAATATTGGCAGTTAAAGTTAAATATCTTGTGAAGTAAACAATCTGAGTTAAAGGTTTTTACCCAACACTGACAATATACAGTTCCAGTCTTGACATTTACATTCTATTAAAAGGACTCCATGCTAAGTCATGCTAATAACGGCTGTTTAGTGTCCCATTTCCATCACAATGTTCTGTGCAGGGTTAAAACAGACATTAGTGTGGGTGAGGAAACGCATGGCAGTGGCAGCTGGCAGGCCACGTCCCCCTTTGTTGCAGTTGCTGCTCTGCTCTGCAGGATCAAGACTGAATTACTCTGTTTTAACATGCATTCAGTAAGTAGCTATAAAAATATATAGTTTGTGTCAGACACATCATTTCTGTATGTTTCAACAAACTGGACATATCGTCTTTGTTAGGCCACTATGTTGGGTTCTCTTAAAACAACTCATCTCAGGAGATATCTGTTTGCTTATCGTATGAGTAATGTTTAGAATGAATGAACTCGGTTTAAGTAGCTGAAAATATTTCACTATGAAAGCAGAGTATTTCCATACAAAAACCATTTGCAGAAGTACGTTGCTGAGATGATACGAATCAGAGTCATGCTTCTCTCTAAAATGAGCGCAGTTGTGAAGCAACTGGGAAATTCATAGAGCTCCAAGTGACCGATTTGCAGTCACATTGGCTTGTCAACACTGTTGAGTGTTAATAACAGTGTTTAAAAAATGACTAAAACAAAACAATGGAAATAGGCACTTCATGACTCAATTCATGTTTCATTCCTAAACTCCACATTAAGTGGCCAGTGATCACACAGACACAAAACAGAAAACAACTAATGGGACAGCAGATAAATTCTCCCTTACCTTTTCACTGAAACACTCAAGCAAGTCTCCAACATACCCTCGCATCTCTTGCAAGAATTTATATTGATCTGCATTGTCATTGGACGAGCCCTCCAGCTGCTGTATGGTGCTCTCGGAGGCAGCTAGGTCTTCTTCGATCTGTTTGTAGCGCTTGGCGTTTGCATTGTGGCTGGTGTGCATTTGGCCGAGCCTGCAGACACATGACACACAGACACAGTGAGGATGACAGAGTTAGACGGAGCTCAGGACAAACAAAGCTCTAAATCTCAATCACCGGCATGCACTAAGCTGAAAATTGCTTTAGAGTGCACAATCAAATAAAGGCGACGTGGTGAAAACCGCTTAACAGAAGACAATGAGATAAAGTAATGCACTGGGATTGTGATTAGGAGGACTAATGTAACCCAGCTCCAGGACCCCAGGCTGTCTCTCTGGCCCATGATCTGTGAGTAGCTTTGCTCGGTCGTCAGGACTACACAGAAATGGGTGCAGCTGAGCTGAAGACTCATATTAGGCGTTGCTGCAGCCTTCCACTGGACCTACCTATCCTGCAGGCGTTTCTTTACCAGATCAATGGATACCGGGGTTAGATCGCTAATGGGGGCCCCGTAGTGAACAGAACCGTTGTCTGCTCGGCCGGTAGGCTTGCTGGTCTGTGGGGTCACGGTGCTGTAGGTGAATGGCATGCTGTAGGAAGAGCCGTAGGGCTGGCTCTCGTAGCTGTTCTGGTAGTAGACCGTGTTGTCTTCTGGCTGGCTGCTTTGGACCTGGTCAGAAACAGACAACAAGAAATGTGATGACTAAAAGAACTGAAAAAGATACTCATGATATAAACCAAAATATTTGGCATTTTTGCTTGGTAAACAATTACTGAATTAATTAAAAATAATCATTTAATCAACTATTCACATCAGAACTGTACTTCATACTAATTAGAACAATCTGTCGCACTTATATTAAACTTTTTATGAAATAACAGAACAGCACCACAGGATGAAATAAATTAGAGAAAAACATAGATCATCATCATCATCACCATCATCTATTATTAGAATACAGAGAGGCTGAATATTTTACGGACACTTAGTACATCTTACCTGCGGTATGCTGATTCCTTTCCTAATCTGCTCCTGCTCCCACCGGCTCACCTCCTCATCCTGACCTGTATCCAGTGCCTCATCATCACTCCCCTCAATACCTGTAGCATGCAAAGGGGACATTCGTTTCTTAGAGACACCTGATGGAAAACAGTACATGATCAATGAACTTGTTAGTGCATCATTTCTTGCAGTACCTATCTCCTCAGCTATCTTTTGTCTCTGGCTTTTGTTCTTCACTCCGCTGAAGCGGATCCTCTTCTCTTCCTCGTCTTCGTCGTCGCTGGCATCTTGGTCTTCTCCTATCAGACGTTTCTTAGGAGTCTCCGTCTCTACCAGAGGGGCCTCGCCCCCCAGCTCTCTAGCCAGTTGCCTGCGCTTTCTGGCAGCGTGGATGAATGCGGCATCAGGGATCTCACCTAAAGTAACACAGAAACAGCTCTTGATAGAAGTACTCAGTACGTATTTCATGTTTGGAGGCACAGTGCTGGATGTAATGTGATGAAAGCTCCTCCAAGGAGGTTTTCAAAGACCGATAATGAATGAAAGACCAATAGTGAAATGTATAACATTGATTCTAAGATTATCAGCAGAATTCAGGTTAAAAATATCATAAAATCTAAACATGAGTGTGTTGTATAATACCTGGTCTCAGGCTGCCAAGGGAGGAAAGCGTGTTGAACGTCGCTCCGCTGTTGTTGCTCTTGGAGACCTGACCATGTGCCTGGCCACCATGACTCCTCGCCTCTTCCTCCTGCTCATCTGTGCTGTCCACCTCCATTTCTTCCTCCCCCTGTTCGCTACCCGCTCTGCTAGTCACTTCCTCTTTGATGGCGAACGCAGGCTGAGGTGGAGCATCTAGGAAAACAGGATGCAGAAAAGAGGATGAGATCTCGCACACGTCTGTTACATTTACATTATAGCCACGTAGCCAATACTGTGCGGTGACTGATATTATGCTTCATTAAACAGCACTGGCTCACTCAGATGCAGCAGTAGCACAGATCACAGACATCTGATTTCTATGCTCAGGCTTCATGCTGCAGCCTCATGTTTGGCGCCAACCTGCTAAATCAGGCAGACAGGTCGCCCTGCTGGTCTTCTCGTATTGCTAATGTGACAGCAGAGATGACAGATGGTCTCTCACGCGGACAGCAGGCTCTCTCACCTGATTTGATTTCCTGCTTGACGTGTCCAGACTTCTCCAAATCCTCCTTGTATTCCTTCTTCAGCTGTTTGACGATCTTCTTGCTGTGGTTGGATTTCTTCACTCTGAACACCTCGGAGCCTTCTGTGAACAGACAGGTGATGCGGCAAAGTGACACAAGGTAACCGAGCACATCGTGCAGGTAAGCGGACAGTGACGGGAACGATTCCCGGTCAGGCTAAAATACTCTATAACTCAATACTAAACGCATTTCATGCGCAGAAACAGGGTTCACATTAATACTTAAGCCTGTCAGGATAATACGCTCTCTTCAGCTAGCCGGCTAGCTCAGTTAGCACTGGCTTACCTTCATCATCGTCGAAGCTCAGCAGACTGGCTTTGGTGGGTCCAGACACCGGAGCTACGTCCTTGACTTTCTTTTCTTTCTTGACAGCTCTCATGCTGTTAACGTTAGCCTGAAAGCCGTTGCTATGGTAGTTATCCATGCTTATAGGTGCTCCGGTAACGCTGTAATTGGACGTCTCCATGAACGGGATTTCCTCCACCACAGGCCCGAACGACGTCGGCGCTAGCGGCGGCGGCGGCGGCTGCTGCTGCTGCTGCTGCCGACCCTCCTCCGGCTCGTCCTCGTCGGACTCATTCCTCCGTCGAAAGTTAGCTCGTTTCGCCTTTTTGAACATTGTTTGTCTCCGCTAAACGCAGTAGTGTATGCTCAGACGTAGGACGTTTTTTTTTTAAAACGCAGCTTAGAGCCGAAACAAACCATCCCCACACTCGTAGTCCGCCATTTTCTGTCAGGTACCGCTGTTCATCGTCTTCAAATATTTAAGTTGACTACACGCGTTAACGGCACTCTACTGCCCCCAACAGGTCAACACGAGTATAGACCAGGAGTCTTCAACCTTTTTCAGCCCAGGACCGCTTGGACGAGAGACAAACAGAACAGGGACCCCCACATGTAATTCATTAAAAAATATATTCATTTTAAGCCTGGCCTATAATAACGTTTATATATTTACTTTATTCAACTTTTATTTCACCTTATTAACCTATGTATGTACTGGGTTATTAGTGTATATGTGTTTATGATTGATTAAAAAAAAAGTTGCGTAATTATTGTTGGTTATCAAATACCAAGAGCTGGTTCATGCGATTGAAGTGCAAATGCCTCCGCTGTTTGTAGTTTCCACCCTCACAGTCATCATTATTTTGATGAAAATAGTCAATGATTATGACAAAAATTGGCGGACCCCCTGCAGTACCTCTGCGGACCTCCTAGAGGCCCCGGACCCCTGGTTGAAGACCCCTGGTTTAGACCAATGACAGTTTGTAGTACAGTCGCGGATCAATCGTGCTCACAGCAATTAAAGAGAGGAGATAAGGCTCGCTGAATCAGTGAATTCATTTTTACACAGACTTTCTTTTCTTATCTCTTCACTTTATTTTCTATGTTTATTAATTTGATTGATTTGATTTGATTCTGTCAACATGCAGTGTCACATACACTGCTCTTACACTGTGTTGCCTTCTGTTGGGTCTACTGCTCTGTAAAGCACTTTGTAAGTTTTAAAGGTGCTATATAAATAAAGTTATTATTATTAGTTAGATGCAGCATATAATAAATTAATAAATGCAAAACACAAGCAGAAAAAAAAATTATCTACAAAAGCCACATGAATCACATTTATTTCAAATAGGGCGCTTATTATGAAAATTATTTGTGTTTACAACAATAACGTCTTCATTGTGCTTATGTATATTTATGGATTTCGTATTTAATTTATAAATTGAATTATTGTTTTGTTTTTTGTTTTGTGCTTTTTCATTTATAGATTTAAACTACCACATTACTTAAGGAAAAACAAACTATGTGTGACACCCACTGCAACACTGGACAGTTAATTAATCTTCATATATTTATAAAGATTACATTTATGTTAATAATAATGTTAACTATTGCTCACTTGCTTGTGGCCAAATGTTAGCCTGACCACTAAAATTGCCCGTGAGTCTGCACTCGTGTCAGAGCTACTGCAATCATTGTGACAACTCATAACTCTGCCCTAAGAACATTTGACAGAATAAAAAAAAAACACCTAACTATACTGATGAGCCATCAGAACTCAAGGAAATTACTGATGACTCAACATGTCACAACGTGCAGTAAGAGGTTGACTTTGACAGCCACGGTTAAATTGACTGCATATGACAGTTTCCAGTAATGTAATGTCACTGCAATCATTCAGTCAAATGGTTGATTTGTGTGTGACAATAACGCTTGTCACGACAGTTTACATTAAATGGCTTTCGACTCTTGGCATCTGTTGTAAACACCCAAAAAACAGTCTTGTGTTAAGTATTTGCATATGGTGTTGCACCAAACCAAATTATGCTTGCATAGACGTGCAAATGTGGAAAGATGATGGAGTGATGGGCTGCCAGACAGCACCACCCCGGGAGGAGTTAGAGGTTCAGTGATTGTGCTGTGCTTGAAAGTTGCTATGGACTGAAGTATACAGCTAAACTAAATTGTGATCACAATTTTGAATTCATATCAAATATGAGCATTTTTGACAGCAGATATTTTGACATGTCAGTAGGAATAGCACAGGTGTAAATAATGAAATGAATGATCCCTGAATTTCATTCAACTGCTTCAGTTTCACAGTCCTGGTGGTCGTGGCTTGCTGAAATATTTCAATAGAATGGAATCATTAATGTCAGCAGTAAACCACATTAGTGCTTTTCCTGCTACAAGTCAAACTTTCTGCTGTTGAAAGTCCCTATTGTGCACAACTCAAAGTCAATTCGAGACACCTGAGAGTTGGTGGCTTGTCGACAGCTGGGTTTGAATGTTTAGTATTTATTCACATAAAGCTTTATTTAAGAATAGACAGAGAGAACAATAGACAAATAAAAATGTAGATAAACAGTCAGAGAGATCAGTTCTTTTCTCACAAATTCCCTTTTGTCAAAAATGTTTTCCTTTCATTTTATCTCACTTCAATTCTAACTTCAATATCTCTGGGCTATTTATATTACCTACATACCCGATGCTTTTTGAAAAATAATCTGAAGAAGATGAAAGACACAGCTCTAAAATGACGCCTCATTGCTACAGTATGCATGGTGGCATGTTAAACACATCATGGGCAATGAGAGAGTTGAGTGGAGCATATGTCTCCCCTGATAGGATCGGATAATATGCATTCTGGACTTCGACAATGTTCACTTCCCTTAATAAATGCCAGACATGTGAGCTGCAGTTAGCTGGGGTCATTACAGAGCCATTACTTGACACAGCCTAGTGTACGCTGTGGTAGTGATAATAACTGCTGAAATTAAAGTGTCAGCGCAGATGAAGCTGGAGTGATATGTTGTGATTAATTAACATCAAGATGACCCTTTGCCATTAAAACGATAATTGGAGATAAATATCTTCCCATTAATGACAGCGTTTCAGTTTTAAAGTCCCAGAGCCCCTTTTCTCTCCATTACACATTCATCATTAGAGCAGAAGTCTCATTCTATTGTGATGGAGTAACAAGTGCTCAAGGAAGGAAGTATCCTGCAACCAATCAATTGCTACTGAAAAATGGCAAACAATATAATGATTTTTTTATTTCAGAAACCTGCTTTTAAAATGCAGTAGAGGCTAAAGTATGCTTGGAACAAATTAGGAGTGATGATGAAAAGCCAAGGAATGTACTGGATGTGCTCATTTACCACTAATGTAGATATATAGCTGGGACATCTGCCAAAGTATAATGACCCCTCTAAATTTCATACCAGAGGACTCATATTTTGGAGTACTGGAACAGTTTTAGACTACAATTTGAAATAAAGAACATACTGAAACATGTCACCATGTCTATGGCCAGGCAAGAGTTCACTTAGTAAATTATGACTGGTATAACTGGCTGTTATTCATTTTTTGAGTTCCTGTGGGGAGTTCTTTTGATCATTTTCATGGCCAGGATCAGGGTCTGCTCCTTGGTATGGAGGGACTCCCTTGTCAGGATGACAACTGAACTTCAGTTGAACTCATCTCGTAAAAGGCTCCATGGTCATGTCAGGTGCAGGACAAAACTGTGTAAATGTACGTTACTTTGTACGTTACTTAGACTCTGAGCCTCTTTGTGTGAGTGAGGACGTCTGCTCTTTCAGCTGAAATACTTGGTATTCTTTTGTGTGATATTCTTGTAGAGGTGTTCCCAAGGTTGTATGCTCATGTTGTCTTCTTAACCTCATTCTTACTCTATTGAATAAATCAACACCAAAGACAGACGTTTCCAGACACTTTCCACCACTATGAAAAATCAACAGTGCTTCAGATATACCCCATAAAATTTTAATATTTGTACCCGTGTCAGCTGAAAGTGCTGAATGATCAGGAACAGTTTGGCGATCTCATCAGCTGAAACTAGGCTGGAAAGACAAAAGTACCCTAGCTTCGGTCCCATAAGGACTTGCTTAAAGTTCAAATGAGACACACAAACTTGAATTGGCTGTTCGGTAGCTGTAGGTTCAACCAAGCAGGAGCATGAAAATCATCTAAAAACCACTTGGGGGCACTGTAGCCCCTTGTAAGCAAAAGGCTGTGTCTTATTTGTGGCCAAGGTACGTTCATAGTTCAGTCGTGTATAAATGCTAATGAAATACAATGACATTTCCTGATCCACTGAATGTATCTGAAATAAGCCAGCATGAATATAGATGACATCAATACCGCTACTCAAAGGTTCATAAGGCTCATCAAATCACTCCTCTCATCGCTAAGAGGGAGCTGTTGCCGTGTGACCATTTCAGGTGATTATTTGTAGAAGAAAGGCAATTTAATTTGTATGAGACATATATTTGTTTGGTTGCTGTCCGTGTGCAGGGGACCGTGGTAAAAAGGGACTATATCTTTCCTCTTAAGTGTTGCAGCAGGTGTGATGGCACTTTAAATTACCCCCACCCCCACTGCCCTCCCTGCCCCGGGATACAGTAACAGTAAAAGCAAAGTTATAGAAGCCAAGGTTTCATTAGCACTGATGGAACAAACATCAGGGTTGAATAACTCGGCTTATTAAATACACAGTGTACGTGTCAGGAGGTAATGAAGATGGAAAGAGGGTTTAAAAAAAAAGAGGCGCCGTAATGGAAGGACAAGAAGATCTACGCCTACTACCTCTTACTGAGGACTTCCTTTAATGCAAGGCTATGTATATTAGTTTAGACAGAATGAAAACGTCAGAATTCATCAGTTTTTAAAAACAAACAATTCATCCATCACAGAACGTCTATATGTGAATGCATAGACATGAATCAAAATACCATCATGTTTTTAGGGTAGTTGTTTTTTCTGCAAAGACAGACATCTCATTTTGAAATTAACTCTTCATCTGTCCCACTGCTCTCAGGTAATAGCATCCTTTGAAGACAGGAGATTAATGTTGTGATACAAGCGCACATGTACAAAGCTGCAAAAAAGAGACTACTGTGGATAACTAATTATACTTATCTTGAACAGGGGATCAGGATTCACTGAGGTAATTTCTGTTTAGGCTTTGTGTATGCTTTGTGCTAGCAGAGTGCATTATTCCTCCTGCCGCAGGAGAGAAATAACAAGTGCATGTGTCGGGCGACACTGGCCATTCTTACTATCAATCACTAAGATGAAATCAAGTAACTAGCTGCCTCTGTTACCGGGGACACAAGCTATTTGAACACAAATGGACCCCAAACGCTCTGACAAACAACAACACACATTCAAACACACACACACACGCGCATGTCTGATTCCACAGCTGTTCATAGAGAGGAGAAAATGGTACCATCCATTCATACCGGTTAATGTGCTTTGTGTGCACGTGCAAGATGATCCATTTGAGCGTGTCAGTGAGAGTAGAAGCTTATTTATAAGGCAGGAGTTTACAGTATGTGGTGACGAGCTGAGCTGATTATGGTGCAGGAGTGTGTATCCACATACTGCAGTGACCTCCAACCGCCTTCTTCATACATTATAATAAAAATTGACATTACCCGTTTCATGCTTATGTTCAAAATCCCCTTCCCTTCGGCTGCCACCCTGCAACCCGTCCCCCCCTCACCATCTCCAGTTTATGCTCTTCCCGTCTTTCAAGTGAGGCAGTTGTTTTTTGTGCCGAGTTTTAGGAGTGCAGATAGAAAAAGTGGCAAAGACTTAAATAAAAAAAAAAAAAGTATGGAGAAGAAAGTTGTCTCAAACTGCAGTGTCAGCAACATCACCTTTCCTCCTCCTCCTCCTCTCTCATCTATCACTCAAGGTAACATCAAAGCCTAATCACTGGGAGACTTAGCCATAGTTACACATCCTGTCCAGGCAGGGAAACTACCAGGACATTTTTTTCCACACACACACACACACACACACACACACACACACACACACACACACACACACACACACTCCTCCTGTTTTTCATACATATATTGTAAAGACTTTCTCTTTTTTGACAACTTCTTCCCTCCAGTATGCGTCGGACTAGCACACCCACATCCGTGGCCCCTCAGAAAGATGCTTCCAGAGACTGCATCGAAACAACTCCCCACCCCACAGCACCTGTGTGCAAAAGCAGATGGAGGCTAAAGTTGAAGGAAGGAGGGTGGAGGAGATGATGCGCCTGATTAACAAGAACACTGCGAGAAAATGATGATATTTAAACCCACTTTGAAGCCTCAAACTGGTAAATAAATGATGCGCTCAAGAAGACTCAAGAAATGGCTGCGTCTCCTACACCTGCGGCTCAATGCTTAAATATTCATTTCCTGTCATAGTCACACACACTTGAGTGCATGTAAGAGTGTGTGTGTGTGTGTGTGTGTGTGTTTTAAAGATGCATGTTGAATTAGAGATGTTGCTCGCAAACTGCTGTCTTTGTGAAGAAAAGAAGAGAAGACAAGAGAGAGAATTAAGGATTTATTTTTTCCTTAATGATCTACTCAAATATCCTCAAACCCCCCTCATCAGCGGACAGCACAGAAGAGGAGAAGCGAAAGCCCTCCCTGCTTTTCATCCACTCCCTTACCATTCTTTCATCCCTGCTATGCTCATAATGGTCGTGAGATTAGTGCTGGATGTGTTAACTAAACTTCTCATTTGGCAGAAAGAGGAGGGATGAGAAGACTCCTGTTTGAGAGAATTACTGCGGGAAAAAATGAAAAGAGAGAATTTTCAATGCGGCTGTTTAGAAGATGAAAGGAGAGCTAATTCAGAGGGGAATTTCAACAACATTTGAGTATAAACTAAAGTAATAAGTGTGTCATTGTATCCAGTTGCACACATTCAGAGGGATACACACTTTCAGGAGCAGATGTTCCCACTCGACGATGGTCAAACACTGAATAAATGTATTGAGTAATCGAGTAATGAGTTTTGATCACAAAAGACATAATATATTTAAATCCAATTTAACTCATTGTTCTCTGACTGACAATCTGTGGCAACAGAAGACAAATCATCCTGGTGCAGACGGTTTGACTAATTCTAATGCAGTGTAAAAATAACTTTGACCATAGTAGCTTAGTACACTCACTCTTTCTCTACACCTCCACTCCACTCTTCATCACCGTCTGCTGATTAATCATTGTATCTGACTGCTCATTATACCACCTCTTTTTAAAACTTGACCTTGTATCGACTTTTATCTCCTCTCATCTCTTCATTTCACTTTTCTTTCTCCGATTTGCCTCCCCGCTCTCGTTTCTTCATTTCCTAGGCAGTGAATGTTTCAGACAGTCCTTCAGGGTCTTTTCTCTTCCGTCAGCCTGAGTACAGATATTTCAGCACCTTGATTTCAGAGTAATTACACAGGGATAAATGATGACTCTCCCTGAATGCACTCCTCCACTCTTTTTGTCAACCCATCAAGAACAGGACCTGGGGCACAGCAATCACCTGCTACTACTCTGCAGGAGGGAGTTATAATCTTCCAAAAGTTTACACGTGAACACAATAGACTTTTTTTTCCCCGTGATTTCAGAGTAATTATGTAAGAATATCTCTCCCTGAATGCATTTCACCTTCATTCTGTCATGCCGTCAGGAACAAGACCTAAGGCGCGGCAATCACTTGCTGGTTCTCTGCAGGAGGGACATACAATCTTTAGAATGTTTACACGTTAAATTCTTTTTTCTTAGCGTTTAACTTTTTGAATCTGTATTCATGCAGGGGCTTTGGCTGAGCACGCATGCTATTTTTCAGCACCGTACTGTGTCACATTCATACAGTTATATAGATTCCCACCAGGGAGTTGCCAAGGGCAACCTCATTCTGCTGTTTGCCACTGAACAGCTCCTCTAGAACAACTGGGGATTGCTCATAGGTACTTCAATAATAGCTGTAGAGGGACAGCTCATTTACACCTGACCCAGATTTTCTCACCTGCACTTCGGATTCAATCCTGAAATGTCAAAGTGCATTTCTAAGCTTAAGGGCACTTTCAATAATTTCCAAGCTTCTGTGGTTTTTATAAAAATTGGGTTAAAACAGAATTTCTTAATCAAATCTGACATGTGTCCCAGTATACAAGCAAAGAATATTAATCAAAGGGCTTTTACACCATCCCTTTGACTTGAAATTCCCTTTCTGTGATTCTTGTCACCTTTACAGAATGCCTTTTCTTCTCGTCCAAGGGCCATGCGAAGTATATCAGTGAAGAGCATCAAACCCGCTCTTATGTTAGATATCCATCAGCTAGAAAATAACAACTTGAGATTCTGGGCAGGTATGGGACATCAGTGAGTGATGTATTTGGCCCATGGTAGGAAAAAAAAAAACGACGTGTGACGGAGCTAGAATGACAATGAATTCAGCAAACAAATAACAGGCACTTTGTAACATCTCTTCTCAGGGACACATCCAAGCTCACTGTGGATAAGAGACCACTGCTGCCCCAGCAGAAGGCCTCACACCAGGGCCTTGATTTAATCATTGCCCAGCACGAGGAGGGGCCAAGCAGGCAACAAAGCTGGCCCACCAGCCTCCCTGCCATCAATGCTCCCCGTGGGTTGACCCAGGAGAGGCCATCCCTCACCCTCCACCCGGGTTGTTTGAAGATGAGAGGAACTAGGTGTGAAGGGAGGGACGGGCAAGAGGAGGAGAGGTAGATGAAACCCTAGTTCTTCTCTTTGAACTGCTAATCACTGTGTTTAAAGCTGACCTCGCTTCCTGTCTCTTTTTCTGTGTTTGGCTCATTAAAATATGTACCCTGATAAAAGGTCCAGATGGGATTTCAGCATGAACCGTGATTCCTACCTCAGTCCCAGTCAAACACGTACACCTCATCTTCTCCACTAAAGATGAAATAATAATTGTGAGAACTACACATGAATTATTAGTACTTGAATGGGAGATGTTTAATAATCCACACCTACACTAATTGGCTATTTCATCAATAGTCTGTGATACATGTGAGGCTGTTGCTCAGCCTTCTGAGGAAACGGTATAATATGAAGGTTGAGTGGGTCGACAGTGAGATCAAGGATTTTAAATAGGCCCACTACACACTTTGAGTGCACTGGGATTGAACCACACAGTCAATATTGAAGGTGGCCAGGGACATGTGTGATGACGCATGTAGTGTGAGCAGAAATGCTCATCCCTGATCGTACTGAAAAACTGGTGAGTGAATTTTGCAGGGTGCGTAGAATACGCCAAATTTCCCAAATATCTGTCACACACATTTTTGAGGATGGTGTCTGAAGAAACGTACAAAATAGCTACTGCAACCAAGTTTCTCTGATAGCATGGCCAGGCACGAAAATGTATGTTTTCTCCTGCTTAGTAATTAGTTACTATTAAATTTAAACAAGGAAGTAAAATCTAAAAGTGGCGTCACATCCAAGCGGCAACCTTCGTGGCTGGGAAGTGAAGCCAATGCAGAAGTTCCAAAAACTGCAGTTCCTCGAATGGCCACTTGAGGCTGGCTACAGAACATTTCAATTTCCATAAGCAGCCATGATAAAATATCGAACTTGACACCAGAAATAAACATGTTTCTATAGCTAATTTCCTTATTCATGACAACTGTACTGAGCCTGATTAGCCATATTATATTATGGCTTAAAGTTATGCATAATTAGCAGCGTGGCCGCTTTGATTGACAAGTAGGTGGCGTTACAGGCGGCTTGTTTGAGCACCCAGGCGTCATTTGGCCCACCTCAGGTCCACTGATGATCCACGTCTTTGCAGATTTTTAGATCAGCCAGGAGGCAGAAGAGGCAGGACTACCACAGATTCTGAGCTTCAAAACGGCTCTTGAGAAACCTATGGGTGATGTCACGCATACACTGCCCATACTTTATACTGTCGCTGGTCACACTGTGGCATATATCCTTCCTAAGGATAAACCTGTGTGGAAATGTTTATCCCTTTTAATATTTTGAGGTTGTTTTTGTGAGGATCTTCATCCACACTGAAATGTTAAAACAATACAAGAGCAGCTACATCTCTTCTTCTTTTTCCTGTTCTTCCTTACCCTGTTACTTTATGATCACATGCACTGTGTTTCAATATAGATCATGTTCGTGTTATATGATTGCAACATTAGATTAATGAGAAATTCAGTTAGCGTGGTTGTGGTCTAAGGCGCATTCTAATTCCAGGTGTGAACTGCAATCTCTCCTCTACTCTACTGGATCTTGATCCAATTTGGATACATTTGCACTGAAGCTATTGAGGTCTGAACAGGCCCACAGAAAGAGAGGGAGAGCGAAGGTGGGGCACGGAAGGAGGACATGATGAGGCGGAGGAGAGGAGAGCGGGATAGCAGGGGATCAATCAATCATCGCTCCTGTTGGTTTATATTGACTCTGCAGTCCCACTGGGCTTCCACGGTCAATGTGCTTTCAGGCATTTTGCGTGGGTCGATGAAGGAGCGTGCCTGGCTTAACACTCACCTTTTATAGGGATATGTGCGTGTCTGTTTGTATATTGGTTGTTTTTATTCAAGCTTTTTCACAAATGTATGCATGTAAAGAGAGAGTGTTTATAACACATAAAACCACTGGGCATCAGGACTTTGCCATGTGCTGGAGACTGAGCTCTTTTAAAATTAGTTGACCTTCTTACCAAACTGCAGTGTGCCCAGTGGCAGCCTCCCAAAATCTAACAGCGTCAGTGTTGGCTTTGGCCCATCGACTGTGTTTGACATTCATTCTGTCATATAAACGGATGATAAAAAAAACTCTCGACACCACACGATACAAATATCTGTGTAACCTATTAGCCTACATTGATGTCAGTCTATGGCAGTGATGTCACTTTGAGTTACAATAATTGTAATGATTCATATCAAGTTGTTCCAAGCAGCTTGATCAGTTAATTGGATGTCAGAAGATCCAATGGACTTTTATGTTTTATACTTTGGGAAATGAAGGGCGGCAACAACGCTTTGTTAGCATTCCCTCATATCTTACTTATTGAAATATGTTCAAAAAGGCCTGAGCAAAATGGATGGAATCTTCCAATAGTGACATCAATGTGTGTATTATGATAGAATACATTTACTGGAAATTAAATGAAAAAACAATATCTGTTCACTTCCAGTTGCTTAAGCCACCATACTGGTCTCTAGTCTGTTTAAGTGCCTTCATGGCACCAGGACAATACTGTTTCATCCACACAACTGCCTGAACATAACAAGGACGTTTTGGTCAAGGCTTTGGTCACATCAGGTTTTGACTCCAGCAATGCAATCCTCAACAAACTCATTCACCCACTACGACTCATTCAGAATTCTGCAGCATGCATTATTAATTAAATTCTCAAAGTCTCCTGAACATGTTATTCCTCTGCTGATTCAATGACACCAGCTCCATGTATCACAATGGATCAACTTTAAAACCTTACTATTAACCTTTATTTCATATGAGTTATTAAGTACTGTAACCTTCATAATCTCCTGCTTATCTCACACTACGGTTTCATCAGCAGGTCTAGTGGCACCATCAGCCATCAACCTTAAATGTGTAACTCCCTTCCCTTCCTCTCACAGCCACAATGTGCGGATTGAGAAGGGCTATAAATATAAGGTTATAAATTAAGACAGCATCTTAATTTATAAAATCGATTTTCTTACTTATTGCTGCCCTCCGGGAATATACACAACTTATTTGTTGATCGTAATAAAATTTTATGACTTTGTTGTTGTTATATCTAAACAGAAAGAGCTTGTGGTTAATACAACCCAGATTACAAAAAAAGTTGGGATGGTTTGTAGAGCGTAAATTTGCCCTGGAGGACACAGCGTCCATGAGTTCCGTCCATGATGTGCACACTTTTCCACTTTCTGTCAGTTCATCTCAGATGAGCTCGTCTCCAGAGAAGATGGCCGCGTTTGTCGATGTTGTTGATGTCTGTCCTTCTCTTTGCACAGAATGCAGTGTTCCTGAAATCATAGCAATATCCTTTGCACAATTGCGTCAGTTTTTATTGAAGTGCCGCCTGAGGGCTCGCAGATTACAGGCATTCAGTAGCCTTGTTTCCATAAATGTATTTTGATGTGCATTTTGAAGAACCACATTAGAAAAGGTTGATGGAAACATCAAAATTAAAAAAAAATCTTCTATTTGTGTCATCTTGTTGCTCTGATTTTCTGACAGGACAATTGTTGTCATGTACCGCATAACTTGTAAACTAATCTGTCTCTGTGAAAGTGCTAGACAAATAAATTTCACTGACTTAATTACTTACTAATATTCAAATAATGGTAGTGGATGGAAACAAACACTCATTCACATTTTCCTTTGCTGAATTACTTGAAAGCAGATTAAAATGTGTTACATAGTGATGGAAATGTGGCTATTGTTGGTCCCTTATGCAGAGATTTCTCCAGATTCTCTGATTTTAATGATGTTATTGAATAGTTGCAAGTGTACACCGAGAAATGTTGTACTTAAATTGGTGGACTATTTTCCCTCACAATGTTCTGAATCTCCCTCCATCTTGTGATTGACCCTTTCAAGGACGCCCCTTTCATACCCAATCATGTTCACAATGAACCAGCTTACCTGTGGAATGTTCCAAACAGGTTAGTTTACTCAGTGTTGCAAACTAACTTATCTAAATGTCCTACATTATGTACCCCACACTGTCACTTTTGCATTCAAAGTCAATGAAAATGTTACTGAAGGAGACTGCTAATAAACATATGTGTTTATTGACCCAGAGGGTGCAGCTTGAATGTCACTGAAAGTGATGATGGTCTGCACACTCTTGTCACGTATACTAAGTTGACAACAAAACTGGATTAAGCACAGATGCATACTGTGTGGGCACATGTAAATGTAGTGCATGCACAAAATATGTAAAAATATCTGTGGCCTTTGTTTCATGTCTTTGTATACCAATACAGATCAATAAATAAAGCGACACCTTACGATGAGCTCTGATGTTCACGAGAGAAAATAGATAGAAAGTCAGTTACTGTCTTCTCCTTCTGCAGCAGTGCATTCATAGTGACAGTGCATGTCTTGGAATATGAACTTAATGCATGTTATCCTTCATTTAGCTCAACAGAAAGCTTGAATTTAGACTGAATTAAAACTTCATTTATCATCACTTAGTCCTAACTGATCAAATTTTACATCTGGCTAAGTTTGTGACATCATCAGTGCCTGCACACTCAATAATTTCTGAACTTTTTTTTTTAGCAAACTTAATTAACAAATGTCACCATTAGTCACCATAACTCTCAGTGACTGATCTATTAAAAGCATCTGAACTGAACTGAAGTCAGAATTGTTGTAAAATGCCTGTCAGTAACAGGTGTTTATGCTGTGCAAACTGACTAATAAATGAAATGAAATCAAATAATTATCAGACGTTCAATTAAATTATACTGTATTGAGTTGCTTTGAATGCCATATGATGTGTTACTGGCTTTAAAAAACAGTGTATTTGTATCAGATGCACAAGCTGACAGCTAGTTAAACAGAGAAAAGGTCACACAGGGTGAACATGGACTCACAGAGTGAAGAGAGAAATAAATAGATACTCGAAAGAGAGAGCACAGAAAAAAGGAGTAGAAGAAGAGAGTATTGTGAAGAGTTCTATGAAAGAGTGGGGGCTCATTGAGAGCGCCTGTTGACCATCTTTCTGCTTGGGAGAACAGTTTCTTCTGTTTGCTGATGACAGACAAAACCCGTCTCAGCAGCTTCTTCCCTGAACACTATATTTATTCTCATCCTTCAACAAAGACTGTGAGAGGTTTAATTAATGGCTAATAGCAATACAAGGTTACGTGTTTAACATTTTCATGTGTGTGTGTGCATGGACGTGCATGTGGAAATCCACAGTATTTGTTAGAAATAGATTGTGAGAATACTTCTTTTTTTTTTTTTAACCCAACTGGTCATCAATCATCGAAATGATGTGATGCCATGAGCAGGTTCTGAGTGATGGATGATTGACAACTGATGATTACCTGAGGTGAGGGGTGTTACTAGTCCTGAGGGTAAACCTCTCTGGGGCTTTTACCTTGTTGGTTTAGATTGCAAAAAGACTTGAGTTGCACTGAGAGGAAAATATATGTATGCTAAATAAATAAAAATCAGCTGTCAAACAAGATACACCCTCAAAAACAACAACAATGTTTTAGGCTTTTATTAGAACACATTATTAACTGTTATTACTTATACTGTTTATGAAACAGAAGCATATTTACATAATTTAATAATACCTCATTCTGAAAAGCCACATCCATCGTCAAAGGATAAGCAAACATCTTTGCACAAGAGACCATTTTCACCTGAAGTTCAGTGCACACATGAGCTCATCAACACTGCACATTGTGTATACACAGATTGATTTTCGTTTGTGTACTTATAAACTGGAAGTGTTCTTTCCACAGGGTTATTAAAACCTCAGTTCAGTTTTGACATGTTTGTTTTGTTGTGGCACTAGACTGGTAGATTTATGCAAAATATGAGGTACGAGTAGGAGTTTAAATTCTCAAAATGAACTCGTTTTCGATGAAATGTTCCCCAAAAGGGGACCTCCGGGCTTTGATTTACTGAAAACACTCTGAGTCCTTTTAGAACTCAGACAATCAATTTTAAAGTGACAAAATCTCTTCAGTCCACAGAATCAAAAGCCAGCAGTGCAGCAAATGTTGGGAGGAAGTGGCGCACTTGAGAGAGGCAGAGTGGAGGTTTGGTTTTACAGGAGTTACTTCATACTCTGTAATGTGAGGTTTTTCCATCACCCAATTTGCTGAGCATCTCTGACACCGTGACCCTTCTTTTATTAAGAGTCTGGGCAGTGTAAGAGGGGACAATGTTTCTTTGAGCTGGCAGGCCCACTCAATAGAGTCATGGTGATAAAATGAGTTTGAGAGAAAGGCTGAAAACAAGGAGGGAGCTGGATTGAGTTGAGTTGAGCAAGAGCAGGTGGACAGGCCAAAAAGTGAAAAGGCTTTCTATCTGACAGGTTATTGACTTCCCAAAAGGATCCTGGGAGAAATGGATGCTACTCGCTCAAGCAACCCCTCCTCTCCAATCCCTTCTCCATCTTTCCTCTCAACACTTGACATTGTTTGAAATCGTGATGCATTTGAGGTACTTAAAAAAAAAGTGTAGATCAATGGAATGAAGAATAAAGAACTGGCGCTGTAAGACAAAACAGTTTCCCCCTAACTCCTCTTTATATTATTTACAATATCAAAGAGCGGTGCAGTGGTTAGCACTGATACCTCACAGCAAGAAATAAGGCTGAAATAAAATATAAATTTCAAATGAGAAAACAAACCTATAAAGTCAGACCATCCTACCTTCATTCCAAAATAAAAATTGACTCTGACCCTCGCCTGCCCCTGAGATAATTTTTGTACAGTCCCTAACTGTGAATTTAAATAACTCTCTCTTTGAAATATGATTAATGTCACCGAAACCAAACTATTGATCTATGGTAAGTTATCTTCCTTTGCTATGTTTTGGCTTTCTTTAAGTTCTGGTTAGATCTCCACTTATTTTAAATGTACACAGTCATTGGATGGAAAAAGGTTCATGTGATTTCAGTCGTGTCATGAGCTGAACAGTCTTCAGGGGGCGGCTGAATAAAGCCTCTGACAAGACTGATGAGAGTGACCATTATTGACCTTTAGGTTTTTGACAGAGTCATGAAACTTTATTTCCCAAGAAGAATAGAGAGGATTCTCAACTGTCACAGGCTATGGTTTGTCTTGGCTGAGACAGCTTAATATAGTTGAAGCTATCTGTAGAGAGAAAAAGCCAAATGAAAAGCTGGCACTCTGTATTAGGTCATATACAGCAGCAGAATGTATTCTTCAGAAAGTGCACCGACACAAACATGTAAACTGACAAACATACACACATATTCTATCATAGTTCTATTGCTTCCCTGCAACTCTATTTCCTCATGACGTATTTTAATGAATCTGCCTAAATTAAACCTGTGGATAAGTGTATGCTATGCAAAGTCCTCGAAACATTTTGAAAACATTTGAAATTATAGAAGGTTGTAAGACGCCTAGATTATAGTTTATTAATGAATAACTGAAGGTTTTGTCCTCTTCCAGGTTTCAGCCACAATCTTTCATCCAGAGCCAGAGATACTGAATGCCAAATTGCTCCTGAAGGCTGCGCCATCTTTGTGTGAATGTGTATGAATGGTTAGCTCGCCAAAACTGATGAGCAGTTGGAACCTTGTGTGGCAGCCGATGCCATCAGTGTATGAATAGGTGAATGTGATGCATAGTGTAAAAGTGCCTTGAGTGGTCAGAAGACTAGAAAGGAAAAAATACACAAGGACAGTCCATTTACCATTAAACTCTGGTTCAGTTGTTAATTCTGTGATACTTCATAATATATATGCAAAACAGTGGAAAGTTGGTGGGTTGGAACAAAAGATGGGCAGCCATTAAAGGTTAAAAACCAGAAGAGATTTTGTGGCTTCCAGTTCTCGCTCTCACCTGCCTGATTCCTACGACACCTGTTTCCCATCATCCAGTTCAGTCTCCCTCATGGAAACAATGTTATGGCCAACCTAGTGACTTTTTGGAAGTCTGTTTTGTGATATATCTAACCCTGTTCTCCCTGTGCCTAATGAATGCTGCCAGCCATTCTCCAGCCACGTCCAGCCCTGTTTCGTCTCCACTCCTGTTTGTGGATTCTTGCCAACACCAACCCTGCACCATTCTGGATCACTTTCGCCACTGAAGTCATCCTGTCATGTCATGTTTGAGAGTTGTGCGGAAACTATCGCCGCTAATTTCAATAAACTGCTTTAACTGGTCTTGGTCTTTGGCTTGTGTTTGCATTTTGGGTCCATTACTGTTCATCGAAACATTTTGGTGTCTCTAGAGATAATGAGGAGAAACAGAAAGTGGAATCATTGTTACAATGACAGACGTAAATACAGCTATTGTATTTACGTCTATTTCTTTTTTCCCATAGAACTTGAAGTGCCCACTGTCATGTCCTCACACGCCCCTTGACAAACTCTCAGCTGGAGTCCCGCGAGGACTGGTGAGAAGAAACACAGCAGAGGTGTCTGGAGCACAGAGTAATATATAAAATCACTGAATGTGATTAAATATGAAGACCAGCAGCTTCTTCTTTGACACTGAGCAGACTGTTGGCGCAAATCCCAGACCACTGAGGTACTTTCACTTCTGAGACCTTAGAAGCAGGTCCCAGCTCTTGTTTATTATTGTGTTATACTACAGTGTATGATTAAATGTACAATTTCTGATAGAGCTCAGTTTCGGCGCTGATGAGTGGACCGCTTTAAGTCAAGAAGGTCAGCCTTCCCTTTAGCCTGTGATTAATGGCACGGTTTGTTTTTGTGAACAGCTAACAGGACCAACAAGTTGAAAAGTACTGGATGAAATTATGTGAAGTGTGTATACTGTAAGCCGCCTGGTAGTGATGTAATGTATTTTCGAGAGTCTAATGTACTTTTTATTGATGCTGCGAGTGGGTGTGTAGTAGTTTGTTTCTGAGGCGCCCGCTGGTGTCAAAGGCATAAATCAATAAAACATTCGAAAGTCCTCATGAAACATCCATCCTGGCTTTAACATTAGGGCTTATAGAAAAATCATCAAAGATTGGTTGTTTATCTGTAAATGAAATGCACGCAGTGTTAAATTATGTTACTGGTACCCTCTTTGATCGCTCCTCAAAAAAAAAAAAAAAAAAAAAGGTGCTAAAACATCATCCATCTCCTCTGATTAGAGATTTGTTGGGTTGATGTATGCACACACACAACCCCGCGTCCGTAAACGCACATTAAGATACCAGTTCTTTCCAGCACCACACAAAAACATGTCCTAACTCAACATAACTCATCCATAATCAAAACTGACACTCCTTGCCTCCGCCTCCCCCATCCTCAACTCACCCCCCTCTAGCTTTCCCACCTTACCCCCCCCCCTCTGCTCTCACATCCCAAAATATCAGGCTGCTGAACACCAGACTCTCCCTGTAAGCCTGAGGCCAATTAGTGTGGTGTTGCAGCATTGTTATCTGCCTGTCATGGTGGGTTTCTCCTGCCTGCTCTCTGTTTGTGGCAACACAAACTGCTGCTGCTGGGCCACAGGCAGCGCGAGAGCTGGAGAGGAGACGGATAGAGGAGCAGAGGAGGATAAGAAAAGGATGTGTGAGGAGTGGGAAAAATCATCTTATTTAAGAAGGGGTGACTTTGGGAAATGACTCCAGATTTTGACTAATATTGTATCCTGTCATGCTTCATACACATCATGAGCAAACACAGAGGGAAGGAAATGGTTACTTGTCAGACATGGGAGTGAAAACAAACACTGAGCATCTATTATCATCACGTTAGACAACATAAATAATCATCTTGCATCTGTTGCTCTGTGGATGAAAGATGGACCTCAAATACCCGAGTAATGTGGGATTCATTTGTTTGAAGCCACATTATGTAGAAAAGTACACTGCGTGACTTTTAGATGAAATGAGATGTTTCCTTTGTGTTTATCAACTGATCATAAACTCTATTAATAATTCCTGGACACAGCACCTTAGACACAGCTATAAGTTAGAACATACCTTTTTTTCTGCCTTCTCAGAATTTGTTCCTATGTCTCCATCACCTGATTCATCTGCTACTGGATCATTTTCTATCTCTCTTGATTCAGCAGTTCATGTCTTCCTGCACTCAGTTGGAATATCTGTTTTGTCAGTGCATGAAACAACTTACTTAACTCACTTAATGTTAAAGCAGTTGTGGATTAAGAACATGATGGCAGTTTACTTTCAACATACATTTCTGTGAAGCAGCAACAAACACAGCATCAAAAGTAAATATAATTTCATAGTCTGAAAGGTGAGTAAATTAAATATACGTGCCTCCATTCTGTAATTTTTGCATCCCTGTACAAACAAACAATTACATATTTGACCATTTTGATTCATTGTTTTAATCAAAAGTACCTCAGCAAGTGACATCATGTCTCAGACAGCTTCAAAAGTTAGCTTTAAATAAAAATATTGCTGCTACATAGTTCTTGCAAAACTTGCTATGGCCCGGCCTGACCAAAAAATGAGGTTGTCAAGCAGCGAGGAGAGAAGACAAGAGTTAGTGGTAATGGCAGCTGAGCCAAGTGAAAACGCTCTCCCCAACTCTTCTATACAGTCTCGTCTATACAGCTCAGGAAGTTGCTTCGAGCCAGCCATGAGGTAGAGCTACAGGAGCTTATGTTAGTTATGAAGCCACCACTCATGAGAAAGATGACGATGCATTCAGAGTGTTGTCCTGACAACTACCTACCAATGGCTTCAGTGATCATGGTGTGTGTGTGTGTGTGTGTGTGTGTGAGTGTGCGCGTATGGCACTGTAATAACTTGTACTTCACTTTCTATTCTCAAAACAACCACAGCTATGAAACAGAGCAAGCATGTCACAATGTGGTGCTATTTGTGTCTCTCAGAGGGAAAACACTGTAAAGGTGTTAAGACATTGACTGGCTCTAAGTGAGTTAATCCATGTCCAATAAGTTATACTAAAATCTATAATTCTCACAGTTTGATAGTGGTATTCTGTCATTCAAAGGTTAAAGGTCAATGTGGTTTTGTCTGATGTTCTTAAAGTGTGGCGCAGAATTGCAGAGACGACCTTAAAATCTCTTCCACACCTGCAGATGTTGAGATCTCTGAACGAGGCCCAGTCTATCTTGGCTGTCTAAGGAACTCAAGTTGCTTCCATCTGGCTGCACATACGCAGACATGCAAGAAGTAGATAGACACCTTTAATTTGAATTCGAATGAAGGTGTCCATGTACTTCTTGCATGTCTGTGTACAATCTGCCAAGATGCAGGACCAGTAGACTTAAAACCTAATTTGTTCCTGCTGTCACTGGCCTTTTAAATAACTTTACGTGATCTGGGTACTGTATTTATTGTTTACTGTTTGTTTATTGTTGTCTGATGGTTATGTGGTTATGTAGTTACTGCTGTCTGTATAACAAATTGCCCTTGGGGTATAATAAAGATATCTCAGATAATCGGAAAATAGAGATCCAAACATAGCAGAATTATGTAAAATTGAGTTATGGCATGTTCAAGGCAGCCACTACTTGCACAGGCACAAGGCCTTAACACAAATTCTTACTGAAGAATTTTGACAGTGTATCAGAGATATGTGGTTGCCTTTTAACAGAGTAATAACAAATGCCATGCTTCTGTCAGTTAACTACTGTACGGCAGGGTGAACACAAATGATAAGATATTATCTAAATCCTGCCTACAGAGCTGATATAGGGAGATGTAAAAATGAGAACATGAATTAATATATGATTAGTGCGTGTTTACATGCTGTATATATGATGGATGCTGCACACGGCTACATTCTCAGCTCACTTATTCTGACAGAAACACAGCGAAGGAAAGGACTTAAAAATTAAAGGCAAGGCTGCTCGCTTCTCGATGACATTAACTTCTTCAATGCTTCTTTTCTTGAATTTTGTACTTTAGTATTCCCCATGAAAAAAAAATGTAACTTTCAGGGGAGTTCTACTCTCTGAATAAAGGCTGAAAGAAAATCAAAAAACAGCTGTCTGGGATGTAATTCCAAAAAAAAAAAGAAAAAAAGAAAGAAAGACAAAAAAAGAACCTTGAGTCCCAAAGCTCTCACTTGAACTTTGCTTTGTCGAGAGACATTTATGCTGCTTAAATTTCCCATCCAGGCATTTTTGTAACATGCAGCAAGTAGAGAAGAAGAATACAGATGATTGTTCGCCAGTGCTTACGGGTGTGATGAAACTTTATGGTTTTTAGGATGAGAGGCCGCGGAGGAAACTTCTTTCATGTTTGGAGAGGGTGTGTAATTAAGAGATGGGACTTTCTGTTGTCGCTGGTGTTATCAAGTAACTCCCACTTAAGATACTTTCATCTTCTGTGTTTTTGTTTTTCCTTTTTGCCCAAAGACTCCAAGAGACTTTGTTAAACAGAGCCCCACTTCACATCCACCATCAGTGCCGATCAGACTTGTAATCATCTGCAATAGGAGCTGACGATAAATAAGATACATGCAGGACACTCGGGATTGCCGTGGGATGTGAACGTTGTTGCATCGTGCGGCTGGGATTGGGATGAGACGGGGCTGAGTTTCAGTCTGGGGAGTGGATGAAAGTTAAGAGAACATTTGAATGTAATCACATGTACTATTTAGTTATATCAGCTATCTCGGCACACAGTTGGAATGCGTAAGCATTTGCCCGATACAAGAGGAAGAAAAAAGAAGCCCGGTTAAAGTACAAAATGATACCCAAGGAGGAAAAAAATCAAAGGGTCAGAAATGGACATAAAGAACTGGGCCTGATAAGATGGAAGAGAATTTTATACTACTCTTAAGCCATTGGATCATTACTATTCTCATATAGCTATGTCTGGTGAACAGAATAACTGGATCAGCAAACACAAGCTCAACTTTATAAAGCAGACACTTATAACAAACTGTGACTGTACCTGCCGGTCTGCGACGATAACTTTCACACTGCAACGCTAAATCATAACTTAGCATATGTTCTCGTGGCTAAATTCATTTCCATACTTTTGACTCCAACTTGTATTTTTTCTTTTCAGTCTGAGTCACCGGTTGCCCTTTCTGGCCCCGTCCACAAATCCCTAAATTCATATACATGTGGCTTACAAATCCACAAAGGGTACTCTGCCCTCATCTACCATTCCTCCCACAGCAGGGTGAGCTCTAGCAAGTAAACAGATGGCTGAGTGTTGGACTGTAATTCAGATTCAGACCTCAGACTGCTGCTGACAATCTCTGGTGGGACTGCAAGTTGCTTTCATTTGTCTGCTTGAATCTTCTAGTCCCTTTTCTCCCTCAGCTGTCTTAACATGCACCTACTCAATAATACATTCTTCCTGACTTCAGCATAAGTTTCAACTCCTACCACTGGTTCCTGTATATACTGTCCACTATCATGACTAATAGCTACAGAAACTCATTTGTGCTGATGCCTATTGGTCTCCTGAACACAAGGAGCGAGCTGTAGGCTGGTGATTTCCATAATGGGACCTAAGGTTGTGATGGGGTGTGATGTCCACTGTTACTTGCCATCGGAGCACTGTGTGTGCATTTTTATATGCTTTGTACTGTGTATTGTATGTGTCCTAATGCTTGATTGTTGTAGTTCCTATGTAATATATTTTTTGCCACATGCTCGTTTTATTCTTTTTATGCGTGTCTCCCTCTTGGGAAAATGTAGAGTAACTTGCTCATATTGTCCTCTAAGATAAAAAGCTTTTACCCGAAGCAAGCAGGAGGACAATCATCATTCTAATCTCCTCATTATACCTAGCCGACACCTTAATTATTAATTAATTAATTATTATCCAGTCAACTCAGTGGGTTATGTGCACAAGCTGTTCTGTCAACCAATTGCTAGCTGAGGGGTGCTTGCACCGGTTTAAATGTCAGTGTCTCTTTGCTGTCACTGCAGTACACGCTGCTATATGACCTCGCCACCTCCACTTATGTCAAGGCCCCGTCAATAGTTCCACAGGAGGAGGTCTCTCCAGAATGGATGCAAACAACTGTTGGTGATAGTTATCAGTACCAGCAGTAAAAGATTTGTGTTTACTGTCAGCTGCTGTTCCACCATGGAAAAATACATCCTGGCAGGATATGTCAGAGAAGTAATGGATGCACTTTAATGACCTTAACGACCTAAAATTACTGCACTCTTTCAGGTAATACTAATCTCTTTGCTCCTTTATTGGGCCTACAGAGCACACCTCACACCTCAAGTAGTAGAGCAAAGCTGAAGGTTCTGACCTGAGGGTTTGCTCTACTGCCTCTTTTCATTGGGGGCTGTTGTGCTATGTGCTTGTGTGGAGACCAAAACTGCCATAGCGTGGCACGGCAGCATCCTCCAAAGTCTGTTTGAGGACTTGTTCCTTTAGTGCTAATTGTGCCTTAGAACGGCGCTAAATTGCCCTTCAGTCCAGTTTGATTTTGTGCTATAGGAATTATTTGACTAAGGTTGAGCCAAAGTCAACGAAAAAACTTTCCTTCACTGTGTGTGGGAAAAAGTGGGGGAGCATTCAGCTTTTTTAAAGTGGAGGAGTAAGAGATCCATGAATAGTAGTAAGCCTCATTACTTTGGTAAATGGGTAAATGCCCCATGGCCTGTACCACCTACAGTATGCCAGCTGCAGGAGCAAATTGGTCTCCAGGGATTCATAGACAGCTGTGTGTGTATGTGTCAGAGAGAGTGTGAGAGTAAGAGAAATAACGATTGGCACAGAGACAACTACAAAAGACTGAAGTCACATAAACTAGCAAATTTATTAACTTGCTAACAACAAAGCAAAAGAACACTGACTGCCTGCGTGACTCCTTCCATCCGTAAAGAAGTGATTTCTTTTCTTTACCTTTAAAACAGAAAACACACAAAGGCGTCAAACTTTCTGCAGCACTGTCAGGAACAATTATAGGAGGAGGGATGTAACCTCACTGCTATTTAATGGCCTAAGTACCTGAACCTTCTGCATACACATCATAGCTATTAGATATTCTGCATCATTACTTTGCTGGCTTCAGTCTTGCAACCACAGCAATGCAGTGTAGATGAAGCAGTGCCTAATCAGGCACCCTTTAACTGCATCCAACTTTTAAGGAGTTAACTGCGGCAATATTAGCATTTGTGTTGATAAAACCAAAAATATTATGTTACCTGATGTAATAAGAAAGGCATTACTGTATCATGATGATATCACCTGCACCATAAAATGTCATAAAGTATTTCCTCAACTTTTTGTTTGTAGAAAGCTAAAATAGACATAATTTTTTACATCCAATATCATTTGAGGACATCATAATTAGAATCTTCCTCCTGGAAACATTAATCTTGAGGGGTGGTGACACTGAGTTGCCAACATTTTTTCCAAGACAAAAAAATCTTGTAAATGATCATCAGAGACAAACGGAGTGTTACTTCCACTCTCAGCTGTCATGTCAACAAACCAGTGTGTGACATTTAAGAAAATGTATAGGCAGAAATGGAATATAAGCGGGTCCGTCGAACCGCCACGTTTCTAAAAACCCAGAACTGACAAACCAAACACTGTAGTTTATCCTTCATGCTTAGAGTGGGACGGTTAAGTGAGTGGTATTCACTCACTCTGTGTGTGCTTTTTGTGCTGTATTAAATGCTTGTTGCAATATTGCAGAGAGAGTGGCCTGGAAAAAGAATTTCTTCACTTGCCCTGGTTAAATGTGTACAGCTCGATGTCACTAAATCCTACACACTGCATGTATAATAAAAATCTTTTATTAATCTAAGATCTGATTAGATAGAAATAAATTGGGATTTAACGCTGTGGGGAATCACCAACTCCCTCATTGAATGCTAGGCCATCTTCTTCTTTATTTAACTTTTATAACACATAATTGTTGTATTTCTAAAACATATTAAAAACATTATATAATGTAGTGAAAATGTAACCTGTTTAAGGTAGACCATCTTAGGTTGATGTTTTTTTTCTTTTCTTTTTTTAAGATTTTTTTTTTGGCCTTTTCAAGCTTTATTTTGACAGAGACAGCTGAAGAGTGACAGGAATGTGGGGAGAGAGAGAGACGGGGAATGACATGCGGGAAAGAGCCACAGGTCGGATTCGAACCCTGGGCTTCTACAGCGAGGACTGGGCCTTCGCACATGGGGCAGCTGCTCTACCAACTGAGCTAAACACCGTCCCCTTAGGTTGATGTTTAAACAGGAAGCACACCTCAACAGTTACCCTTTTATGGGATGTATGAGTAGGTGGACACTTTGACTTAACTGAATACTGAATGCGTGAAGAAACCTCAGATAACTAAGTTAAATATTGCATGTTGTACATGTAATTGCTTTATTTTGCATGTACAATATTTCTGTTTATACACTGAAGAATCCAATAAGACTTTGTTGGTACAAACAAATGAAGACATAATGCATTTTTATTGTTAACATTGTCGACTCTCCGTTCTAGAGTTCTACTTTAATACACCAGTTTGAACTGGCGAGGCAGCCTCGGAGTAGATATGTGACGGGAATGAGAGAGAATTGACTGGTCTTGTTTTGCACCCTAACTGAGGTGGTAAGAGGAAGCAAAGGATTCAATCCATTTTCACTCTGTTTCATGTTATTTCTTTTTGTTTGGTGACTGAAAATGAAAGTCAACCTGTTTTCCCTGCACCCCTCGTAGCCAGTGTGATGTTTTCTCTTCCATGCTACACTGCACCTCTCTTTGCAACAAATGGTTAGGTTACACAGTCTTAAACTCAAAGCTCACTGCAGGGAAACACAAAACACATATTTTGATTTGCAGTTGGTACATGTATGTATGCCACTTGTTGGTTTTATCCAAAAAATCTAAAAAAGCTTACTGGTGCATGAGTCTAGCTTTTATCACTATAATAGCTACTGTATCTATGGCAACATCTCACCAGTCACCCTGATGAGCCCCTTTGCCTACAGGCTAAAAATCTTATTCCATGTTGTGACAGCATCATGAGCAAACAAAGTTACTCCAGTCTCAGTATTGGAACACTGTTAACTCATCCACTTACAATCTGACATCATGTAGCATTCACGGTGATATTATGGGAACAATTGTTTTCATCTTTAATGAAACACAGATGACAAGTATGGACTTTTCATTTAGCAGCGAGCACTGCCGGTGTTAAGCAGGGCTCTAGGTTTGTATCATAGCTGTCTTTCAAAGTGTATGTTTCTGCCACCAAGGAAATCTTATTTATCTTTTATGTGTGCTCTTTGTGCTCTATTAAATGCTTGTTGCATTATTGCAGAGAGAGTGGCCTGGAAAAAGAATTTCTTCACTTGCCCTGGTTAAATGTGTACAGCTCAGTATTCAGCTACTTTTTACTTCCCACAGCCACCTGACTGATTCTCAGTCAGTGCCGGAGAGTTCACCATCAAGGTCAGGCAGGTACAGTCAGACTGAACAGATATTTACAGAGACCAACAAAAGGGATGTGAGAGAGTGAGGGAGAGAGGAAGAGATGGAGCTTGAACCAAAGAGACTTTTTCTTATAGTATTGTATGCTTAAGGAGACAACATTCTCCCCCCAAAAAACCTTTTCAGTCCTGCGAGCCAGACAGATCAGGCATACAAATACAAAGCAGAAGCATCAAAACAGACACACTAAGGCTGTGCTTTTGTAAGCGATGAAAGGTGGAGGTAGTCACACAAAGAAAAGCACAAATAAATACTTACCCACCGGACTCACCTAAGGCAGCGGCCCCCTCCCCATCCCACGATGTGTGTGCGATGAGACGAATCATCTTGTGAAGCTGAAGGCTGCAGTCAATGGCGGCGGGACGCAGTGAGATCAGAGACAGTACATTTCTCTATCTGTCCACCAGAAGGCTGGGGGCTTCACATTATTTGGCTCCATTTCAAAGATTTAATGGCAATTTGTTTCATTTGTTAACCTCAAATATCTGTCATGAGGAATTAAGGTGTAGTACGACACAATTATATGGCTAATTAGAGGCTTTAATTATTCTTATTAAATGACATTTATTCATGTTTGTCTTGATGATATTTGAATTAGAATCCTAGAATCTTCATTGTAATGCACAACAGTTCATTAAGTCAAGTACTGCCAATTTATGTAATGAATGATTTTAATATTAGGGTTATTATTTCTATCAGCAGTTGAGCATGACAAATGAATTTTGTGTGTATGAACTCAGAACTTATAGCAGCTACTGACAAAAATTTGCACTTTATTCAACAACTGTATATCAACCTAAACATTGGCGAAGATAGTCTTACTGTACACCAATATAAACAGCGTTTGTGTGTGCTCAATGACACTGGGAAGTGTCAACCTGACAATGACAGCAGGTGATGTTCCCTCTTTGTCACCCGTTGGTGACATTACCCATGTCCCATAGCTCGTTCTATATATATAGCATCCTTCACAATATCTGCACAGCCTGGGCGTGGGGTCGTAAAGGGTGGGAAATGAATGGATTTAAGGATTTGAGTGAAATACTTAGTCCGCCTGTATCCCTAACAAAAAAAGACAGACAGAATTTCCAAAGAAGATGTATACTTTGACATTGAGTTGTCTGCTTCATTTCAAAGATTACTACGGATTTATATTGTTCTCTTCGTGCTGGGTTGGCCTGGTGGCCTAAGGGTTAAGGTGCTCACCATAAACAGCAGTGTCCTTGGTTTGTGTCCAGCTGGAGACCTGTGTTGCTTGTCATTCCCCGTCTCTTTCTCCCCCACATTTTAGCTCGGCTTTGACTCTGTCACTTCTTGATTGCACTGGGCACAACACTACACTTCAGAAGTGTCCGCTGTGGCCCCACGGAGAATACGCAGCACATAGCTGGCAGGAAGTCAGACACAGAAATGGCCATTTTTCAAAATAAAACATTGCGCAAGATTTCAGATTGTAAAAATAGATGAAAGGGAAACAATTTAATGAAGAAACCTACTTACCCTTTGTGGAAGCACAAGAAAATATCATCAAATCAAGTTTTATGTCAGAACCCAACACACCCTGTCTGTGTTTTAAATGACTTGTTTAGCCTCAGCTTTGATGTGCCACAGGAAAAATGTACATAGACCTTTATTTTTCTGAATAGTGTATACATGAATTACCAGTGGTGTGGCCACCGGGGTGGCTGGGGGTGGCACCGGCTAACCCTGGAATATGATTGGCCACCTTGCCTGCCCCCCCACCAGAGCTGCCAATCAGTTTGTCTGGATCGAGATTCAAAAAATATACGGGATGCACTACTCTCTTTGCACTTCAGCTCTCATGCAGACTTTCATCTAAAAAGGAGAAAACAAGGGTAAGTTAACAGTTGCTCACAATGTGTAGTGTTAAAGGATTTGCAAATGTTTAAATTAAGTTGATAAGTAAGTCGTATAAGTCGTTAGCACAGTGCGCTAGCTTAGCATAATGAATTGAAGTCTATGGGAAACATTAGCCTGCACGGGCAAAGGTCGAAAAAGCGTTAGCTTGTTTTTAGTCTTCAAAAGATTTATTTCATACACGTGCAAACAAGACAGCTTGGGGTTGCTGTAACATGTCATTGCATGATACCTATCCTGTGTGTTTCAGTTTAAGGAAAGTGATTTTCTGACTTAACAATATTATTTTTAACCAAACAATATGCATGATTTCTTCAGGGGCAGACAGTGATAGGGAGAGAGAGAACTGCAGGATGAAAAGGACTCAAAATATTGAGACCTTTTTCACAATAAAGAAAAAAAAGGCTGCAGATAACGGTGATCGAGGTATCAGTCACTGCATCCTGAATCAGTCACACTCAAACTCACATACCACCTCTGCCACAATTGGGCTGGACTGTGGAATGGGCATTTTAATTTAATCAGAATTATTATTTTAATTCTGTTTTATTACTTTACGTCTATTTTAATACTCTTTATTGTTGATGAGAGGAAGTGTGGTTGTTGTTTTTATGAGCTAAGTTGAATCTATCTATCTGTCTATCAACCAAATAGGAAGGAATAGACTAGTAGCCTATAGCATAAGTTTAAATGAACTGAACAGGATATGTCCACAATGTAAAGAAAGGCAGCAGGATGTCTTTAAAATTGATCACATTTGAATAAGTAATAAAAGTTCAGTTGGTGTTGTACTTGTATTGACATTTTGAGTTACTAATACAACATTTCCCAGGAACTTTGCATAATGGTGAGGTTGAGGGCCCATCATCTGCAATTCAGCATTCTGCAGGTAGGCTAAATATTTAAGTCATAATAGATAACCCTAAGCAATTAAATAAAAAGAGTGTGTTTAAATAACTTCTTGATTTAATAATTGAATATTTCTTTGTGTGATCAGACACTTCCCCTAGTGATTTAAAAAAAAAAATGTCATTTCAGTGTGCCACCCTTCCACAGTCTGTGCCCCTAGCTTGCCCCCCCAAGAATTCTAGACACGCCCCTGTGAATTACCCTCTAACATATATATATATATATATATATATATATATATATATATATATATATATATATATATATATATATATATATATATATGTACAGCAAAAATGACAAAAAGAGGAAATGTAAGCAAGCAGCAGATGTTAAAAGAGCTAAATGTTTGATGAAAAGCCTGACTCTGAAAGAGCACATAAAGACTGAAGAATTGATAAATGCAAATGGCTGGTATTAGCAGCACAGAGTTAAAGACACTGCTGCCAGTGCATCCATGTGCAATCCATGTGTCACACTGACCCTCGTTTGCCGACAGAACTGTTGGACTCCATCCCCTAAAGCTTCGGGTTGAAAAACACAAGACACCCCTCACTACCTTTTTTTTTGTTAAAGTCTACTATTAAAAAAAAAAAAACTGTTGCTAGGTAACCATCGAATCACCTGAAGTAAACACACAGATCCGTAGCCGGTGGAAGGCACTTGCTCAGGCACTGATTGAGGGCGAAGGCTTCGCCCAAATAGTAGGCTGGATAAAGGGAAGTGGAGATCCATATGGGTACATAAGACCCTCAGAAAGAGGAGAAATCACAGGGAGTAGCCTACCACCAGCTGGTCAAGGAGCTTCACCTGGATGACGGTCGGTTCAGGGTTTATTTTTGGATTAGTTGGGGACAATCTCTCAAATCAGAAATATCAAGCGCCTCACTAACTTACCTCCAAGTCTACTGCTTTCTGTTCAAATCGTGGTAACTACAACTGGTAAAATTAATATAGCTCTGGAATTGCTTAGACAGATCTGCAGAAGAACAAACTATCCATCCATTTTCAATAACTGCTTGTCCTCATCAGGGTTACAGCGGGCTGGATCCGATCCTAGCCGACATTGGGCGAGAGGCAGGGTATACCCTGGACCAGTTCATCACAGGGCACACAGAGACAAACAACCATTCACACTCACATTCACATCCCTCCCCTCTCCTCCCATTGTTTTGTTGTTTGTATTTAATGTACCAATTACTCCTGATTGGATTATCCTGGTGCAATAAAGTAAAGTAATAAAGTAAACTGTCATCTATCCACTGTCAGCTAAAAGCATAAAATGCCCCAAAAATAATCATTAAGAGGTTAATTCAATCCTGACAGTTCTGGGCAAATATCTCTCTTTCCATGGATAATATGCAAAATAAAACAACTGAAGAAAAACCTTCATATGTATATGTAGGCTACTTGAGGGAAGGATATAAAAGCTCCTCCAGGAGCAGAAGTATACACAAGGACAAATTGTTATGTGTTCGTGCCTTTTGTATTGCAATAACAGAAAATGAGAAATGTTTAATCGACATCTGGCATTCTGGTTTCATCTGGAAAACACAACCTCTATGAAAAAGATTATTCAAACATCATATCACAATAATGAAGGCAAAGTGTTGCTGAGACATCCTCACATTCATTTAGGTTTATTTTCTGCAGATTCCTCCCTCAGAGAGTTCTTTTTCTCTCTGGTTGTGTTTGTTCATCATCCAGGCTGAAAACAGTCTAGTGATGAACGTACGACGCCTCTAGAGTCAAACCACAAGCATGTGGAAATGTGGATCCCTGCAGAGCCAAGAGCAGTTGAACCCACAGAGAGAGGAATCTAAAACACACAAGGAGGAATGAAAGAGGCGTCTAACGTACATGATATTTTGTGGCAATATATTATGGAATCACTGGAAACTTCATGAGATCAGGAGAAATGTACTGATTCTCTGCAGAGGCTAAACATATTGTGCATGCAGGTGAATGCATTAATATGAGTGATAAATGATGAAAATAAAAAATATAGGTATGTGATGAGTCAATGTGGTTTCATGCAAACTCAAAGAAAGCATTTCACAGTCACAAGGCAGCTGAGTCAGAGCTGACTGCATGATCTAAAAGGTGCAGGTAAGTTTGACTTTGTTAAACTAACATTGTGTAACTTTTCCACCATAAAATGACACATTTTAAATCATTTTGATGCTACACTGACACAAAATCAGCTGAATGGTGGTCATTTGTATGTCTGTTCTCAGACTGTATGGATCTTTGTGCTTTATACCACTGAGTCACACCCACCAATTATTTCACTGATTTTGGTGAAACTGGATTGTGTTTTATGGAGAAAATGTTTTCTGGTTTTCCCTCTGATGTCCTCTGGGTGCTGTGCATCAACTCTTAGTGAACTGGTCTTGGTGAAATCTGAACTGCTGTAAGCTATTGTTATGGTAATTTTTTTTAAGAAAATCCCTTGAATAAGGAAGACTGGATTCAAAGTATCAAAGTTTAAGTTGAATTTATTATTCTTGTACAAGAAGGAGCATTTAACAGTGCAATACACAAAAAGGGTTACGGAGAAAAGGCTCCCTGAGGAGCTCTAACAGTTGGTTCTTATACATTTTTTTAAAATGGGCTGTCTCGGACACCTCCCACCTGATACAGATAATATCATAACGTCCTTTTTTGGTTTTCTGCTCAGTAATGAGCATTATGTTTCATATCCCTGCCAGCCTCAGTAAACACAGGCCAAATAAGGGAAGTGGACAAGACATGCAAAAAACAGGACACACACACACTCTCTATATGAATTAAAACATCTGCACCCCAGTATAATCCTAATTTTTATAACAGCTATAGCTACTGTTAGCTAATGTTTTCTCAGTTTGCTAGTCAGGTTGTTCGGACTGTGAACTCCAGGTACTAGGGAAGTGTTACTGTTTGTACTAATGACAGTATAAAGAATGGACAGAGCCTGAGTGACATTACCCATAAGTTTCCAAAGCGCTGTTTTGAAACCCAACATATGCGCCACTGAACGTTGCCATGTTGAATTTACTGCTTCTTCTGCCTCCTGGCTAATCTAATTATCGGCAAAGACTTGGATCATCGGTGGATTTGAGGCGGGCCGAATGATGCCTGGGTGCTCTAATAAGCCATCTGTAACGACACTTACCTGTCAATCAAGCGGCGACAACTGTACAGTTGTCATAAACAGAGAAATTACCTATAGAGACCAAAACTAGGCTGTAAACATGTTTATCTCTGCTGTGAAGTTGGATATTTTAATACGGGCACTTATGGAGACTGACTCACTTTCGGAGCCTGTCTCAAGTGGCCGCTCGAGGAATTACAGTTTTTAGCACTTCTGCATTGGCTTCATTTCCCAGCACCTGAGGTTTCTGTTTGGTTCGTACCACAGAGATTTTAGACCACCATTTTGGGGGTTTTCAGGCCAGTGGCATAGGGTAATGCTGATGGGGAGCGGAGTTGGTCTTGAGCCAGAACCGGAGCTGGGCAAGTGGGTAATGAAATTAAGATCAGCAGCCTCAGTGGACATAGTGGCAGATGAGAAGAGCCCAAAGAGGATGTTTAGTCGTTAGCGAGAGCTAACATTAATTGTAGTTGGTTGTCTTTGCACTTCTTACACTAGGAAGAAAATAACAGTCAAACTTTTAAAGTAAAAACAACTTTTCATTTCTTTCAGCTGTCTGCGAAGTTTGTGTTGTCTGTACTTGTTTGATATGATCAGCAAGCAGGAAGCAATTCTGTAATGGGAACAATTAAGGTGCAAGATTTCCCAAAGCAGCAAACTCAACCCAAATCAATTACTAATGTCCAAGTTACAACTGCCCAATTTCTTTAATTCTGGCAGACAATTATTTATTTATTTATCTTTAATTAGTCTTTCTGTTTGCTAATGATTGGAGAGACCTCTTTGGACTGACTAAATTCGCCACAGTTTATGTCTGAATTAAAGTCCAACACAAACAAAATCACATTACTGCTTTTTGAGTTGATTATATAAGTGTGATTATAACTGATAATTTTAATTTGCATTACCTTGGACTGCTGACATCAGTGGGTTTATTGCTGTGTTTGCCAGCTGACAAGCTTTTTGCAGTTTGTAATGCCAAGTGGGAGACATCGGAGCCAACAAAAATTCCCACACATCCTCTTTGTAATTAGCACTAGGAGGCTGACATGCCCGTTTTTTCCCAGTTGGCTGCTCATATTTATGGTAAATTTAATATGACGTGAATGCGGTATTAACATCAGAGTGAAGATGTCAGCAGAGAAACTAGACTTATGCCAGGTCCCTTCAATTGAAGTTCTTAATGGGATTTTTAGGCTGTAATCTGCTTCAGAATTCTTGAGTGCTGACATACCTCTGTCAATTATGGATGCCATTTTAGTCTGCTCCTGGGGTTCAAAAAAAACTTCCCCCTTGTATCATAACATGCAAAAGAAAGTCCATCCAATTTTCACGTTTCAATCAGCCTGTGTCTTTATCAGATAAACTGACCTAAACTAAGAACATGATGTGATGTAGGTCTACTCACAAAACATGCTGTTATTCAGTGATTGAATGTGTGTGTGTGTGTGTGTGGTAATTCTGTGGTCCTGTGTGCACCTGTCACCAAAACTTTGGGCTGTGCTAGAACATTTATGAATGTTCAACCGAGAAGTAGCATAGCTTCAAAAGGATTTAATGCTACAATGGCAGAAGAATACACATTGCAAAGCAGTTTATTTCAATATATACTTGAATAAGCACGAGCAATAGTCCAGTGAAGCTATTTAGAGGACAAATATTTGACAAATCTAGTCAAGTAGCTGGAACGGAGTAATGGTGGCATGTCTCTGCCTACCTCTGGAAATGATGCATTTCAGTGTTTATGTGTATTCAGATGGATAATTTAACAGGAGCAGCTTTTGTTACAAGGCAATAGACGGTGCCCCCTCTCCCGTTCTCCCTCTCTCCTACAATCTCTCTGCACATAAACACGCACACGAGCCACACGCAAGTGCACACACATATTCACAAACACACTTTACTAGCTAGTTGTCCTTGATACGTCTCATAAAGACAGGCGGAGGAGGCCAGCATAGTTTCAGGCAGTAAAAGCAGCCTGTGAAATCACATCGCATGTGAAGTCACAACAGATGGCTCCGACTGCTCCGTCCTCACTGAATGTGACACTGGAAAGACACTATGAACGTGAGCAGCACATTCTGCAGCTGCGCTTCCCTGAGTGAGGACATGAAATCTTGTTAAAGACAAGACTGCATATTGAAAGCTACACTCAACAGCTGCTGATTGTGCTGTAAAGTAAAAAATTAGAATAACATTGAACAAATAAAAAAATATAATAATAATAACTAGACCCAGTAGGGGGCAGAATTAGCCCAGAAAAAGAAAATGAGGAAAGAGAAAGGAAAAGGAGGGAAAAAAAAAATGTACTTGGCTACATAAGCAAGGCCAGAATGCCACATGGTACACTACAAGACACTGTCATGGCTTGAGTGCGTGCAGTATGGATGCCATAGATGCAGCCTATCCAACTTATCTCCATGGTAACCTCAAAAGTTTTCTTCAGATGCTCAAAAAGCATCTAAAACATACATTTCTCCTAATAAAGAGTAAGGGAGGGGAGGGGAGGGGGCGGATGCTGTCTGCATTGTTCAATGGATCACAGCCATAATTGCTCCTGTGGATGGTTAGAAAAAAAAGGAAAAATGTGGGATGGAGAAGACAAGGGATGGCTGAAATAGCACAACAGAATCCACTTCACTCAATTATCTGAAGTGAATTAGCTCAGTCATCGCTATTCTGCAGCTGAATATGCATCAGGCAAATACCGGTTGTGGAGACGGTGAAAGCACCTTAATGTTTTCAAGTGCCAGCCATCAATGTCTATATGGTCACAAATGAACAGCACTTAAACCCTCTAACTGAATAATATTTCAAGGCAAATCCTCGATCCTTTTGACTGAATGATATCTATTAGATATATTTCATCAAATGTAATGTGGGAAATGGGTTGCAAATATACAGAATTTTGCTGGTTCTTTTGATACAAACGTGCACACATAGTGAAATTCCATTCCTCCAGTGCTGATGAGCTTACACGGTCCTGTCATGTCAATCAAAAAACTGAGAGAGAGAAGAAGCATCAGACTGACATAAAAACAGTGCAGTCATTTCTGCGTTGGTATATTTTTCCAGTTTCTTGCACTCAAGGACTGAACGAACTGTAAATAATAAAAAGGTGAAAGATGCTGGACTCTTTGCCATTGACGGGGGAAAAAAACATAGCAGTAATGGATGAGATCAGGCGTTTGTCCTGAAAGGTTGAGGTAAAAAGCTGTCCTTTGTACAGAGGTGACAGTGCAAGATTAAACGTGAGAACTTTTTGAGGATAAATGAGAAAAGCAGAAGGACTTTGCGGGCCTCCATCTTTGCTACCTCGTTCACCTATTATTATTACCTCCATTTGATTATCGCCACTCAACGTGCTTCTCGCTCCTCTCAGCTCAGTAACTCGAGCGAGGTAGTAAAAAGCAGAGAAAAAACTGCAGTCAATATCTCCTGTGAAATAACTGAACTTTTTTTTTTTTGATTTGATAAAAAGTCTAAAGGAGACAGAGGCTATTAATAATGCGATTCTATTTTTTACTTATTGAGCATCCACAAGCCATTTGGTGAGTTCATTTATGACTCAAGAGTGACAGCAGGGAGACAGAGACAAGGACACACGTAAATGAAAGAACCTGGAACAGTACACTCGCTTTAATGAAATGTTTATAATCCATATGCACATTTTCTGTGTTTCATTACAGCTCTCAAGGTCTCCTACACAATGCCACAACCATTCGGCCTATTGTTCGTTTTCTTTCCCTCGACTTTGTGCGCCTGGTGTGTGTGTGTGTGTGTGTGTGTATGTGTGTGTGGATGTGCGCTCACCCTTAAAAAAAGGTGTTTGTTACCTAACCATGCCTCTTTTAAACCCGAAGCAAATGCTTCCAAACACTAATGTATTTTTGACAGGAGGAAACTCGCAAAAAAAAAAAAAAAAAAAAAGGAAACAAGAAGACAAAGTGGGAAACACATCACCTTCACACCTTGTCAGGGAGAATCCACCCTCCCTGCTAAAGTGTCTTTGAGCTAAACACTACATTCCCGCCGCCACCTTGCTCGGGGTTTTGCTTTATTGTAGATGATCCATAGTGGCACCTACCCTGCAGAGGGACAAAGGGAGGAACCAAAAAAATGTAGAAGTATTATAATTCTAAAAAATGACAAAAGATATGCTTGCTCATGCAGTAACTTTCCTGACTTGCCACCTTTCCTTAGTGAAAACTTGCCTTGGGACTATTTTTAGGATGGGAACCATTAGATCATTAGTACATCAATGAAAACTGTAAAGGCAGCAATGTTTAGTACATTTTGGATATGGATCTAAAGGCCTCCACAGTCTCATGCAGGAGGTGAGAGGAGTTGTTAGGAGCTCCTCTCCCCCACTTCCTCTATGGAGTCTAGGGGACAGTCCAGGACAGAGCAGGACCTCTTGACAAGTTTGTTGAGTCTTTTTCTGTCTCTCTCCGTGCATCCATGCTTCCGTGCTCCGTGTTTTTATAGAGTTTGTGCATTTGTAGGTGATTAGCTTAGGGCAACATTTTGGTTTTAATCTTTAAAGCCCAAATGCAAAGTGCACACTGTGTGCGTTTATACTGGATTGACCATTATGTGTTTTCTTACTTTATTACCATTGCACACAGCAGCGTGAAATATATTTCCCAGTTGTTGTAATCATTTCCAAGAATATTAAATCATTTCTAGAATCAGCTCTCATAATCTAAGAGTCGTGGAGCACTATTCATTGCTTTATCTTGTCTTTAATCCATGCATGGTCTAATCCCAATTAACAGTCTTACAACACTTCGATAAAATCAGTGGCAGTAATTTTCATGTGATACAGCGAGTGATTAAATAGACCCTCCCTATAGGTAGGGCTGATCACACTACATTCTACTGTTCCACCTCTGTCAACTCTTGAAGTTGTAAACCCAAAAGATAAATGCATGTGTAAGTGAGTGGGATGATAGACTTTCTGCCTTGGGGCAAAGTGTCTACAAGTTCCTCTTGTTTGCAAAACCTCTTTGTGAAGGAAATATCTTTCAACCAGACAAGGATATTACACTGCAACTGCAAGACAAAAACACTGACATGTGTGCCCGCACACCACACATACACACACACACACACACACACACATGGCTGACTTCATAGACTTATTTCTGCCCGTTGGGATTCAATTAAAGAAACTTAAATGATACTGGGATTACTGCTTCATAGCCTCATGGACTATGAAACATCTCCTCTTCTTCCCTATTATACTTCATTACAGTAATAACACATTGCCTTAAGGGGGGGGTGGGGTGGCATACAGGAACGATGGAAACAGGGAGCAAACATGCTTAAGATATCGGCGGGGAACATGATTAACTAGCTCATAAACAAAACCGTTTGAAGTAAGCACTTGATTGTTGGTTGCATCATGAGCGACTCAAGCTTCCCGAAAGGCAAGCTTGAGTCGCCTTCGATACATGAAAAAAGGTAAAATATCAAACATACATCACAGTTTTCTCTTGTCTCGTCACGCCTTGGGACATAAAAATCCCTTTTGTTCTCTAAATTATTAGCATTGCTTCATAGCTGGATACACTACCAAAGACTAACGCAACCAACAAGAATTCAATTATCTAAAGCAGTGAACTGAGATTCCTGTTTTTGTACAACCCTGGAGAAGGTGAGTGTCTCTTTATTTAATGTCAGACTATCTCTCTATTAGTGAAGGACAAGAGCAGAGAGATGAAATGAAGGCATAAAAGGAAGACAGCTTTATAACAACGCTGCTACTTATCTCTCCCATCCCTCCCTCCTGTCTTTCAACTTTCGATTCCCCTGGTTCTTTTGTAATGAAGTTATCCCACAGCAGAGTTCTCCTCAGCCCAAGCTGTCTTAAGACTGAGGAGGGATGGAGGGAGCAACAGAATCACAGAGAGGAATACGTATCAAAGACAGCAACGAGTAAAGAAGCCTGGGAAGAAGTGAAGGGGGTGGGGAATAAGGGACCAGGCAGTGATGGAAGTAGAGATGTGACAAAGTGCAAGAATTTAAAACATGCACTCCAGCTGCTTAACTTTAATCACTGTGACACGTTCAACTTTTCAAGTGAACGAATGCTTATCAGTAGCACATAGCAAAGACACCTGCATAAAAATACACTTTTTCGCACAATTATTGACATTAATGTCACCATTTCACATTATTATGTAAATTAATGCCACAGGATGCTAAGAAATGTCATTTCCTCTAGGGTAAAATATTGAAAAAAAATCACGTGTTATCACGTTACATTTTTCTTGAGTTTGCATTTCACAGATAAAGCAGTGTTAAATAAGGATGCTGTGGGTACTATTCTGTAAGCGAGCCAGCATCCTCTTTATTCTGTTTGCCTCTATCACTATGTCCATAATGGCTGCTGAATGGGTACTGCTTACCTGGCTCCGGTTCTGGCATGACATGGGCTCAACGCCCCGGATCTGAAAACCTCATCTTCCCAGTAGTCCAAAACGCCTTAAACACTGAGCTAACATTAACTAACAGCAGCTACAGTTCATATCAGTTTAGATATGAGAGTTCAAACAGAGCAGCTGGAGGATATCAGAAGGAAAACCAGAAAACATTTTCTCCATAAAATATGATCCAGTTTCACCAAAATCAGTGAAATAGTTGGTTGTGTTTGACTTAGTGCTGTAAAGTGTTACGTATTTCTCCCAGATGATAGTACTGAGCACGAAATTGCACAATGCAAGAACAAATGTATGAGACACAGAGCAGGAATTCTAGAGACATACACCTGATTACAAGTCAGTGTAGCATCAACATGATTTAAAACCTGGTATTTTATGGTATAGAAAAGTTATATGATTTTTCACTCAGTGACAAGTAAATCACAAAACAATGAAGGACCTACAGACAGAAGCTGTAAACTGCTGTCAGCCTGTCTGACACTTTGTCACTGCAAAATGAACTTTTTGAAATGACTGCCATGACTGGAACAGTACAATACTGTATTAACAGTAAAGTATGGAGCCACTCAAAATCAAAAATTCAAAGGGGTCATTTTTGTGTAATACATTCGGTGATAGAATACTTTAGAGCTATTTAACACTTACTTTTACACATGATTGCACCTATTGTGCAACTTTTCAGACTTTATGTAGTTCACTTTAATGGTCATCAAATAGATGGAGGTGAGGACATACCATTCTACAGCAATGTGCCACCTGGCATCGTGGAAATAACATCCCTATTGTCTACCAAAACATTGTTTAGGTCAACAGACTCCAGTTGTCAGGAAATTATAATTAAGATAACCTTCCCCTCCAACACATGGAGCTGGAGTGGTGAGGCTTGTCCCTCTTGGAAGCTGGGACCTTGTGGTAGCAGGGTGGAGGAAGAGGAGGAGGAGGAGGAGGAGGAGGAGGAGGGGTGAACCCTTGCTCCTTGCCAACTGGTGTGGTGATTGACTGGTTGGGGTGCTGGCTAAGAGGCAGGGAGCCCAAACTCACATATGGAGCCGACCTCTTAGAAGGTGTTAGTTGGGTGACAGGCACCCAGGGTTACTTGGAATTCACATCCTGTCATGGAATGATCCTCCGGGGACTTCCTCTACTCATGTATTGCTTGAGCGGCTTCACGTGGCTGCCTAAACAGACCCAAAGACTGACTCATCCAAGTAAGTGACTTTGTCCCTATGCAGTGTTGTGGCACCACTGTGCATTCCCCCGCTCCGGGAGACTGCTGCACAGTAGGGAATGTAAAGAATGTAATCAGTAGCGAACCTGACCTTGTCGAATAGGGCAGTCAAAGTACACTCAGGGGTCATCTGTCCCCCCAAATCTACAGAAGCTTGACATATCTTTGGTTACTTTGGTTGTATGTGAGAAAACTTCTTTCCCACTCTTCTCATCTACTGCTCACCTCTGCTTTTTTCCCACCTCCTACACCTCATGGGCAAGTCATTAAATGATGCACCAGAGAAGCTTGGGTAAAGTTGCAGAGAGAGAGGGAGAGCTTAGTCAGTCACAAGGACTACATGCTGTCTGATTTATAGAGACTCTTTTTCCTCATTGCTGCTTACATTTATTCAAACGTTGGCTGTATTTGAAATAATGTCCGAGCTCTATTTATTGAGGGTAATGCTGTCACCATGTACCTTCATCTTCCTTGTTTTTGTGTCATTCCCTCTCCCGTTTGCTCTCACTAAAGAGCTCCAATTAAAATATTACCATCCTTGTGGCATTCATCTTGAAGCTCAGTATAATACAAACACACAGTGACACATGCACACACAAACAGTGCACAATGTAAGCACAGACATGTACACAGAACGAGTCCTGTTGTTGGCTGCTTTTCATAAAGATGGAGAAAAGCACATGCGCACATCCATACAAACAGACGTGGTGTGAGCAGTCAAAAGTGATTAAAGTCTCCTTAATTGCACTCTAAAATGGTTCTTTGCTTTGCTTTGCTTTGCCACAAAGCCTTTTTACTGTTATTGCTGAAGAAGCAAGTTCTGCCCCAAGGTGTTTGATTCCCTCTCTCTTTTTTATGCTCGCCTTTAAAACGTAATGAAACAAAACATTTGTACAAAACTGTAGTTTTTAGGGCAGCTCGGTGAAACAATGCAATTACTGCTAATACAATTTGGTGTCCAACACTAACAACACCTTCGCTTAATTGCCAAACTTGACAAACCAAGGACAAGTTTGAAGTGAAGTAGAAAGTCAGAAAGTTGAAGTCGAAACAAAAAGTGCCACGTTGCAGCAAACATAATTTATTGTGTTCTCCTATTGTCACAAAATATGAATTGCCATTGTTCTGTTGAAAGTATTATAAGCTGTGTTCGACAGACAGATGAAACTACTACATATGGTATCTGCATATAGACAGATACATATATGCACACAAATGCAGATAATAAATCTTTGTCCAGGCAACAAAAAAAAACATGCAGAAACAGAAAAGCGTGAGTGCAGAGGGAAAATGTTTGACAGACAGAATCATTGTGGTTCTATTCACTTTCTCTAAGGCAGTTATTTAAAAAGCCCAAGGCTGTGAAAGGCTCAAGGTTGCTACAGTGACGCTACAATGGGTGGTGATTGATCAAAATGACTGCTCTAAATTGTATAATGAGTGTGAGGTGATGGGATCATGATCATGGTAAAGAGAGCAGACAGCGCTTGATTTTCTACTCTGGGAGCTTATCACTTCAAGTCATATCAACCACTGTAGCAGCAAAATCCCCCCACTCATATCAGAACTGTTTACAGTGATGGAGACACAGAAGAAAGAGAGACAGACAGGCAGAGACTGGTGCATGTGTGTACATGGACATACAGTATGTAATGGCTGATTACCACAGTTGTTGATATACTTCCTGATTGTGATTGACTGACATTGTGATTATCCAGTACTGTCTGGATGTGCAAAACAAAATCATGTTTCTTTGTGGTGTTTGTTGTAGTCTGATGTTACAGCGCATTTTGGAATTAAAAAGACCAAAATCTAATGTTAGGGACAGTTTATGCAAAATTGGCAAATGTTTGGTCGTATCCAAGGAGCAACCTCTGTGGCAGGGAAACTAAGCCAATGTGGACGTGCCCAAAACTGTAATTCCCTAAGCAGCCACTTGAGGCTGGCTACAGAACATTTCAACATCCATAAGCGCCTCTATTAAAATGTCCAACTTCACAGCAGAAATAAACATGTTTACAGCCTGGTACAAAAAACAGTTTTGGTCTCTATACTTAATTTCCCCGTTCATGACAACTGTACTGAGGGTGAATTTTTATACAACTCACCTGTTGAAATGATATTAAGGTCTAAAGTTACACATAATTATTAACAGCATGGCTGCTTTGATTGACAGGTGGGTGCCGTTACAGATGGATTATTAGATTAGCCGCGAGGCGGAAGGGGCAGTACATCCAACATGGCGTTGGCAAGCGCCACATATTTTTAGCTTTCAAATAGCGCTGTCCATTCATTATACTGTCATTGGTTATATCATTAAGCAATGAACAATGTTGCCTTGTAATCTTCATAATTTCTGTCTGTAGTTGGTTGGATAGTTACAAAACATACATGAATATTTGGGTACAATATAGACCTGTGGCACTGAGAATTCATCCAGATCTTCACCATCATAAGGTCAGACAAATCCACACATTCTTTCAACACCAATTTGTTTTGTAGCTGATCTTTGAGACTAGTGTTGAAGCTACTTGGCTTTGCTACCTGATTTCTAGTGGTTTTAGTTTGACAGGAGCTGCTCTGTTGTTTTGATTCAAACTGCTATATTTGACACGGCCATGATAGTCAGAGAAATTAATTGTAAAACTGATGTGCTGTTAATATGCAACAATTACCGTGTTGCACAAAATCTTAAATGATAGCCTTTGTCTTCTACATCTCATTACTCTGGTAAGTGTGAGTCTGAATTAACACTATCTGATAGACAGTTGAGATGGAGCCAGAGTAAGTACATGGAGGAAGAGTGAGTGAATAAGAGATTAGAACAGATTCAGAGTGAATGCTAGTGAAATAAAAATAGACAGAATAATAGAAAGCAGCCAAAGATAGAAATTGAGAGTGAATAGGTAGACAGCCAAAGATTGTCAGACTAAAACAGAAGGTTATAATGTAAATATAGGTGGCGTGGAACGATATAGGGAGAGTATGAGACAAATGAGACCAAGAACTGTAACGACAGAATGTTACAAGCATATGTGAGAAACAGAGAGAGAACGAGGAAGGAAACAGAGAGGCAACCAACGCATGAGGCACCTTCCCTCCCCTGTTGGGTGAAGAGACCAGTGTAAATGAGATCGACTCATTTCCAACACAGACACATCCACCCACCCCCATCTGTCTTTGACAAACACACCCGCATACACACACGAGCACGTGCGCAGACACAAACACACAAGCACCAGCAACCCGAGATGAAAGGAATCAATAGATTATAAGCAGACATCTGAAGAGTCCAGTCTTCTCTCGGGAGGATCAACCATAATTGGTCCAGACAAACAGCCAAAGGACAACAACAATAGCAAAGCCTCAACACGCGCCGAATGCAGCAATTAATAAATCAAAACAGGAATAGCAAATTAAACCTATGAACAAATATCGACAGGGCTTTGAACACATCTCCATTATTCGTGGCCTATTGTTGTCGTCTGCCAGTTTCAGAGACCGTGTTTGCATCAACATTTGCATACATAAATGAGTGATCATTTGCTTTTTCTGCTTTGCAGCTCGTTAGAAGGTTTTTAAACAATTACATGGTTTAGCTTTCATATCGGGCTGAACGGTAGTGATTAAAAATCTTAACTCTTACTTAACCCTCCCTTAATAATCAAACACTGTATGGCGATGCTTATGTCCACAGTGTGTGTGTGTGTTTGTGTGTCACCTGTGGTAGATGAAGAGATGGAAGCCCTGCTGCGCAAGTATCTGGTCCATCTAATTGATTTAGTCCATCGGTAGTCTTATTAGAGGCGTGACTGAGGACCACGTCTATCAGCACAGTCTTTAGATCTCCTTAGATCTTTAGATCTTCATGAATACCAAAAGTACTGAATTAGGGAAAACCGGAGGGTGCTGTAGTGTGCGTGTGTCAGTATGTGTTTGTGTGTATACAAATAAATACAATGAGACAACACTGGTTGTCATGGCCATGGCCGTGCCTCAGTGTTTTTTTTCCTTTCCTTTTCTCCCCCTGTCTGCATTTGGGTTCAGCCTTACTAAACCGTGACAGGCGATCCAGCCAAACATGAACCCAGCAGACGAAGGTTCTTCTAATGAACTGTATGACTTAATTAATGACCTCATTTGCCTCGATATGTGGAGAATGCCATTATTGATAATCAATAGAGGCAGTCCGGTTGTCTTTCACATGGGAAAGCGCCGTCAAAGCCTTCCTCAGCACCCACAAGGCTCAGTCCCAGGTTTCCAGTTTTCAGACCTGGCCTGCTTGCTCCCAACATGCTAGCTACCAGCATGATAGCCTCCAATCCACACCCTGGCCTGTTAGTGCTCAGAATGTCAGCCATAATCCTGTACTCTGTTCAATTGGGCTTGGGGTTGGGCCTGTAGGTCTGCCTGTCCTGAGCCAACTAGCCCACTACCCGTCTGTCCAGACCCTGTATTCTGAGTTCCACTGAAGAGCCTCCTTTGTGGGCTCCCAATGAGGCTGAGGCTCCCTGTTGTCCAGTTCCATCTTGTCCAGCTCCTTGATGTCCTTTCTGCCAGACCTTGCTCTGGAGCCAGACAGCGGCAAGAGTGCTGGCTGCCAGCCACTAGCCCAGCCAGCTAGCCTTTAGTCTGTTCCTGGTTCCCAGCCGGCTAGAGTTCAGTCTGCTCCTGTTCCCAAGCCAACTACCCGCCTGTCTCTTCCTGTTCCCTAGCCGGCTAGCCTCCTGCTTCTCTCTATGAATCGTAGGTTTCCGAGATGTTGATCCCTTCTGCTACCCACACCATGATCAACGCTCAACCAGATCCTGTGCTGGCCATCCCCGCCAATGTCTGGTCAGTTCCTCCATTGGAGGTCTCAGCTGACATCCAGTCTGTTCACCCACTGAGGTCCTGAGCATTCACCCACTGAGCATTCTATTCATCAGCTCTCAGGCCTCTTGCCTCATCGAGATAGTTAGTTAGTTAGTCTGTCTTCATACCCATCTAGTTTTCTGAGATTTACAACTGTTTTCTTTATTTCGGGATAATCTGCTTGCTTTCCCGTCTCACCATCCTCCAAGTCCATCAGCCAGCTCTTATGCCTGGCATTCCCTCTGCCAAACCTCCACCCATATTTCTTCTGCTTGCAGCCAGCCACATCTCTCTATTCCTGCCGGTATAAAACCTTTCCTGTCTGCCCTGTGTCTCCATTTAGGTTCAGCCTTATTAAACCCTGACGGTGGCAGTGTTAATTATTGTTATTATTATAATTACTCTTTGTATTTTACATTTTCAAATTTTTGTAAAACCTTTTAGAAAAGGCCATTATGTGTGAGATGAGACAAATGCACAAGGCCAGGGAAACTCCACAATGCAGAAGCAATTCATCAAGAAAAAAACAAGTTCTGTTCTTATAATACAGTACATTCAACGTCAGGAAACAAAAATGAGTCTCCAAAGAAAAATAAGTAACTCTAGTTTTAATATTGCAATATTTAACTAAACATTATCTTAATGTTTAAAAAAAAATAAAAACACAAAAGTGAAGTTTAAACTACAGAAGCAATAAAAGAAAAAAAAAACAGGAAGACCCAGAATAAAGTTTAGACTAGAGATACTAAGAATATTGCATGTCCACAAAGTCAGTGCCTCATTCATTTTCAATAGAGCTGCTCAAGGCTGTGCTTTGATATGACATTACAGATTAGACTCTCCTGTTTTTTGGCCTCCTTTCTGCCCTTTGTGAGAGAGCTGTTCACGTTTACGGATGATTTACTGGAATGTCTTAAGTTGAGGGAATGACTCACAATGAACCCCTCAGTTGTTTGGTTACTCACAATGACATGACGGATTCACCCAAAGAGACGCTCACCCATACTTAATCAACTTGCTCAGGCTCGGACTCACCTTTCTTAGATAATGTGAGTTCCCTATGTGTTGTTTTTCTTGGGTTTTTTCAATTAGGAGCAGAGCGACTTGAAGCTGGTTAGAGAACCTGTGCTGATTTAGTAATCAAAGAAAACCCACATGAATACTGTACACTGACATATATAAAAAAGCTATACATACAACCTAGGGTATAGTAGGTTACATAACTGACTGTGATACTTTCAGATATGTAATTTTCAGGGGTGTGGGTGCATCACCTTATCAACAAATTTAAGAAAGTGAGTGTTTTTAATGATTTGTGAATCACATTGATTGTCAAAAGATACTAAATGAAATGCTACTCATGAATTCGGTGGTGATGACTGGCTCCAAAGACTGTTGACAGTTTGGATCAGCAAAATGTGACAGGTCACCATAAACTATTGGTATGATACCTTGTAGTGCTGTCTGAGACCCTCCATCCCGAGGATATGGGACCATATATTCCAATAATGTTCATATAGTTTTATTTGACAGAGGAGGCTTTGATCCCCAATGTGTCCAAGCAGCAGAGCAGGTTTCAGCACAACAGAATCATAGTTTATTGAGATATGGGATACACAAAATGCGCAAGACGTGATGAGAAGGCTGCCACCTCTGAGGCACCCTTGAGCCCTTAACCTCAACTGTTCCAGTGGAGCAGCTCAGTGTCCAGCAGGTCAGACTGGTTGAACTGGGCAGCATCCAGGTGTGAATGTGAAACTGTGTGAACGGGATCAGGGCGTTTTTGGAAAAGGGAGCTCTGAAACTCACCTCTGGATAAATAAAGCTGAAAAAAAAAAGATTCCATTAACAAGTATGTTAGTACAAAATAGGACTGGAGAGTGGTTCAGTGGTGGAGAGAGAAATAATGTTTCAGGTTCCAAGGTATAACTCATGTGATATAACTGAAATAAATACACAACAAAAGTTTGACTTCATGACTGACTGATATTGTAGTCAGCAAATGGTAGAAATAAACACAGTTTGCCTCCCACCACTGCAATGTGTAAATTATTTATTAAATGTGTGATGCAGAGTTCTTTTACAGTTGGTTATAATTTCCTCTAGAGTGTTTATTGTCGTCTGTACGCTCATGTATCACCATGCACCCCGGTGAATTAATTATATGAAAGGAAGACCAAAGGGCAAACTGATACCTAGTCATATCTGATTATTCTATGTTTTTTTTATGTAACAAAAGTGCAACAGCATCATAAGATATAAATAGTTCCATGTATGTAGGATCTACAAATGATATAGTCTCCTTTCTAACCTACAACAACAGCTTTATTTTTCATATATGTTACCAAGGCTCTTATTGAACTGACACCCCTTCAGAGGGAAGGAATTTTGTAGGGCAAAATCAAAGATAGATGTCTTTTTCTACTTTTGTGTTCTCATTTACTTTGAGAGCAATGTCTGATATGTATTGTATATGTGCCTATTTTATTTATTAGTCATGAAAACATAAATCCATGACTGAACAAACATCCTATCTGGGTTGTGTAGGGTATTTATTTGCCCGTGTGGGAGCACTGTGGGCAGAAAATTAGGCCCTGTCTAAGCAGTCCATTGTGAGACATAAGTTTTCATCTGTTGCCTGGAAGTTTTGATCTCAGTAGGGCAAGGTTAGAGAATCCATTGTTTGGTGTGCCACTATTGGCTGAGCTCTTCCCTAAGGTACACTAAAGCCAGTCCATTTTTTATACTCTACGAACTTTTGGTCACATTTATTGTACCATTCTTTGTGGCTGTTGGCTTAGACCGTCGTATAACCTTAATAACTAACGATAATTCTAATCTTTGAATCATTTTTTCCAGCAGTAACTTTGGAACACACTTGTGTTTCTTGGTCTCATCATGAATCTGTACAATCTTATGCAATCCAATACCGCAGCCCTGCCTTAAATCATTTAGACGTAATAGTAAAATTAAATGTTGATTTTCTCAAGTTTTTATGATGGAGTGTGTCAGGAGGAAGAGGTCCAGTCTGGAGTTGTGCTTCAATGTCTCCAGGATGAGACCAAAGGAAAGACTGTCACTTATTACTTGTGCTATAATATGGAAAACTATGGTGGCCCAATGTGCAAGAAAATGAGATGAAGTGCACTCTGGGGTGCCTTTCCAGTAGAGAAAACGTGATGCAGGCCCTCAGCCTGTCCTACTTTCTTGAGCTGAATATCACACTACTTGATAACTTAGCTTTAATAAGAGGGAAATGAATGTTAATACATTGAAAAGTTAGAGCCTTCTGGTGGAAGTGATTCCCAAAAGAGTATGTGTTCATTTCTCTGGAGCCCCACTGAACAGCCACTTGCTCCAGCTTAATCTCACACTGAACCCTCAACGACACACACAATGAGAATGAGAATACACACTCTAACTGTTGCTATAACAGACATCACACATACAGTAGATCGAACAGATACATTCTAAATATCATCAAACTATTGGATAAACCATTTCATTTAAGATGTCGTCGTTTTGTTTTTGGGTTTCCTATTTCCTGTTTTGGAGAACATGAAAACGGTTTATTGGCTGAATGTTTTAGTGTTTCTCCTGTGTGCATTTACTGTGACCTTTGTCTTGATTCACTCTAGACCTGATCTGAAGGTCAGAGAGGCTAATCACAGAGACAATTTCAGTGATCGCAAGATATTACTTTGCGCCTGTGTGAATATCGGCTTTATAAACCTTGTCATTACAACTTTGATATTTGCTTTGATTTGTCTGGTCAGGATAATAGTAAATGCCCCCTATGTAATGGAAAAGAGAGGTTAGCTATAAAACCACTGATCCTTTTAACCTTTCCCATCTCTGGCAAATGACATTGATCAAAGGAAAAGACCGTGTGCTTATGCATTTGAAACAGAAACAGGTTGAGAAAAATTTATTTAGACAGAGCTATTTACGCATTACCCCTCAGTGCTAAGACTCTGCAAACCATTTCAGGCTATAACTGCTCTTAATACCTCCTTTTTCCTGTCCACTCCAATCCTCCACCTTACCTGGTTTGCTAACTCAGTCGCTGGTTTCCACACCCCCCCATGACCCTGCCTCCTATTCACTCTTTTCTCAGTATTCCTCTGAAATTCTGAGCAGACTACTTCAATGAGAAATACTCTGACACCTTTACCATTAAGTTCATAAATAACCCTAGCACTTAAGATGCTTTCTCAGCTTGCATGATGTATTGGAAATGACTGATTATTGTTTCTTTCTTTCTCCGAAACAATAATGTGAAAGCACACACGCGCATGCATGTACATACTTGCAAATAAAAGAAACACATATGTAACGTCTAGTGTTGTGATAGTATGTAGTATGTGGTATTATGCAACTTGATCAGTTTGAACACCTCCACTAAACCTAATCTTCAACCCAAAACAGTGAATTTAACCATTATCAGAGAACATTCACTCTTGTATTGTCTGCTAATAGTTAAATAAAAACTGTGGATAAGTGTTGACTTTGATTTTAACAATCTTGCACATACCGTACAGTAATGTGTACTGTTCAATGGGGTGCTGCTAAGTGGTGCAGACAATGTTAGTGTATGTGTATTACCCCCAAATTCCACCGGGTACGGATGCAACATGTTCTGTGTGCGACATGGTCGCCGGAGCTGTACGTGGCCATTCTAGTCAATGTTTCAAACCCCACAGGCCCCGCCATGGTCCGTTTCAGAAGCAGCTCCCCGATTGGCTCTTAGCTGTTCTGTTTTTGACAGACACCGCAAGCAGCAAACGTCATTCTGCACAGAGCGGCTCGAGCTGGCCGGAGGTCAGGCGCAGAAATGGTATAGAGAATCTTGTCGAATTTCAACACCCTGTGCAAACTCGCAAAAACAGCCAAAAGAGAAACAGTTTAACTATGTAGCATATTTACATATTTTGAAGCATATTTAGAAGCACCAAGGCAAACGACCAAATCTGAGCAAGTAAACAAAATGAAAGACGGACCAAAACAGACGCGACGTGGCAGAGACGTGCCCGGTGGGGTTTTGGCATTAGTGGGTTTAAATGTGAGTTTTGGTGATTTTGAATTAAACTGAACATGCATCCATTCTCTCACCTCCAGCTCCCCGTCTCTACAGAGATGAATTTGTTTTTCTTCCCATTACTATTATGTATTTTTTAAGGGTCTTTTCTGTTTCAGGATTAACTGCAAATGTGTTTACAGTTAGATTAGCTATCCTGTCACATTTGCTCTCTGTGATTTAGTGGCTTAGTCTGTGTGTGTGTGTGTGTGTGTGTGTGTGTGTGTGTGTGTGTGTATGTGTTCGTAATGGGCTGTTGTGTGTTTGTTCTTAGGAGTGGGTTAAAGTGATTTAGTGGCAGTCGAGTAGAATGCAGACCAGCCAGGGCAAGCGGGAGCTCAGACAATTCCATGGTGGTGACACAAAATGATAACCATTTAGTTATTGTCATGTCCCCTCGCTATTGCACAGCTTTTCAAAAAGAAGCTCAGCAAATTAAACAGCGCTTTGGTTTGGGTCTGCACACACGGGAGGGAATGAGCAAGGGGAAGGAGTAAAGTTCCTTCTTTTCCTGGAGGAGGAGTAGGGGGCAAAGCAGAGAGGCTGGTGCGATTGAGAGATAACAGCAGTGACCCTGAGTTAATTGGCAATTAGATAGCTGCCAGCATTATTGTAAAGGCTATAATTAGGATTCTCTCCCTTAAATGTGTGTGTTTGCGCTTGTGCCAGGTATGTGTCCATGACATGTTCATATAGGAGGTCAGTTTTCTCTTTCTTAAAGGATCTTGTTTGTTTCCTGTCATCTCTGAACCCAACTGGTTCTCTCTTTTATTTTATTTCTTTTTTACACTTGCACCATCGTTTTCTGTCAAGGCAACTGTAGATAACTGTGGGTGAACTGCATTCAAACACTTACACAGACAACTCTAAAAATATGTTGTGTTGGTGGGACACACTGCATTTCCTTGTTTTTGATGTGTGGGTTTTATCTGGATGACTTGATTGCCGAAACCGGCATAGCAGTTATGCCTGATAATAGCCATTAACTGGATGGCATATGCGTCCTGAAAAGAACGCGTGAGTATCCACTTTCTGCATGTACTGCATGTGTCCAGACATACATATGTGTTTGTGTGTGTGTGTGTAGCTGACATTCTTCCTGATTGCAGCAGGTCATTTTTTCACCTTGCAGCGCTGAGAGAGAGATGAAGAAAGAGAAGGAGATAAGGGAGGGAAGGGTAGAGAGAGTGAGGTGCCTCCACTTTGAAATCCATATTTCCAAGGATGGATTCCCCACTGAGACCCTCAGGCTTTGTCCTCCTTTCAGCCCCTTTTGTGTGTGCATCTGTGTGTTTGTGTGTGTGTGTGTGTGTGTATGTCAGGTGAGGAGTCTGTAGTTTTAGTCCTGCTATCAGCCCCTGGTGTCAGTCTAGTCTCCTATCAACCCCAACACTCCCTCTGTTCGACAGAAACTGTCAGAGGGCCCTTCAGGACAGTCCATGAACCTCACAGCAATGTGATTTGGAGTACAGAGCTAGAAGGCACAGCTTAGCCTGAGCCAAAAATGGAGGTGCCACCAGTGAAAGCACAGCTGCCACGTCCAAATGTGACACCTGAATACACTATTCCAAAGATCACCTTACACCAAAGATTTAAGAGACAGGCAGAAACACACACACACACACACACACACACACACACACACACACACACATAAATTCCGAGGTAAAGTAAAGTAACATCAGGTGCAGCAGTTTATTTGAATGTTTAACCTTCTTGTTTGGTGTGCTGATCTGCTTTCACATTCTTGACACTTAATGGCAGCTGCTACTGTAATTGCTTGGGTGATATCTCGATAATATACTGATCAGGTAGTCACTCTCCTCAGCCCCACTAGACTGGCAACGTTTATTCAGTGCCTTAACAGAGGCTTACTGCAGATGTGTAACATTATCACAGGCTTAATGTTCAACTGTCAAGCCATTCCTCAGCTTATCTTATTTCAAACTGTTGTATTTCAGAGAGGTTTCATAATTCTAAGGTCTGGTTAGTGTAACAGCAGCTATCCCGAGTTAAATCCAGGTCTAACCACACAATATGAAGTCTTTCTGTGATAAACAAGCCACATGTCGAAAATTCAGAGGCAAACAATGACTGCCTACACTGATCACATGTACTCCTCTAATTGGTTTTGCTATCAAATATTAGAACTTCACTGATATTTCAGCTTCATCTTTGTCTGATTTGCCCCAGGCCAGACATTAGAGCTATTTGGAGTCCAAAAAACAACTTACAAAATAAAAGAATCCCTGGCATCATATATTCTATTTCCAGTCTTTTGTAGTTCAGTTGCATTTCTTTGGTTTTTGTAGATTGAATGTTTTTCCTCCCTTTTATGTATGAACTCTTTGAAAAGCCTACAAAGTATACATGCATAAGTATCCACCCATGTATAGATATACTAAACCACGATGTAAATACACACTGTTAGCATGTGGATAACATGTGCTATCATTTTTTTTTATTACCTTAGAATGAGCCTTTTATATCTACACATGGAGCGGGTCCTCTTACACGGAGTCCGCCATCTTGCGCCACCATGTTTGCTCAAGTAGCCCAGAACAGTCAAAGTTCTCTGCAGAGCGCATACACTGTAAACTATAATAAGTTGACTTTACTTTAAAAGAATATGCAAAGTCGTTGCCTCAAAAAAAGAAAAAAAAAATAGATAAATTAGATTAGAGTAACTTATTTATTCTGAGTTTGCAGTACTCAAATTAACTTATATAAATTGGATTACAGTAACTCAAATCAATGGATTTCAGATATCTTTTTTTTGTAGATTTAACGTAATATTCATGAATTGTGAAAGCTTAATTCTCTTTAGTTTTACTCATCTATCATATTCAGGTAAATTTAACTTTAATTTTCTTGACCTAAAAGAGTTCTACAATACACATTAAAACGACACATGCTAATTTAATTAACAACAACAACAACAAAAACACATTACCTAATGGTAATGAGCCCCAAAAACACAATGAATGGTGAACACTCATTGGATTTACTTAGTGCAATTACAATTTATTTTAAATGCTCAACAATGCATTCATGGCTCTGGAAACATGTTCCACTATTGTGGTTTGCGTCAGCCAGGTCTGCGCATGTCTGAAAGAACGCCCAAAGGACCCTGGGACATTAAATTATTTTTTCTAATTCAACTGAAGTGGAGTACATTAAGTTAAGCATGTTCTCCAACCCCAAATTAGTTTCTTATTTAACATTAGTCTTCATAACAGGTTGATGATTTCTGAGTTTGGTTCACTAATCATTTCTAATTAATTTGAATGTTAGCATTTACAGTGTAGCAGAAGTGTTTGCTGGCTTAGAAGTTTGAGAAGCAAAATGTAGACAGATGGAGGATCAAGAAAAGCCAAGGGAGCAACAGTCTTTGCATCGAGGCTTCAGAAGCAATAGATTAGCTTCTTACCCTCATGTTGGCTAATTTTAGCTTTCGTTAGCATACAGAACAGCTAGCTAAAGTTAACAAATATACTAACACATGCAGAAAAAGTAACAATGACATTTGCTATGACCTGTAGTTTCACAGATTATCTAGCAAAATACAATTTCTATATCTAAAGGACGCTCAAATAGCCTCAACTTAGATGTTTAATGCTCTGAGAATACTGATTTTCTTTACTTTTCACTTTACCTCCTCATTCATGTTCTCTTTAGTACCTTACCTTTAAATTATCCTCTTACACGGCATTACATTGAGGTCATTTGTACAGTCTAAACATTTGAAAATGGAAAAAAATCCCAGCCAGAAAGTTGAACATCCTTTGAAGTGGTCGACAATAGGTAGTGGTAGTAAATATTCCCAATGCTTCCCTCTGCTTCTACCTTCAGGAAACTATTCAGTACCTTCACTTCCTCTTCTTTCCCACAGAGTATTTTGACAGATAGTTTGAAGGTTCATGACATCCCAAGCACTTATTCCCAACCATGACCCTTCTCCACTCTCCCACAAACTTTTGTAACCTCGCTGATTATACTCCTCTCACTCCAGTCTCTCCAGGCAAGGTTTTCAAACTGGTGTCCTCCAGATAACCTCACCAGAGACTTGATTGTAGTCTACACAGCTCCTTGTTCAAATCCATGTCTCTTCTCACTTGTATTGCAATGTTCTATGCTTTCTTTGCTTCCCCCGATTCTCACTTCTGCTCTTGTGTCTGATCAAGAATCTTTCAGTAGCTTACACCCTTTGCCTCTTTCTACCTGCACCTGGAAACTGTCCACATTCAATACAATGTGAAAACGAGGTGATACTTTATTGATCTTGCAGGGAACATGGAGAGGTCAGGGCACAGCAGGACACAGAGCACAGAAGTTGAAGGGGATTTCGTGTCTTTGTAAACGACACTTGAGAAAAATGGATGCGGGGTTTAGGACAGAGCAGTCTGCCTCTCTTTCACCCTCTTTGTCTCTCGCTGTATACCATTCTCTGCAATAAATCTTTAGATGTGTCCTACGAAAGCAACGTCATCAACGCTTCAGTTTACCCACAGTCCACTTCTACACCCTGCATTCTGAACACGTGTATGTACATTTCTAATTTGGAGCCCCAAGGGGAAATTCTTCTTCTTTCTTCTCTTCTTCTACTTTGCATAACCTCATTATACATTTGCTGTAGATAATGTTGGGCTTGCTTCTCTGAACATATACATATGTATACTGTGTATATAAATTCAAAGTCAGCTATACATGTTTTTAAACTGACTTTAATTGATAGATTATGCTTTATGAGAAAAAGATAGAAAGCTAGTACAGCTTTGTGAGCTTGTTAACATCTGTCAGCACTATGACACTGATTTCAACACCTGATTTTACTTTTAAATTTCTCTCTAATAATCTACCTTTGATTAATGTTTTAGGTGCTTATTGTTTCACGACCATTTCTGCAAGAAAAGCGAGGTAAGAAGAAGGGACCAACATTTGTTAATCTGCCTACCTACCTTTGCTCTCTGGTAGACATGAGGAGCTAAAATGATGCTTTGCTTTACATGCTGAAATTGAATGTTTTTAGCCAACTTCAAGCATTTTGTTAGTGTTCCGGCTCTTGGTTGATTGTGGTTGTTGATCTGGGTTGGTTTTGAGAGTATGACATGTTGCACTCTGTCTATATCCCAACAAGAAAAATCAATCAAAGAACAGTTAGATGTGCTACGGATACCCCCAAATGTTACTACAATAACATATATGCCTGTCTATCAAACTTGGAATTCCTATTCATTGTGGTACAGATTCAAAACTTACAATATAGACTAGCATAACTAAAGGAGAGAAAAACAATATTTTACTTGCATAATAAAATATTCTCTTATATGAAGTGTTCACCAGCAGTAACTACACGGTCTAGTTGTAGCAAAAAGATGAAATAAAACATCATCTTACCCCCAAATTCTTCATTCCCAAACGTCTTATTCCCTCGGTGTAACCACAGCAATATATCCCAACTGTACCATTGTGTGCTACTTTACTTATGGCACAGTGAGTTTGTGTCTTTCCTGTCACTCTTCGCTAATGATATTCAGTAAAGTAGAGAAGCCATGAGAATAATCTCACGGATTTCCCCCTGCCCTCAATATATGCACAGACAACTGCTCACCCACATCCTTAACGCATGGGGAGACATTGATGGTGAAGTTCTTGTAGGTGGCAATCTTCGCCTCAAGAGAGGCAGGAAAATCTATGAGGCCAGTGTGGGACAGAAAATGCTTTGGATGAGTGTGCTCATGATTTTAAGAAAGTTGGAGGTGGGGAGGAGAGGAAAAGAAGAAAAAACTTAAGATTCTTTGGGGAGAGAGTGGAAAAGGCTATTAAATATTCAGAACTCATGAGTCAGAGTTTGCAGAGGCAGGTGTGAACAGGAGGGTAAAAAAATGGGGATTGTTAGCCTCACTAAACCATCATAGGCCTACTAAGCTGAACAATGAGGATATACAAGCAGAGAGACCACTGGGAAAGATGATAAAAATGTCTTTTGGCTGGTTTGTCTGGTTTGGTTTGTTTGTCTTTCTCAGCCAACCAAAGACTTTGTGTTTCACACCTCCAGCAACCTTACATCATTCGAACAGCATCATCAGTCAGGCCGGAGAGAAAAACAGCAAGACAAGAAGGTCTTATCTAGCTAGAGAAGAAAGAATGCAAAGCAGGGGTGAAGTAAGGCTAGAGTGTGGAGAAAATTAGGCGCAGGGGAGAGAGTGAGGTTTGCTGGAGGATTAAAAAAGAGGAGCCTGAGGGAAAAGAGGTTAGAACGAAAGAGAGGAGACAGAGGAGAAACTGAGAGGGAGAGATGGTTGAAAGCAAAAGTGGTTAGCTATACTCAAGCTATGTGTGCCATGACAGGCCACTTTACTCAGATTTTGCTTGGGAATTATATTATGCGTCTCAGCCTCTTTTACACTGTACATTTTCTTTTGCATAAGCTCAAAATGTTCAAATCATGGACTTCAGGGTTGTTTCTCAGCCAACTGTAATAAAATCAGACAAATGATGAAATCAATACTGAATACACCTAAATTGTCTGGGAAAGTGTTGCGGTGGTGTTAAAATATGCATTATTTATCACCACTGTGAGCTTTGCTGTTTCATCCGCATCGTCAACACAAACAGAAAGAAGCTGCATGAGTCATTGTGTTTTATCATTTCACCATTTGATCTAATGAACTGACTCATGTCTGTACACACACACACACACACAGAAATGCATATATACATAAAGGGAATAGATGGGGCGATAAAGAAAAGAAACTAAGGCGGAAAGAAAACTTGTGAAAGTGAGCGGCAGTGGAGCCTCTCTTGTTAATACGGCCCAGTGAAAAAAACAAAACAAGGCTCTCTGGAGACATATTTAACAAGGGGAAAACAAAGGTCCAACATCTGTCTCCTCTCTGCCACCTGCAAGCCCAGGCAATCATATACAGTATATATGCAGCCAAACATTGGATAGGCACCAAGAACGGTTTGGAGAAGGTCCCAGAGTGTTGGAGTCTGCTGCCTTGTTAACATATTTGGCCTTGGTAGAGAAACACAGCAGCTCAGCCCTCCGTGTGGTCAACATGAGAAAGAGAGAGAGAGAGAGAGAGAGAGAGAGAGAGAGAGAGAGAGTAATTCAGTCTTTTACAGGAAATTTAAGGCAAAGTGTCAGATCGTTCAGTCAAATGGATTTATTATTTTTAATTAAGCACGCAAAGCTCTACTCTGCTGTTTGTGTACATTGGAGAACTGACACTGTTATCCACTTGTAGGATCAGAACAGCAAGACAAATACTTGGCCTTTCAGTATCCCTTCTGTTAAAACAGGCAAAGCACAAATATAAATATGACAGAAAATATGGAATGTGCAACAACTTAAAACACATGATAATGCCATGAACAGAGCATCAGAATGGACTTTACACAGATACAAACTAAAGAGGTGGCCCTTAGAAATGTCCTCTTCTGTTTATGAAATCAACAATGCCAGGACAAAAATTAAATATAGCCTATAGATAAATAACAGAAGGGAAATTTGTTAGGTTGGTAATTTCCCATTTGTCTCCATTAGTCTCCATTAGTCTGCCTTTCTAATGTGAACCTTTATGAAGGACTATCGTCCACCTGCTTTACTCGCTACCTGCTAAAGTGGGCACTTAGTGGATGTAGTAAGTCCGTGGTCACGTCCGGTGCCTTTAAAATTGAGCTTGCTGAATTTGCCCCAGTTAAAACGTGTTTAAATCATTTGCAAAAAGCATAAGAATGATTCATCATTTTTTTCCCAGGCCTTCGACTACAAAAGCAATTTTTTCTGTTCACTCCATGATATGAAGTGACAGTTACCGTAGCCCCTCTGTATGTTTTTCTGAGTCCCTGGCTAACTCTTAGGTGAGTGCCTGTCTGACTGGCCAGCCAAAGCATTGAGGACAGTGGGCCAGAGGCAGAGCAGGGAGGCACAGATAACAGGCTTATCACCATGTGAGAAACAGTGAGACCAGGAGCCTTTTTTTTTTAGCAGACACTGGTCAAACTGGCAGCTTATTTACTGAAATTGGCCACAACATTACTGTACCTGGCATTTCAAAATATTTTCCACCATACATTTGATTATCAACATGTTCATGTGTTGATTTACAACTTATTTAACATAGTTACTATGACTTCTATTCCACTTATCCCATGTAAATCTTAAAGTGTCAGTGTGGATTTAGCGATCTAGCAGTTTGGTTGGGGATTATAGCCTGGCGTCTATACATATGAAAGGCTCATTCTAAAGCACAAAAACATACAGCTGTGTACACTAATTATTTTCAGCTGATTATACCAATAAAATATTCTATTCTATTTGTGGGCGGCACACTGGTGCCGTCTCCTCACAGCAAGAAGCTTCCTGGTCCCCGTAGGTGGGAGTATGAGTGTGAATGGTCCATCTTGCGAAAAAGGCTCTACGAATAAAGTAGAAGCTTGTCCGTGTTTTAAAATGCATTGTGAAATCCCAACTCAAATTTGGCAGCTGTTATAGGTGAGGGAGTTTCAGGTGTTTAGCTGTACACAACAGATAAGCATTTGTTTTCACAGTTTTCATGGAAATAGACTGACTACATGTCTGTTCTCCTCTCTAATCCCAATGCAAACTGATGCTTTAGGTGATGTTTAGCTACTTCTTACTCTTGTTGCTGTTTTTTCAGTAATGACTCCTGATCGTCTAACCCTCCAGCAAACCATTCCTTTAATAACTCCCTGTATATATACCAGTCTTCTTTCTGCAGTCGTCCTATGGAGTGTTTCTTCCCTGCCTGATCCTGACCACAGCTTGTCCCCGGTTTTGCCTGCCTGCCCCATGCCTTCTTCGTTTGTCCTCACTCACTGATACCTGTTGCTGAACTTACTGCTTGTGAATCCACATCACTGTGTGCAGAAGTGGAAGAGCACACAAACACACAGTCCTGAAAACTGCCCATGTGAACAGAATTGTAAAACAAACAAAACAATGTGCCTATTAATATAATTAATGCTATGCAATGACAAAATGTATACAATAATACAATTAGACTCTTAGCCAGGGGATTTAAATACACTCAGCATTGTTTTTTATTCAGTTAGTTTTCTATTTAAAGCACGATCATGTAAGATAAGATCGACTTTAATGATTCCACACTGGGGAAATTCACTTTTCAAAGCGGCTTATATATATATACATGGTAATAATAGATTACTCATGAATAAGAAATATACAGAAAAAAAAAAATCATGCTGGTGTTAACGAGTCTGACAGCTGTTGGAATGAAGGACCTGTGGTAGAGCTCCTTCTTACATGGTGGGAGTAGCAGTCTGTTGCTGAAGGAGCTGTTTAAGGCCTTCATGATGGATGTTAACAAAGTTGACACTTTCCTCTCCCACACTTCCTCTATGGAGTCTAGAGGGGCAGTCCAGGACCTCTTTGACCAGTTTGTTCAGTCTTTTTCTGTCTCTGTACTTTCCCCTCCCCAACAGATGACATAGAATAATGTAGATGCCACCACAGTGTCATAGACCCCTGCACAATCCAAAGGACCTCAGTCTCCTCAGTAAATGGAGACAACTTTGACCTTTTTTTGTCTGACCAGTCCAGTTTGTTGTTAAGGTGGTATATGTATGCTCGCACCATCCCGATATCCAGTCCCTGGATGTTCACTGCTGTGGTCTGAGATGTCTTCCTCTGGAAGTCGATCACCATCTCCTTGAAGAAGGTGGTTCAGATCGCACCAGTCAACAAAGTCCGTGATGACCCCCCTGTACTCCTGTACTCCTGCTCATTTCCTTCTGATACACGTCCAACAATGTTCAACAATGGCTGTATTATCAGAGAACTTCTGGAGATGACAGCGGTCAGTGTTGTGTCTGAAGTCTGATGTGTACAGGCTGTAGAGAACAGGAGAGAGCACTGTACTGCAAATCACCACATCACACACACAGCCATGAAGCCTCACATACTGTGGTCTGTTGGTGAGGTAGTCGATAGTCGATGCAGGTAGGTGGTGGTCAACTCCAGCCCCTTCTAGCTCGCCCCTCAGCAGTGATGGCTGTATTGTGTTAAAAAACACTTGAAAAGTCAAAGACCCTGATCCTCACATTGCTTCCAAAGTTTTCCAGGTGTGAGAGGGATCTGTGTAGTAGGTAGATAACTGCATCATCCACCCCAAAGCCTGGTTAGTAGGTGAATTGTAGGGGGTCTAGATTTTGGGTCACTAGTGGTTTGAGGTGGTTCAAAATGACTCTTTTTCCATGGTCTTCACCATGGAGAGAGTCATTCTGAACCTCTTGCCTTCATGCCTACTTCTTGTTAAAAGCAATACTTTCACCTAAAATACAGTGTGCACCATCATGTTAAGATGGGTGTTAAAGGGTGTTAAGGCTTTGAAACTGGCCTACATGAAGGTTTGCCTTCAGACAAAAGCAAGCATTTCCATTCAAGAATAACAGACCCAGAAGTCCACTTTGCTTGACCATGGCATCATTCTATCTTTGTAAACACTTTCCAGCCATTTTAAAAGGCAATGTCTCCATAATGAAGGTCTGAGATAGAAGCTGGGATTACACACCTATGGTTACTGACATTCACAAAGGTCAGCACTTCATCCATCAACCTCTCTATACGTCTACCCATCAGCCTATGTCCCTTCCTGTATCATTCAATCCATCAGCCTTCTTACACTCAGGTGCTGAGTGTTGGAAGGTTACTCAGGTGCTGATCGTACTGATCACAGCAAAAATGTGTGTAAGTACAACCATCTCAGAACAAGCTGAGAAATTCAGGAACGCTACTGCACACTGTACAATCCCAAGACACAGCAAGTAATAAAACTTTAATTCACCAATATTTGTGGTAAAACAATATCTGCTGGCATGATTTTCCAGTAACTAATTTCTTGGAACATTTCATTAATAACAAGATAAATTAAACCACATGCACACATCAGCAATAATATTGTATCCTGGAAACAAAAGCTCTGCATTAATGAGCAAAAATGCTGTCAGAAGACTCAAAATACTGTCTGTCTCTGAGTGCAAATAGGTTTTCAGTATGATTTGTTCAGAGAGGATCACATTTGGCACATGGCTACACACTGTTGTTTTGCTGTAGGTGAATACTAATGATTTAGGTTTACATTTAAGTGTTTCCTATTCACCTAACTGTTAGAATCGTACATTGTTATGATCAGTGCTTTCCAAGAATTGTGTCCCTTCTTCCCCTCAATCTACTTTTTCTACTCCTTCTTCAGCTGTGATTTCTTAGAATTATGTTCGAAAGCCTAGATAAGGAGAGGGAGACCCTGTCGCTTTCAATCAAAGCAACTGTGCGGGCATGTAATGTCTACAGTTAACTAGAGTGTGAACATTACACTTTTTTTTTTGACTCAAAATGTAACATGTCATGTGGTTGCATTTCATTATGCTTGAGCCAGTGAAAAAAGGTGAATTTCTATCCATTCTTTAATGGATCTCTCTCTGCGGTTGTTCAACAACGGTGAGCCTAAGATGTTCTGCTTCACCTGCTCAGTCCGTTTCACTGAGTATTACTCAGAGCATTGATACAGGACTCTAACGTTCATCACTTATATTCTTGATTAGATTTAGATTTGTGCGTGTGTTGATGGTATCTCGATGATAAGAAATGTTCATTTTAATTGCTCTCTGATTCGCAGTAATCATTCTCCAAACGTAAATGTCAGCCCCGAAATGCAAGGCCACATTCGAGATAAGTAAGACAGATGGCAACCGTGATAATGACAGCGCGCACAATGATTTTGGACAAGAGTACATTTCCGTGTGAAGATCAGATAGCACCAGTCTCGTGTACAGTAAAGGTCAACAGCTCTATAAGTTTTGATAAAAAAAGATCAGGGAGATGGTCTATCAGGAGGAATCCGCCTCATCCTTGTGAGGTGAAACATTCAATTTGTGAACACATATGCAACAACAACAAAGGTGATCTTCAAATTGTCAATATTACTTTAAAAATTAATAAATGACTTTCAAAAATGAAACCTTTACAGATCTGGCTGCTCTGTAGTTAATGATTCAGAGCAATTTAGAGTAAAATGTTGAAAGATCTAGAGATATTTGAGTGGTCATACTGTAGAAAAACATGCACACACCATGCATGAATACAATAATGCATTAAGCAAAGGAGCGTCTCACTGTGAATATAACTTTATTCAAAGCATCTTCACTGACGACTGAAGAAATGCAAGAGAGGTTTCATCCTAAAAGCAGTGATCACAAGTCACACCCTGTGATCTACCTTAAGAAATAAGGTGCTTGATAAGGACCAAATGACCCCGTCATTAGTTTTGAAGATAGATGGTCCCACTTATTGACGGAGGCACTGAGAGTCATGATGCAATCTGGAACAGAAAGGTAGTCAAATGAAGACTGGCTGGGCAGGCAAATACAGCTTCATCCTTCGTTTTGCATTCCTTCTTTTGACAGCAGAGTAGGACAAATCGAAGACTGTACGCCAAAAGCAGAGGCAGTGATGGACACCTGCTTAGAACAATGCATTCCAGAGTTTTCACAAAACATTTTAATAATTTACTTTCTTTCCCACAGGCAGGCCCAATACCTGTCCTCCAGGCAGTTAGTAAACTATTGCTGCTACTTTGGATGATGTAACAGTGTGATTTTCCCCTCTGGTGATCGCTGAAAGTCCAGTGAGAGTAACCTGATGAAGATGAAGAACACACCTTTTTCACACAGGCCTGCAGATTCACCACTATAACTCAAAAGGTGACATCATATGTCTGTGCTTTACAAAACTATTACAAATCATTGCAAAAAAAAGAGTTTCATGATGTAATGACACTGGTTATGGTTTGGTTAGCGTTAGGCACAAAAATAGCATGGTTAGGCTTAGTGGAAGACCATTGCTTGGGTTAACATAAATACTTGGTTGTGGCTAGAGAAATAATAATACAATTGGGATGAAATAAGTATTTCATTGAGGTTGAGGTCCTTAATCAGAATGGATAAAATAATACTGTCTCGGTTCAGGATGGTCATAGTTTGAAGAAACATTTACAGTTAGTAGGAAGTGGGAAGTGAACACCAACCTCCTCTCTCTCTGTAGACTGTGGCTCCACAAAGCCGAAGACTATTTCCTCCTTTGGACAGACAGTCATAACTTGTACAGTCACTACAGGCCGCTGTCACTTGGATGTAAACATGATGTTATAATCGGGCTTTGACTGAGATGACTGATGCTGTTTTTTTGCTGTCATTTGCTGCTGCTGCCGCTGCTGTATGAATGTCACTTCCTGTGTCACTAAGCTCACTGTTTCTTTGTGAGGAGAGATGAAGTCACTCATGCCTGAATATCAACACTATTCATCGTCAACGTTCAATTAAAAATCCATTTGTTGCTCAAGTGGCTAAAAAATATTACATCATACTCGTCACTATGCATAATTAACAGCGTGGCCGCATTGATTGACAGGTCGTTGCCATCACAGGTGGCTTGTTTGAGCACTCAGGCTTCATTCAGCCCGCCTCAGCTCCACCGCCGCTGCACTTCTTTGCCTGGGACTGAGACTACACCCATGTTGCATACAGCTTATGTGCTGAAGAGCCTCTCCACATTTGAGCATTGCTGTGTTGAATTTCGTGGATGTTGTAGGGAAATGGTTCTCCGTCTTTAACCCCAACTTGAAATGTTCAGTGTCTTTAATGTTGGAGTAGAAGAGAGCTGTATCCTCCTCGACAAAAGCAAGAAGATTACACAGTCAATTATTTTACCTATGTAATGCAAGTAATGACATAATTGTTTGACTGGAACAGTACTGCAATACTTTCTAATGCAATACACCAACACTGGTTGTATGCCATCGTTTGTCTTTGAGTTGACAATTAAATTTAAATTTGTCCCAATTTGACAATAAAATGTGAAATAAAGTGGATTGAAATTCACTAAAAACACATTTATCAATGATGATTTCCCTGATTTTTGTTTTACTCTACCATCACAGCATTATTTTCTCCATACAACTGTACAAAACTTCAACCTGTATTAGAAAGAAATAGATTAAATATACACAAACATGCATAAAACAGAAGCTCCTGCTGGATAGATAATTCATGAAATGAATTATGCAATTCAGCGCACATCTGGCTGCAGCCCCTTGGATGATCTGTGGACACTCGGGTACTCTGGGGATCATTGTGCACCGTATGGATGGATATTCAGGATGTGATCAAGCAATGACACTACAGTCTTTGCCACTGTAGTGTCGTACCCACTTGTGGAGCTTCAAGCTGACACATACTGCATGTTGTTTCATTCTTGCCAGTCACATCATCACTGTTCACATTACTTCTTGTTTTGTATCCTATAATAAATTTGCCTAAGGTCAACTGCTTTTTCAGCCTAGTTAAATGATCTCGGTTTTTTTTCAGTCTTCTTTTCTTTCCACGTCTTTCTTGTCAGCCTTTACAATTTAACACCTTGTTTTTCAATTACGAGACCTCTACACTCCTTCAGCCTTCACCATGACATGAGTGCGGAAAAGCGAATGAGAATTATCATCATAACTGTCATCAAAGATAGACCAGCACAGAGATTGTTAGCATGCAGAAACCTAGTAAAACTACATTCTCTGTATCTCTGTTTTTGCTTTGCAACAACTGAAAGTAGAGAAATTTCCTTTTCACTCAGGGATGAGACCAGCTCTCCCAGCACCCTGCATGCATACCCAGTACGACTGCTGGGGATGATGTTCTTTTGCTTAAAGACAAAAGAAGAGTTTAGCTCCGGCAGAGGCACAATTCCTTGGAGACTCGGTGCTTGTGTTCACCTACAGTATGATCCACAAACACTACCACATTCACATGCATCTTATTAATGATTAACTTGTGACCCTTTTGAATTTTAAGGTTTTAGGGGACATGGTTGGGGATATAAAGCCGAATCTGCACTGTGCACACATATGCAGTCTATGTAAATGAGTGTGTAGGCAGTACTGTATCAGTCATTTATTTATTCAGCTAATAAATGTTTTAGTGCGCGTGGGTATTTGTGTGTGTGCATGTGTGTTCACAGATGTGTATTCATTTACCTCTTATCAAGAAATGTGCATGCATACAAGAGAGTATCTTGGGATCAAACACACACTTTTTTACATTTCTCTCTCATCTTTCCTCCCTCCTTCTCGTTTCCTGTGTTCCTCCTCCCTCGCTCTCTCGCTCTGCAGTCACACCTGCGCTCGCCGCTCTCTCCTCTGAGCATTTCTTTACTTGAGACTGGTAAACATGATTTGTACACTCACTCAACACAATACACAGCGCTAATTTCAGGGGAAATGTAAAACCTGAGGACGTGAGCAGACGCGGGCACGTGATTCAGAGAATAGTGGGCTATGTTGCATCAGGTTATCTCACCCTCAAATGCTGTGCTACCATTTGGGTGCGTTCTTGTTTCCAGAACAGCCTCGGGCTAAAGGATTCCCATACTGACACACTCTACTGATGGCTCCTTTGGTGTTTTCAAACCAGTTCAAATTTCTTTCTTTCATCTAGCCAAGACAGTCTTTGCTTGATCACAAAAAATAAAATGTGTTCTTGCCGTGGTGTTCAGAAAGAATGCAGCTCATCTTCAGAGACAAACAGAAGAGTAAAATGTGAAAATAAAAAAAAAAAAAAGAAGCAACATAACAGTTTGGGCAGTTTGTAATTAGAGTTTTCCCAATTTTGATGAAACACTTTAAGAGTGGGCTGGTTTGACATTAATTCCTAGCACGCATTACGGAGCTTTTCAATTAATAGCCTTCAAACCAGAAACACTAACTCCGACCACTTTACTGCTTAAAATCTTCGGCTACTGCAGGCGAATGTTGCAGGCATGCACTGCCTGACTTTCTCTGCTCAAATCATGTTTAACGCTATCAACTCTCAACAAGAAAATATACCCTTAACCCCAAGCGGTCCTCCTTGGGTGCTTTCACGGTCAACTTTCCTTAAAAACTAATATCTGAATCTCTATTCTTATCAAGATGTTAAATGTGAAGCCTCTTCACAGAAAAGAGATTTGGAGAGGCGCCAGTCCATTCGCTTTGAAACAGTCTGATTTATTTAATGGCTCAAGTTTTAGTACTGTTTGTTCTGGCTTTAGGAGTTTTTCATTCTCGCAAGCGGTGATGGATTTCTCCTTAACAAATGAATAATTAAAGAGGGCTTAATCATTAAGTATTAACCTGTTGCTATGAATTATTTTAAACTATATAACCCTGATTTGCAAACCCTTTTCAACCTATATTCGACTGAATACAGCACAAAGACCAGATAATGAATGTTCAAACTGATAAACTTTATTGTTTTGTTTTTTCTAAATATGCACTTTCTGAATTTAATGCATTATTTACAGTGATGGGAATAACGGCGCTATAGATAATGTGTTACTTTTTTCAGTAACGAGTAATCTAATTGATTACTCTTCCCATCATTATAACGCCGTTATCGTTACTGCCAAAAAATGCGGCGCGTTACTATGATTGAAGGCAGCTGTTTTTCATCAGACCAACTAGATCTCTAAGCCGAGCGGCAAAGATTTTTCTTGTTCCTCCTTCCTTGGTGAGGGTGGGGGCACGAGACAATCGCATAAATGATGACGATTGGCTGAGGTTGAGTAAAATTCCATGGTAAGCCAATCAGAGGTGGAGTTGGGCGGGTGTTGCTTACACAAATTGTCAGACACACAAAGATGACACAGGACATTCACGTGAGTCAACAAGTAACAGGAATGACGAGCCCGAATAGTCCAAAAGTAGCCTTCTTTAAATGGAAGTATAGCCATTGCTTTTCCTTCCAAGAAATTAAGGGAACGAGTGTAACCGTGAAATGCACTTTATGCCCTGGAGTCAAGTGCCTCTCCACGTCGGTGTCGAGCATAAACACTATATAAACATAGTAATTATAATATCTACAATAATCCATGACATTTTATTGGATGCTAGTCTCACTTTCCCACAGCAACGTTAAAATAGTTTAGATTTGTGTACTGTGGATTTCTGTTGTGTATTGTATTAAGTGTCCATTTCATTATAATATTCAGATTTATCATAAGAGGGGTGGAGGTGGGGTCCAAATTCTTTGACACATTTGAGCATTTTAAAAAATTACTTGAAAGTAACGCAATAGTTACTTTCCAAAGTAACTAGTTACTTTTATGATTTGTAACTCAGTAACTACTTTAGTTACTTTCTGGTAGAAGTAACTGGTAACTGTAACTAGTTACTTTTTTAGAGTAACTTGCCCAACACTGATTATTTATTTGTTTTCATTTTACACTTTTTTGGAATCTGAGTTTTATGTCATGTCATTGTGTAGGGTGTCTTTCTCACATGTTGTTTTTGTCCATGTCCACTGAGTTACCTAGCCAAGTAAATAAAGTTAAACTATAAAATAAAGCCCTATTGTACTTGCTCTTGTGAAGTGATGGTCGTATAAAGTGTTTCTGAAAGCTACTGAGACATATTTCACACCATTTCAGATGTTTGTCACACTGTCCCATTGACATAACCTTTAATCATCTTTAGTCCTTTTCCATGAAACCTTATTTCTACTGCCCTGAAGCAGCTGATAGCCTGCCGGTTTGGACACAGGAGCTGTGTGAAAATCAAAGGAGATTTTGCTCTTATCCTATCTGGACAACAAAGTGTGAGGAAATGGAGAGAAAGAGCAGAGCTGCATGAAATCCAATCACAACTAACGGCAGCTGGCCTCTTCCTGGCTATGAAGTCCCAGAACTCTTGTGGATCTGCAAGGGATCTGTACGCCATGGTGATGCCAGCAGTAGGAATACAGCTGTAAGAAACCTAGCCCCTAGTTTAATTTAGGTAGACAGCAATGTATATTATCAGAACAAAAGACAAATACAATCCAGAAGCACATTTTTTAAAATTTCCTTTAGATTTACCATAAAAAACTCCCATTGTCTCTATATGACTGTCTCGTTTGTCATAAACTAGTAATGCCAATCTACTACCTCAAACTACAAGCTGATGTATTGTAAGCTGATTATAAGATTGCACTTGACTATAAATGTCCCTTGTCCCCTGGTAGTCAGTGTCCTGGTTGATCACTAATTAACGGCATCAAAAACTGGACGTCCTGTAATTTGCTGCAACTCAGTAATTATATAATACCCTTCTTGTTGGTGCTAAGCCTCAGGCAAGCCATCCAAACTTATTAAGAGTCTTATCTATCTTTGGGGAGCACTGTACAGGACAGGGACTTGAGTGTGATTCTGGATTCTGCAGTTACGTCTCAGCCTCAGCAGCCTTCATTACTTAAATGCACATATTTGGGTTAGATAAAGGGTTCCCAAACTTTTTCATGTCAAGTCCACAATAAAAGCACTGAAATCTGATTTTTTTTAAATTTAAGATTTGAAGATTAGTCTTCAGAGTCAATAAAAAATACTATGATTGTCATGAATTACAATCAGTCAAAATGGATAGCCCTACCGACTGTATGTTCTCCATTAAAAAAAAAATGTAATGAAAGTTATAATATTCTACTTTTGCTGGGGACCTCCTATGTTACCAGGTACAAGATTAACACTGTCTTAAGCGTTGATTCTCAGAATGAGACAGTGATGGACCCAGGGGAAAGCCAGTCTAGCTCTGAGGATGATGAAAAGTTGGATAGTGAGACTCCATCACTCACTCAGCAGTTTAGTAGTCACGTTGATCAATGTTGTGTGTTGTGTTTTGATCAACCTTGTGTTGAGGTGAGAATGAAACTTTTGTCAGTGCAGTACGAGAATGTGGAGGGCTCCAATGACTCGGGTTCGCCTTAGGCCCCCTAAATGACTAAATACACCCCTGACCAAGACCAAGGTATTGCGAGAACAAGTCAAGACCGAGACCAGACAGTGTATACTGTAGCCCACTTAGTTAGCTAATATTCACGAACACTGTGTGTTCTTTTGGACGATGTTTTGCAGATGAACTTTTTGTGGTTTATGAAACCAAATTTTATTCCAGAAGATTTGTCTGACGTCTTCTCCCAGACAGTTATCAGACAATGCACAGACAACTGAGTGACATCGCAACAGTTGTGGTCTTGACTGGTGTTGAACTAAAATCCAGAGTCCTCTTTGTCTGAGAAAAAGTAAGAGGCATTTAAAAAGTGGTCTTGAGTCCAGCCTGAAGACCAAGACCAATCTATCTAAGATTATATAGTTTCTTCTAACAAACAGGCTTTAGATAGATAGAGGCTGTGAACTATCCAGTTACTGTTAAAGACGGGTTGAGCTTGTGGCGGATTAGTGTTGTACAGTTTGTGTGAAATTACAGATATTTACCTCTTTGTAAGAAGGTTAGGAGAGGACACTTTCAGAGGAGCTTAAAATAAGTTGGGAAAGGGAGCGTAGGATAGGAATTAAGCTACTTAGTGTCCTACATGGTTTTATACATTAGCAATTTAACCCAGCTAAGGTCAGCTGGATGGAGCGGGATGGAGGTGTTCAGGTATGCTGTATAATCCACAGTGAGGCTCAGTATGGAGATATGTAAGCATGACTATTGCGGCCATTTCCTTTCCTGACACCTTGCTGTGACACTTTAACTGTCCATATAAGGAGAAAGCTGCCATAGCAACATGGTGGAAGAGGTGTGTCATGATTTAATTGGCATGTACAGGGGCACAGTTTAAACACCCAGCTGAGATAACACAGGTTAAGCTGTCTTGCATTGTGAGAGTGCTTGAGTTTCTCCACGGGAATATTCCTTTTTCCTGGTTGATACAGTAGGAACATGAATCTTTTTCCTATTTGAGGTACAACTTGCCCCAGCAGTGATAGTGCTTGGCTGTGTGCCACTGAGTAAATCCTCCCAGTAGAAGCGTCCACTGAGGTGGAAACTAAACTTTGCCATATTTGACATTGGTAGCTATAGGAGAGGATAGGATTGCTATTGCTTTGTTTGGGTATTTTTTTCCCTACGGTTCTTTTCGTCTCTGCCCTTTTCTTTTTTGATTGTGGTTTAATATTGTTTGGTGTATTTTAGGTATTAATATTTTACACTCCTTTTTTGTTTGTTTTGTTTTGTCCTGTGCCACTGAGCCCAAACAACTTGCCTTTTTTCTTTTAACTGATTCGAAGATTTAACGCCGTTTCTGGGTCTCTGATTTTACTGTTGGCTATAAGAGGTGTCCTTCTCACCTGCATGCAGAGAAGTATCCTCCTACACCTAAATGTAGCTTTGCAGTGATTGGACGTGGGTGTTAAGCATGTTTGATGTACAGTTAAATTATTATAAAGCTGATTTCTCCCAAGATGTTTTTGATTATTTGGATATTTTGATGTCATTTTATTCATTATCATCCAAAAACAGCATGACATTGAAAGGTTAAACAATTGCTGTTATTATGATGGCGGTGTTATCATGTTTCCTGCCTGGTTTTAGTTGTTGATCTCTAAATGAATCCTATGTGTGGCCGGTTTGTGCACTTAATCAAAGATATTTAAAAGGTGGTTGTTTTCTTGCGCTGTGTAATGTCAAGGAGGTTTTGTAGACACGTCTGATGTGACCACTGGAGGAAAAACAGAGGTTGTGATACAACCTGAGGACCAGAACAGAAGGTTAGAGTGTGAGTGAAAGAAAGACAGGCGAGGAGGTAAGAGAGGGGCAGGAAGTGCTCGTGAGAGGTTAAGCACACACACTTACACCTGCAGTTAAAGCATTCACCTTGCCATATTATCCCTGGCCTTACCCCCAACCCCCTCCATGTTCATGGATGCCAAGAAATCCGATTTGCCAACTTTGGGAAGCTGTGTGTGACAGCCAATTACTGGGGAGAGGACTCCCAGTGGAGTCACCTCCTCACCTCACAGCCCAAACATCTGCCTGTCAGACAGTCAAGGGAGGCAGGTAGATAAAGCATAGCAGAGAGGAAGGTAGGAAAGCCAGAGTGGTCAAAATGGTTTGCTCACCGTCGTCTTTAAATGTTTGATATCTGAGTTGCTGTCGAATCTCTGAAATGAAATCATAAATCATTTAATTTATAGTTAACTTCCACTTGGTCTAGGTGTTTTGGATGCAGAGATCATTTGCATGTTGTTATGTTCGATGTTGCTGTGTGGCTTGCATTCCATTTGATAAAAACACCATATTTTGTCTGATCACCAGAGGCAAAATATAGTGTTTTAATCAGAGCCCTCTCATAAACTCCATGGGATGTTTACGGTTTATTCAGAATGTTTTGCCAGAAATCAATGTATTTACATTAATGATCATCTAGAAGATAACTGTGGGGCATCATTAAACAACAAGCAAACAAACACAGACAGCTTGGGTTCATCTTGTTTAAATTCCAACATGGTTTTTGCCTTTATTTTGGATCCAAAGGGTTGAAGATAGATGACATGCAGCAAAGGGCTGCGGGTTGGAAATTAACCCAGGATGTTGTGGCAAAGTAAGGCCTGCATTCCAGTGGTGTAGTCATAGGCGCCTCAGCAATGGAGAAAGTGGATCAAATGCATCCCCATTATTAAACTGAGGGGAGCAAACTTAGGTTTTTTTGTCTTTGTAAACACTCATGATGAACTCATCATCACACGGTGAGGTGATTGTATTTAAGCAGCCTATATCAATGATCATTTGATTATTTTCAGCTACTGATGAAAACAAGTAATAAAGACATCGCACATATTTGGACCACCCTTTGAGTTGGCTCCGTTGAACCCGTTGCAGATTATTTGCCACAGTATGCTTTGGCTGTCAGTCACAGTCTGTCAATCACTTTGCATGCACACACACACAGACACACACACACACACACAGAAACATTCCTGGCTGCATGAGACACTGAGGCATTTTGGGGACACAACCTTGTTTATATGTTTTGGGGTTAGTAATGTTGTCTGAGATGTCCTGAGATCACCCATCAAGTTCTACAGCTTGGCTCTCAGGTCTATTTTTAGCCATGGTGACTTTTTATTTTCTAAAATAATCTGTTCAATAGAGATGACAACTCAGTGTGCAGCGTTTCTCTTCCTTGATGGCTCACATGTATGCTCCGCTCATTTGTGAACTGCAATAATTCCATCTCTCTCTTGCCGTATCATCACCATTCATATCCATACAACCAATATGTCTATGATCAAATTGTTTGTTCACAGATTTAACCTCTCGGTTTTGCTCTCCAGCATGCACCAGACTGATGCCTTTAATTTCAAAATGTAAAATATTTTCTGGAGATCAGTTTACAGTATAATGTCTTATCTAATCTCTGCTTTGGATGACTAAGCAAGCTTTAATCTGGAGCTTTCGCTTTCCAGTGAATTCAACGTGATTAACAGCTACAATAAAGTTTCTAACCAGATTAACTGCTTGATTGTGCCATGATTCCCACTGAATGTCAATTTGAGCATACTAATCAATTTGCAAATTGACTGTTTTATATATATATATTTGTATTATTATTATTATGCAGTGCATGTTTTAAAAGGTCAGGATAGTCGGTGAGAGTCACATGACCGGTGTCGTTTAGCTCAGCCAGTAGAGCATCCGCCCCATGTACAAAGGCTCAGTCCTTGCCCGGGGTTGGAATCCGACCTGTGGCTCTTTTCTTCATCGTCATTCCCCATCTCTCTCTCCCCACATTTCTCTTTCTCTTTAAGCTGTCTCTGTCAAATAAAGGTCAAAAAGGCCAAATATATATATATATATAAACTAATTTCTCAATTCATTTCCATCTGAGTCAATCAAAGTAAATAAAAGAAAACCACAGAGAGTTTCTAGTTCACTGGATATTTTTTTGATGTAATATTAAATGCAAAAATATCTGCAATACAACTGTTGTTTTAAATCATACAGTTGGTCTATCCAACTTTAGAAATTCTAGCATATTTGCACATGTTTGAGTGGCATGTGCATGCCAGGCTATTGGAAACCAAATGATCAATAACTTGGAAATTCATTTGAAGCCGGGGCCAATACAAGATCGAGCTTGTAAAATGAGATTGTTTGACCTTCACCAGCCACACAGTACAACATCAGTTTGTCATGAATAGTCTCCCACTGTCTACTTGTTCCCTGCTTTTTTTTTTTTCCTCCCATCCCCTCATGCTGTTGTAGCTCACCATTGTCGTACAATGGACAGTCAATAAATGAATTTAAAAATGAGGGAATTGGAAGGTATAGTGCAATCTGTTCAACCACTATGCCTTCCCACCTGCACCACATTATGACAGGAAGATAAGGCGAAAGGGTGAGGAGAGGAGATGCAGGGAGGAAGAAAGTCCCCACATTCCTCGGCAAGCAGTGAAATTGAAGGGGAAATAATATGAAGCATGTCAAAAAGCAATATCACCCCGTTTACCCTGATGTTTAAGCCCTTCCCTGACTCCAGTGCTTCCCAAGAGAAGCAGAGAATTAAAAAGGGAGAGCGATATGTAGTGAAAGAGGAAGACATATGAAAGTAGACGGAGGATGGAGAGACGAAAATGAATATGAGGCAGCTGGTAATAGGGATATAAAGAGTGTAATCTCTGACTCGAGCAATAATATTTAGCTGTGGAACGTGGATGTGTGGAGGGCACACACGCACATTTACGGCAGTCTAGTAAATAGTTCTGACCTGAACAATATCATAGCCTTTACTGCAGGTCAGGGGAGAATACACGCACACATATGGATGTGCCTCCCCTTCAATGCAGCAACACGCCAACATCCATCCTTCACTTATACTTATGCTGCAAACTTCCATAGCTTGAGGCTTCCCAAAATAGGTTTGATGTGCCAGCAGCAGTCTGGCACACAATAGACACATTGCTGAAATATTCCGATAGAGGAGACTTATCGCTACTTGCCTAAAATGATGCACAAATCTAAGCAGACTCTGAAGTGAGGTGGGGAAGAAAAAAAAAAAGAGAGAAGCATTCCAAACCTGATAAGGACAAACACACACTGAGAGCAAAGACGTGGCTATCTCCAGAGATCCCTTCGTTTGTGTAACCACAACCACACATTTCTTTATCCATAGCTTCCTCTTTTCCCCACCTACATATGGAGCATTGTATTGTGTGATCATTTCTCAGTATACCAGGCGACACACAAATGCGCAAATGAAATGACACACCGTTTCCATTGCTCACATGTACAACAATCTACACACACACACACACAGTCCCTGGTTGCATTAGGAGACAGTAAAGGTCTTACAGTGGCCTGAGGCACAAGGATTGCTGCTTAATAACCCGCCCGGGGCATCAACCTGACAACACTAGGTACTAAACACACAGACATGGATACACACAAACACAGACACAGAGTTGCAAGCTGTCTGTGTGTCAGTCTCTTTATGTATCTCTCTCCTTCCTGTCTTTCACCTCAAGTAGCAGATTTATTTGTTCTCAAAGGAGAAGCTGCAGAGATGTTCTAACAAAGACAAGCTTTGGCATTGCTCAGAACAATTAAGTATTAAAGAAGTATTATTTCAAGGATCACGGTCCCATCGGTCGAGATGTGAACATGGAAATCTTCTTAAGAAGCCAGCACACTAAAACCAGTATTTCACACACACACACACACACACACACACACACACACACACACACACACACACACACACGTTTTCAACATGTCCAACATGTCACATCAAACTAACTTGCAAACAATACATCTGATTAACGACTATGATGCAAAATGAAACAGAAAAAGACGGTCTCAGATTTAAAATTACCAAGCTTGTTTTTCTGATTATTTTTGTAATACTCTGTTACAAGATCTTTTATTAACTCATTAGATCTTTGTCTTCTGTGATTTGGCTGCTTGTCAAACCAAGGAGCTGCAGAGAAAGTCAGAAATTAAAATTGTTGCACATGCTTTAAAAAAAAAAAAAAATGTTGCAAAATGAACTTTTGAAGACTGCTCAGTTTGTTTGGAAACTGATTCACTGTGAGCAGATTACAGAAAGACAAAATTAAATCAAGGAAAAAAGACAACAGGTTTCTTGTTCATTCACAATTTGGTTTCGTCAAGCACATTAGCGTATAATAAACACATAACACGCTCATCATAATTTGTTAGAAATAAAATATCCAATGCGGCCCCGCATCTTCGATTATTAAGGCAGTCTTGTTCATCCAGTCTTAGTACGTGAAGCATATCAGATTATGACTTACCACACTGTACGTTATCACCTTCAACTGCAGGCACAGCTTGAAACTCTCATTTATTTTCTGAGACTGCACAACTTTATACATTGCTGACCTACTGGCACGCTACTTCATCATCAAATGTCCGATCTCTCGCCATCTGTTGTTAAACGTCAAGTTTCTCCTCTGGCCCACTTTCTCTCTTTATTATTCAGCAAATGTCCGGTAACACACAGCTTTTTCCTCTTGACTTTTAGTCTTTTCTGACCTATGGATTTTTGTCTCTCGCTCTTGACAAGACATTAAGCCTTTCAATAGACCATGACATTTCAGGCTTTACTATGACATTGCTTTTGTAGCCACTCAGATTTATGTCCGCTTCTCAACCTAAACTTATCCGGATTTGTTTTATACTGAGCTCATCATCCGTCCTGTTATAGGAGACAAAATGTTTATACTGACGTTTGTTCAGCTTATTGTATTTGTCCCCTCCAAAATAACAGTGTATTATGGCTGATCTCTTGAATGGAAAGAGCAAATATGTATGTACGATTGATTGTTTTTCCACAGACAGCAGGATGACCAAATATTAGACCCTGTGCATTAATTATTAGGCATTGGCTCAGTGTTCAGTGCACACATGCACATCATCTTGTCATTACTGCTAACTCTTTCATTGTGAGCCACAATCATTCTCCAGAAAAATATGCTCAAAAGCTAAATGGGTTTCTATGGCAACAATAAATTGCTTGAAGATACTTCAACAAATATAGAGTGTAAATGATGTGAGGGAACTGCAGTATGCCAATATTCATATGTGTTGGCTGTGAGTGTGTAGATTCAGACCCAAGTGTCTGTGCATTTGCATGCGTGTGAAGTGTGTACAGTGTGTGTACTGTATGCGAGTGTATGCTGAAGTCAAACAGAAGCCTTGTGCATGAGGGGCTTTGAGAAGCTGCCCTCTGTTGGCTTCAGGTATCTCTGGACAATGTAGCTCTGAACCCGCTCACAGGAACCTTCAGGCTAAACAGTGCCAACTCAAACATGGAATACAGAGAGACACTACAGGAAGAAACTATATTTCTATTAGAAAAATGAGTCATCGAAATGAATTCATCCCCATAATAGCAGCGTCCACCAGTCCTATCACTGTCAAAATCCTTGACTTCCAAATGAGCATTAAGTAGGTCTCTATCTGCCCACCTGTTCAGAGCCTCGATTCAATGAACTCCATTAAGCCACAGTTCGTACCTGATCACACTGAATCAAATTATCCCCAAAGAAAGAGAACAATAGCAGGGAAATAATGGAATTCCAAAGTAAATAGGAAACACATCTGGTCCTAATGAAAATTATTACTGACCCCGAACCTTAAAAAACATCATTAAGCTTTAGACTTACATCGTTGCATCAAGAGCAGGTAGATCAGCTAGCCTGAAAAACCTCTGGAAATACTGCAGCTAATTGTGAAATAAATGTAACCCCGAAGGCGAACCATATGAGGTCTTACACGTGTATAGCCGTTCAGGTCAGTTAAATACAGCAATTTCTTGTTTGACAGTAATTGCCATCTCTATCTGTTAGAGTTGTGTCAAACTATCAATAGCTCCATTTGATTTTGAATGGAAGCGTGTGATAGACATGGAAAAGAGCCAAGCAGCATGTTGTGGACAGAAAAAAAGGTAGATGGAGGAAACCCCAGAGAGAAAACTTCATGAGACATTTATGACCCAGTGCTCTTGCTATTTAACACCACATTTCAATTCTACATGGCGTGCACTCACTGAAAATCCTATACTTCTTCACACTACACACACAGACATGTACACCTACTGTACAGCAGTCTGAGCACAAGCCACAGGAGGGTTTTTTTAGAGAGAGATGGAGATGATGAGGGGCGCTTGAAAAGTACAAAAGACTTACACAGACAATCCCACGATACTTTGAGAAAACCCAAGTCCGTGCCTGCTTTCATTTCAGTTACAAAGAGAGACAGTAGAAAAAAGTTGAGCAAACTTTGCCGAAAGCCTAAGGCAAAAGACAAAAAAAAATACACTGCATAAGCTACAGCAAGTGAACTTTTCACATGAGGGTAGACAGAAAATTATATTTCTTCTCTATACTTTAGTAGAACCAAATCAAATACCCATTTATTTGTACAGTGCACGTGCTTTGACAGTTATGCATGTGATGGAACACAGCATAGGCATGAGGCGCAGCATACACTTCATAAGTGTTGATTGATGATCAGATTTAAATTGTGCAATATATCGATCATGCTCCCTGTCTGAGATAACACACATAACAGTTCCAGACATAATGTATTGTGACGGCCCGCCAAGAGACTTTCTGTTGTTAACCCTTGAAGGAACCTGGGTGGGTCGTCACAGCAACTGTTTGCACCTGAGAGGTGGGAGGAGCAAAAGGCATAAAGGGGTTGCTTCCCCAGTCAACACTCTCTCTCTCTCTGGGCAGCCGTCCTGATGGCCTCTGTATTGGTTTTGGTTTGGTTTGTTTCTACAATTGTTTCAACGCTCACCTACACTCTCTCTCATGCACACACACCTTACACTACTGATACTCTCCACATTTACACACTTCATCTTTTTAGTTTATTTTTGCGGTTAATTGAAATAAATCACATTGTGTTGGCTTTGTCGATGTGTGATTTCTCTGGTTGTTACCACCCTGAGCCAGGCTGTAACAGTATCGATGTAAAAAACAAAACAAAAAAAACTGTAGTGTACGTGGAGGTGCCGAACATTTTGCTGTCAGTAAAATCACCTCAATTTCAAATCACCATCTGTCTGAAGTAGCACTGGGCTCTTCTCACACTTTTCCTCTGTTTCTGGGCACTGCTCGAGGAAGGTAACCAGGGTTTTGCAGGAATGAATGCAGTGGTAACAAACTCCAGCCTGGTACAAAAACCAGTTTTGGTCTCTATAGCTAATTTCCTTGTTCATGACAACTGTACTGAGGGAGAATTTTTATAGAACTCATCTGTTATGCATAATTAAGAGGGTGGCTGCTTTGAGCTTGACGTCACAGAGACTGCGTCCATGTTTAATACAGTCTACAAGTGGCAAAAGGAGAGGCAGTGTTTGGCTAACAGCCTGAGCCCCGTCACTGCTGACCGGTGACCTGTACATGGCAATCCAAGTAAATCTCTCCACCAATACAGACTGAGATTGCCAAGTCTTTAAAGATTTCTTTCTCAGCCCCAATTTAGACAAACTAAAACATCAAACCTCAGGTTGAAGACTTGAAAATGCAATACATACAGTGCTGATCAAAAGTTTGTGAACCCTACAATGATGGTCAGATTTTTGTGTAAAAAAAACTAAAATAACTTTATTAAATGTTAAGTTATACCCCAATTCACAATGCTGACATTCCAAATAATGGACTCAAACAAAAGAAATGGTTATATTGTCATTCTTTATTTTAAAAAAGTGGTTAATTTAAGAAAAAAAAAAATCAGATTTCATGGGTGCAAAAGTGAACCCCTTCAGTTAATAGGATATCGCAACTCCTAACCTCAACCAAATGGTTTCTGTAATGACTAATCAGTCTCTCACATCTACTTTGGAGGATATTTGCCATTACCATTTTTCTTGTCTCTTGCTGATATTTTAGAAGGTCGTCCACTTCTAGGTGTAGCCTTTTTCAGTGCTCTCCATCTGTAGATGATCTGCCTCACGGAACACTGAAGCTCAATTTTTTTTTTTTTTTTAGATGACTTCATAGCTCCCCCCAGACAAATGTGCTGTCACTACCCTCTTCCTGAGGTCCTCTGAGGTCTTGCCTCCTCTTGGCATGATTGAGCTGTATGGGTTCACCTGGGTAAGTGACCTGGTTAGTTATTGGTCCATTTCAGTGGTTCATTTAGCCACCAATTTGTCCCAACAGATTCTACTTAACTACTTGTTGTAACCAATGCAGCTCAGGTTTCACAAACTTTTGCACCTACATAAGTTGACCATAAACTTTTTAATGTAGTCTTGACCACACAATTGATTTTTAAAGAGTATATTGAATTCATAAACCTACACCTGTTACTTCATATAAAAAATAATGGTTTTGATTAAATAAGGAAATCAGGGTGAAACAATAGAAAACTCCAATGCTCAAGAGGTTCCCAAACTTTTGAGCAGCACTGTATATGTGTTTTTTAGCTGTTAGCTTTGGTAGAATGACGTTAAATGGATCAAATGTGATTAGGTGCCATATCTTTGTGACACTACAGCGCCCAGAAGTGTGTTCAGAGTTTATGAAAGTTGTTGCAAAGTTGCGACAAAAAAAAACATTTTCTTTCTCATTTACACCCCCTCCTCATTTTCTTGCTGCAATCCTTACAGACTACAGTGGAATTAATTAATCCTCAGTGAAGATGCGCTGACAGGAGCTCAGCCTTCCTTTACACTCTAATTGTTCCAGTGAGACTGAGACTCAGAATGATGCGCATCTTGAAGGGTGCGTGAGTTTGCGTTCATGGGTTGGTCCCCCTTGACAGCCAGTTGCCTGTCTCGTTCTTGCTGTGATCCTTTGTTCAAGCTTGCTCCGGGCTAGTCCTGAATTACTGTGCATATTCAGCTACAACTCCTGTAAACTGTATGAGTATATTCTGTTTGTTTCATTTGTTGTTTACTTGTAGAGTTGGCTGTCGGGTATTTATAAGACAGGTATTGGAAATGGGGATTGGTCTTGCCTTGAAAAGCTACAGTAACATGCTGACTTGGTTGAATGAATGATTATTCGTGCCTGCCTCTTAAGTATTGTGCCTGACTGTGACTGAAATCACCAGCTTTCTGGTTTTCTCCTCTCTTTGTCGGCGGAAGCCGCTTAATGTCCACAGCTTTGCTAATGACCTGCTGCGAGTACCTGGAACACCTTTACAGAAGAAAGAGGTTGGAACTGACAGGATGAGACGCACAATGCCTTAAAACAAGCACAGACTACAAAGACTCAGACTTGATTGAATCCATGTAAGACTGTTCCACACTCACTGGTTGGACTGGTTGCCTGTTGCCTGTTGCCCAGTAGACCAACCTGCCTTCTGAATTTGGCTATAAGACTTTGTCCTATGTTTTTTGGTTTCGGCTTTCTGAACATGATTCTGTGTACTGCTGTGTTCCTGTGGGGCATCTTGGGACATTTTGCCTGGGTTACTCTCCACTGCCTGTACCTTAGTGTGTGGCGAAAATTAAAGTACATCAAGACCTGTACTGTCTGTGTGCGCAGCTTGGTCCACCTTTGAACTGTTACAGATCCCTCCAGGCTCTAACCATGATCCTGATTACTGTGTCTAAGCCTCCATGCTGTGATGTTGTTGACAAGACCTCCTTGAAACGGTTACCACAGTACAGTACATTTTTACGTTGAGAACGCTTCATTTAAAATTCATTCTTTCTTGCCCAGCGCCACCTCTATACCCTTAACTTAGAATGCGATGACTGTCAAATCCTGAGGCTGAACCCCACTGTCAGCATTAAATCCAGTAGACGGTGCCCTGTTGCTCTGTGCACTCTCGCACGGCAGTACCTGTACTCACAAGCTCACTTTGCAGTCACCTCAGATGTACGTGCTCACACACACACAAAGATGAAAGGGATCATACACACACACACACACATACGCACAGTGAACATATTCAGGAGTGGCAGTTTTAAAAACCCATTTTCCCCTTGGTTAAGCAAGCAGCAACAACACTTGACTAATGGAAAACCCTGCTCCTAAATGAGGTCAGAGAAATTCTATCTTACACACGCTAGTTGTTGTGAATTCTAATAAAGTCTCGTTTTCATCTCCTGTAGGCTGACTTCTTACACTACTGACTTTTGCCAACAATGCTACACCAGCTATCCTTCAAAGCCAGTACAGTCTTGTCAGTTCATCATGTTGTTAGAAAATGCCTCACTCCCCGACAGAGAGTTGGGGATAAAGTGCGTCCGGCCCATTTGCAGTGAAAAGGTAAGTCTCTTGAGAATTGCTGGAAACGCACAAAACCTTTGCATGTATTCTTAATTTTTCTTAACTTTAACTGAGCAGCTTGCCCTTTTAACCACCATTATGTGGCACGCTCAAGAGTTCTCCACAGCAGAATGGAAGGCACAGCAGAAACATCTTTCAGTTCATTTCACAGCGAGGACACCAGCAGTGTTTTGCTTGTATCTTTCCTGCAGTGACTGGCTACTGTCCCCAAATGACTTGTTTTTCATAATAATAATGCAAGCAGGCATTTTTTTTTTCTCTGTTCATTTGCTTTTGGTCTGCAAGTCTTAGGTCACACAGTAAGTTGTAAAAGGGATGCAAGCTGTTGTCACATAAAAGAGTATGCAAGCAAAGTGGGGGAAAAAAGTATCCATTGGGAGTTTGCTAGTCTGTAAACGATGCAACTGATCCTCTGTTCGGGACCACATCTTCCCCTCACCAGTGTCCCTGGTTGCAAAATGTACTTTGCAGCACATTTCTGAAACACTCTTACATTTTCTGATCTTTATCTGACAACAATCCCCAAATTGGGGGTGTGTGTGTGTTCCCCATCCCTGTTGTTCCATGCACAGTGTCTCATAATTGGGCTCTACACACTCCCACCTGTCATACCGGCTCCCACAGCCACTGGTATTATCGCCCACTTTCTCCTGTCACTCTGTGTTTGGCCGCAGTGGCAGTGGCAGTGGCTCTTGTCCCAGCATGTGTGTCTTACTGGCACTGAAGGTCTCTGCAGGGTCTTACGCATGACATGGCTCGCTGGTACTGAGAGTTATGTCTTTGTCGGGCTTGTCAACATCAAACAGCTGCGGCGTTGACCTGACATTGACCCGTATATGGTCTTCTTTTCAAAGAAATATGCACAATGAAAGCGCAGCTTGCAAAACACACTTGTTTTGCTTGTTCTGCTTTCTTGTCATTTCTCTATTTTTGCCCTGACTTTTTATTGTTATGCTCATAAGTTACTGGAATCCAAAGAAAGTGCAATGAACACACACGCACCTACACACACCTCATATTCAGACGCACACCACACTCTGGCTTTGAAAATCTTTCACATCTCCCAAGGTTGGCATGTATGCTTTTTCCAAAATGTAACGTGTTTGATGCTGTAACTGATTGGCGGGGTGACAGCACCAAAGGTAAACAGACAGGTATCAGATTTGTACCTACAAGCTTCAAATTGCCATATACTGTACATGACAGAGAGACGACAGAGGAAAGAGGGTGAACATGATGGAAGCTGACATACAGGTAGGTGACCAATTTACAGTCCTGTCAGAAATTGGCAAGACAAGTCAATACAAGATCTGGTGCTACGGACAGCATCATAATGCAGCTGTTGTAGAGCTTACTGTGCCTGCGCATACGTGAGAGAACACATGACTCTGTGTCATTAATCACTGCCAGGTAATAGAAATAGATCAGTGCAGGACTAATGTAAAATCACCTCACCGCCTTTTTAATATTTAAGGATTCCATATAGGATCTGTACCTCGGTCTCACTATAGAGGGGAGAAGTTACATTTGTTAACACTGTCTACGAAGACCACATCTGCAGTGTGTTATGAGGCAGTGAATTATAATACATTCATAATGCTTTATGACTACACTTAAACACACAAAGCTCATCAGTCATTATAGATGATGGACTCATAATGAATTATCACTTCAAGTGTCTCATTGTTGCTCTTAACTAGAGGTTGACTGGTGATATTTTATGACCTATGCTCATTATAGATCAGACAGCTGACCCCAGTTGGAATGGTGTAACAGCGGCTTTCATCCCACGGCGATAATAAATCCTCACAATATGCATTTAGTCTTTTTCTTCATTTGAAAATATCACATTGGTTTTCGACTTCAGGGTTTCATTTCTAAAGCAAACAAATGTGCTTACATAATCACTAATGATGCAACAAAATATCATTTAAATGCATGAATACACACTACACTGATAAAGCATGAGTTATTATAGATCCATCAATATCTGCTTTACTTTACTTAATGATAACTTATGACACTGCATGGACTATATAACATACTGTAAATTCTTACTTACGTTGATTGTTGTGTGTGTATACGTGTGTCACGGTAGTCATAATCCAGTATATTAGAAAACATGCTTGTTTATAAGTTTAGTTATGAAGCATTGCATAGTCATTATAGTTATGATTTACTATGAATGCTCCCACAACTCACCATAGATGGTAGTCTTCATAGAAAGTGTTACATTTTTGTAAAATTTTCTCCATTCGTAGTACAGCTGACAATGCAGAGTACAGATAATGCCTTTGATATCTATGAAATCCTCATTATCATGATGAAATCTTTCACTTACCCATAAACAAAACAACTGTTTTTATGTTCCTATCTTTTTTTTTTTTTTAAATCTGTCAATATGAGACTTTGGCTACCTGTTTCCAGTCTTAATGCTAAGCTAAGATCAGCTATCTCCAGGCACGAATGGTAATAACAGGAATCACGTTGAGTTATGTTTGTTAAACTGTGAAAATTGTAATACAATACATATACAAGATTAAGCTAGTGCAAAAGCAACTTGTAAATGATTAAGTAGCTGGGCAAGTTGAGGGAGGAGAGAAGGGAGAGGAAAAAAAAAATCTTTTGACAGCTAACTCATTATCTATGTCGTTATCCTTCAGTAGCCAGCTCTTTTCCCTCTCTCCCTCTTTCTGTCTCTCTCTATCTGTCAGTGGAGGGATAAAATCCCTCTCTCATGAAGGCTTAGCAGAGATTGTCCTGGTGTCTCAGGGGATTTTGGAAGGGGAGCTGAGATGCCACATTACAGATGTAGCAAAGGTTATAGTAAATTTAATGGGCCTGAGGTAGAGCAGGAGGGGCAGGGAAAAGAAAAGCCAATGGCATGAGAACCCTACCTCTCTTTCTCTCTCGCTTTCTCCATCCATGCATTCCTTCCTGTTTATATGCACTCAGCGTATCCTCTAATCTCGCTCTATCACTGCTATGTGCCACTTTCCAATCTTCCTGAACTTAAACCTTGTTTTCTTATGTGTTCACTTTATAATAAACAAATATTTCTAACTCAAATGGGTGACTCCTCCTTCTTGCAACACATCTTTCCCACATTACCTCTTGTCACCAACACCCATTTTATTTCATTATACTCGCCAAGTAGAGCGCACCACTCCTGCCCTGCCTCACTCTCCCTCCTGAATATGTAACAGCTGAAAATGGAAAAAAAAAAATCACATCCACACGCACCTCTCACCTAGTTTCACATTGGTGAGCCCTATCTCATCCTTCTCCTGTTTGAGTAATGTGCTTAGACAGAGCAGTGACTTAAAGGACAACGTGGGTTCATTACGAGATGGAACTCTGACACATTCGGCCATCATTTCAATCACCACGGTAACCGCTGGTCTGAGAACACTGCGACGTGTCCAGAGCAAAAGTCACACGGGGCAAGACACATGAGGGACGTGTTGCTGTGTCCCCAGTGAGCACAGTGTGCTTATGTATGCCATTATTATTATTATCATCAGGAGAAATGATGACCAAAACAGTGAAAATAAGCAAACCTATTTCCTCAAAATTATTATGATATAGAAACAAATATGTTTGGAGGAAACAAAATAACACTCACATTATGTTTTCTATTAACATAATGCAACATGTTGACACAGAATGGATGAGTTCATGTTCTCTGTATTTTATTTCTTTTCTCCTCAAATATTCAATCTTGTAAAACATTATCCGCTCATAGCAACAACAACATTACTGAATTCATGGTTACCTGATTAAGGCTAAGCAAATATCATGGTCTTAGTTTAATACAGAAAGAAAATCTGAAGCATGAGACATGGTGTGTTTAGTAGCATTTAATCAATACTTCAAACTTCCCCAAAGTGCTTTTGTGGCTTAAACCTGAACACACACACAGGCCTCGGGATGCAAACCTTTTCTCTGCTTTCAAAGCTCTGCATTTGTAAAGGGGAATAAAAATAAAACTGGGAAAACAAATTGGAGGTATACGTCATTATATGTCATTTCAAAAGACGCAAGTTGGAACAAATTATGCCTCAAGTTCAAGACACACATAAATATACATATATATATATAACAAGAATCTATAACAAGAATGATGTAACCACCACTAATGATGCATTAAAGTGTGAAATCAGTGTCTACCATAATAGGAGGGTCACAGATGAACTGTGCAAAACAATAAAAATGCTGCAGCTAGTATTAATAACCATACAGACAGGGTTGGTACAGACATATTGAGGAGGTGTTGTTGATATTGTGAAAACAAAGCTTCTGAGATACAGGCCTACTTCATATTAATTATGTATATATGTATGTATAGTTGCCTGACATTTCTATCATAATGCTTCACCTGCTGGCAGCCTGAATCCAGCTCAAAGTTGCCTCCCCCAGCACCATCCTCTCTACAGAATGCACAGTGGACTAGTTATCATGCATGTAGCCTGCTGCCTATATGGTAGCCTGCTAGCTAGGTAGATAAGATTGTTTCATGTGAATGTTATGTAGCATTGCAGAGCCCTCAAACAACTCATATCACATCATGTTTTATGTTTTTATTTGTGTCTTTCTTTGGTCTAGCAAATATGAGCTACCCATATTTATGCAGCCACAACACAGCTGAACCCCTCCTTCAGAGGGGCAGCTCAGTCAAAGAGGGCAAATGGGATGTTATTTGGGCAACATTTAACTTTTTACCTTGCAGCTGAAGGCAGATAAGAAAGAAGGGGCAAGAGAGCGAGAGGGAGTGGATGATAGGCAGCAAAGGGCCACAGGTGGACCTAAACCTGGGTACTGCAGTAAAGACTTGGTATGTGGGATTGATGCTCTACCAAATACGCTAACAGGGTTTGGCTTGTACTTGGACGAGGTGTGATGTTTTCTCTGCTGCCAGCTTTCACAGTGAAAAAAATCTCACACAAGAAGTCACACGCATTACCAAAAAAAAGTGAAACCCACCCAATTATAAACACATGCACACTTGTGCACTAGTTCACATCAGGCAGCCAAAATGATTACAAATTCGCCTATATATAAGCTGGCAGATCTAAGGTTTGAGAGCACCCACCAGAGTTGTTATCAGGAACTGCTTCGGCCGCAGCCGCGACGTGGAAGATGAATAGAGTAAAACTGATAATGGATTCAGGAAATAGGGGGAGGCTGAATTTAATGTAAGACTGCTGTGGGGTAGATGTGGTAGAAGAGTGATCACAGTGTTAGGGAGTGACTGCTCCTGCATTCATTCAGCACCATCCCACACTGTGGCAGTGTGTCTGCAAGCAGAGAGGAAACTGGCCCAACTCTGTTCTGCCATTTAGCTCAATATGGCTTTTCTGCTTGGCATTCTGCAGCGCAGATTTTTTTGTCAGACACATCTGGGATGAGGAGTGCCTTCAGACTTGTTATACAGTCACACACTTCAAGTGAATTCACCCAGCATTTTTCATTCCAGTATAAAATATTTCCCAAATATTAACCACACCACAAGCTAAAAAGGCATTTATAGAACCTGACAATCAGTTCAGCTCACAGTCTAACCAAATTACCCGCTGTTTGGATGAAAAATTGACGTGTTGCTAAGACACCTTGACAGGGTTGTTAAAGCAAGGGGAAGGAGAACACTGAGCAGACATGATTCCTGCCACAAATAAGACACATGGAGAAAGATTGTATCAGAGCAGAAATGTCATGCTTTCAGTAATGCCTCCATCAATAACAGTAAATCAGAAGGTGTTACTACAGCTGCGTTTTGATAAGGCATGGAAAAGGATCACACACACTCCCTGTTCATGTGTTTCATCTCTAATAATTGGTTGTTATTTTTGTCACATCCGTCAACAAATGAAGATTTAGAAGGCTGTGATCCTGATTTATTTTTAAAAGGAAAAAAAGCAGGTGTCAAGACACACAGAAGCAGAAGTACAATGTTATCTAGTGTGTGTGTGTGTGTGTGTGCGTGTTAATGTGAAATAAAAGGAAGGATGAAAAATAAATGCGGCAGCGCAATCAAAGGAGTGGGTTTAAATGAGCTTAAAGGCATAAATATTTTACACCCTTTTATTTCCAAATAGTTTATGCAACTTTGACTGGCGGTACAGTGTGTGACTTGTTTGACTGTGGAGAACTTTCTTTAAAAGTTCGAAATACATAAATTTCACATTCATGAGGGACCATGTTATGTTGAAGAAAAGCATAGCATCAGCTCCCCGATGGCAGGTAGGGTAGACTTGTGCTGACAACGCATGGCTAAAACACACAAACAGTCACACACTCTCGCTCGCTTACTGTTTTTTTAACAGGCTGATGAGAGATGCTGACGCTTAGCAAACTTGAAATCGTATGTTCACATGTTCTTGCAGTTTCAGTGAATCTCCACTTCATGTGATCTCCATTTCTCCAACCAAAACATATGATCTGTCCAGGCTGGATGTCATGAGCCATCGAGTAATATGAACTAAGATGTTTATTCAAAGTCACCTATTGTTATACAGCTGCAAACATGTAAACTGGATGGCTCCATTACAGAAGAACAATAATAAAACAGATTAGATCAGAAATAGAATTAGATTTATACAATTAATTTATGGATATATAAAAATATAGATAACATGTTTTATACATACTAGACAAAAAAAACAGGACTTAGACCACAATGGTAAAAGTAGTTAATGCAAATTTATGAAGAAGCTTTATTAAATGAGTGATTGAAGTTGAAGGAATGAATCCTGGACCAGCGTTGGAGCTGAGCTGGTGGCAACTGGGTGAGCACAACAGGCAAAAACCATGGAAATGTGAAACTGAAGCACAAGGGAGTCGGATCAGGCTCGAGCAAAAAGGTAAAACACAACACAAGGATCAGACGAGAATAATTATCTGTGACGAAACAATCTGGCGAAGACTGGAGCGAAGAGCTGCTGTAGATACGCTGCATTGGTGGGTGAGATGCAGGTGATCAGGCTGCCATAAGCGGAGGATTTACAGCAAACTTGAACACCTCTGTGTGTGAACGCAGCTCCACAGTCGCCAACAGAACTAATGCAGAGAACTGCAGGAGACGAAGAGGAACAAGCCACGAACAGTTCATCAGAGTTTATAAGAACACAGTGCAGCGAGGACACACAGCAGGTTTCATAGCGGAGATGAGTGTCTGTCTGTTAACAGACTGCTGTCTGTACAACAAACCTGTAGAGTAACATCAGACTTCATGATCAATGCTTTTATATCCCGTCAACACATCTGTCCATATTCATCTGTGCTTCATATTTTTATAGGAAAAGACATAGGAGGATCTCTGAATGAACACAACCAAATATACAAATATGCTGCAAATAATATAGTAATACTTTTCAAAATGCTGAATGATAAAAAATACAAACATTTCCAATATGCTCACACACTTACGCACAGCCAAAATCTAATTTATTGGCACAGGAGTGCAGAGGGATATTATCATACAGTCTGTATCAAAGCAGTGAAACAGAATCTTGTGATATGTGGCCTGGCCTAAATTACCACCACCTATTAATAATCAGCCATGACATGAAGATATTAGGGCTGTGACAAGACCATTTATGTCAAATCCTTTGTCTAACCCCAATTACAAGCCACATTATCATTCATTTACTTCAATCAAAGGCCTTCCATATGAGTATTTCTTTGTAGATAAAAAGAACTTACATATTTTTCTGTCATTATAAGCCTGTGTACCATGTCAGGTTTCCTCAAATCACATTTTCCACAAAAATTACATATGAAATAAAACCCAGTGATGAAGATTTAAGTCATATCTTCCGGGTTCATTATTTTCTCTCTCCAATAAAATGTTTTTGTTTTTTTATGCATTCTCTTGCCAGTTAAAAACTTGATGGGTTGAAAGAGAGACATGTAGGGAGACTGGCACCATCTCAGGGTTCCATTTCAGTTGCATTGTTAAACGTTGGCTGGGTCCTGTGTGGAGTTTGCATGTTCTTCCCGTGTCTGCATGAGTTATCTCTGGGTACTCTGGCTTCCTCCCACAAGACATGACCTTAACAGTTTCTTTGGTGACTTTAAATTGGCCGTAGATATGAATAGTTTGTCTCTCTTTTCCCTGTGACAGGCTGGCGACTTGTCCAGGGCCTCTTGTCTTAAGGCTGCATTCAGACAGGATCTGGCACTGCAGCGGAAAACTCATCCATTTTCGCCTGCGGAGGTCCACGCTGCAGGGGTGTCCGCCAGAAAACAATCATGCGACGGAGAAGTTGAGCCGGATCCAGCTTTGAAAAAAACGTAACTCGACATCACGCTGTGGTCGCCAATCCCAAACTGGCAGTTAGACTGGGAGACACCCACGGGAAACCTTGTTTACCATGTAGCCTAAACAGTCAGCTGGTATAGGCTCCAGCCCTCTGGGACCCTGAGGAGGTGGTTACAGATAATGGATAGATGGAAATGTTTAATTTACAACTTAGTTAATTAATTTCAATCCAAATAAATGAACTGAGCAGAAGCTTGTCATCTCTTTAGGCCAGAAGCGAGGAGATCATATCATGAAGCTGGATGTAGGTCAGGGAGTCACAAAAGCTACAGCAACAACAATCTTCTTTGAACAATGGTCTTTTTTATATCCTCCCTATGCCCTGCTGTGGCTGGTTTTATTGCCCATCACCACTGGGAAAACATATAATTTTTAGTGATTTTTCTTTTCAGAATTTATCACACATAAAATATCTCTCTCTGCAACTTGCAATCACATCAAAACAGAGACTAATGAAACAATGAAATCTCAGTCAACACCCACCCAGATTCACAGCTACTCTAAACAAGAGGTACTTGAGCTGCCAAATGTCACACAATTTCTCTTCATGAACATTCACATTTATGCAGCTAGGTACTCCAAAACCTAATCTACTCTTTAAACGTATACCTCCTGCGTAAGTGCTTGCTGATACTACAAACACTTCACCACATGACATAGAAACATAGGAAACATATTTACAGTACATACATTATATAGATATATACAGTAGATAGATACATAATACAGATATATGATATGATATGATGAATAGATAATATAAATTCCTTTTTCATCAAGTTGGGTCTTGTTTATTAAATTAATATAACATCACATCACATTAATGTAAAACATCACAGCAATTTAGTCCACAATTAAGACTGTAGATCATCATAACGTTCTTAAGAACAAGTAAATGTAATTTTGTGAATATAAGCCACGATATAAACAGAACACTGCAGTGAGTCAGTTTGATGGTGCTTTGGATCCCACTGTTTCCCAGGTTTTATGAGTGCTGTGCGGGAGGCTGCCGGATCTTAACAAGGCTCAGCTGTAAACTTTACTATACCTGCAGCTTATATCAGTGTCTTATAGCTTACGTCTGGTAAAGTCACACAGACACAGCTAATTATTTTTACGAGACCAATCATTTAGTCCGAGGCTGACACTTGTATCAGTTCCACTGCTGCTGAAGACTGCAAACCAAATCAGTACTGCACTTTCTCGTTCTCAAAGTAGAAGCACAAAATAGACATATTCATGTGATACACACACACACACACACATATATATATATATATATATATATATATATATATATATATATATATATATATATATATATATATATATATATATAACTTGAACACTCCACAAGCCTATAAGTCCTGAGTTTAGAGCTGGTCTGTAACTTGTTATTCTTATTAAAATGGAGATGAGGATACGGACTGTGCATGTGGACTTCCTGATGGGGAAACCCCAGGTGGTTAGGTGGATGGACACACCTCCACAACCCTCATCCTTTACATCGGAGCATCCCAGGGCTGTGTTTTGAATCCCCTGCAGTACTCACTGTACACACATGAGTTTGCTGTGGACACAGCAGTGCTGGGTCTGAGCACTGAAAACACTTAAAAGATCTATCTGAAAGAAAGAGTGCTTGCTGAACAGCTCCAGCCTCCCCCTGAACATCAGCAGGACTAAGGAGATGATAGCAGACTTTGGGACAAACAGAGGAAGAACTATCAACGGGTCTTCAGTGGAGAGAGAGGCAGCTAAAGGACCTTGGTGTCCACGTCACAGATGCCTGACCTGGACACTGCAGACTGACTCTGTGGCGAGAAAGGCGAGCAGAGACTGTATAATTCTGAAAATGTATAGTAGAAACTCACAGAAATACATTTCAGTATAATTATATACAGTATACACACACATCTAAAGACATACATATGGAATAACATATGTGTTATATGAGAATATGTGTTTATAATTATGTACATCAACAGTCTGTGGCCTATATTGGTGAGTAATTGTGTGGTGCGTGTGTGTATGTGTGTGTGTGTGTGTGTGTAGTTTTAGACCATGAGTCGGATAATAATGTTTGGATTGCAATGATGGTTAATGTTCATGGTCAGTTTTTAATACATCTTTTAATATAGATTTCATAAAGCCAGCCGGTATTTATAAATGCAGTTGCAAATGGCAGTCTTCATTTGTCAACACTTATCTATGCGCCTTAAACATTTCTAAAGAACTGAAAAGTAAAATAAACAATACATTTAATTAATTGTACAGAAGTAAATATAAAACTATTAGCGGGCACCACAGTGGTGCAGTGGATAGCACTGATGCATTTGGGACCTTTGTGTGGAGTTTTCATGTTTTTTTAATGTCTGCATGTCGTGAATGTGAATGTTTGTTTCTATCTAGGGTGTACCACGGTCGGCTCCAGCTTCCTGCATGTCATAAAAACACTGAAAAAATGACTTTTTGGTATAGTAACCAGGGCTCTAAATTAACTTTTTTTGATCACTAGCCAATGTGGCTGGTAAGTTTCTAAAGTTACCAGCCAATCAAAGTTTCCACTAGCCACATTTTTTCCCGTGCAAAAAACACAGATTATGAGAGCCAGTGAATTCATTTGATCATTTTATGAACTAAAGCTTTAAATTAAAAAAATGGAAATATTTTACAACTTTCTAAACATGTTTTAGTGCACAAAATTATGTATAGAAAGACTAATTATGATGATTTTGTATTATGTATATGTATGTATAAGGTATGTATCATATGTCATACAATTCATTATTTGATTTTAGGTTGTGTAAGTGTGTTTTCATGCTTTTTTCACAGTATGTATGTAAAGATAGATAATTCATCAAACCAGTAAGCGAGGAAGCCTGTTTGACCAGTGAGAGCGGGTTCCCATAGAAACCGCGCTCACGCGTCCCGTGAAATAGACGGTAAAGTGCCTGTAGCCTCCAGGTCCCTCCGCCTTCCTCTCTGCTGCGCTGCACCTCCGCCTTCTACGCCCCTCCCCAGAGATGAACCTGACGTGCACGCTACACGCACGTGAATGCTCGTCCCCATTATTTTTGACACTTGACGCGAGCAGCACGTGTCGATTTCCACAGAGCACCTCGAGCGGGCGGAAGCCAGACACAGAAAAGGCAAAGAGAATCCGGTGGATTTTCAAAACAAAATACCCCATGCAAAAAAATTTCCCAGGAGAGGAAGCCTGTTTGACCAGTGAGAGCACGCGCTGTGCGGGTTAGAAACCGCGCTCACGCATCCCGCGAAATAGATGGTAAAGTGCCTCATTTATCACCGGCCAAGCTGGCTATATTAAATCAATAGTCATAATTTTTACATTGTAAAATTAAAATTCAGTGTGAACTAGAATTTCTTAAATATTTTTATTATTATTTTATTCATACTGGTGTAACCAGTATTTTTCATCTGACAATGTTGCTTTTACAGAAGAAACTGGCACTAAAAATCAAGCATGATGGTCAACAAGGTCCATTGAGCTTGTGTTTTTTATTATTTTCAATGAAGAAAAAACATCAACAACAAGAATTGGGTGTTTTCTATTGTTAGTTTAGGAAACAAACATGGCAACAAAAATCAAAAATGGGATAGAGAGAGAGGGAGAATCGGGTGTTTTTGGCTGTGTGTGTGGTTTGAAATGTTTTGTTACGTCCTATTCCTGTCAGGTCTGTGTCAGTGTGACAGAACACCTGAATTTTCAGGCTGTGTGTGCTTGGAGTTGTTTCCAGTCGTCTGTCATGAGTTTTGAATGACGTGAGTTCAAAGGTTCTTGGCTCAGAGATTTTGTGCAGCACATCAGACTCATAATAGTCAATGTCAGGTGGATGAGGCCAGATGAAGACATTCTTCTCACCCAGCTGTTGCATGCAGCTCACTTCCACTTTTTCACCCACCACCTGCATGACCTGTCCCACGAAAGGCTTACTTTCATGTCTGACCAGAATGAACTTGCCTTTCAGATCCTGCTGACAGTTGGTAGATGCTGAAGGGAGATTTTGCTCATCTGATGTGTCCATAGATGGTGAGGTTAAGTTGAGAACATCGACAAGTACCCTTTTCTGTTCTCTGTGGTCTCGCTGATACTTTCTCCACTTTTGCCTCAACTTCTCCTGCTTTGATTTGGAAAGCTCAGCTATTCGAGTACTTCTAGTCTTTCCCTCTCTTTTTCTCCTTTGATAACTAAATGGTAAAATAGAAAAATAAAAGCAATTAGTCTAAATCACTACATTACTCTGACTTTAACCTGACATTCTTTAACAGTATTTCACTGGAAAAGTGTGTGTGTGTGTGTCTGTCTGCGTGTGTGTGTGTGTGTTTGTACAACCACATTTCGTGCCTTTTGGCAAGGTAAATGGCCCTTGCTGCAGGATCTGCGATGACTCGTGCTCTGTGACGAGCCACTTTTTCTTTGCTTGATAACAGCATCTATTGGGGGAGAAGAGGCTCTATTATATTGCAATAATAATGAAACAATAGAAAGTTAATCAATGTAATTTTACAGATCCAAATTTTTATCTTTGACTAACATTTCTCATATTATTGGAGTTTCAAGTCTTTTTAAAGCTGCTGTTCATTTTCAACATTGTCACTGTTCGCACACTGCTGCTACATTATGAAATTACATACATTATATTATATATAGCTTAAAGTTGAAAGTGAATGGAATATAGATATGTATTAATTATGCATTTAATATGTATTAAAGCTAAACATTTCAAAAATATTAAAGCCATGCAAAATAATGATTTTATCCTAACCTTCCAGAGCTTTGATAATAAAGTTGTGGATAAAACGCCACTTTTTTCTAAGAAATATAACACTTAACACTCAAAAATAGTTCCGCATAGTAAGTTAGTTCACATTACATAACTTAATCGTCATCAATCAAACTTCTGATATTGACAAAATCAGGCTCTAACCAAAAGGAATGCAATGAAAGAAATGAAAAAATCGGTGTAACCGGTTACCCACATTGACATTTCAGTTTAAATTCAAATTTAACAGGCATTATGATGGACACCTATGTAAGCACATGACCTTGATGTGAAGATTTCAAACACATTTTTTTAAATGAATACTTTTACATGTACGTATTTTTATTTTTTTATTTTTACATATACAGTTACTGTGAATTATAAATGGTTTCCTAAGGTCATACCATTTGACATGTAACTCTAAGCACACCTGACCATACCCTAAAAATGTCAAATTATCAAGATTTCAAAGATAGCTACTAACCTTGGCATGCAGCACTTAGGCTAATCAGGGGTCCTTCTTTGTGATATCATTTCCTGCCACATGGTCTTCATACACAAATGAACAAAATGCTCCTCAAATGTTGGTTACACCGCCTTGACAATTTAGGAAGTTGACTTGACAGACACAATTCCGCATTAGTTATAATATTTAGAACAATCGTGTTCCATTTATTTTATTCATTGTTAAACAACACAAATGTAGGATTATGCCAAACTAGTTGATAATGTGTTTTATTGGGAATTTCACCGTTTTTGATCATGTTAAAGTTTTTGGTACACAGTTTTTATGGTTACACCACACTGACATTTTTACCATTATCCCCTGAATACTCTCTCAAAATTGATCAAATCCAGACATTTTAGACAAGGTATTCAAGATGTGAAATGTATTCAAGTCATTTGTGAGTTCATTCTCAAATTTTAACCTTTTTAAATGTAACTAAACCATAGGAACACAAAGCATTTATAATGTGATACTAATAAATTATTTGTCTGGTGTGGCAGCAATACGCTTCCGTTATTTCAAACGTACAATCGTGAATTTTAAACATGCTGGCTCGGTCGGTGTGTATGCTAACTGTGAAAAGCTGTTCTTACTGAATACTGCACAGCAAGCCATTTTTCCACACTGCCTTGAAGTCCTTTACTTAAGTAAAAGTACTAACACACATTGTGAATACTCCACTCCACAAGTAAAAGTCCTGCATTCAGAACCTTACTTAGGTAAAAGTATGCAAGTATTATAAGCAAATTGTACTTTGAGTAGGAAAGTAAACATATTCATAGTGCAATAAAGTGATTTCCTATTATATGTAATTTTTTTATATTAATACTAATGCTGCATTCATTTATATGTTATGTATGTATTTTCCTGCTGTAGATGTTTGGTGGGGAGACAGGAGCTTCTTAACAAGGTGAAGAAAAAGACCAACATGAAGGTGATTGAAGAGAAAACGGCCAAAACGTCTCCCTGTTGAAGTCCAGCTGCTGATGACTGCTTTGTTTACTGAAGCTGAGGTAGGTAAATCTATAAACCCTCAAATGTTACATGCTCCACTGGACAGAAACAATAATTTCTTTTTATAATATATATTATGGAGTAATACTCCTGGTTGACACATGAACACAACACTTGAAATTCACCTCTCAGAGTTTAAATTGGTATCTACAGGATTTAAAATGCCCTATACAGAATTTACCTGCCCTTCATTTTGCATCAAACTATTGGCCCAGTTCCTGATGTTGTATATGTGAATCTTTTGTCGTTTCAGATCAAGGAAGAACACTAGAGAACAACTACAATTTCTTGAGCAGAGCTTCTTGTATGAACTTGTCCACTACACACAAATACTTGAAAACTTGAGGCCGTTCCTGGACAAACTAAGTCAGGTGTGTTAAATTACTGCTCCTTCCTTGCCGATGCATGCTCTTGTGTTTTCCTCAACATCCTGGTTGTCCATGGTGCTGATGGAGAGGATCCAGTGGATCTGTCCGTCCTTCTTGAAGGCAAGGAGATGTTGTCAGGATGCAGCAGAACTACTAAAGCTTGCACGCTGCTTATGGGGCTGATTTAAGCCCAGTGGCGTCGTTAGGCCTGTTTTGGGGAGGTGGTGGGGGAGGGGTCATTAAGGACTTAAATGTGATCAGAAATCTGTCAGTTTCCCTTCACTTCGTAGTGTACGGTAGAGAGAGTCCCTTTGGTGTGTTGTTATCCATTCCACTTGTTCAGAACGCCCACATTACTGAAATCCAGTCCACGTTTTCCCTGCGACCAAGCTTGTGGCTCGGTACCCGCAGCCGTTGGTACTTCTGCACACAGAGCCGAATAGAACACGTTAGGAGAAGAACATGAATGGATGGATGAAGAATGGATATAAGAAAGTTTTTCAGGACAGTAAGTATTCATCACTGCTGGTAGTAACAGTTAGTTAGCTCCAGCCCCCAGCTAACAGCAGAAAGTCCCATGTAAGTAATGAAACACTCCATGTTTGACAAATAAAAACCTGGCTTACACACTACAGACAATCTCTGCACGTCTTACCTTTGTTGTTTTGGGTCAAAAGTTACATTCCAGCTGTAAAAGAACGCTGCTACTTAGCTAGCTGGTTAGTCTTCATGCACTGTGAAGGTCCTGGTTGTTCATAGAGTTCAGTGTGCGCTCTCTTTACCATTTATCTTTGGGGTGACTTCCATCTGGAGCATCAGCTGTGTTTCTCAATTTATGCATGGATGCACACAGTGAAACAGGAGCTGAGCTCATTCATGTATGATTATCATCAGTGGATGGTAATAATAATAATAATAATAATAATAATAATAATTACACTAATAATAATCACTCCACCACCCCTATTGGCCTGTAGGTGTTAGGGCAGAGGAGCACAGTGAGTGAGAGGGGAGAGACCACAAGTGGAAAGGTGAGTCTAAAGGATTTCACAGAATAGAGTCATTTGTGATGCAGACAGTCTTGGAATTTTATGGAACTCAATTTGAATATGAAATATGAACCAGTTCAGTTCAAGGTGCACCATATAAGACTTATTTACTTATAAGACTTATAAGACTTATTTATTACTTATTTAACTTAAGCTTTTATTTGAGAGTAATGATTAGAAAGTGGAGGAAGCCAAGTTATACACACACACACACACATGCAAACACACACACACATTGTGAAATTTTGTGCTCGCGCGCTACATTCGCTCACATCCAGTGCATCTCCTTGGGGCTAAGCCCCCCCTGTCCTTAAAACCTAGTGACGCCTCTGTTTATGCCTTCAACCTTGTATACACAACAACACTGCACTACACCGGAGGTGTTTCAGAAACTTTTCCTGGAACTGGATGGGATTTGGGAATGGAATGGGATGGGAAGTTGTCCTCAAATGTCCAAGCTTTGACGTTGAAATGCTGTACAGTCTCAGTTGCTGGTCAGCACACTTCTCCATCTCACAAATGACTGTAACAACAACTTGCAAAGAAACTGTCAGCTCTGTTGGACCATCCTCACAAACAGCAGCTCGTTTTTATTATGGACCCACCACAGTCCAGATACACAGACTTGCAACGGCTTTCTTCAGTTTTGACTCTCTAAAGACTGTGTTGGATGCAGTGGATTTTTCTTAAGAGGGGGTAAGATTGCAACAAACAAATCTTTGTAAGATTTACTGAAAACTTTGAAGCAGTTAAGAGACATTGGTTGTTAATGTTGCTAATTCCAAAAATATTTATATTTCGGTTTTGTCAGTACTACCGAGCTCTGTCATGTTAAAACCTCATCTCCTTCTTTTTGTCATGTGATATTTTATATTTCTTGTATCCAAAACTTCGGTGTATACTTTAGGTTCAATAAATAATTATATATTTATATTTTTATTTCATATAACATTTAAGTTCATGTTGATTGTTTGCCACTTAAAACAAGGTATCCGCGGGGTCTTAAAAAGTCTTAAAACGTCTAAAATCCAATAATTTAAGGCCTTAAAGGGTCTTAAAAATGTATTAACGTTACTTTTATTTAAAACACATGCATGAACTTCACTGCTTTTAAATGTTTCGATTTTTGAGGACGCTATAACATAACTACAAAACGGAACTGAAGTACCTGTGCAGCCCGGTCAGAATTTATCGAGCACAACCAGCTAGTGTGCTGTGCGCGCCGTGGTGTGTTACAGCGGAGCACAGCAGCGGAGAAAACTTGACGAAAGCCCACAGCAAAGCCGAATTACTTGTATAAGATGGGCAAGTGCAAGTTCAACGATTTGTGGCTCCAGAACGATCAATTTAATGCATGGTTAAAGAAACCATGATGCACAGAGAAAGAAGAGAAAGGCTTTAGAGGATCACCTGGAAGAACTAAAAAAGAAAAGGAAAACTGTCCAAGAGGTTTCTGAAAGTCTGGCCAGAGACGCAGAAGAGGCTGCAGGCAAGGCTGGCAGTTAGATGGCCCAGCTCATAACAAAGTCAAATGCTCTGAGGAGGAGCTACAAGGAAAAAATTATCAGAGCTCAAGAACATTGTGGAGGAGATTGCAGCCAAGGGACAAGAGCTCAGATAATGTAGAATAGTTCTTGTGCACACACACACACACACACACACAATGGCCATTGGCTGTAGAGTTTTTTTTATTACAATGTTTGCCAATATTTTTTTTTTATTCTGAGTTCCAGTTAGGTTAAGCATTTTGTATTCCAGAGCTGTGAATAAATTCATATAGTTTGCAAGTAATTCCAGGCCTCTGATTTTCCTTCATGTCTTTTGTACTTTTTTGCCAGTATGGATGTGAAATAGGTCTTAAATTGTATTCATTATGTTCTTAAAAAAGTCTTTAAAAGTCTTAAATTTGACTAGCAAATGACCATTCCATATCAGTGGGTGAGGGGAAACCATTCTTCAAATATGAATTGTTCAGCTTGGATGTGAATGTTAGTGATTTATTGATGCTTATGACAAAAAAATAAACTGTTTAATTGTATTGTATTTTAGTTGTGTGCTTTGTGATAAATATATTAAGTACATAGAGGAAATGATTACATTTATTTAGTAACATCTATGAAAATAAATTAATAGGATTTACATAATTATAGTGAGTACAGAAAACAAAAAATGTTACTTATTTACTTTCTACTACTTAATATTTTCATGACAGCAATGTGTTGATTATGAAACAATTAAATAACATTTACTTACTATATTAATATCTTCACAAAGGTTAAGGTCAGTGGCAAGTAAATTTTACTTGACACTGGCAAGTGAGTTGTACTTCACAAAGTCAACTTATAACAGTCTATAACCTCTCAAACTCTTCAAAAACCTGTGGATACAAAACATGCGCATGCAGCAGATGCAGCATGGATATCATCAATACTGTAAGTCAAAAGTGCACAAATACTGCAGTCAAAAAGATATGCAGATACACATCATGCTTTCAAATCAGTCCCCCTAGGTCATTAACTTGTACATTGTGTGTGTGTGTGTGTGTGTGTGTGTGTGTGTGTGTGTGTGTGTGAGAGAGAGAAAGAGCAAGAAAGAAAGAGAGTAATCTCTGTAGATCCTTCCCCCTCTTGCTGGATTGCTGAGTGGCACACTCCACTGGTGAGTGCACATGAGAGATGGAGCGCTGGGAGCTTGCTCATAAAGTAAAAAGTATGAAGTGAGCTCTTTGTGTAATGCCTTCTGATTGGTATGATACTGTAGTGATTACAGAAAAGACATGAGTTAGTGAACAGGGAGGCAGCAGTATTTGGTGTAAAAAGCTTACTTGGGGCCCTGTAACAATATCTATAATCTCTCTAGCTCTGAGCCATGCACCTTTCTTATGGCTGTCAGGTAATTTAAAAAAAAAAAAAAAGAATGTTGAGAGATCTGGGAGGTGCCAGTTCAGAAAAGATTGCTTGCCCTTATTGGAGCCACCAGAGTTTGAGTTTCTGCCCTCTGTTTTTGTTGTTTGAGTTTGAGTCCTATGAATGAACCTGAATCGAGGGGGCTGGAGTAGACTTTCAAAGAGCGACACTGGCATTGCACAGTCTTAATATCCAAAACCCTGGATTAGGGTTGTGTGAGCCAGCAATGTAATTTGTAAACTGCTAATCAAGGCTGCCATTTACTCTGCAACTACTACATAAAGAAAGGAAAGCATGCAGGAATCAGTGAATCTGTGATTTGACCTAACGATACGGCTGAGTTAGCTTCATTAAAATGACTTTCAGTCAAAGGGTAAAAGATTGCTGAATACCAATACTTTTCATTTCTGCATAGATATCCTGCAACTGATGAAAAAGTGGCTGAGCCTGTGTGAAAGGCTCTCAAACAGACCACTTTGAATTACAGTAAAAGGTAAAAGGGCACCATGTTTAGCCTTTTAAGTGCTTCACACTCCATCAGCTCCCATCTGGCCCCAGAAAATTCTAAGGACTTAGCTTTCTTCCTTGTCAATGGCTTCCTTAAAGCCACGCCATGATTTAGTTCAACTGTCAGTGCAGATTTAATGGGATATTATTCATGCAGCAAGACAGGCAATAAAAATCGCGAGGCTTTGAAAGCGTCTGTGTGGGGGAAAAAAAAAAAAAAAACAGTGATATGTTTGAAGCAGAAATGAGAAAAAGAAGAAAATGAGAAATATGAGAGCATGTTCACATTTGTGTTTTTCCAAGTCACAGTGAAGTGCGCTGATTTCGATGAAAAATTGAGTTGACAGGCGTACCTGTTTCACCTGCTGAGCAAGCAGCAGCTGCTGGGGGAGGATATCTCATCATCTTCGGGCTTGTTCAGCTTGTGTTTTAGCGCATTCATTTCACCTGAAAATGTTTTACTCGCCATGTTCAACTAAATACTGTAGCCTTTGCGCTCAGGCCTCTGCATACCCCCTGAAACAAAGGCGCTTGTTGGAAAATCACAAAGCCACTTGCTCCAAGCAGTCACTTTCAGCTGTGCATGCTTTGAATGCACAATGAAACCTATTTTCATCTTTGCGACCTTTGCTCTGTCATCTTCTGTCTGAACTGGGGTACAGGGAGGCTGTCCCAAGGTTTTTATCTCAGCAGCTCTCTAGAAATATTGTACTCTAATTTATGGTCCTGCAAGATAGACTATGCAGCTATAGGTGAAATTGAAAGGCCAGAAGTGGAAAAAAAAAAATGCACAGATGACATAAAGTGTCTAGATTCAGGGATAAGAAGCGGTATGCTATTGAAATGTAGTCTACACCACAAGTGCTTTCATTGCAGGACTAACCCTGTGTTTATAGGTTTGCTCTGAGATATCCATCACCCCAAATCTCTAACCCCAAAACAAAATGATCAAGCTTTATGCCCAGAAGACTTGGGTAAACTGACCCTCTACTGTAACACAGAACTGAAAATCCAATGCATTATGATGTATGTGCTACACTGCTGCGGAAATAGCAAATCAAACATATTATTGTCAAAATAATACATCAAATATGAATTGATATTTATTGCTTAACACTCAATGCAAAATGAAAGTTTCATGAGGCCCTGCTACTCAGTATTCTGTCAGTGTTACACAACTTCTCATCCAATGCTGTGGATATGTCAACAGTACGCTGCTTCTGCGAGTCAACAGCCAACTCTACAATCTCCTCCTCTGGCAAACACTTTGTTTATTGTCTGCATCATTGACATACAGTAAATAAAGATGGATGGCGTGTCTCCACTTCCTCACTGTACAAACATGGATCCAAAACATCCCGGATACAGCTCCCGCAACCTTGTGCTGGTGACATAATTTGGAACCAAAGTCTGCACAGTAGTAATCATTGGAGCTGTGGTGTCAAGGTCCTGCCCAAAGACCCGCTGACACAATTGCGAGAGGTGCTTAGCTTCATGGGATGTCTGTTCTCTTGGAGGGTAATCATAACAAACATCCTTATATTAAAATTATAGTAAAAGTCAAAAGCTCATAGGGCCTGTATATGGTCTGCTACAGTGCTTAGGTAGGTGGTACATGCCCCCAAGACCCAAGATTTATCAGCAGAACATTACCCAAAGCATCACACTGCCTGCACCAGCTTGCTTTCTCCCCATAGTGCATCCTGGTGGCATGTCTTCCCCGGGTAAGAGATGCACATGCACCTGGCCTCCACGTGGTCCAAAAGAAAATATGATTTATCAGATTGAGTCATTGCTCCGTGGTCCAGTGCTGATGCTCACGTGCCCATTGTTGGTGCTTTAAACAGTGAACATGGGCACCCGCACTGGTCTGTGACTACCAGCACAAAATGCAACAAAGTGTGATGCACTGTGTTCTGACACCTTTCTATCAAAACCAGTGTTAACTTTTTGAGCTACAGTAGCTCGTCTGTTGAATCAGATCCCAATGTGCATCAATGAGTCATGGCTGCCCATGACCCTGTCACTGGTTCACCCCTTTTCTTTTCTTGAATGACTTTTCATATGTACTGGCCACTGCCCACAAAGAACACCCCACAAGAGCTGCAGTTTTGCAGAGTCTCTGAGTCTTCCAGGCAGGGTGATTGGGTCAATCTTCTGTCTATCACTGTCTGTCATGGGCAAACTTGAACCAGAAATATCAATGAAATGCAGCCAAACCAGTAGCATGAAGAGCAAACAGCTTTTCCTTTGAGAAAAGCCTTCATTGTCATTCTTTTCTCTTCTTTCAATGAAGAAACACACAGTTCTAATATAACCAATGCTAGCAGCATCTAAACTAACCTCCATAGCAGTCACCACTGTTGTTTTCAGGCAAACAGTCACTTCATCACACACACTTTAAGTTAAACCACACCTGTAGCTCATGCCTTAGCAGCTGCTAGTTCCTAGCACGCTAATTGGACTGTAACTATTGTGGCAAGATTGATTCTTGTGATTTTGTGGACTTGCAAGTCCAGCTGCCTTACAAGGTCAGTCTGGTATAGACATTCCTTCAGAGTGAATTGTGATAAGTTTGGTGTTTGGTGATATTTTATCAGGTCAAAATTTCCATTTCGATTCAGATAACGTTAGCAGGCTACACATATTTTAAGTGACCATTGTTTTCACTGGGTGAAATGAATGGCATTACAAACATTACAGGCAGAAGATTATATCAGTATCAGTCAAATGTAAGTGTAAATGTAAAAATAAGAGTGTCAGCCGTGACATTGATGTCACACACTGCCATTCGTACCGACTGAATGGATCAACAATGGAGAGTTGTATTATGCTGCCAGGGTGGTTGTAGACTTTTCTTCCTTTTTTTTCTTCATAAGGAAGATTTGACTGATATCCAGTTGTCACTTTTTCTATGACTTCTTATAACTTTGTCAGACACAGAAAAACTTGATGATCTGGATCTGGATTGAGCAGGACAATATTAATATTTTCAAATGACACTACTGTACATGTGTTTTTGTTTCAAATGATTTCAATGTCCTTTCATTTCCTTATCATCTTTCTTCATGTTGATTCAGCTACAAATCTTAAAGCTGTTTAGCATAGGCATATTCTTCTTTTCATGAAGACTGGAGAAGGTACAGTTTTTTCACTGTGGAGGCATCAATGCAGGTTATTTGACTCAAAATCAAAATCACAGGTAACAATTCAAATTGATGTGTTGTGCAGGCTTTTGTTAAAAAAAAAAAAAGTGTTTCATTAAGACTAAAAAAGGCGGTTGATGTGCTCGAAAAGTGGAAAGGGAAAGCAGAAAACTAATACCCAAAGGACACCGGGAGACATATATAGCCGTTGGCTTGGCGTCACTTGTGCAGCAAGACTGCCTCCTCTACTTCTATAAGTACCCACTATAAAATAAGTATTAAATAAAGTTTCAGCTTAAGCGTGGATTCACACAGGATCAGGCGCTGCGGGAAAAACGGAGGTCTTTCAATTCATTTCAGTGGGGGTCATACGTTTCCACGCCGGCAGTCTGCAACGCAGGGGTTGCCGCGAAAAACCACAGCGTGCGAGAGAGAAGTTGAGCCAGACCCAACTTTTGAGAAAACTGAGCCCCACGTCACGCTCCGCAAGCCAATCAGACACTCAGATCGGTCAAGCCTCCGCAGACAGCCTGAAATGTCTCTGAAGCAGAGACTATCCAGGTGGATTCACGGACTAAACTCTGATAATCTACCTGTGTGTGTGTTCTGACTTTCTTTATTTCATGTACCAGCTTCTAAATCTGAGTCTGACTCGCAATTTACGCAGCAAAATAGAGACACGAAGAAGTTTAATTTGATTTGTGTCCGATGATAAAAAGTTATTTCCTGGGTAACATTCAGCACGTATAGACACGCCCACGCAACCCACTTCAAAAGCATTGATTTTCAAGGAAAGGTAAAATTAACCCAGATTTTACTGGTCATGAGTGGATAGTCATTTTCAGTGCCACAGAATAATAATGATCGAGCAAGCAGCACATTTGATCAAATACAGAGGATAAGACAGAGTCATATTATAAATACAAAATAATCATCTGCATTGTTATTCTTCACAAAACTCATCTCACGTTTTGTTTTTTTTTCTCCAATACCCTGTTGTTCATTATCACTACTACTGTTAGCTCAATCATGCCATCTTGCATCGCAGCCTGATTGTTTTATTTTTGCGTTTTTTGTGGCGCTCATCATCTGATAGAGCCCGATGAATTGAGTTTGATTTTGCATTACACTTGTAATTGAGCACACACATGGCTCAGAAATTTGACAAAGAATATGATGGCATTGTAACAGAATCTGTCATAACTGCTCTTGCTCTTAATATTCAGACAAATCATATTCTGTCATGTCGGACTGCAGTCTGCTTTTGTTTTCTAATTAATCTAACCAATTTTTGTTCTGAAATGTGGCCGCTCTAATCTCTCATTCTCGGGGATATCTTTGCTTTACCTTGTGGTTCCATCAATCTGTATTCTGATGTGTGTAACCAAGATCTGTTTTGCTCATTCAGTACATGCCTCAATGGATTTGAACTGTGACAGGTGTTCATAAGTGTGTATTGAAACAGGTGGCAGTCACAGGGAGGTGGCTCATGGCACTCACTGGCGATTTGTTCCTTCCTGGCGACAGCCTATGGAGACTATACGAAGAGCCAAAATGCTGGTCAACCTGCTTGAGGCAGAAGCTAATCTCCTTCTACCTCCAACCAGCCATACATGCCATCGTTTGTGTTGTAGCTTTTTCACAAAAAATTGCTGCATCCAAAATGAACACTGATGAAAATGAAGTAAAACTATACCACTGAGACACTATAAATCTCTGAGTCGAGTGATAATTCCCTGTGGATTCATCACCACGAGCAAACTTTCTTATTTCATACATAATGTAGAATACTATAGTCACTATGTGACTCTTTGTTATCTTATGCACTTTAAGTTGGGGAGGTTAATTTGTTTTCTTTTCTTATTTTCATAGTTTTTGAGGTTAATTCTAATGTTCTGTACAGTTTTAAACATAATTAACCTGACTTACAGTAACAACATGTACCTAATTAGTTGTGTTGATATATTGAAGTCCTTTCATTTTTTTTTAAACTCAGATAAACATAGGAGTTGACTGCAAAGGGTTAGATACCCGATGGGCGTTTTTATCCTCTCTTGAAAATAAAATAACAAATCAAAGCAGATTTTATATCACTGTATAAAAGATGAAAGAGTGCATTCGCCATATATTTTCAGGTCTGTGTTACAGAGTAGGAAATTAAACAAAATGCGTGGCATAAATCTTGGCACCTTCTATTGCAAGCCAAATGCAAAACAAGCAGGCCAGAGGGAAAGAGAGGAGCAGACAGGAAGCTTTAGAAAATAAATGTCTCAAACATTTTCATCCATATTTATCATGGATAACCAATGATATTTTAAAGCAAGTGGCTTTGTGAAACTTTGCAAGCAGGTGACAAATGTGCACAAGGTTTGGGATGCATTGAAATAGTACTTGATATTAACCACAGCTTGATGAGGACACCAAACCTTATCTTAGTTTTCCACTTGCACTCAGATTATTCGCAAAGGTACTCTATAGTATAAGGCACTTGCAAGAGTGTGATTTAGGGAAAGTGTAATAAACTGCCTGTGTGAATGTCAGCTTTACATAAAAGATCCTCCCAATAACTGCATGTGGACTGGGAGCAGATGTACAGGGTGATGTTCCGATGGCAGGTTATCAAAGTTATCTGTCATTGTACTGGACGTTAAAAGTTTGACAAGATCAACATTTTAACATGAATGAATGCTTTAACATTTCTCTGATAGTTCTATACAGCATGACTTTTATTAAAAGTTTGATAGCAGCAAAACGATTTATGTAAATATGATCCTGCTGTTGAGAGTGGGTGTAAAATGGGGTTAGTTGATGTGACCTTTGCATTTCCACATCTCGGCTAACACAGTATAATGCCAGAGGTTCCAATAACTAAGACAAATCTGCTGGTAATAAAAAAATAGAGTTTAAACCTCAGCTATATTGAGAGACATGTTGTGTCATGTATTGCATGATCCCTTATAACCACAGAGCTAAATATGATTGTCACTTATATAATGAGTAATAACTGTGAAAAAATGAAACCTTAAGTATTATGAAGGCAACACAGCCACTGGCACTGATGGAGTATTTTCACCTCCTGTCCTTATTTAAAATAGTGAGATCCAGACTAGTCTTCTGCCATAATTAGAACATCACTTCTACATTTCCTGCAGTTGAGTCTGAAAGAAAAATGTGGTGGTGGTAACCAAAACACAGCTGCTGCTTCTGCTGCTGCTTCTGCTGCAACACCATTAGTGATAAAAACACAGCGCCCACATTTGTTAACTTTCAGATTGGATATTTGGCTTGTACTTAATGTGAATATGCTAATTACTGTAATAAGTAATTACTACTCACAAAACCTATGTTTGACTCCAAAGAGGACATGGGGATGTTATATTAATATCACTTGATTGTTTTTGGACAATCTTCTTTACTAATTGGCTTTGCCCCCACATGTTATTTTTCTCATTGTATTCATTTTTTTTTTTTTTTGGCAATTGCTATGCAAGATTCAAGGAAACACAACTTCAGTGAACAGATTTATGTGTTGAATCTGCAAATGTGATATATTTATGGCTGATAGCCTGATGATTTTTCTTTTCCTGCTGCAGGCAGCAACATTATTATTGTTCCTGTACTACAAGTCTGCACTAATTAAATTTCATGAAGGTTATTTATCTAGTTAGTATAACGAAAGAAAAATAATGCGTGTTCGTTGGTACAGTGTGTGTTTGGAGGGTGGGTAGCTTGCTTGCCATATGGCACAAACAGAGAAATATGAACAGGCTTATACTTTTGGATAGATAGATAGATAGATAGATAGATAGATAGATAGATAGATAGATAGATAGATAGATAGATAGATAGATAGATAGACTCCTTTATGCATCTGCTTTTATATTGCTCTCTTCTTTCCTCTTCTCTTGTCCTGGAAGTGTGGAAGGTGACTGTAATATTCCACCCTCTAGCAACAGTCAGGGAATGATAATGTGTCTGGGTTAAACCTCTGCATAGTTATATCCTTCAGTCAGGACAGCTTTACAAACGCCTGCACACACACACACACACACACACTGAAGAGGCTGTTGAAATGACAGAGGTGAAGGAGAGACATGATGATAATATTCATATGATATAATACAGGGGCTTTAAAGGGGAAGGACGAAGTCTTGAATAACAGTTACTGTTAAGATAGTTGTTATCATACAATCTTGGCCTCTGAAGTATCGCTCAGAGGGAGTGGAGGGGTTCAAGTGCACACAGACATCTTACGCTCAATGTGAAGAGCAGCATTTTCATATAATTAGTACTTCAGTTAGTGTGTTACACCAAACACACGCACAGAACAGCATGCACCTGCAGTCACACTTGCATCCACCCGTCCCCCCATGTCTGAATCCTATTTACACACATTTACACACACAAAGATAGCATTCCTGACAGGAGCATAATGTGCAAAGAAACTGAGCCTCCCCACTGGTTAAAAGAGCCTAAATGTCCTGATGAATATTTATTAACCCCTTCTGGCTCACCAGCATTCATTCACACAGCTCAAAGGTGAAGCTCTCTCCTACGCTTTTATAGTTTAAGGGTAACTCTGGTATTTTTCAACCTCGACAAAATGTAAACCTCCCGTCACCCATCGGTTTGTGGATAGCTGTTTGGAAACTTCGAGTTTGGCATCTTGGCAGGCCAGCAGTGATGAGAGCATGCAGCTGGTTTTCACTCCATTTTCAAGCAGGAAGCAGGCAGCCTAGTTCTAAACATACTCATATTACAGCTAAACAGTACCTTAAAATACAAGCAGGCAAACAGGATTTTTTTTTCTTCCACTCTCCTCGTCCACTCTTCAGTTCGTAGTCTTATCCGTATACTCCAGCTCAAATCATTAGAGGGGCCATCGAATTAAAGGCCCTCGTCCACATTGTCGTAATCAGCTAAATATTCAGCCATGACATTGAACATTTTTCACATAACAATAAGCTACAATTTTTGTACTCCACAACACAACAAACTCTTCCCAGCTTGTGGATTTCGCCTTGAATAGAAACAGGCAGTGAGCACATGTACATGCATGAGTGTATGCACTGGTAGAAGAGGCACAGTCATGAGGGATGCATTCATTTTTATATAATATTTAATACCAACACTTCTTTCATGAAGAACGCAATTGATTATCCAGCCATTATGGCCATGTTGTAATTTAATGGCATGACAAAGACAGTGAAACACATGGTTGGTCAAGCTTTATAGCTTCATGAATTAGAAAAATAGAGACTAAATAGAGTAATACTGCTGGTCCATGTGGATAATTTTGTGCTCCCAAACCTTGAAATGAGGGCATAATGAGAATAGCTCTGTCCATGGTCTTATCCCCCTTATCTAGCCCATGAGTCTCTCATGAATAACTATGAATGTTATGTTGTCTCTCCAGTAGAGATTCACAAGTTATTCCGAGTTCCCCTAATAATTACTTATGTGCGCAATTGTAGCATCTCGTTCAGGGGGCACAGTTGGTGGTGGTGTGTGTGGGCGGTTGTATGGAGCACTTTAAATTTAAATCAGACTTATATGAACACATTTTTTTATACTTCATGCTGTAGGAACTGTAGGAAGAAATAAACAGCAAATGAACAGCAAACATTCGATTTTTTTTAACCTATACGTCGCATAATAGAAAGTGTTGAGAAAGAACTGCTGCACACAGACTTTACATTAGTCTCATATTTAATGTAATCATTACTAGAAATCTATGTTCCAAAAGTTTCAAACACACTGAGCACAGAACTGGGTAAGATGTTGTGAGAACTATGGCATGGTGCATTCAGTGTTTCTGGACTCAACAGCACTGCTTTTTATGCAAAACCCCACTACTTGTGGTAGTCATGTAGAATCCTCAAGCTTTTAAAGAAGGGTTCTTATGTACTCAAAGGATCAGTGTGTAGGATTTAGTGGCATCAGTGTGGAGTGAAGGAGAAATAGTTGCCATGAAGCACATGAAAAATGTGAAACATCCAGTCTGGAGCCAGTGTTTGTCCATTCTGGGGTATAGTAGAAACATGGTAGAGCAATCGGTGGAATCTGTAGATATAATCATGAGTGGCACAATATATGTGGGGTGAGACAACCGCCATCTGGCCAGTATGCCCAGCTAATCGATGCTTTAAATTCAATATTTAATCAATATTCATTGTCAGTCATTTGCTTTATATCATGCATCGCATGTAACTAAACCTTGAATGAGAGGCCAGGTAATCATTGTGTTGTTTTAAAACGATGCGCACATAAGAGGAGTGCCATCACACCCATATATTGCCATGTATCGTCTTGCCCCGTGACTACGGAGACTGCTGCTGGAAAGTGCCACTTTCTTTTCCTGCACATGCACATAAACATGTGTTCACATGCAGTGTGGTTATCTTTTCCAAGCTGCACTCACACCTGCTTTGACACAAGAGGAGGTGGGACCCTTGTGTAATTTACGCAGCGAGCGTGCGCATGTGCATGTGCATGGTGACAGAGGAGTGTAGGCTTACTTGGGGGCTGAGCCACAGACAGCTCCGGCTTAGTGTAACCCTTGAATATAATGAGCTCACACAGAGATAACACTTTTTATTTTCAGGTGATTATACATTAATGAAAACATAGTTATGCGTATTTTTTTTCTTTCAGCCATATTCTGTAAATAGAGCCTTCTAAATCTGACGCTGTGGCCCTTTAAAGGGTATCTTTAGTATTCTTCAACCTTGACCTTATTTTCTAAAGTTTTTGTGTCAAAGTGACTAAAGGGGAAACAAGAATTTGGTCCATTATTGAGTGAGGGCAGCTGCCTCCTCGCCCACTCTTCAATTTGTAGTCCATATACTCCGCAGCTCAAATAAATACAAATTCAAAGTCTTCATCCACATTGTTGAAATCAGCTACATATTCAGCCATGACACTGAATATCTTTCGCACACACAACCCAACTCTTCCTTATCTGCGTTACTACGCTCCCGTTTCCACTGCTGACTTCCCGCAACAAGTCACCTTATTTCTCCTGAGATTTCAGAACATGACTTCTCCTTCAGCAAGCCTCGGTTAGACACGATGGCTTAAGTGAGAGGAACAGAACATGTTTCATTTCTCTGTAGGGCCGTGTTGTCAGACACGTATAATATCAATCTGAGTCTGTCAGTGGCCAAAAACAAACACTTTGAAAGAACGTACTGACAATGTCCAACTGCCTGCACGAATTATAATGCAGATCGTTTTGCAGCCGCAGGCTGCTCTCACTCAACACTGGGACAAATTCAAAATTTGGTAGTCATTCACTTTGACACGAAACTACAGGAGGTACCTTTTAAGGTTGTTGGTACATATACTTTGTCTGAATGACTATCACTTTAACAGCTACTGTACCATTAGGATGTACTCAAGGGGGGCACCCTGGTAGCTTGCCTAGTGGAGTATGTGCCCCGTTTACTGGGGCTTAGTCCTTACTGCATGGGTTCAATTCCAGCCTGAGGCCTTTTGCTTCATATCACCCTTTTTCCTGTCTGTTGCAAGCTGTCCTATCTAATAAAGGAAAGCCCCAACAGATGTTGAGAACATCACTTTGGTGTAGTTTCTATGTAACTACCACACTTTGAACATGTATCTAATATATTTTCTAATTTCTCTGATATATTGATATAATCCAGGCTGAATAATTCTGTAAGAAAGTCTTAGAAAAAAGGTTAGCATACAATTCCCCAGTGCCAAAGTACACTTTCACACAGATAATGGGCTGCAGGTGCATATACACAATAAAAGTATAAAACAATTTCTAATACTTTCAGGTGCTTGGTGGCGCATCGTAAAAAGCAGCCACCCACTGCCTCTGATCATATCCATGTCACAGTACTAATGACTCCTACTGGTTGCTCTTTGCATGTCTTTGACTTCTGTGTATTCTGTTTCCAGGGAAGCAGTGGGAGTAAACGATCATTTAAACTTTTGTACTCTTGGGGGTACATCATTTGCACTTTACCCACTGCATGCATTTTTGTTCCTTTACAGATTTTGTACTGTATGTAGTGTATGTAATACGCACATTCGTCCTTTTCACTGTTAAATAATAATTTGAGACCAGGACATGTGTGTAATATGAAACTGTGGGTGATTCACACACACACACACACACACACACACACACACACACACACACACACACACACACACACACACACACAAATTCAAAATGGCCACTTGTTCAAAGGCCAAAAAGGATCCTTTCCTTATCCTCTCTCATCTTGCAATTTAGTGACAAGTCTTTAGACGTCAATAGCTAATCGAGGGCTGTATTCAGCAATAAACCTTATAGCCAGTAAACAATCATTTTGTGTTAGAGTGGGTAGGGGTCCATTGATAAGGCCATTTAGCGTCTTTCACAACCCAATGATTAATTTACATAAATTCAAGATAAAATCCTTTTCATTGACAATGACAATTACACTCATTATTGCTACTCAAATAACCATATCATCTGAGTGAATAGGCTCATAAATTATTGTATTTAAGCCATCAAGGCTCTTTCTCTCCCCTAGCCTGCAATTGATAATTTTGTTGCCATTTTGCTCATATGAAATCATGATTTGCATAAGTGTGTCTACAGGCATAATGACACACTTGTGTATCCATCATAGTCATAGTCATTGTTACATGCTTCCTGTAGATTTGCTCCACTGTGACGTGCTTTGTACAAAATATGATAGTGCTCAGGCAGGATGTAGTGCAGATGTTAGGAGGATAGAGAGCGTTTGTGCTGACATGAGGGACGTGGCTTAAAAAAAACTTCTGCTACGCAAAGTATGTGATAAGATCAAAGCTAGAAATGAACAACAAAGATTAAATTAATGTTATCTCACCTTGTCGAGGATTTTAGGATGGTAAATTCTGCATCATAATTTTGAGGAACAAAAAACATCCTGCTCTCTGAATATGATATCAGAATTCTACATGGTTTTACACTAGGTTCTTAGCCTGTTCTGTTCCATATATTTATGACACTGCTTATGTTAGTAAACATTCCTGTTGGTTTTTATGTTGCACACTTGGACACGTGCATAAGTAATATGAAAAATAACATTTTCCTGCTGTGATTCAATGGCTTTCTCAATACCAGTGCTCCCTCACTCTCATTCACTGCCTATGTCGCTCAACCACTACTCTCTCTCTGTCATACCAAACGAAACTTGGTATCACTTTTTTTTCAGCATAGACTGAAAGTCAGAGACAGACAAGCAAGCAACAGGTCAACTATCATAGTTTAGTCCATGAACTCCCCCTGGACAGAACTCAGTTTCAGTGATATTTCAGGCTGACTGTGGAGCAGTTTGGCCACTGCAGCGTAACAGCAGGTTGCGATTTTCCAGAAGTTGATTCTGGTCCAACTTCTCCACCACTACTGCTTTTTTTGGCACTCCCTGCAGCCACTGTTTAAATTAATCAAGTAGGACATGGGTGATTTTTTTCATAAGGCTGGCTGTTAAAAAGAATGCAGGTTTAATTCCACATTGCCTTCACTTTTCTTTGTCCTTTCATTGTCCTTTCTCCATGAAGCTGTGTCCACTATATATATATATATATATATATTATTTATGAACGAGTCCATGTACCCATCCTAACCTGTGAAACCTGACAGCCTCATTGTGAAAACCAGACTGTCTTATTCACTGTTTTTATACATATTATGTGACATGTGGGTGTGGAAGCTTTGGAGTTATTTAAAGCAGTTATTCTAAGGGTCTGTGGCATTCTACCAGTGGCTCTGAAGTTTTCACATTCATTCATTCCTGGCAGCAGGCAGGGACATTTGATTCAGTATCAGCTTGATAAAGGTTTACCTGCATTGATTAAATGTTGGCTAAAAGAGGAACAAAATCTAAACACTCTAAACATGACTAAGATATCAGTTTAATTTCTACAGCTCTGCAGACTAGACTACACCCACTTGAAGAATTGAGTGACATACTGTGGATCTTTCTTTTCTCTCTCCTGTCTTCTATTCCTTTCTCTTCAGTTTTGAAAGCCAGATTTTTCTTTAGGGAGTTGATCATGCAATTGCCCTCCTCCCTTCCATTTCACTGCTAGTAGCATGCATCATCAAAGATTATCTATAATAGAAGATAACGCATTACATTGGCCTCCTTGACACCGATCTGGAAGTGTGCATGATGAAAACATCAAATCAAATCAAATCAAATTTTATTTGTATAGCCCAAAGTCACAAAGCAAAATTTGCCTCGGAGGGCTTTACAATCTGTACAGGGAGTGACACCCTCTGTCCTAGACCCTCGGTTCGAGTGAGGAAAAACTTGCCCACAAAAAACCCTTTTAACAGGGAAAAAAGGTGGATGAAACCTCAGGAAGAGCCACAGAGGAGGGATCCCTCTCCCAGGACGGACAGACATGCAATAGATGTCATGTAGACAGAACAAATCAACACAAACATATTGTACAATTACAATGAATGATAAAATGACAATGAATTACAATGAATGATAAAATGATTACAGTAGCAGTGGAACCTGTGATAGAGATAGAGAGACACAGATGCACAGCAGCAGCAAATCATAAACTAACTATAAACTGTAATGGAGATATGGTAGCAATAATGACAGTAGCAATATATGTAGTGGACGTCGTTCAGGACCACAGCAACAGCCACAATCCATGAGAACCTGCTGGACTAGAGAGCACAGAAACTCCAGGGAAGAATTTTAGTTAGTAACATGCATTAACATGCATTAATGAGACATGTATGTTTACAGATGGTGGTGGTAATGGTGATGGTTAGAGAGAGAGAGAGAGAGTTTTCAGTAAAGGGAGATGTGACTGCTTCTTCAACCAATACCGTGCCTGACTAGGCATAACACTGAAAGAGACAGACAGAGAGAGAGAGAGAGGGGGGGCAGTCTAGTCCTATGGCAGCATAACTAAGGGATGACCTGAGCCAGCCCTAACTATAAGCTCTATCAAAAAGGAAAGTCTTAAGTTTACTCTTAAAGGTGTTGACCGTGTCTGCCTACCGAACCCAGAATGGTAGTTTGTTCCACAGAAGAGGAGCTTGATAGCTGAAAGCTCTGGCTCCCAATCTACTTACTACTATAGGAACCACAAGGAACCCAGCATCCTGAGAGCGCAGTGTTCTAGAGGGGTAGTAAGGTACTATGAGCTCTTTTAGATATGATGGTGCCTGACCATGAAGAGCTTTGTAAGTAAGGAGAAGAATTTTAAATTCTATTCTAGATTTAACAGCTAGCCAATGCAAGGAAGCCAAAATGGGAGAGATGTGATCTCTGATCTTGGTTCCTGTCAGAACACATGCAGCAGCATTCTGAATTAGCTGCAAAGCAGCCTGATAACAAAGAGTTACAATAGTCCAGCCTAGAAGTAACAAATGCGTGGACTTGTTTTTCTGCATCTGCTTGGGACACGATGCGTCTGATTTTGGCCATGTTATGCAAGTGGAAGAATGCAGTCCTCGAAATTTGGTTTATGTGGACGTTAAAAGACAAATCCTGGTCAAAAACAACTCCAAGATTCTTTACAGTGGAGCTGGAGGCCAGGGTGAAAACAGTGAGAATGAATGAATTCTCTAACTGTGTGGAAACTGTGCCAAGTCATACTAAGTGGCAAGATGACAGACATGAACATTAGGGTGTGTGTGTGTGTGTGTGTGTCTTTGTGTTTGAGTACACACAGTTTGTTTTAGCGCATGTGCATGTGTGCTGGACAGTATAGGAAGAAACCATTGAGAGCTTCCGTCTGTTTTCCGCCATCACACTGTGAACGTCTGAACCACAATTCCAAAGGTCATCTTTTACAGATGGTTCCCTAGCCTACAAGCCCTGTGTCTGGGTGAAGGACCACAGTGTCCCCCCCCTGGTGCCCTGATGCTCAGGCTTGGAGCTGCTCGGTGCCCAGATGGTAGACAGAGTGTGCTATGACCAACTATGCATCTATCCATCCATACACACACACACACACTGACACACACACTGTCACATCCCATGAGCTTGCTGTCCTCCAGATTTCTTGCCCTACTGCCTACAATGTTAGGACCTCATTTTGTCCTCACTTCAACCTATCCACCTTCTGTCGCCTCTTGTCTAGCACAGGTCTGCACTGTGGGACTTTCCATCCAGGGTGTGAGCTTGGAAAAGATCATCTGCTGCTCACTCTACCATCAGATGTCCCTCAAGCTTCATTCATATGCCAAACTAGAGAATAAATAACTAAGAACATGTACACAGGAGTTACATTTCCCACAGCCTTTACTGGTCCAAACACACTGATTCCCATCATACTCACTCTTTCAGCTGGTGATGGTGCACAGATGCTGAATATTATTGAGAGACCAAAACAACTTCTTTTCAGTGTGATACATATATTTACCTGCATTGAGAGAAGGAATACAGAGACACTTTGACTTTTATAAAAAAGCTATGCATTGAGCTGACTTCATCCAAGGACTGTTCTTCTATTATTCAACGAAGGGCTTGCTGCATACAATGCTGTCTGAAAGACGCACAAACTTTCTCAGCAAGGAGACGTCCATGGGTCAGATTTAAAAAAAATAGAATTTTATAACAGCTCATCACAAACAATTCATGATTAACCATATTTAAAGCACAGAGTCTCTGAGATTCTTTTAAAAAGTTGAGGTGTTATATCAATGGAGGGAATCTGCAAGGTTAGATAGCTCAGCTTTGAACAAGAACGACTCACCTTCCTAGCAAATAGTTAATAATTCACCAGACAACCAAACAGACATTGAACTAAAGGTATACCTAAAAAAAACAGTATATGCCACGTGCTGCCATCAGCACAGTGTGTGTATGAGCTTTAAACACACACCCTTAGCAAGTAAGGAATGCTAAAATAGCATGTGCTACTAATCATCAGGGGAAAGCGTCATGGTGATGATGAATAACTTTCTTTTCTCTCATTTTTTTTGCTCTAGTTCAATGGTTTTAACACACAGACACACACACAGACATTGCACACTTCTTCTTGCCCTTTCAGGCAGACACTACAAAGGTGCCTTCCAATACAAATCAATTAAATGGCTCTCATGAGAGAGCTGCAACATTTGCAGTTAGTGGCCCTCTTCACCAGGCAGAGAGAGGCAAAGACAACGGACCCTGTCAGCTATGCCAAGTTTCTATTTCGGTGAAAAGGAAACTCATCCAAACCTCTTTCTTTCCAAACCTTGTCTAAAAGTTATGTAAAGAGAATGCTGTGGGCATAGACTGGATCTTAAATTGCATCACGTCTTTTTTTTGTGTTAAATAAATACAATCAAAACATCGTAGTAATGAGGCAAATGTTGACATTGAAATATAAACACCTTGAAATCAATTGCCTAAATTTAAACTTGTTTTCAGAGACATCTTCCTGTGACACATGCTGCATGTAGGCACAAGAGACTTTTCTTTCTTGAGTGTCAAATGGAACGTAGCAATGTTCTAGGTCACGTATACTGTACCAGCTGTTGTGGGGTGATGCTGAAACTCAGAGGGCAGGTTTCAGCCAATCATGAAGAAAAAAAATAAGAAAACTTACGCTTCTGAAGTTGGGTAGACTGAACTGGTTTTAAGGTGATTTTAATACTTGAATGTCCACACACTCTAGTGCAGCATAAGGGGATATGGGTAAACCTTTTAAAAGAATTATTCTCATTCACAAGGGTTTTATTGTAAGAAGGCCTTGTATTGTTTATCAATGGGGTTATAAAGAGGCTGGGTCAGCCTTAAATGTTGATGATAGTATTTTCTAATACTGTTTATAGCTATTGTTGACTCTTACTGCAAGTGTAATTAGCATACCCTGCCTGGTGAAACCATATTTACAATCAATGCTAATGCTAACATCTGTTTGGTGCAGCTGTTCCAGTTGGCTGGCTGACTCAACAAACAAGAAATCGTCTCATTACCAAGGGTTTGACTACTTGCTTGCCAACTTGTTTCATTCTTGATGGTTATATTTGGCAGATTATAGCTCACCCAGTCGATTTTAACTCTATTAACTTGATTACCATAAAAAGAAGTAATCAAGCTAATACTGTGGTACTTGGACCAGATTACTGATTACATTTTAACAGGTATATAGTAATTGTATTGTAACCATCCCAACACTGTCTGTAAATCATGTTACAGGCTAATTTCCAAACAAAAGAAGTTAGACAAACCATATATATATTGCCTACAATCACATAAACTTCATAAATTGTCTGCTAGGGTATAAACTGCACACACTTGGCCACCATTGTGATGATCTGGCCACAAGAAAGTATCACCTTACAACTTTAACAGGCTGTGAGATCCCATGGACAGCAATCACTTTTTGGCACGTTACCTATCTACTTGGAAAGGACAACGAGTGCGACTGTCCACTGTGTCCACACTTGGAGTTGCAATGTTCAGTTGCTGCAATGCCGCTTGCTTCTGTCATTCTACTTGCCGGTTGCTTGCAGATGCCAGAGTGGCGTTCACTTAAATTTTGAAATGCATTCTCTTCTCAGTGACCTTATATTAAGATTTAACTGGAATCCTAAAATACAACAAACTGAAATTCTTTTATACATTTTTTTGCAATAGTGACTGTGAAAGCTTTGCAATAGTGTATATGCATGGTAATTCTGAATAATGTCCCGGACAGCCCCTCATATCTCAACCTTTCTGTTCTGACTCACTGGGAAGCTTAATGAATCCCCACCACCAGGAAATAAATGAAAATCCTTCTCTTTCTCACATCCATCAGAATCGACTGCTCACAAAGGAGAAAGCACCACGATCAGCCAACACTCCCTCTTTCCAGCTCCCTGTGCTTATGTGTGTGTATGTGCCCATTTTGACACATGTATACAAGCCAATCACTTTTGGCAGTAATCACAAATAATTAGCAGATGAAGAGTTCCATTCACACAGGCTTTACCCTCTAACAGAGCTCCACAGGCATAGCTGTTCATCTTTGAAAATGAGTGCACTGAAAACCTATTTCTCGTCCACTTTTTTTTGTTTTAGAAAGAGTAGACGATGACTTTCAGGAAATTAGGCCAGCTTCTTCCGCTCAAATTGGTTGCTGCTGAGTGGGCAGTATCAAGCATCTGGAGCCCGGTGGACTACAACAACTACTTAGCCTCAACAGTGGTCAAACTATTTTCATACTCCTGTCACATTGAACTTCATGAGCACCCATGGATGTAATGACTCTCCTGAGTGCTCTTGATGCACAACTCTCACAAATTGAACAAGGACGCCGTACTGCTCAGCATGGATGAGGAGGTCTTTGAGGGAGATGCGATGTGTCACACACATCAGGATCCATCTGTTGCTTCATGGCTATCCACCCTGGACTAATCAACTTCTTGGTGGTGCCAACACAGTGGTGGTGACAAAGAAGCTAGCATTCATCATCACAGGATTGGCATGATGTTCAGTGAGGAAGCATGGTCACATTACAAACAGATAAAGACTCCTTCCTCCCCATCTCAACACACGGATGTTTCCTACATTGTGGAGATGTTATTTATGCAGTGTTTTGTTTGTTTGCATTATATACTATATTGAGATATTTGTCACCCAGGCTTTATTGGATGGTTAGCCATGGTCAGTCAACCGTTATATGGTATACACCTCATACATGGGTGTGTTAAACATCCACTACGTAAGACCGAGTGGGCTCTGTTTACAGCATATGGCAGAAATTAGATAAAATAATCATAACTATGTTTTTATTGATGTACAATCACCTGAAAATAAGAATTGTTATGGTTTTGTTACCTTAGAGTAGACTTTACAGGCCTTCTTCCACAGCCCACCATGTTTAACTGCCTTTTTTTCTACTAGGACTGAAGGTTGTCCCTTTAAAGACCCTTGTGGTCTGAAGTCAATGTGCAGACTCCAGTTTGCATGATTTACCATGCACCTACATGTGATGTGTAATTATGTTCCTTCTATTGTAGAAAAAGAAGCAGGGCATGATGGCTACATTAAATGCATTCATCTAAAATTACTCTTATTCACCTCCCTGCAACACCATTGAAGTAAATGGACTGCATTTTAGAGACATAGTGAATAACGGTGATCATTTTTTTTCACACAGTTTTCAGCTGAAACTCTTCCGCTCATGCATTTTTAATAATGTGATGACAGACTCTTGCTGAAACAGTGACAGACTATTACAAATAGGCACCCATGTGTTTGTTTGCTCGTGTCTGTGTTTATAGGCCTGAGATGGGACATTATGGGGCTAGACAGTGACCGTAGGATTTATGGGAGAGGAGAGACCACTGGAAAATAAGAGAGGGGGGAAAAAAACTGTGACGGATTGACAGACATCCAGAGACAGATGTGGAGTGATTGGCATGGGGAGAAGCAGTGATTGATAGGCATAAAAAATGTAACTGATAGCTATGACAGCTTGGTGGTGGTGGTGGAATATGTGTGTGTGTGTGTGTGTGTGTGGGGTGGGGTGGGTGGGGGTAGCTAGTCACTTGACAATACGTCAGAAGTACAGCATGACTATCTATTCACTCCCCTCCCTACTGACCTATTCGCACAGCCTCACACACATTCACACACGCACACACACGGAGAGAGAACACATTCTCAGACATATTGTAACATATAGAATAAATCCCCTCTTTCCACAGCACCTCAGTCTCTGCTCTCCACCCTCTTCGCCCTAACCAATTAGGCCTACAGTGGACTGACTTTTCCTTTGTGTCTAGATATAAACAGCAGCCTCTCATCTACAATCAATGGCAACACTTAGACCAATTAGCCAAGCCTAAGAAGAGGCTGGAACTGCAGGAGAGTGTGCTCAACTACCACTAAGGGTTCAGATGGCTAATAAAGATTGGCATCAGCAAGAGAATTAATAATAATCTTTTCTTCCAAAAGTGCTTGTGAGAGACTTTCAGAACCATTCCCCTCTACATTAGCTGTTTGTTTGGTCGAATCTGTGCCCGAAATATTGAAATCGAAAGACTTGCCGTGGTGTAAATACGATTAGCCAGATACAAATCTCTGTTTCCTGAATCACAATTACAAGAATGTATTCCTATGAGGAAGCATAAAAAGAGGTAGTGACTTATTTAGAGCACATTCATTTTTTTGGCAGAAGAAGGTGCATGAATACAACAAAACAGAGTGCAAAATTCTCATCTGTGTGAACGTCTGATGTGTGTGCGCGTGTATAATGTGTATTTCCGAGCGCAAGTGTGTGTATTTCTGTCAGAATTCTTCTCCATCTCAGTAAACCTCTGTAATTACATCCCAACAGAGGGAGGAATTAAACCCAGTTTCATCTATTGGGATGATGAATATGACAGCGTACTGTTATATAGACTTCATATCTGCAGACAAACACACATAAATCTCCGCCTGTGATGGTGCTGCTCTGAAGGCTGTGTAATTAAACATTGTTATATGAGAAAGTGAATTAATCTATAGTCTGTGAATGTGCCATCAGGATGCGGTTGATGGCAGACTGTGTTAGAGGGAGGATGATTTAGCTGACGAGGCTGGTCATATAAAACCTGGGGGACTCAGTCGACGGTGAGCAGAAATGGAGTATAATTTGCAAGGTCCCTAAATGATGCCAGTTTATTCATTTTTCAGGGATGAGTGTCACATTGATGGAACAAAGAAAGTCACAGAGAACAGAGGAAACAAAGACATGGTCATGACTGCAGGTGTTCCAGAGCCTCTGCATTCATGGATTCATGTCATTTAAGTTACTTTCTGCTCTTTGGATAAGTGCTTTGGTGCACCGGTATGAGCTTGGTAGAAGTGATTAGCAATGCCATCTCCTGGGTTTGGCCCGGGTCCGTGCTGTGTGGAGTATTGGAGACATATGTAACATCGTAGGTGACTGTGCTGGATCTGTCTACTGTCTTCACCCACAAACAATGATTCCTACCTGTGCTCCAGCCTTTTTATAGCCCCATAGTCATTTCTCCAATGTTCTTTGCTTTCTTTATGGCTGAGTGCTAAAATTTAGATAGGTTTCATATTTCAAGTCTATCTTAAAGTCCCCATGAAACAGAAAGCAGTGCTATTTGTTTCCTCATTTTTGCACATTTCCTCAGTCAGATTGCGTGGGACTTATCACAGATACGAATTGGCATTTACAGGAGCCAATAACAATACTGTGTTACACCCCCACTGCTATGCACTACACAAAATATTATGAGGCATACCCGAAAATACCTCAAACATGACTTTTTTCTCATTGTTGGGCCAGATTCTGGTGTTATTGTTGACATATAGCACTGTGTGATAAAAACTCTTAAATATCAGTTTTGACTTTGGGAACAATGCACACATGTCCACACCTAAAGTGATTCCAGTGTAAGAAACAAAATCCACAGTCCTTGTTTCGTGCAAAAATCCATATTAAAGTTTATCTAATATTAAAGTCTCAGTGCAAAATCTGGAAGATAGCTTCCAATGTGGTTTTAGCACAAAGGTACTCAGACAATGTTTGCATTGCAGAGCAATCGAGGTATAGTAACATAAAGAGGATATTTTGTCCTAGAAAGACTGGAAGATGGACTGTTGAAGCCTCATTTTAGCTTCAGTTGGATTTTATAATGCTGTTTTTCACAGAAACATTATCATGGACTTTGTCCTCCATCTCTTAGATTGGAATTCGTTTGACAAACATATAATATTTACAGAGAACAAAAACTCTTTCAATGTACTTGTGGGTGTGTGACTAATGTTTTAAGACAGACTTTAAGGACCTCTTAAATTTGAGTTAAGATGAATAATTTTAAACAACATAATCCAATATTATCAGAGTGAGTGACTGTGAAGGGAACCCTTGATTTCTTGCAGTCTGTAGCCAACCAAGAGGCAACGCATACTGAGATCAAGTGTACTCTACATATTAATTAGGTTTTTATGAAAATGTAGTCACAATTTTTTTTCTTAAATTCGTTCTTCTTTGTTCTAAGACAGATCCATGAAAATGTTCTTAAACCACAGAATTCACATGTTGAAAGGGCATGCCAGTTGTTCCTAATTAGTAAAAGAAAAGGCCCTTCCAATCCCAATAAAAGACAATGAAACTGCAGGGCCGTGTGCATGCATGCAGAAGTTACACACAGAAATTGAGAAGTCAAGAATGCCCAAATGAAACTCTAAAGACAAGTGCAGCACCGTACTCAAACTTGGTCCTGGACAACAAAGAGAGAAACACAAATGCTAACCTCAACACTGAGACAATTGGTGAATGTCAGAATCTTCATGGAAACTTTTTAAGAAGACATTTCTTCTTCAGAACAGTGGTGGATAGTCTCAGGCTGAATGTGGAGGGTTTGCCTGATCTGATCATCTGACTGGCAGCAGCAGTGTGACGTCGGGCTGTGCTTTTCCAAAAGGTGGATCCAGCTCAACTTCTCTGCCGCAGGTTGCTTTTTTGGTGGACACCTCTGCGGCCGACACCACCACAGCCCAAGTGGTGGTCACCTGAGGCACATTGAGCTTCTAGATATTATTCAACATACTTGGGAACTCACACCTGACAAATACACTATAAAGCCAGAAACGTTCATCACTCATATGAAATAAAATATTGTGTGTATTTGTGTGCGTGTTGTGTCTGTATGTATCCTTTTTTTTTCAGCAGGCTCAAGACCTATGGGAGCCAATAAGAGTGTACTGTTAGAGATGACAAAAAGACTCCATTTGGTCCAGCCCACCCGTCTCTGCCTTGTAACCCCCTTCCTGCCCCCGGCTTGATAGCCACACAGAGGTTTAATAAGAGAGGTGTCTGGCACTCTCATCTCCTCTCAGACACACAGGAAGCCCAGCGGTCACAGAGTTTGGGTTTAGATGAGGTCACTGCCCCTGTGGGCTCAGCTGGAAGAAAGAAGACAGTGAAATAAATGGACAAGAGAGTGGAGAGCAGAAGAACCAGTTACTCAGATGAAGCTCGGTGCGTCTCTCTGAGATATTATATAACAGAATATGGGATGAGATTGCAGATCAAATGTGTCCTATATAACTGCAAGTCAGACCCATCTCTCCTGTGGGGAAATGTGATAGAATAGGTTCCCCTTCCCACCTTCACTTGGTGAACTTATTTCAGTGGTTATTTTTGATGACTCAGGAAGAAGACCACCAGTGGCTGAAATACTAACACAGACGGACACTGATGCAGTTTTAATCCTGTGTGGCTGTGCTGAAATAGTTAGCTTATGCACAAGTTTAGATTTAAAGTTATGTAACCCTATCAAATTAAACAAGTGGCTGAATTACTGTTATCTTTAATCATCAAGTGTGAGTATCTTGTTTCTGATTAAACAGGGCATATTATGAAAACTCAGTTTTTCAGTCCATGTGCACGTATCTGGAGTGCAGGAACTATTTTAGGAAGGGCTTTGGTCATTTTTAAATTTAGTAGTAAGAGCTGTGGTATTAGACAGATTATGTTCTTTCATAAAGATTTGAAATTTGAAAATAAAATAAAAACTTTCTGCACTTTTCTGCAAGGCTTATAAACTTCCTGTAAGCATCCTGACTATGAAAAATGTTCAAGTCTCACTGTACATAAAGATTAACTGACAAACGGGTGACTACAGTAATCACAGATCTGATTACTTCATTTAGTTTATTGGGTGTTTTCTTAATAGAAATAATTGCTTGAATAACGTTTCACATCATCTGTCTCATATCGTTCCTTCCACCCCCGCATCCTGGTAATTACTGTACGTGTTTGCATTACATTCTGTGCTACAGGCACACGCTAATATGTTACCTCTGTAGCTGCTCACAACAAATTCTACCTTTCTACCTCACTGAGCTCTGCAGGCGCCTTCTTACACATGTGCAACACAGCAGAGAGTTGGTTTGGAGAGTTTAAGCATAAATAACATTATGTGACGGGGAGACATTAGCATTAGTAGTCTACGTAACTATATTGTTTGATAACTTACAGTCTTGAAAAACATTTTACAATGTATTTATCATTTTTCCTTCAGAGAAAAAAAAAAAAGTGAGGAGGTTGTGTGATGACAGTAACTTCCCCCGGTGACTCAGAGCCTACAGGTTGAGCTGACACCATATTGCAGAGGATGCACTGCAGTGAGTCAACTATGTGATATGAGATCAATAGCGACCTCAAATTGTGTTCTTGAACTGGCTCACAGACATTGCTACTTTGTGCGTTGTCTTTTCCTTATAGGAAGTTAAGAAGGCAAACGTGTGCATACATGTTCATTATTACATTTACAGCAGAGAAAATCTTTGGTCATTTAAAAGAGCTGTACACTTAAGAGTTTGGTGTCATTCCTTAGGAATCATAGGTTGTGGAGTACATACAAATTCTAATTTCTAATTTAATATCTACTCTGACAGCAGCTTCAATACAAAATACAAAACAGTGCCTTTTCCACAAATTGCATTGCAAAAAGTAATATTTCATTGAGAGCTTAAGGCACATTGGATGTTATGCATTAAGTGGAATGCTAAACTGCACTACGGTTAGATAGAAATTACCTTTATTCTTCCATTTGTTGTTGCTTATAATTTCCTGCACTGTCTAATAATAAATCGGTATAAAATGGTTTTCCTTCAATACTGAAAAGCCTGAATCGGCTGAAGTTGTAATGTATGGTAAGAACATATGGTATGGTAAGAACGTTTTGTACTTTCTGTTCTAATGTCGGGGTCTGTAAGGTCCATCAATACATGTTATGTTACAGAAAAGGGCTACTGTCCACCCCTAAAGCACCACATTGAATCCTTTCTTTTTAAAAGCAGCCCTTTTTGTCACCAGCAACCTTGTCTCGTAACCATGCCAGACATCCCTTCACATCTCTTACATTGTCATTTGCAGTGGGTCCCTCAAGCCTCTGTTTCTCAGCTTGGCGGTGTCAAGGACTCTGGTAGCCCGGACAGTTTGGAAGCATCCAAAGTCTTTCCGTCAGCCAGCGTGTAACTGCAGGTTGTCATTCTAGACTGCCTCAACTTGTTTTTTTGTTTTTTTCTTTGTTTCTTTAAGGTTGTCTCACACAGAAAGTGCATCAGGTGCACTGAGGGGCTTTTTGTTTGCCTCATAGAAAAATCTGTACCTCTGCTATTGTCTCACAGCTCCTTCAGCTTTGAAGCCAGGAGTTAGGACTGTATAGAAAACCGTGATTTTTGTCTTTTTGTCATATCTGAGCAGTGATGGGAATAACAACGCTATAAATAACGGTGTTACTTTTCTCAGTAACGAGTAATCTAATTGATTAGTCTTCCCATCATTATAACAACGTTATCGTTACTGCCAAAAAATGCGGCGCGTTACTATGATTGAAGGCAGCTGTTTTTCATCAGACCAACTAGATCTCTAAGCCGAGCGGCAAAGATTTTTCTTGTTCCTCCTTCCTTGGGTGGAGGGCAGGGGCACGAGACAATCGCATTAAATGATGACGATTGGCTGAGGTTGAGTAAAATTCCATGGTAAGCCAATCAGAGGTGGAGTTGGGCGGATGTTGCTATAATCCATGACATTTTATTGGATGCTAATCTCACTTTCCCACAGCAATGTTAAAATAGTTTAGGTTTGTGTACTGTGGATTTCTGTTATGTATTGTATTAAGTGTTCATTTCATTATAATCAGATTTATCATAAATAATTCAACACGCACATGTATTTTAAGTTCCGTCAAAGAGGGCTGGAGGTGGGGTCCAAATTCTTTGACACATTTGAGCATTTAAAAAATTACTTGAAAGTAATGCAATAGTTACTTTCCAAAGTAACTAGTTACTTTTATAATTTGTAACTCAGTAAGTACTTTAGTTACTTTCTGGGAGAAGTAACTAGTAACTGTAACTAGTTACTTTTTTAGAACTTGCCCAACACTGTATCTGAGTGGTTAATAACGTAAGGTTATTACATACATTCTGATTGACTGAATTTGCATGGATGGCTTATTATACCGAAAATACATTTCCACCCGTCGGCCTCTTGTTGAATCTGTGGTGTCTCAGGGTGTAGTTTGGATGTGTTCAGATCAGTGTCTGTCACTAAAGATACATTCCCCTCCTGGCTTACATTTAGTCAAATGAAACTATTGGCTGGATTTCCATTACATTTGGCACAGATATCCATAGTGTCAAGATGATGGATCCTAATGACTCTGGTAATTCTCTGACCTTTCTTCTAGTGCCACCTGAAAATAAATGTTTTCACTCACCCAGTTAAATATCTCAACATCTCCTGGATGAAATTTGGCATAGGCATTCAAGGTTGCCAATGATGAATTTTTATGACTTTGGCAATCCCCCTTTCCTGTAGACCACAAAGAGGTTGACATCACTGAAATGTCTCAACAACTTGAATAACTGGAATTTGGATGTGGTTTCTTTTCTCTCAAAGGATAACTTGTAGTCACTTTCCCCTGACATTTTATCTAGTGCTACCACTACTCAACAACAACAACCTAGGTCCAATATTTACATACAGAACTATTGACACTTCAATAAAGCCTATATCTTTTATGCCAGTAAGCGAATTCTCGCATGCTAACACACTAAATGAAGATAGTCAACGTGGGAAATGGGGTTTGGCTTGAAGAACTGGAGGGTGACCAGCTAAAGTCCAACTCGGACCAGTACACCTCCTTTGCACTACCTAGGTGCCCTTGAGCAAGGCACCAAACACCTAAATGCTCCCAGGGTGCTGCTTGGCAGTCCATCACTCCATGTTTGCATGTCTATAAACCCTTTTTGTGTATGGTTGTATTCTGGGACTATATATAAGTAAATCTTCTTCTTCTTCTTCTTCTTCTTCTTCTACTCATAAACACTATACCATATAGGAGCATAGTTAGCATAGCTATTTTTACCAAGATAGCATGTTCATATTAGTAATTACCTCAAAGCACTGCTGTGCCTAATTACAGCTTCACAGAGTTGCTAGCATGGTTGTACACTCTTTATGCATCATCTGTAAGCAGCGCTGACAGTCTCAGTGATGCTGCTGTGATGATGTAGACTCATGTACTCATGTGTACATGAGTTACTGTTATCTTGAGGAGACTATGTTTCCATGCATTCAAAATTATTCATAAGTGTTGCTCTTCTCTTTCTCTTTAGTCCTGTAGTTTGGCACGTTATAAAGTCATGTGATGTATAGAATAACATAGTAATCCAGTTAGAATACCTAATATTAAATAATACTTGCATCTACCACACGTGTCACACGTCTATAGTGTTTCAGTTTTTTGAAAGTGGGTTTTCATTGAGGTTCACAGATCTCCATTTCTTTCTGCACAGTGTGACAGCATACAGAAAAGTGGTAGATTGTGACAAAAACATGCAATAACACTGTTATCTCCTCCATGGGTCTTGTTCATATGCATGTGTACTGGATTACTGACACTCCTACACATGCTGCAGCATCTGTACTAACAGGAACCAGGATCAGAGATCATATTTCTCCCATTGTGTCTTTTTTGCACATAAAATCCAGAATAGAATTTAAAATCCTTCTTCTTACCTACAAAGCTCTTCATGGTCAGGCACAATCATATCTTAAAGAGCTTATAGTACCTTATTACAACACTAGAACACTGCACTCTCAGAATACGGGGTTCCTTGTGGTTTCTATAGTCTGCACTTGTCCGATGGGAGCCAGAGCCTTCAGTTATCAAGCTCCTGTCCTGTGGAACCAGCTCCCAGTTCTGGTTCTGGATGCAGACACCCTTTAGAGTGTATTTTAGAGTAGGCTTAAGACATTCCATTTTGATAGAGCTTATAATCAGGCCTGGCTCAGGTGAGTCCTGAACCATCCCTTAGTTATGCTGCTATAGACCCAGATGGCAGGAGGACTTCCCATGGTGGGCTGGGTTTCTCTAAACAATAAGAGTATGCTCTATATGCAAAGTGTCATTAGATAACATCTGTTAAGATTTGGTGATATAAATGGTTGAAAACTCTATTTGTGTTGTCTCTTTTTACACTTTGTTCTTGAAATCAGTTTTAGTAAACCGTTTCTTGCTAAAGATTGATAGCTTGACAATCCAACATGAATTCGCAATCACAAGATTATCTTGGGCTTCTGAAGGAAACCAACACATAAATACACACACACACAAGTAAATCACCATTAGTTAACTCCAGACATGTAAGGCAGTTAAGCACACAGCATGGACCGGGATAAACAGTGAATTACCCTAATCCCATTCATCCTAACTGACACGTGTTCCCCCAAACATACTGAACATGGTGCTGAGGAGGTTTTAGTGGTTAGCCTTTTGTCCTATACTTCCCAAACTATTTCCATTATCTTAAGGTCAGAGGCTGGCTTTGCCTGCCAGCTGCAATATTTATCAATCAAACAGGCCTGAGACAACAGAGAAAAGTGAAGTGGCACAGCAAAGAGCACTTAGCCTGGATAAACAGGCGGCTAGTACCATGGATCACTGCACTGCTAAGCCTGTCACTAGTAGAGGGGCTAGAGGGAGACGGAGAAGGTAGAAAACTCCGGACGCAGTGCACGTGTGCGCGTGTGTGTATACAGTATGTGCGTGTGTGTGTATGTGTGTGTGCATGTGTGACTTCGAGTGAGGCTTTGGGGAGAAACACAGGCCTGGTCAAAATGTCATCAGCGTGCCAGCTTATAGCAGCTTGAAAGGCTTAGAGTTGTGATATTTATCCTGTGGGCTTTGGCAGGGAGGTGGACTGGGAGAGAAAATATCTGTAATTTCATGGTGTCTTCAGGGGAAATTTGATTTCAGATGGCTGGCAGTCTGATAAATAGGAACTGCTGCCTGCAATCCTTTCCTAAAGGGATGGAAGAAAAGGTACAAGTCTCCCTTTACATCTGAGTCAGTGGGAGTGTGTGTGTTTGTGTGTGCACTCGGACACAAATGTCATGCATGTGCATCAGTAAGATGATCTTTTATGCATGTCCCAGCACTTGTCTTTGCACAGAGTAGCCTTTTTAGGCTGAACTTCTATTTTGATTGACTGGATTGGTTTTATTATCCCCTGCTCTGCACTGGTTTTTATTTCAATTGTCTCTGGAGAGCACTTGTTCAGGAGTTAAATAAGGTCAGAAATGTTTTATGATTTTTTATGTGACTGTATTTTATCCTGTCCCTCGGCGCCTCTGCCAACTCCACCAAGCTGTCTGTTCTCACAGAATTAAAACCAACATCCTCACAATCCCACCATGAATTTTTAACGATGAAATCATATCCCATTAATTCAATAGAGACCTCTGAAATTCAATATGGTGTATAAACAATTAGATACCTCTGCCCATCATTTCTCTCTATTTATATTTAATGTGACTCTTCACACAGCTGAGGGGAGGGATATGGAGATAATAGGAGGGAGATGAGAGGAGAAAGCAGTTAAGAGGATGTGAAAAGAGGAGAACAAGAAAATCCTCATTTGGTTTGCCTACACACTTCATTATGGTGGATCAGGGCCAGAAATACAGTAATATCTAAATACTGATATAAACCAATCCAACTCTTCCTTGATCAGTCGTCATTCCTTTTCCTTTTGCTTCACAACACTGCAAAAGGTTTTTTGTTTTTTTTCCATACATGACAGGTGCTACATCAAGATTCAACCCCTGACATACTATTTAATATCCCACAGCGTCTGTGAATGCAACACAGGTGAAATGTTTCTGAAGCACTCGCATGCCTCCAACTAGATCAGGTATTGTGCAAACAGTGAACACCAACTCTGGAAGAGATTCAAAAGGCGCATGACCTTATTTCCAGGGAAAGAGGCAGTGGGAGGCAGAAAGGATGGATTTAGCAACTCTCAAGTAGAAACAGCTGACTCTGACTCTCGTGCCCAATAACAGGTCTATTCTCCTCATCTGCTAACAGCTCCAAATGCTTCTGAAAGTGCTGCTGGTGTTTGTGAAGAGTCAAGCTCATGGCTCACTTTGGCTCCCTCTCTCTCTCTCTCTCTCTCTCCCTCAGGTCTCAAGTACTGCCCTATAGCATTTCACATAGTGCCAACATCATGTTTGGATAGCAAGAAGAGGGTGAGAGGCTGTGGTCAGAGGACAGATTGTTATTGGTGGGTAAATGATTGGGTCAAAACAGAATCAATTTAAAGTTTATTTGGATGCAGTGTACACCAACAACAACATGTAAAAACATACTGATCCCAGAACTGATTAAATAATAGTTTAGAATGGATCTATTCATTAGTACATGAATGACATCACCAATAGGTTTCTGAAGCTCAACATATGTGGTTCTGGCTGCCTCCATGTTGGATGCCTCTTACCCCTCCCAGATAATCTAAAAATTAAAAAAAAATGTGGCTATTTGATGGATTTAAGGTGAGCCGAATGGCGCCTGTGTACTCAAGCAGTATCTGTAATTATGTGTGAATTTAAGTCATAATATAATTTGGACGACTGAGTTAAAAAATAAATAAATAATTCACCCTCAGTACAGTTGTCATGAATGGTGAAATTAGCTATAGAGAGCAAAATTGCAAGGCTGTACCAGGCTCTATTTCATTAACATGTTAACATGTTGGACATTTTAACACGGGGACTTATGGAGGTTGAAATGTTCATTTCCCGGCCACTACACAATGTTAAGCCGAGGCTAATGACACAACAAAATGTTGAATGTTAAATGCCGCTGTTTGATTCCCGTTTCTTGCTGAAGGTTCTTTTTTAACCATCCTCTGAACATGGTGGTAAGAGTTTTTGATGGCACAAATGGGGACAAGAAAGTCCCCTAATCTAAAACATTTATCTCTTATTTAATAACTTGTGTGCACAAGTTCATAAGACGAATCAGTGACCTTTGTCGAGCATATTAAATATCTAAAAATACTTTTAAATACTGCTCATTGTATCCATTATTCACCCCAAATATCCCACTGTTACTATTATTACAACAATCCCATAATAAACAGTTCTCACTCAACAGCTCAGTATATTATGGGATGATTGTAGTAAGAGTATATAAAATATTACATATTACAAACAATGTATTATGCTCCTAAATGTTGGACAAATGTATTTTTTACATTCTGCATTGTGCATGATCTGATGTGTACAGCAGCTCCAAAACAGGCCTGTGCACCTATGTGCTTAAAGCTCTGTTTGAATGTCATTTAAAGTAAAGGGCGTTCATGGCGATGTTTGAAGGTTACATGTTCAATTACCGACGCCAATTTAATGAGAGTGACATCAAACCTATGTGACATTTATTTCTGCCTCTCCTTTAAATTACTAACACGCATCTGCAAAATGTCTGACCATCCAGTATATAAGTCATTTAGAAAATCGCAGAAATCTATATATGATGTACGATTTTATTTAGTAATCTACTGAAATGAAACGCTGAACATTTACCTGTCAGCACAACATCCAGTGCAGCACAGAACAGAAGTAAAACAATGTTTCATGTGTCTTTGACAGACACACACATACTGTCACCTCTATTATCATTAGCTTCATGTAATACCAGCATATAATTTTCTTTGCAGTAATCTCCAGGTCAATCACGTACAAAGGCTGACTGTGAATTTGCAACACACACACACACACGCGCACAAATTATGAGGCTTTGATGTAAGCCATCCCCGTAATGATCAGGGCTTTGCTCATCTCGTTTCCTTGATTGAAGCTGTACAGCAGCATAAATAATTCATTCTCATGTATATTGCAGTGTTTCGAATCATGTTTTTAGATTTCAGTTTGATCTGTCAATTTGGAACACTTGTACACCTTTGCCAAGCTGTCTGCGCTAAATGTAATTCTATTTTAGATTGATCCCCCGTAAGACAGGTGATGCCATCTGAACATCTGGATCAGGTAACAAACTGCTGTGTGACAAGATTAATGACTACATTTAAAATCGGTGTCCTTATGCTTATCCACCTGTTGCTAATATTTCCCAGTAGTTTATGTGCTGTTTTATTTAAACATATTAGTTATTATAATTTAGAGAGTAGTCCCTTTTTTCTTTTTCTTTCCACTTTATTAGATACATTTTTTTTTTTTTATTCCATTCACCAGGTACTGTAATCTTCTGTAGTCTTCTGTAGTGTTTTCACTGAAGTGCACACAAAAACCTTTGAGAAGAGCTGGTCGTGAGAAGAGAGTTTTCTCACTTTGCAGCATTTTTCTGAAGCTGAAACAAACAAATAAATTAAGTTGTGCATGTGTTGTCAAATTTTCTTAATTTGCTTGTTTGTTGTTTTTATTTGCATGTATTCTTATGTTACAGTATTGTTACTGTACGTACTTCACTGAAAACTGTTAATATGGCTTTTAAAGTCCCGCTAAGATTGCTTTTACAGCAGTGCAAACAAAAAAAAGCACGACTGAGGTAATGTACATGTCAAAGCATTAAGGAGATTCAGCCATTTCTTTCTGCTCAAATGTAGTTGTCTGTATTCATACGGTGCAAAAAGTAATTGTTGACCTTGATTCTACCTTATGTATGATGTGACATCAGAGCGTTTGATTTGGTTGACATTAAACTCTGCAGTGTTTGTATCATCATTTAAAAGGTGAAGTGGAAAAGAGGCAGCTTTTGAGAGTATACTTGAATTTTTAAGTCTCTGCATGACTTCTGAATTTAACATTGTCTTTATTAGATGACAAAAAAAAAAAAAAAAAAACGAGAATTCTACAAAGCATCTGTATCTCCTCTAAAATATCATGATACAGATTTTACTGGGCTTTTGTTTTTCTTCATCAACAACTGCACACAGACACAATTTGCATCTGGTTAACGACCAATGACAGTATAATAAATGGACAGTGTATGAGTGACATCATCTATAGGCAGGGCTGCTGCTAGCCAGTTTGGTGCCCTAAGCATAATTGCCCCCAACAAATAAATAAATAAAAAATACTCAGGGTTGCTTCTTTGAACCAGAGATATATTATTAACTAATGATGCACATTACAGAAAGGATTCATAATAATTTTAAATAAAATATTCATCATCATGATCATCATAATTATTATTGATAACCATGTTCCTGCCCGAGCACAGGGGAGATGCTGTCTCCTGGGGCCAAAGTGCACGTCAACTTCGGGGTTAACCCCCTTCACTTTCTTCAGCAGTGAAATTAGCTATAGAGACCAAAACTGTTTTCTGTGCAGGCTGTAAATATGTTTATTTCTGCTGTGAAGTTGGACATTTTAACATGTGGGCTTAAGGAGGTTTAAATGTTCTGTAGCCAGCCTCAAGTGGCCACTCAGGGAATTACAGGTTTTGGCACTTCTGCACTGGATTCATTTCCCACTCACAGAGGTTGTCACTTGGTAATGACACATAAACCAGTCCATCTGCTGCAGGTAGCACTGACGAAAAGTGAAAACATTATCAAAGCTTGTTGTCAGCACTTCCCTTCAAAGGATAGTTCACTCAGTACGTTTCCACTTCAATTAAACAGAAGGGCATTGGTGTTGAGAGCTAAATGTGTCACGGAGTTCACTGCAACAAGGCTTGTTTGTTTGGTTGGCTGGAATGCTGTCAATTAGACAAACAAGATTCATGCTGCTTTTCTGCAGGGAAGCGGCAGGTTTCTGTGGAGCTTCTGGTATGATGTTTCTGTATGTGTGTGGTTCTGCATGGCTCTGCTGAAGTTGTAGGGGGCAGAATGGTCATTCTGTCACCACAGATGGACAGGAAAAGCCCGGGGGGCATCTGAAAAGCCACAGGCAATGTAGTTTGCATACTGTGTGTGTGCATGCGTGCACGTGTGTGGCATTTGTGTGTGGTACGCTAGTATTTGCGTGTAAGTGTGTGTGTGTGTAGCTGACAGAAGCAGTACAGCCCCCCTCTCATGCAACAAATGCCATCCCTGTCTGCTTGGGTTGCCCTCCAAATCATCAGATCAGTCACACACTGTCACATAAACACATACAAGCACACACACACACACATGCATTCACACAGGCAATATGGCCACACAGAAACAAATATCTCCGGGACCAGATTATATTCAGGAAGGCCAGTTTAGCATCACTTGAACTAATGGCTTATTTATTTCCCTGGGTGGTTAACTTCAGAGCTGCACACTGAAAAGGTAGATACATATACAGGCATAGTGTTGCTGTAGAAATGATGGAGAAAGCAGAGTGAGATATTATTGACAGGCCTTGTGACACGGGAGTCCATTGTTTTTAATCCTCAAACAGACAAGTCGATAAAATAAATGTATCCTCTGTCATATCTACTAATCCTCTGAAAACAGAAGAAGTAACCTGAATCATAGACTGTATAAAACATTGGCACGGTATCCGTGATGTCACCTACAGGTTTCTGAAGGGCCATTGTGTTGTGAAGCTCAGTGCTGGCTCTGGTCATCGCCATCTCGGCAGCCCTGCCTCCACCCATGTCCGGCTAATCCAAAAATGGGCAAAGACGTGAAGCAAGGGTGGAGCTAGTTGTTGTTTCAGGAACTTTTTGGCACTTCGGCTTCACTTCACAGCCACGGAGGGTGTATATTACGGTGAATATTTGCTGCTTGATTAAAACCAGCAAATATTTGGATGTTTCTATTTGTTTCTTTTGTTGCTCTTTTACAGTGTTTTGCATACTCAGTGTGTCCTAGTCATATTTCTTCAAACAAAGGAGAGAGATTTGCTTGCCAGTTAGCTGTCAGAGCTGCTAATAAATGAATCAGGATTGGACAGTTACTGGACCGACATTAGGAATGTCACGCCCAAGATAGCACTAAAGTGATCATTAGGGTGGCCAATTAGCTAATTGTAACATTTTACAGCTTTCTAGAAGTCAATGTGTCCACCTTTATTAATGTTATAGTAATTGTTACATATTACTTTATAAATGATGTTTGTTCTTTGTGCAAATTATGTGCAGAGGTGCAAATAACATTCATGTACTCACTCACATGCATCTCATATTAAACGAGAGATTTCATGTGGACAGACGAAGAGACAACAACAACTACATTCTGTCTAAAATCTGAAAGTTATGACTTCCTGTGCTCTGAAGTGTGTAATGGCTGAAAAGAACTTGCACAGTTTCAAAGTAACCACGGGGACGGAACATTCATCCAAGTGACTTTTAAAATACTGCAATATGTGTTCTAATTCACCATCAACCTTGAAGCACTCTAGACCTCTTTACTTTGTATGGTGGCTCACCTTGCTAAGAGGCATGCTATTGACATGGAAATTACAGAAGCTCTGAAGAAAAAAAAAAAAAAAGAAAAGAAAAGAAAAACTTTTAGCCTCACTGAAAAGCCTCATGAATTTTTTTTTTCTCAGCTTTTATTCTAAGCACCGCTACCTGCAGTTTGAATACTAAAATATAAGTCTTTATGTACCTGATGAAACACAGTCATTCTAAAGTCCATTAAAACCTAAAACTAAAAATATGTAAATCACAAGCATGAATTATGAATTAATTAAACAACACAAGATGTTAGAACATTTAAATCAGTGATGTGTAATTCTGTGAAGTAAAGCGAAACTGAGCTCTGTTAATTTATTTAAACTCTTGCATTGATACATCAACACTGATGACATGTGGAGAGACACATCCAACAGGACATTAACTGTGAATGCATGGAAAGATAATGTAGCTATGAATTTTAATGAGATGACATTAAACATTGCATTATCAAATCAATTCAAATGATCAATTCAGTTGCCTCAGGCGGCTCGAGGTGACCTGACTTATCTCCATCATTTTATGTCAAATGTGCAGTATAATCAATATGACCAGTGTAGCGCAGTGTATAATTACGTGTTATATCATTTCTAAAATGCAGCAAGTGAAAGACTTTAAACCTGACCGTTGGCATCTGTTCTGTTTTTTAGGAAGTAAAATGATCAATACAGATTGTTGTTGATCGGTGTGATGGTGAACACTTTGCTTTTTTTTTTTTTTAAGCTCTTAGGAGAAGACAACATCTAAATGTGTTGACACTTTAATGTAGGATTGTAAACCTCGGGGTTTTATATATTAGCAGTATGAAGACATCATTGCACAGCGCCAGCAACAGTTTAACGCTGGGGTACTTGGATATTTTGTTGAGGACACAAGGCCATATCCTGGAGGAAACAATGACCTAAGTTGGCATTGTCAGACTTTTCCCAGCACAAAACTTTTTTCTCATATACATGCTAGTGCTCGATGGTTCAATTTATTCTGACCTTTATTGGCGTTATGGAAGGCATACTGCAGTATGAGGAGAAGATATCATAACAGGTTTTTTGGTATTTTCATTATGGGGTGTAGAATTGCTTTTAATTAAGTGGGTTGTGCTTTGTTAGCGCAGAATAAGAAGGAATTATGTCCAGCTCATGACAAAATCCATTTCTTCTGACTCAGCAGCAGGATAATGCAAACTTCTGTCCAGCGGTGGAAGATTCTTTATTGTGATCCTTTATATAGTGGAAGCAACATCATACTCTATACTCTCTAAAAATGCTATGTTACAAGTAAACGTCCTGCATTCAAAATTCATCTAACTTCCTCTCTCCCAGCAAATTTAAAAAATGCAGCAGTCACTGTAGGGGGCATGGCCTCATTGCTAGAACTGACCACCGCTCAGTGTAGCAGAAATACAGCTGCTGGTAGTCAAAGCTAACCAAACTTATCAGCTATGAGCATCTGCTGTCAGGCTCTCCATGTCCACACTGGACACAGAAAGATTCTGCTGGAACTTTGACAGCCACTGAAGCACATTCACGGCCTTTTGTAAAAGTTTCTGTGTGGCACCTGCATTGTATTGTTAGCACTGCTCCCAGCTAACAGCCGCGAGTAGCTGCTGTCAAAATTCTCTGTGTCTGCACTCGACACACACTGAGAGTCTGCTGGAGCTTTGACAGTCATTGAAGCACATTCACGACCATTTCTATAAGTTTCTGTGTGGTAAATGTGTTGTAATGTTAGCAGACCAGTGAGGCAGAGCTAACCAGTCATAAGCAGCCGCTGTCAGACTCTATGTGTCCACGCTGGACACACAGAGTCAGCAAGATTTGACAGTCACTGAAGCTCATTCACTGCCTTTTGCCACGTCTCTGTGTGGTAAATGTTTTGTAGCGTTAGATAACCTGGCAACTCAGGCTACATCTCCAGTGAGTGTGTCTGGGAGTGTCAGTATAACTTCATCGCAGGCCACAGTCTGTAGAGTCAGGGGATGCTGGTCTTATATGAGGGGAAGAGGGCGTTGTTGGTGCTAGCATGCATCACCTAGCTCCAATGACTTCTGAAATTCAAATGCAATAGCCAGGTGTCATCCTGTAGAGGGAGGTCACTATAGATATTTATAGCACAATATCCATCCATACAACCATTTTCTGTAACCGCTTATCGTCATCAGGGTCGCAGGGGGCTGGACCCTATCCCAGTGGGGTACACGCTGGACAAGTCACCAGTTTATCACAACACATTACAGCACAATATGTAGAATTTAAATACTACTTTAAAACTACAGTGTCAAGATTTGGACCTGAATCAATCAACAACAATACTAAATACGCATGTGGGGCTTATTAGCTTCAATCTATAAACTGACTTGGTTTAATGGTATGTTACATTTTGAAGTATCCAAAGTAAAAGTAGATTCTGCAGATTAGATAGACAAATTAATATTAATTTGTGAAATGTTGAATGTGTTTGAATTATTTAATTGAAACCATGTGAGATCCTTTCAGCGGAAATGTCAACAAACTCATCAACTGGCAACTCATAGACATCTGGAATGTGACAAGCCCCAACAACATGTTTTATTGTATGTATAGAGTCACATGCCACAAAAGTCTGATTGACCCATTAACTGTGGTGGATTTTATAAACTTTTATGTGATTTTGCAAGTAAAATATTCAAATAAAATGAATATTTCATTCTTAAAAGCAGCGGAATAGTACAAGTACCCCAAATTGCACTTAAGTACAACCCACTTGAGCAAATGTACTGTTAGTTCCACCACTGCTTCTATTGTAATGTTGAATATTTGTGTTGGTCCATGTTTTTTAATGATAATGAACAACCATAAAGCCTGTGAAAAGGTACTTAAGCAAAAAGCCAAGTAATCTAATGGACGTCATTAAATAGTTCTGCTGAGCTGAGCACGACATCAGCCCACCATTGTCTGTCTGCGTCAATCACAAGACTGTAACTACCTTTAGACAAATGCATGGTTAGATCTTGAAAATGGGAGCTTACATGTACAACGAACAGTATGTACAGCACAGTATGAATAAAGGCTCATTAAATTGGGTAAGACCAAACTGTCCAGTCACATTTTTTTTCTATCTGTATTACCCTAGTTACTGTAACCTGCTGGTAATGAAGATCATTAGAGGTAATATAATTAGAGGTTGTAGTCTGCAATTTAACTTTGTGTCAGCAGGATATCCCAGATGTCCAATTTGTACCCAAATCTCCCTGAAATCAATTTTACTTGAGATGATTGATGTCAGTGATCATGCATGACAGTGAATGACTGAATAGACTGATCCCATTATAAAAAAAATAACTGAATATAGTGACAGTCAGGCATTCACACAGTAATATAGATGTGAAGATGTGCACACACACAGATACATGTGGTAGGTACGTACTTTTTTTGGTGATAGGACATTTTGAGGAGACAGGATTCCTGCAGACAAATGAACTCTTTGCCTTTTATGCTCAGTAATAACCCACAATTTCCTCAGATTTGTTAAGCTTGAATGATAGCGATCTATGTGAATTCCATCTCAGTCAATTTCTCTTAATGTCACCAGGCCACTATTATTACAACATTACTTCAACAAAAACTACCCGCCAGTGCCAACCGCTTTTGTCACACAAGATAGATCTAGAGCTTCTGCAGTAGAGCTTAGACCTGCACTGATCCCAGTGTCTCAGCCGAGGTTAGAACAGCGTGTTTTCAATCCAAAGGCCTTTCTATTCCATTAGTGTTTGTCCAGTAAAGTAACTCAGTTTAGCACACTGCCTTTCAATTTTTGTTCTGATAGATAAGATACTCAGATACTCACAAAATGTGTTACAGGAACAAATAATAGATTTCTGCAAAAGTTTATGAAAGAGAAGCACTGCTGTAGAACAGGAGGTAACAACAATTTTCCTTTCTTTTATCAAATAAAAACAGTGTGAAAATGATTGCATGATGTACTGAAGGGCTACTTGTTATTCCTCCTACTAATTCTCCACACCACCTACTGATTCATTTAAAAGCATTGAAACAGTGTTACTGATCCTAATTTTATGTTTTAACTGTAAAGAAACAGTTTTTAGAACCGCAAAAAACATGGATCTATACTTCACCATCTCACATGATTAAGGATATACTGTATAGCTCTCACACTCCACAATAAGATCTGCTGGTAGTGGAAAAAAGAAAGTGTAGTGCTGGTGTAAAGGACAGGTATAGAAAAGAAGATTTACAGATAACTAGAAGAGTGCACTCAGTGGAATGCAGCTCTCCGTTGGGCAACAGATGGTGAAAAATCTGCAATGCCACCACAACTGGCAGATGAAACCAGAGACCAGATTTACAAAGTTTTGAAGGGTGTTTTTTTTTTCTTTTCTTTTTTGTATAGTGTTTTAGAGTAAAGTGAATGTTTTCTATAGATGTATGCAGTGTGCGCAAGTGTTTTCACAGTAGTCCTGTGAGCTCTTAAGGTCCCTGTGAAGTCAAAATAAATGTGAACTAATGCGCTTATATCAAATATGTCGCTTATACATCCAGCATTAATGAGCAGTAAAGTTTTTTGAGGTATTCTTCATGGTAGTTTGTCATTTTCTGAAAAACAATAAAACATTGTTGATGACTCATCCTGCGCTCCAGGGTGTATGCTAATTTTCAATCCAGTTAAATGCTTTCTTGCTCATGACCCCACCGGAGCAGAGTGATTCCTGTCTGATACAGTCTCTGAGTGATTATTTAGTGATTTGGGGGAAACTGGATCATATCTCATACAGAATAGATTTGCTGGTTTATGTCCTCATTTTCAACTCTCCACAAACTCTTTACAGACCAAATCAAATCAAATCAGATTTTATTTGTATAGCCGAAAGTCACAAAATACATTTGCCTCGGAGGGCTTTACAATCTGTACAGGGAGTGACACCCTCTGTCCTTAGACCCTCGGTTTGATTGAGGAAAAACTTGCCCACAAAAAACCCTTTTAACAGGGAAAAAAGGTGGAAGAAACCTCAGGAAGAGCCACAGAGGAGGGATCCCTCTCCCAGGACGGACAGACGTGCAATAGATGTCACGTGTACAGAACAAATCAACACAAACATATTGTACAATTACAATGAATGATAAAATGACAATGAATTACAATGAATGATAAAATGATTACAGTAGCAGTGGAACCTGTGATAGAGATAGAGAGACACAGATGCACAGCAGCAACAAATCATAAACTAACTATAAACTGTAATGGAGATATGGTAGCAATAATGACAGTAATAATATATGTAGTGGACGTCGTGCAGGACCACAGCAGCAGCCACGATCCATGAGAACCTGCTGGATGAGAGAGCACAGAAACTACGGGGAAGAAGTTTAGTTAGTAACATGCATTAACATGCATTAATGAGACATGTATGTTTACAGATGGTGGTGGTGATGGTGATGGAGGGAAATAGACAGAGAGAGAGAGAGAGAGAGAGAGAGAGACAGAGAGAGACAGAGAGAGAGTTTTCAGTAAAGGTAGATGTAACTGCATCTTCAACCAATACCGTGCCTGACTAGGCATAACCCTGAAAGAGGCAGACAGACAGAGAGAGGTGAGAGAGAGAGAGAGAGAGAGAGAGAGAGAGAGAGAGAGAGAGGGAGGGAGGGGTAGTCCCCTGGCAGTCTAGTCCTATGGCAGCATAACTAAGGGATGACCTGAGCCAGCCCTAACTATAAGCTCTATCAAAAAGGAAAGTCTTAAGTTTACTCTTAAAAGTGTTGACCAACAGGGAATAATGTTACACTAACAGGAGTTACCAGCTAACTGAAATGACTCAGCCCCGGGATGCCAAACCCAGAAGAAAACCACCTCATAGGCTACTGTATTTCCTTCCAGACTGATTTTTTTAAAGATACAACTAGCTTATAGTTCCTAATTGTAGGCAGTGTAACATGCACTTACTCTTGGCTATTGTAAACACCAATCAATATGTGCGACAAGTCCCTAAGAAAACGATCAGATATGCAACGAGACTTAAGAAAACATTTTCATCAACTTTACAGCACATTTACAGCACAAAGATGCTGCAAATACAGACAACACAACACAACACATTATGAAGCACAGGGAGATTAAGGTTAATCAGAGATCAATGCAAACATTTTCCAAAATCACAATCAAAAGTTGGCTGTTACACTTGTCACCATGCATAGATGCATGCAGGCTCCACCAGACTGAATGCCGGTAACAGAAGGCCACGTCCAGAGAAACACACAACAGAGACAAACAAGCAAGACAGACAGAACGACAAAGGAAAGGGGAAATGACAGGAAACACGAGGAAGAGATGAGGCATCAAGCCTCCATCATGACACAATCGTCAAGGTTCCAGAAGACACTGAACTTGACTTTATATCTGAACCGCTAGTGTAATGTAATGTGTGTATTTGCAGTATATTTTCTAAAAGAGTGTGTGTGTGTGTGTGTGTGTTGAGCTCACAGGGACACCATGTGCATTTGTATTGCATAGTCTTCTTTCAGAGGAGTTTTCTTTAAGATGCAGAGGATTATGTAATGGTATTATCACCTGTATAAACTTAAGGAAAGAGTAATTCAGATGCAGATGCTCTGGTTTAAGATAAAACTAAACTTTCTAAGGATGTCAGTTTCTGAGCCACGGCAAAGGTCAGAATGTGTCGTGCAACAGGCTTGTAGGCCTTGTTTTTAGCCGAGCAGTTATTGATCACTTGTGGCCCCTATTGGCGGATTCAAAGGAGTGATGAGTCAGCAGTCGGTATGAAACACAGCAGCCAATAAAATATATTTTTCAAGGTTTTTTATGATGATTCATGCCACATCCAGATGTCCTTGACCATACAAGCATAATTGTATGCTAAAAATATTCAGGTGATTTGTCCAGTAGATTCATAATAACTGTCCAGACTTACGTCTGGTGGAGATAATGGTATTTTAAAGGATATAATAAGCATTACCTTGAGCATATACCATGACCACAGCTTTATTAAAAGTGTTACTGGACAAAGATAAAAAATATGCTTCTGGTCTGGTGCACTTATTCATTCACTATCCAATTAAACACACACAGAACACAGGAGAACTTAGGGAAAGGCAGTAAATGATATATTTTTAACACAGAGAACTATTAAACTATGATAACATTGTTGACATCATAGAATACTGAAATAAAACTGGAGCGCCACTCAATACCAAAGTATTGGACAAATTAAGATGATGAAGCCTATCCAAGCTAACTTGAGAGAGGCGGGGTACACAAGTCAACAAGTCGCTAATTTAGAGTCATCAATTAACCTATTAAGTGCATGTCTTTGGACTGTGCGAGGAAGCTGGAGTACGTGGAGAGAACCCACGGAGACGCTGGCAGATCATGCAAATTCCACACAGAAAAGGCCCCAGCCGAGGTTCGAACCGTGAGCTAACCACTGCACCACCATGCCACCCATCAGGGAATCCCATTTGCTTGAAAGTCGTGCATCCCAGTGCCACATGATGTATAAGAACACATGATTAATCAGACCAGACCATCTTCTATCATTGCTCCGTAGAACTTACGCAAATGTGCCGATTATTAGTGCACTCAGCAGTGGACTGGGGTCAGCATGGGCACCACGACTTGTCTGCAGCTACACAGCTCCATTCACAACAAACTGTGACGCACTGTGCATTTTGACACCTTTCTATCAGAACTAGCATGAACTTTTTCATCAGTTTGAGCTACAGCAGCTCGTTTTTGCTCGATCTGACCACACGGGTTAGTCTTTGCCACACACATCAATAAGGAACACCCCACAAGAGCTGCAATTTTAGAGATGCTCTGACCCAGTCACATAGGGGTATATGAGCGCACACACACACACACACACACACACACACACACACACACATATATATATATAGTACATCCTAAATCTAGAAAAGATGACTTAAGTGCAGGCTGCTGTGGCACAGACAGCCATAGCGAAGTGCATTTGTGTGATAAAGCCTTCCCTTTATCTCCTTGAGAGTGACAGTGGAGCACTCCTGCCATCTCTCTGAATTTTTTCCACAGGACCCTGAACAACACAAAAGTCACCAGATCCCCAGAGAGCATTTCTCACAACTTTGCAAACAGGCTCTGTTTTGATGTGCCTGTTTTTTGATGACGCAGTACGTTTCAGTGATCAAGGGCAGTTCAGAAGAGGACAGTAAAGGTGAACGGATAAGCGCGCACACACACACACACGCACTCACACTTTGAGTTGTTTGCCAGAACACCTGTGCGTTAAAGAAAGGGAGCAACACAAAGCATCTCTCTTTTTTTATTCTGCAGCCATGAGGTGACATGCCATTGTTTTTCCCCGTATCCCTCCCCTGTGCATTTTGATTCCTGCCAGAGAAAGGACCTATTGAAGTACTATATGAGAGATGCCATCAGACACCGAGCTGGTCATCACTCTCTTGTGAAAGGCATTGTACTGATGTGCTGTCCTTCACGCTAACTTTTGCAAAATACGTGTGCATTCTGCTGTGCACAGAATCCAGCCATAAAAGATGATGGTATTACAGAATGTGGCAGTCCAGGCATGCACTTTACTTATCTTTTTTTAATTTTTACCTTTATTTTTTCCTTTTAATTTCTGTTCGGACCAAGACCAAGTTGTGACAGAACGCTGAACAAATTGGTGAACTATTATCTTTTATACCAGTATTACAACATTCTCATTAGGTCTATGTGACAAATGCTGCAAAGTATATGACTTCATCTATACAATAGCTGTAATTCAAAAAATACCCTTGATAATTCTGAGATTCTATAATAGAATAAATATCAATTTGCCCATGGTAGAGACTGTACCAGATGTCACAAACCTCCAAATGCCAATGTCTTCGTGACTCACCCTCAAGATTTGGTGCAGCATGTGTTCAGAATAGGAACCCTGACATGTTCACTGTTGAATCACCACTAGTGGGTGTGATTGACTCAATGAGAAGGCAAAGATCAGCTAAAGACAGCAACATTTTGTTTACAGATTCACTGTTTTCTAGAGCAGCCCTTACACAGTATCAGCCCGTATGAACATCTAGTAACATAAAAATACTTAAAAACAAGAGACGGTGGATTGCTCAATTTACAAATACTGAATGTAGTGATGTAAAATGTGAGCTAGCTTATCTGAAGTGGGGTTGTATAATGTACTTAAGCTCAGCGGTCAGCATGCTCCCAGTTTGAAGAAGCAGACAGAAGTGGACAGGGTCAGCAGAAAAACATATTTTAGCCACATAAAAATAGGTCCACCTAAAAAAATCCCTTCTATATTCTCGCCACTTTACAGCGCCATGCCAAGACCTCTGCCTGCTTCTCCAAACCTGAAGCCGCCGACCGCCGTCTGTTGTCGGTGACACTTTGACTATGCATAAGTACCTCATAGAAGTCCACTTCAAAAATCCTCAACTAACGTTTAACGTTCAAGGGATAGTTTTTGTGCAAAAGATGTGCTGTCGGAGCTGGAACAGGCTTACACGGCATGTTTCTCTCCAGAGGGACACAGATTAGCTTTGTTTCTCCTATGTGACAAGTTTTTACAAGTAGAGGCTTACAGCTCAGTCACAAGCAGCTGGAGATGTGTAAGGTGACAGCATTTCATTTCAGGTGACAGGAGAAGAAAACAACTGTTCAAATACACCAAATATGTGTGCAAGAAGGTGCAGATTTAAAACATTTACTTTATAAATAAATGATTACTGTACAGTATTTTTCTGTTTGTTATTGTTCTTACTTTCAGCTAAATGCAGATTTTCTGTATTACCACTAGAGCTGCCCGTTGATAGTCCAGGAAACTTAAAGGAGCAAAGTGTAATACATGGTCTTTAAAATGAACTCAGGCACAGCTCTGCTTCAGCTCTTGATTGAGAAATGTCATTTTGCAGAGGTTGTGACACCGTAAGCAAATGTATCCACTCTATTACAGCTACCTCATGCACAATCTAAGCTTATGGAAACCGTCTCAATGTCTGTCATCACGTGACAGACATTGCTGTCATTAAAATTGGGTGAAGTTGAGCGGCTGACCGCCTGCTCGCAACAGACAGCTGCAGCCTGGGGGTTCTAGGAAGAGACAGCAGGGGCAGAGCTGGGGCTTCTTGAGTAATAAACATATGAACATCCGGAGTCACGCTGGATTCTGCTCTGATCCAGAACCATTTACCAGCGGGGAGGAAGGAGAGCTCAGAGTTTATTTTTTAAACTTTTGGGATTAAAAAGTGGATTTATCTTCCTAACCTGTCTGAAGCTTTGGAGGTTCCAGACATCCACTGTTGTTGTTGTAGCCATCTGTGGGCACCCATAGCTCTATGATACTACTTGATATTGATGCAGACATTGGAAAAAAAAAAAAAAAGGCAATTGCTTGAGGAAAAGTAAGCGAGGAAGTTGAACTACCTGGTAAGTGCTGAAAATATATTTCTGTTTAGGACTGGGATTTAAATCATTTTCATGGCCTTTGATATAAGAAAATAAATTAAAAAAAAAAAAAAATAATAGCATTTATCAAAGCCAAAAATGTAGGGCGACAAAACCAAAACCACCCAAGAGTATATACAGTAAAGTAGTTAAAATTGGTACAACTTCCAACATCTACAGCAGTAAAATGTAACATACACATGAGTGCAACAGTAATATTAACCAAAACAAGAATTATGATAATGGTACCTTTAGAGTGGGGTTTAGTACTTTTCCTTAAGTAACCTGAATACTTCTACACACCCATAGGCGCCTCAGCAATGGAGTTAGTGGAGCAAAGTAGTTGGTCCCTGCCTTGCATCACTCCGGTAGGTAGGACACTGTCCAAGATGACACATGACCTGGACAGCATACTCCTCTCTGACACCACCATCAGGGAGTCCCACAACGTCACTGGCCAAGAGCACAAAGTTAACTTACAAAAGTACACAATTTTCCAAGCTCAGACGTGACTCCTGACCTCAGTGCAACAGACTTATTGTCTGACATTATTTGTATTTAAACTGTGCTTCTTACTGTGCATGTCAGGGTGATTACAGGTTTCTCTAACAATAAATAACATTACTCTACATGCATTACTGTGTAACATAGATGATATAATAATACTAGTTTTGCAATATCCCTGTTGATTTGGAGTGGTTCCTTTCCTCCTTATCACAGGAGGAAAGGAACTATTTACTATTTTATTCAATGTGCTTTTACAACACTTGCAATTCAACATTCATACAATGATGACAGAGGCAAGGTGCCAACTGCTCATCAGGAGCAATCGAGCGCTTACTATTCAAAGCTCAATGACACTAAGCTCACCCATACACACACACACACACACAGTGTGTGCAGCCATTGGGAGAAATTTTGGGTTCAGTATCTTGCTCAAGGATACTTTGACCGTACCAGGCTGAGTAAAGATATTTTACTGGGGCAGCAGCAAGCTCATGGAAGAAAGTCTGACCGCAGAAGCTGCAACTTCCGACTGCACCGCGTCCATTCCAGTAATGTTAAGAGTCAAGTTCTCCAAGTAACAGTAAGGCTGGTGTCAATCCCTGTGGACACTAACAGAGTAACTGCCTGTGACGGTGTCGATTGTGTCTGCGCGGTAGGGATGGATGGGCGGGTCGATAGTGCAGGCTCAATACTGCAATGCTCACAAGCTTCTCATTTGGCATCGATTACTACTATATTTTTATTACTGACATTTAAAAAAAAAAATGTCAGTAATAAAAATATGCATTAAAACGTAGGTGGCTGCATCACTACAGACCTGTCATTTCAATGTTTGTGTTAGACAAGCCTTGACATACTTAGCTTGCCCCTGTCAGATGACTGTGAAAGCCAAGTGGATGTGAGAATGAAGCACCTCACTCAGCCACACAGGAGAGAGAAATGAATGATGATTGGCAGAAAAGAAACATATTTAATGACTATTTACATACTCAGTTTATACAATATTTACAGTTATTCTTTTACAATTTATTCAGATTTACTTACTTACTTACAATAGCCTCCCAAGTTTAATTTGCTCATACTACACATACCATAACAATGTGTGTTCCAAACTCACTTTATATATTTTTCAATTTAGTGGTGCATTGACAACATCAGGTCATATTTTTGCAACATATGCTGATTGAAGAGAGACAACATCATGCTGTCTTCACCACAAAACAAAATGAAGTTGGACAGTGGGCCATGCCACAGAGACATTCAGAAGCCAGAGACACCAACGGCATAGCTTACAGTGGCATTTTGATGTTTAACTGTAAACTAACTTTTACACCTCATCTTATCTTGTGGACGTCGATGAATGATGCACCAATGAAAGCTGCTGCAGCCGACAGATCTAAGTTTCCAGCTACGATGTTCCCAGTATATGGCTGGTTGGGATCCATGATGGCTGCAGCAGAATATAGTATCTAAAGGATAAAGAGCAAAAGTATAATTGTTGACACCATGCAATAACTTAGCATTAACATCAGTGAATATGCATGATAATTACCTGGGTGACTGAACAACATACAGCGAGCATGTGCGTGTACAAAGAGGGCATGTTCTGAGCAAGTGAAGCAAGTCATCTTCAAACACAATGTACTTTATTGCACTGTACAGAGGAGTACTGGATAAATGAAACATATATGTCACATACAGAAATATATGACATAATGATTTTTCAAAAAAACAAGGCAACATATTACCTGCAAAGGTCCAAACCATAACACAAGCTAGCTCATAGGTCCGGTATGGAGGTTGTAGTTGGCAGAATTTATACTAATATACACAAAAACAGCACAAAGAAGACTTTTGTCATTGTTGGACCAGATTGTAGTGTATAGCTATATAGATATATAGAACATTTTAAGAAAATTACATTTTATTTTTCTTTAGGCTCTGAAATGTGTTGTGTCTGGTTCCATGCTGTTTTAATTGCATTTAGCCTGACTCATTGCTGCTAGCTTTAGTCAGTTGTGAAGCTTACAAGATGATGATGATATAATATTACATGAACAAATATTTATCTTCTGTGGTAGCAAACACAACACACAGCCTCTCAGTAACTATTACACTACAAACTGAGTTTATGGCTCTCTCAAAAAGTGTCTCTACTTCAGAACACTGAGCATTGTTCTTTAAATGTAATCCATTGTTTGAATAGGAAGAGAACTCAATGCATCAATGCATTGCAGCAACACGACTGGGCATCCGTGGCACTCGCCGTTTGGCTGTGGTAGAATCCCTGCTCACTCTGTTATTTCATTCCAGCTATTGGTTCAGTTGTACTTTGAATTACACATTATTTCTTTAAGTCAAAACGTTTAGTCAGCCAATTCATGAATTAAAATATTATGAATACTGAGTGCCGTCCAACAACAAAAAAAAGAAATTAATTAGCTGATAGCCAATATATTGGTATTATTTAGTCAACTGTTTGGCATTGCATCATAAAAAAAAAATGAAAAGGAGCCAATCCTGTTTATCCAGGATGTGTTTTCTTTTTTGTTTTGACAGTATTGACTCAAAAGAAACCCACTCCAGTCGTGTGTGTGTGTGTGTGTGTGTGTGTGTGGGTCTGCGTCTGTGTGCATGTATGTATGAGAGCAAATCCATCAGTGTAAACATATTGACCTGTCAATGGGGTGTCTGGTTCATTGTGTTACCCTGCCAATGGTGCTCAGTTCCAAATTAATCACACATGATGAGATGATTAATCTGGTTTATGTCCTTCTATCTGTCCACTGTACCCACCCATCTGTCCTCCTCTCTATCTCTCTGCTCAACAGCAGAGGCTTTCTGTTAGGCTTACAGCCCAGTCTGGTATCATTGACTGGGCTGTACTCCCACTCTGCACACTAACATAAAGATTTAGAATGAGTTCAGCATTGTTCTCATAAGTTATATCTCTTTCAGTGCAATGTCATTACAATAAGCTCTGCAAGTTTCATAGTTACAAAGGGGTCAGTCTCAGAACAGAAACTGTCTCATGGCTTTGCCTCTGAGTGGTACAGGGCAGTGGTGGTCAGGGATTTCTCCCTATTTCTCCTGCAGCTACATAATTCCTCCTCTTCAGCTGATGTTCTTTCATCTTTGTTTTTGAACACGCTTTTCACATCAACATGTTTTTTTTTTTTTGAAACAAACCACAAACCACTTAACAACTAAACCCAACATTTTTCAGGCAAACAAAAATGCACTGACACTGAACTGAAAACTTTGCTAACAGCTAACCTCCTGTCTTACTTGAAGTTAATTTGTCACACAATCAAGTAAATTGCGGACAGGGGGCCAGGTTGAAGTGGACCTGTTAGCTCTGTAGGGGGTCCAGGAGGGGAGCAGTGATGGCTTTGAGGTGGGACAGCACATGGCTCTTGAAAGACTTTATTACTACAGAGGTCAGGCCCATGGGTCTGAAATCATTAAGTCCTGTGGACCTTAGGGTTTTTTGGGATAATTATGAAAGTTTTGAAGCAGGCTGGAACATGGCATGTCTCCAGTGATGTGTTAAAGATGTCTCTGAACACCAGAGAGCTAATCAGTATAGTGTTTCTAGATGGATGGAGACAGTGAGTCCAGATGCCTTGCGAGGGTTTTGTACATAGTTGTGTTCTGTTCAGGGTACACAGCAGTCCTCACAGAAGTGGATTATATGACGTCACAGCGTGTGTGTACTTCTGTGACGTGAAAATATACCAGTCATAGTCCAAACACACCTGAAGATCCTCCACAGCTTCACTGGTCCACTTCTTAGATGTCCTGACAGAAGGTTTACGCAGCTTTAATGTCTGTCTGTACGCAGGAATCAGGAAAATCAGAAAACTATTGTCCGTTGTCTGTATTTGAGGAGTTAATGACCAGTACGAATGAAACAAACACATCTGGGGAGATCTGCCGATCTAAAAGATTTCAGGTCAGGAGAATGGTGCTGCACAGTTGCTGTCACATCATCACACCAACCACTGTTAGTATAAAAACCGATTCCTCCACCTTTTGTTTTGCTGAGAGTTCTGTGTCACGATCTGCTCTGAAGAGTTGGAAGCCTTCCAGCACGGCGCAGAGGCCGGTACTGATCCACAGAGCCACATCTCTGTGAAGCATAAAACAAAAGATGAGTGCACCTCTATATTTAACAACAATTCTCTTTAAGTTTCTATGTCTTTGACAATATGCACACAGTCCTAACCGTCATTACTTGATTGTGTGTGTTGTTGTGTTTGCCCAGTGGTTGAAAACGCAGACACAAGGTCCCGAATCCAGCAAACATAAGAGTACTATATGAAGCATGCGAGTAACAACACATGCGAACATGTAGCATTTTATATTTTATAAGGCTGTCTTCACAACACATTCAGTCCTCCTCACTGTAGGTTTCTTTCTAAGTCCACAACTGTGTGTAATAGAATATTGGATCATTCTTCAAGGACAGTCAGTTATTTAAGGGATGAAATATGAGTCAAGATGATGTATTAGACCAAGTTACATTTAAAGTTCAGGTTTTAGAATCCTTACACACACACACACACACACACACACACACTTTCTTTGTGATTCTCCATTGGACACAAACGGCTTCTGAATGGCAGATTTGTTACAGTATAAAAACTAGTACTGCAAAACTTACACCCTGTCACATCTTATATTCTGTCATGGTTTTGGAGTGGAGGGTGTTGTGGTGTTGACAGAAAATGATGCCGGCTTTGCATAAATCATATATATATACTGTAATTACCAAGAATTATTTCCTATAAACACAGTTATCTGTCCCACTCTGTTCAAGTATATTATACAAATCTTACAGCAGGCCAGAGTTTTTTGAGTGTTGTGTAATGACTCTTACTAAGCAAAATAGTCACTTGATGCTGAAGTAGCTGATTTGGACTTTTCATCGCTGTAGTTGTTGCACTACTAACTGAGTAAAATACACAAATGGCTGTCAAACATTTCGGCATCTTCCCAACAGATCCCATCTGTTGCGGGACAGACTTTCCAAACAGTTTCCAATCCTGGCAGCTGTAATCAATGATTACACAACAGCAACCTCCACACACTATTTCAACCTATCCAATCATTACATCATTCACCTATAAACTTTGATTCCCTGCAGATAGGGAATACTCTCTGTACTCATCTCTACATTTTATGCCTTTACATCATGGCTTAAAGATTAAATATCATCTCTGTATATATATATATATATATATATATATATATAGATATATAGATAGATAGATAGATAGATAGATAGATAGATAGATAGATAGATAGATAGATAGATAGATAGATAGATAGATAGATAGATTGTTTTTCAAATCATCATATGAAGTCCATCAAAACTCCACTTTCTGTTTTAACAAAGCTTAACAAGCCATTCATTCATGATTACAACTGTATTTTACAACATTGTCAAGATGACTGACTGTGGAGCACAAGACAAAGCAATTAAATGTGTCTGGTATCAGGGGACTGGAACACACTCCTCTAACCTTTTATTATATCGCTTCTGTCAAAGTACATACATTAACATGAATGCCTCTGATGTAATTAACTTTTCTATTAGCACACTGGCCTCAGAGGCAGCCAATGCCACATTTTAAAAAGAAGTTGTTCTTTCAGAGTGTGCAGTTTCAGATGACTCATTAATGATCCAGCCCTAATTAAAATGCAGAAAGACTTTATTGGCATGCTGATCTTTCTTGAAATTCCAATGCCTTTTCCCTTGTGCAGCATCTGTCCCATTTTCTGAGCGAAAAATATGTAGTAGTTAGTTAATAACAAGTAATATGTCAAACTCATATGATCATCACCACGAGGCTGAAATGAGTCACCGCGAGGCTGGATTGAGTCACTGCAATGTTGCAATGACATTTGTACAGATTTTTAGAATGTCTTCAAAATTCAGCACACAACCAACAACATCCAAGTAATTAATATCATGAATTAATGTCAATTATTGAAGGAAAAAAATGAACCCATGTGAACACTGCAAGGCAGAACATTCTGAAATAATTATTAATGTTTTAGATGTGTCCCATTAATTTTAATCCCACATTGTGTTACTACGTGTGTAACTCATCAAACCAGGATAGGCCGCCATCCCAAACCCCTACGTGACCAACACTGTTGAAAACATACACAAATTAGTCTTATTTGGCATGCAATCTAAACAGAATTGTTGTTTATGATAAAACTCCACGTCGTCTGTTTAATTTAGTCTCATACAAGCTTTGGAATTAGAATAATTATCAGTGATACTAAAAACCCAGAATCTATAAGAATTGACTACAACTCCTCACTCACAGTCACTATTGAGTGACCGGGCGAACCAAAAACCTACAGATGTGATGACTCCTGTGAGATCGTGAGTGGTCTAGCTGTGAGGTAATCACGCCTAATGTTGCTTTAACAATGACATATTTGAGCCAATCCAGACTGGCTTCACCTGGTGGAACAAAAGAGCATGAGGTCAACCAAATTAGGGTAAGACTCAGTTCAGCCAGTGTTACACAGAGTGTAAGACATGACTGTGAACTCCAGTATATTACTGTAAACTATTTCACAGTAGAATACTGTACTTAACTGAAAATTATAGTAATCAAAGATTTACTGTAGAAAACAACATCACCCATTTATGTACTGGAAAATTACACTCAGAGGTCAGTGGTCGATTATTAAAATGTGTGTCAGATTTAGGGGGCTTTATTTACAGAATAAAATATTCATTGTTATGTTTTCAGTAGTGTATAATCACCTGAGAATAAGAATCTTTGTGTTTTTTCTGCCTTAGAATGAGACTTTTATATCATTCAGCCAGTCGACCTTTCATTATGCTTGCACCCCAATCGTGGCAGTATTCAGTAGACAACCCTGGTTTTGCTAATTTCACAGCCATAGCAACCATCTGAACTCAAGGTTTTAGCATCGGTATGATCAGGATTATCCAAGATTTTGCAAACACAGACCCAACTGAAAAAGCAGGTGGCCGCAGAGACAGATAAAAAAGAAGGTCATATGTAAAAAGTTGTATGCTTTGTATTTTCAGATTTAGCATCTCCCCTCCAGATAAAACAGAACACCATTTATAACATACTGACCTTTATCAACAAATGCATCAGCAAAACTGAAGTGTGGAGTAGGAGGTTGCAACTTATAAAGGTAAAGAAAAAAGTAAGCTAATATTGCAGAGATGACTGGAATACTGAAAGAATGAAGGAAAGACCACACCTGGTGATACAACCTCTATGGACATACTTGCGTCTATGCAACTCTGTGCATCAGAAAGGGTAAGTAAATAAGGCTAGAGGATAGAGAAGCTGAAGAGATGCACTCTGCTCTTCATGATATTCACACATCTGAGCAACAGAGCTGCAGACTGGTCTGAGGCAGTGCAAACCTTTTAAAGGAGGTTTATCTATCCACATATCATCTTTAACTGTCTGGCGGGGTTCCTGTTTGTGGAGCTGGTCATCAGACATTACGTCAGCATTTTTTAGTTCTCCCACACCAAATAAAACTCCACACAACCATTAGACATCACAAGCTGCATTCTTACATTTTAGTACAGGGCCAACTTTAATTGGATCACAGAATGTCAAATGAAAAATCAATATTTTATTATTTCTGCTGCAAATCCTAAAGGGCATGGATTATTAAATGAATGGGAAGATATTCTGGAAACATAACCTAATTCACTACTGCTGTGTACGGAACTGTATTTTCATGAGAGCATAAATAAAAAAAATAATAAAGTCAGTGCAGAAATTCACAATTTGACTAAATGCAAATGTCGCCTTGTCTGTCTGATATAAACAAATAAAGTTGTAACAGTTACAACAAAGTTGTGACAAAAATAAACTAAATCAGTGTGCTCCAGTCCTAATTAAAGTGAATACTGTACCATGACTTAACACACAACGTCAACGCCACATCAACAAAACACCACGGCACAGATTTCCAAGTGCTCTGTGGTTTCTTTTTGTTTTTTTCATCGTGACAGTGAGCATGCATTCAAAGCTGTGATACACTGAACCTGCATTTCATTTACAAAACAGCATCGTTAAAATGTTCTTTTTGATCACAAACAGCGTCAGGAACAGCAACAACCTTAAGAAGGCAGCTGACTTTTACTTTTGTAAATATTTTGTCCCTTTTCATATCCTGTGAGGATTTCTTTAAAGTTTGGCACAAACCAAAATGATTAGATCAGTCTAAGCAAAGATATAAGCCAAAGATTACTGTTAGAAGTATTGAGTTTACATGTTTCTGCTAGTCTTCCTTGTTCTGTGCAACAGCAACCAACTGATCTGTTCTACTGTCTATATGATGAGTGTTTGTTTGTGTGTATTTTATTGTATTCATATTGACATTTCCTTTGTTACACACATGAACTCAATCATAAGCCTGATGCCCACTCACTGGCACCACAACATACACAGCTACATTTATTTGTATCTGCTCCTCCTTCTAAATAAAATCCATATCTCTCACTATTGATACCATCATGTCCTCCACAGTCCAGGCTTGTCGCCATCTATCTTCCTTTGTCAATTTCATCCTCATCACTTGTCTTCCTCCACTTCTTCCTTTCGTCTTTACCGTGGTGGTAATCCTGCCATTGTTGTCGCGATCATGTTTGTATTCCCAACATAATTGGATGAAGTGCTGCTGTCTAGACGGGACTGGCACATCAATTGTTAGCCATCAGTCCCTTTTACAGATGACTTTACTGTGCCAGATGACTTTCCATCTCTGAAAAGAAAGATAAGAAAAGACATGGGGCTTTGGAGAAAGGGATGAATTATCCAAATTTTAAAGCCACTGAGCCGGCTTGAAAATGGAGCCAAAATATTCATGTTGGTGCACCTGTTTGTGTATTTATTTTTGTCTGTATCATACTCATGCACTTTCTCCTACAGTGTGTGTTGTTGTATCTGACAGATTGAACGTGCTCACGGCCATTTAAACATTAAATAAATAAATAAATAATGATTGCTAACTGGTAAAAACTGAAGAGATAGACTAAGGAGATGAAAAAATAATCCAATGATCCTCTGTGTTCTTTAAAGAGGAAAGAATCCTACTTGAATGTCAATTTTTACAAAAAAAAAAAGTCATTGTGCAGTGAGGAAGGCAATTTATTAACTGTATGCAGATGAACCCGGCTAACGGAAACAACACCACAGGACCTAAAATCACAGTGATTCAATGAGAGAAATGCCAGGGTCTAAAAGACACTGCAGCAGCAGCAGCAGCAGCAGCAGCAGCAGCAGCAGCAGCTCCAAACCTGAGCTGAATGTAAATGTAATAACTTAAGAGTTGTTTTAAGTGATTTTTTTTTTTTCCTGTAGTATGATTGTTGCTTTCTTGACAGAAAACACTGATCACGGAGCAGAAATGGATAACGAGACTGCGTCATGCTGTAAGCACCACCCGATGGCCACTTTGAGCCACTGGGTGGTGCAGTGTCGATGACAACGTATTAGCTGCTAAATGAGTGACTTAATACAAAAAAAAAATAAATAAATCTAACAGATTCAGTGAAGTTATAAAAACATCATGTTTTTCACATAAGCAGAAAAAAAACACTGGTCACTCACTTGTTTTCATCCTTTTTCTGCTTGCAGAAGATTACTATGTTTTTCCACATTAGGTGGAGCAGACACAATAAAGCAATATGCACTTCAAAACCACCACCACCCCAAGTGGTTTTGCAGGGTTATAAATAATGCCACGTTACTTTTGCCTGTGCTTCTGAGAGTCAACAATCACAATTCACATGGCTACAAGAGCTCCTTGACAGGTAAACATAACCACAATAAAGTTAACTCTGCTTGTCTCACTTTTCTCAACCCTCTCTTCCCTTCTCCTTTGGAAATGTACTTTCCCGCCGTATCACCCCCCCACGCCCATCTCCATCCATCTTTCCTTTCACCCCGTCCTGTGCTTGCCTCTACCATCTCGCCCTCCTCCAGGTACCATAGTGTTCATAATAGCCTCCATTACATCTGTTCTGGTCCAGCCTGACCTGTCGAATTCCTCCTCCTCCATTCCTCTGTATGTTCTTCTCCATCCCCTTTCACACGTCCATCCACCCCGACCATCCAATTCCTCGTCACGTACTCCTACATATACCGTGGTCTTTTTAGGCATTTCAGCAAACAAGCAGTGCTGTTGTTTCCCTGCTGAGGAACTTCCCCTTAGAGGACACTACTGAGCATGACCTTTTACCAAAATCAGACTGCAATTGATGTTTGAGAGTATGTTTATAAAATTACCATAAAGCTGCTTCTTTTTCAACTCAAAACCACCCTGTAAACCTTTTTCACAGTAAGATCTCTTAGATGGCGGCATAAATCCACCTAAATCACTTCCTTTTTTAAGGCTTAGGTTTTAGTATACTCTGAGTGGAAATAATTGTTCTACTGTGTCTATATGATGATTCATATTACAAAAAGAGGAGTACTGTGAAATAAAAGTACATTTCTAAAAGTACACTTTAGAAATATTATTCACAAATATTCCATAGTGGCTACTTGTCTTAAGCCAAACTCCTGTTTTTACAGCTACAGCTAGTCCTCAATCATGTCAGTCCACTGAAAAAACTGCTTTTGGCACACTGGCTCCTTTTTAACGCAGATTTTCCTCCCAGTCAGGAAGATATGACTGCCAAAAGTCTCCTGTAAGTGTGTTTTTATTGATATTTCATTTTCATAATTCTTCACCTGTTGTGATGCACAAAGCTTAAGTTTGTGTATCAGAAATTCCTGCTACACTGCAGCAGATCCATTCCTTTTTGCACATTTACACATACAACTTCCTGCTTGTTGTTGTTGTTGTTGTTGTTGTTGTTGTTGCAGTCTTCCTGCTTTACTTTGGAGATCAATACATTTTCACCTGATCTATGTGAACCTGAAATTAGAATTCAGTTAAGGAATAGGTTAGAGTTGAGGATTTATTGAATGACATTTGAAATGTCACCTCACGGAACAAGAAAGGCTCTTCATCTATAGTAATTAGATGGATATTTAACAAGCACATTATCTGTTCCTGGCAGCCTAAAAAGATGGGCTCATTGTGTTTAGAATGGACACAATGAGCCATTACAGGTATTGTTTCTTTCTCACTCTAAAGGTGACACTCCTTCTCTCACTGTCATTTACTCACTATTGATGACACAATGTGGTCATTTTGCTTCCCACGACAATGGCATCCAGACAACAACAACAGCTATACATTTTAAATGCCAGCTTCCTCTATGGTGCTGTCTTTTTCTCAACTACTTCCTATGTCTTCCCGTCTCTCTGTCTTCCTCTCATTGTCATACATGAATATAATGATGCTCCTTTCACACTTTCCAGATTTGCCAGAAAGTGTTTTTGTGTCTAACTCTCTGGAGGGTTTAATGGCTCCTGATATTTTTGGTTACATCCTGTGTGCATGTGTTTTTATTAACACAAGTGTACTTTGAAGAAAAATAAATGGATCTTGGACGTTGCACAGTGGACACTGGCCAGCTTATGAGACACACTTAGCTAATACGATTCAATAGGTCTACAAAAGGCTTTTATTAAATCGTTCATGAAACCGATGTCAGAGAGGTGTTGTTCAACTGTTTGGAGGCTGTTTGTGGTGCTGTTGACATCTACTGCATTGCAGTGAATGATTTTTCTAATATGTTGTAAGCGTCTGAAGAAAACACATAGCTGATCAGTGCGGGAACACAGACATGCAGTGTGCTGTTATGAAAACACATGAAAATACAGCGGAGCACATATATCAAAGATACAAACAGACAAAAAAAATGGATAGAAGAAAACAGATAAATAGACAAAAAGACAAATAATTCTCATAGAGTCATATACTTAGCAATTAACACAAATATTACTAATATACACCAATTATGTAATGTGTATGTGGTTTAAAGATTGTATATGTAAAATAATTAGTTATTGATTCACTATTGTGTTTCATCATTTCAAGTTAAGAATAATGAGTAAACATTTTTTTAGACCATTCTTCTTATGTCCATTGTTTACAGCTTACAAATTGGTCTGCTAGTGTTCAGGCAATTTGTTACAAATACTATAAAAAATATCAAATTTGTTTTTCACCCAAAGTCAATGATAAATCGCCACCTCTCAGAGAGATATATGAAGTACAGGGCAAAAGCCAATTTCAGTCACTGTGCTGTGAATTTTTAACATTTGACCACAGAGTGGCACGATATTTCTTCCTTTTGGGAGCATTAATTAATCCACAGTAAATGTCACGTTATGTATCTTAATAGGCTACATTAAAAAAAAGTCTAATGGGCAAGTGAGAAATTTGGGACGAGGTTACATAATGACCTAAGTGGACAAAGATCCTCTGGGAGGCAGAAAATGCTTCAGCTCTTTTTCCATTAAATCTATCCTGTGTATAAGTGACATTTTTGGCCTAACTGTTGCAAAACAGGAAAAGTCATCATTACAATCAGGCTGCATACTTATTATCCTATTACATTCATCTCTTATTATCATTTTATTTATTATCAGCATATGCATTTCCTCCAAGAGGTTTGTGGACTACTGTCCTGAAGCCTTGAGTTTGGTATTATGAACATTGTCATCTTGGTTTTATGGAGCCATGAGTGACCATATTTGCACATGATTGTGGAGCAAGTGTCAATCTCCATGTCTGGGAAATGAATCCAATGCAGTAGTGCCAAAAACTGTAATTCCTCGAGCGGCCACTTGAGGCTGGCTGCAGAACGTTTCAACCTCCATAAGCGCCCATATTAAAATGTCCGACTTCACAGCAGAAATAAACATGTTTACAGCCTGGTATAAAAAAACTGTTTTGGTCTCTATAGGTAATTTTCCCGTTCATGACAACTGTACTAAGGGTGAATATTTATACATGTTCACCTGTTGAAATTATATTAAGACTTAAAGTTATGCAGAATTAACAATGTGGCTTTAAAATGGGCAAAGGAATGTATTGTCAGTGGACCTGAGGCGGGCTGAATGCCTGGTAAGCCACCTGTAAGGGCAATCACCTGTCAATCAAAGCACACATGCTGTTAATTATGCGTAACTTTAAGCCTTCAACAGGTTAGTTATATGAAAATTCCCCCTCAGTACAGTTGTTATGAATGGGAAAATTATCTATGGAGACCAAAACATTTTTTTTGTACCAGACTGTAAACATGTTTATTACTGCTGTGAAGGAATTACAGTTTTTGGTACTTCCACAATGTCTTAACGTCACAGCCATGGAGGTTGATACTTGGATGTGACACAGGAGAGTGTGCATGTCATTTAGCAGACGTAAACAGTTGTGCTAATGTGCTTGTGTTGTTTAATTTGCAGAGAAATTAACCCAAGTAAAGATTTTTAGTTATAACTTATTCTCAACTTATTCATGCCTGGAAGTCCCAATACTTTGCTAAATCTTTTAAAATAAAGCCACCCTTATGTGAATCACCATTTCTGGTGGCTCACAGACATCTTAATGAATGTAAAATATTCGTGTGCAAGTAGAAAATAAAAAAGATATATGCATAGGGAAATGATGTTTTACATTATAACATAGCAAAACATTGTTCACATACCTGCTACTGCTGATTGTTAACAACCCATACTGTTAACACTCCAGGCCTTAACGGAATAAAAAATACACTCTGGGAATAACTAATCAGTTGATGAGATCAGATGCCGTACAATGGGATGAGTTCCCCTGCTGTGTGTATTTCTATCTCTGGAGCTGCATAATTCCAAAAGGAAGAATGAATGGCTGCGAGTGTGGGTCACTCTCTCACAATGTTTTGCATACCCCATGATGAGACACTGGCACCAGCATATGAGCACTTAGCCCAGGGTGGCAGCTGCATGTGACGGCTATCAGCTTCGCTTATTCAAACGTGTGCACATACGCAAAAACACACTCACACTCACACACAGCAGGATCAGAAACAGCCATGTATGGTTTTGATCTTGATCCCTCTCATTTGAATGCAGCTCCATGATGCACTGTTAGAAGGGTTGTTTTAGTCATGCACAGAATGCACGCTCATCGTCAGACATGGATCTTTTGGGATTTGTTTGTACACCTGTGGAGGTGTATGAGCGCTGTGGTGTCTTTTTTATCTTTCTCATGAACATGCATGAACATGTTCTTTGACTAAGGAATTAGTGGATGACTTTATAACCAGAGGAGTGGAAAGCAAACTCTGTCACACCTTCATCTGTTCTAATTGCCTTCTATTTGTTTACATGTACTTTTTCTCTTTTTTTACTTTTAATTTTCTTTTTTTTTTTTTTAAATACATATTATATAAGTTGTTTTCAGTTGAATTCTTTGATTTGGTTTATCAAAATTTGAATGACTTCATTTTTTTAGCTCAAGTCTTTTTAAAAAAAATCATTATTAAATAATGATCAGGTACTTCTTGAGACCATGAAACCAATTACATTTAACTCACGGTTAAAGATTATAAATGATAACAACTCTTAGATGTTCAGAAATCCAGTTGAAGGACATGCATTCTTGCATAAAATTTAAAGGTGATGCTCATGGTAAGCTTGCTGCTCTACAACCTATATTACTAATACTAAGATACTACTAATAATATATTTTATTTGAGATTTTCTGGGTACTCAAACACACTTTACATCACAAAAGACATAAGTCACAAGTTAAACATAAAAAGCTGTTTATAAAGGTGTGTTTTTGTCAGGGATTTGAAGTCGGGAAGGTCGGTACAGTCACAGATATGTTAGGGGAGAGCGTTCCAGAGGGTTTAGGCAGCTATGGAGAAGGTTTGGTTGCCTCAGGTTCAGTGCTTAGTCCTGTGTGGCAGAGTCAGAAGCTTTGCATTGGAGGATCGGAGGCTGAGAGACGGATTGTGGCTGTGGAGCAGATCTGTGAGGTAGCAAGGCGCCTGGTTACGGAGGGCTTTGTGTGTGAGGAGGTGGATTTTGAACTGGATCCACTGTGGGACCAGGAGCCAGCAGGTGTGGTTTGTGGGGCGTGTAGCAGCATTCTGGATGTATTGTAGTTTATTTAAGTTTCGGATGTTTTGGATGGGGCTTGTCCAGCGTGTACCCTTTCATTCGCCCTAAGTCAGCTGGGCTAGACTCCAGACCCCCCACAACCCTAGTGAAGATATGGATGGATGGATGGATGTTTTGGATGGTGTGCTGTAGAGAATGTGTGTCCCCTTGTGTTGATGAAGGCATGGATGAGTGTTTCTGCAGTGGAAAAAGAGAATGGAGGTGGAGTCAGGCTGTGTTTTTGTAAGTCCCTTTGGATGAAAGCATCAGCTAAATGACTAAATGTAAATGTATGTGTAACCCAGTAGAAAAGTTACTATTGTTGTTCCCCTTAAAATATTATTTTTTAATTTTAAAAAACCCTCTTTAGCTTATTTTGTCAATAATATTAATTTTGCACACTCTCAATTCTTATTTGTTGTATTATTTACGTGGTTTGTGAGAGAAAGTAGTCCCACCCTCTTCTCGCGAGAGTTACAGTGCGGAGTGAGAGTGCGGTGCGGTGCAGAGTCAGAGCAGCGGTACGGGCAGAGGGAAATCACGGAAGAGAAAGTCAATAAGAAGTCACAAAAACAGCGGTTGTTAACTCACTTATCAACACAAAATAACCCGTGAAAGTGTACCTACTTGCAGCAGAGAGGTGGTCGAGGACCCGTGGTTTATTATTTTCGGCAGAGACTTGGTGAGTCGCTCGAGCTAACTAGCGCTAGCACATGCTAACCGTAGTAGCTACATCGTGATTTAGCACGTGTGATGGCGGAAACTTGTTGACACATGAACGTGACCTGCCGCTACTGTTAACTTTGTGTTTTAAGAGTTAAAACCGCATATTTTGCTCTGATAATCTGATGAAAACAAATGAGGTGTGCTATTTATTTTCTCGTGTGTGTATTCATTTTGAGATGCACTGTTAAGGTGTGTGTCTTGTTAAATGCTGCTAAGCATGTTCGTATATCACCGAGGCAGAAACTCTGAAGCCCTGAATTGATATTCTGATGTGTGTTACAGGTGCATTTTGCTAAATTTCAGTTCATAATCCAATATTGTGAATTCAATGCGTGAAATGGTAAAGGAGCTAAAATGATCATAATTCATGGTTAAATAGCTAAAATAATTAATGATAATTAAATGTGTGAAAATACTCACCTTAAGATAAAAAAATAGAACTGTACAGTTAAAAAGATAATTCATTTAATCACTATTGTGTTCCAGTAGTGTGTTGAGATTTATGTATTGAATATGGCCATAAGAGAAGTTGATGATTCTGTGTAGTGATAGCCCTGTCTTTATACAGGCTAGGTTTTTTGAGACCCCTCAGAAACCTTTAGAGGTGGATCTGGATTCTCCTGGTTGAGGGAGATGGCGAGCCAGTGAAATTCTCCTTGCCCAAAGGAGTAGGGAACCAGCACCTGAGCCGGAAGAGGACATCCAACCCCTTCTTCACCTTAACTGATAGTGTCTGTGGTAGGACCCCACCACACACACCTGACGTGTGACCCCTGACTTTTTGAACTTTCCCCTGACTTGACATACACACAAAGCGCGCTGACTAACAACGGCAAGACATTAAAGGAACATTCCAGGAACAATTAAAGGAACGTTATTGTTCCAATGGGACGCTTTTATTTGGTTTTGTACTAAAGAAAGACACTGTGAACTACTGAGTGATCAGATGCCATTGCACTGAATTTTATTTTATTTTATTTCCATATGGTAAATACAGTTACCCGCTTTCAACATACCTTGTGGCTCCATTTAGTTATTGTGTCTGTCATTTTCTCTTTAAACCCTCCTCCACGAACCTAGTCTTTGGTCCAAACTCTGTAGTAACTAGCGGGTTACATATGTAAATGTTATTTGGTTTGTTGTTCAAAGGAGAAGTTATTGTCAAAGATGACGATGAGGTTGTGACTGTTTGGGGAGTGAGACAGGGTGGTGGTGTCAGTGATGTGGCAAAAAGTGTGAGTCGTTTTGGTGAGGGATTTGGAGCTGATGATTATCATGTCTTACTTGTCACATATCAGTTTGAGGAAGTTGGTGTGCATCCAGGATTTGATGTCATTGAGGCAGTTGGAGAAAGTGGAGTGAGTGGCAGTTGCTTTGTTTAATTTGGTGGAGATTTAGAGCTGAGCGTTGTCGGCGTAACAGTAGAAGTGGAGACCATGACGGCGATAATGATGTTGCCAAGGGGAAGCATGTAGAGGATGAAGAGGAGAGGACCAAGCATAGAACCCTGGGGGACGCCTTGGGACAGAGGAGCAGTAGAAGAGGTGCAGTTGTTGATGTGGATGAACTATTGTCTGTTTGTGAGGTGTGATTTAAGCCAGGAGAGGGCAGTACCAGTGATGTAGAGGGCGGATTCGAGAGAGGAGAGAAGAATAGTGTGGTTGATGATGTGAAATGCTGCACTGAGATCCAAGAGGATGCGGTTGCTGAGGTGACCAGAGTCTCCGGAAAGTATATGTTGTTGGTTACTACTACTTAAACCTGTTTTTCCGAACAGCATGAGATGACTGAACCATTTAGATTTCTGACATGTGGAGCCTCTACAGGTTTGACACAGATAAGATATACTCACCAGTACTACAAATATGATGGTCTGTGTGCTTCTTTACTGCAATAACATTATAAACATGTTCTCTATGATCTCAATTCAGATCTTTTTCTTTTTCTTAAGCACCTTATAACTTCACACATGAAGGTAATAGATGAAAAAAAAAAATGTTTGTATTTGCCTCTTCCTGCCATGTTTTCTGCTGTTTTACAGTTCACTACAGCACACCGTGGCTCACATGTCTTAATGGTTTCATGTCTCAAAGTGTTTAATGAAGACAGTAAAAAAATAAAAGCTTCCCTGCTGTTAATTTCTAAGCCTGTGCATAACCTCAGTCCCTGCCTGAGTCCCAAACCATTGCCCCTGGAAATGTCATTAATTGCTTGAGAGAGGAAAGTAATTATCTCAGGTAATTATTACTCTGGGTAGAGTGAGAAACTAGACAAGCCTTCTCTCTCGGTTCCCTGCGGAGAGAAGTAAAGAGAAATCTGCCTTTAACGTGTTATAATTGGAGGGGCCGGGCCCTCAAAGCTATAAGCTCTCACGGCTCAAGGGTTTATAGCACACACATGCACCCATGAGAACACACACACACACACACACACACACACACACACACAGACGTCGCCTTCACATTTATACATTTTCTACTCAGACTTTTATGGTCTAATACAAGTGAAATAAGTGAATGAGGATTGCTGTGATGTCTGCTATGATGATTTATACAGGATTTGCACAATTATTGTATTTTCTCATTAGAAATCTGTCTTTGCAGGTTATCCTGAGACAGTTGTGCTAAGAAAGCATGACACCACTGATTAATGCTAATTAAAGACTTTTTTTTTCATTTCTGAGTGTCCTTAATCATCAAACTAATAAAGCAACTAAAGGTAGTGAGTGAACTTTGAAAGTATGGAAAAGAAACAAAGCTATTTAATGACGCCTCTGGAGACGTGGCCGTGTTACCTGCTGCCAAACATGTCAGTCAAGCACCAGGTGGTCAGTACCCTGCTAAGCCTTCACATCTGTAAACACATGCACATACACAGATAAATGTAGTAAAGGATAAGTAACGACTTGAAGACAGAGAAAAAGGTACAGACATCTCTGTCGTCCTTAAACTGCTCAGTCCTAACTGATACCACCTGCGATATCAAGCACATGAGCTCACATTTGTGAGTTTATTTTCATGCTCTTGTATCTTCGGACTGCAGATGAACCATCAAATAAATAGAGGGACTAAAGGCAGCTACTAAAACAGATTCATGCACTTTTGCACACACAAATGTAATCACTTATTAGCCACGGCAAGTGGACAGTGGACAGCACACACTGGATGACAGCCGGTTAGCATAGCATAGCACATCTTTTAAAATCAATTCCCCCCTTCTGTTTGTGCGCACTCACATCTATCAATTGACTTTGTATACAATCATATTGCCTCTATAATTCACTTGGTGTTGACTCGGAACACAGAATAATTTATGGAGAGTGTTCTCTGATTCGCCAATCATGCAGAGACTCTCCAGTTGAAAATATGTTGATCAGAGAGAGAGACAGTGTACATAAAAACCCGCAGACTCTTTGGCCTCTGTGGCAGTTCCTGTGTTAGAGGATGTGCAGACTGAATGAAGACATCACTGTACTAGTAGCCAAAAAAATCAACGTCATAGTGCATCAATGCGTCAATTAAAGTAAGGAACTGTCCTGATTTTTAACTAAGGCAACTCACATGTTAACAGCTTCTGAAAGTGCAATGTGCAAACATCTGTGATTTAAATGGCCCATTCCTAGCCACAAAATGACTGCATGGAATTCTTTCAGAAATGCCTTCAGTGCTGTGAATTTCTGAGAAAAATAGAATACACTCAGTTTTCCTCATTAAAATCTGACAGTGACATGTGAGAAAACTGTTACTCTGAAAATCACTCAAATGAATCATGACAACTGTCAGAAACACTCAAATAAAAGTATTCATTATCTGCTGGCGTTGCCAGTAATACTTAGCACGCAGCAGTTACCAAGTTTAGAGTTAGCAGCATGGGTATTTGCTGACTGTTTATTGTGGCTTCATAAGGATCATTGAGCACTATTTAGACTTCTTAATGCACATTTATGATTTCCTTTGCTTTCATGACAGTTGGCATTATGGATATGCACTTAATCGGTTCATTAAACTTTAAGGGTGACAATGAAGATGAGCTTCTTTAAAAAGACTGTACTGTCAAGGTCTCATTAAACCAGGAGTTTCCTAAAATTGAGCTATTAATACTCAGTGGAAAAAACTAAAGTCTTCTGTAACAATGGTTAAAAAAAAAAGAAAAAGAAAAAAACCTGAATAAAAGATAAAAACTAAACAGAGGACTGCAGTCTTGATTCATAGGAAATTACATTCCAGCTGGAGGGAGGAGAAGGAACTTTTGACCAGATTGGGAAATGGATGGGTTGCAATAGAGAATGGATTGCAAAACCTCCAGCAGCTCCAGAACACAGTGTGCAATAGGGGGAATTGTGCAAAATCATATTCTGGTGATGAAAGGAAATAGCTACCTTTGTTTTCTATAGTGGAGTCTGACACTGACCATCCTGAAAAATAACTTCTTTATGACTTTGTTGTAACTAAATACTTGAGCAAAGCCAATCGAATGTGTGTAAGAGTGTGCAGCACCAGATTTTTTCTGATGGACAGATAGTTTTACTGTAGCTCTGTAGCTTAGGTATTCTTATTAGCTGACTCTGCCTGGGCTGGGAGCTCACAGTGTTGCTCAGAAGGTCTGGACTGTTGAACTGGCTCAACTAAATGAAACCTGGCTCAGCTAATGGGACTGCTAACATTAGATGCACAGCTAGCAGCAGCTATAGTTAGCTGGCATTGCAGAAGTAACTATCTGTTCAACTAGCTAAATTAGTGATGTAACGTTTAACCCCCTTAACCCCAAAGCTCCCCAGAGAAACACAGAAAAGTCCAGAGCTTCGTGATGCAGGAAGTTTAAGTTATCATCAGTAACTGAAACTGGAAATATACATCATTACGGTGATATCTATGATTTTATGTGTTGTGAGGAAGACCATGACCCACTGTGCATAGTGGAAAGAGACAAAGACATTGTGAGTCCTTTGCTCACATCACATCACATACTAGCCGTCAGTAAACAGTAGGCTGTTTTCTGAGAGACAGTTTGTAGAAGAGTTAAAGACTACTAGAGTTATTTATAGAATTCTGACAGCCAATAGCTAGTTAGCTATGTATGACATGTCATATTCCGCCTCTCCATCCCTTCTTTCAGTCACATTCCCACTTCCCCCAACCCATTCATTGCCATTTCCTTCCACCAGATGCCCTCTTACTTCCACATGCTGCCACTTTTCCCTCCAGTAGCATGCTGTGGTTGAATAGTCATGAATACACTTTCCCTTGACCTCAGTGACAAAATGTCATAAGGTCAGCAAAAGATGGAGGAGAATTCAAGAACTTGGGAAAAGATAGAAACGTATTTATCCAAGGGTGGATGATATTGACGTTGGTATGCCGCAAGGAATTGTGTGACTGACCTGGGTTTGTTTCCACCGGTGTCATTTCACTCAGTTAGGAACCAACCTAAGCAAAAAAGAGTGTTGAACCACAGTCCAAGTCACCTGATCTTCCCAACCCATCTGCTCCATGTCAGCCCTGCCATACTTAACCAGCTCTTTTCAACTCATTTCTTTCCAGGTTGTCAAAGTTGCCTTTGCAATTGTGTGCTTATGGATCCTGTTACTGTGTAAGTTTCTTAATTAAATCACTGAACTGATCCCGTCTTTTATCTGTGTTTGGGTCTTTCCCTTGTTGCCTGTGATCACCGGCTGTGACTTTGACCAATGATACTTTATTTTATTCAATAACTGTGCTTTCTGAGAATTGCTTTGCAGTTATCACCTTGTATGCGTCACTGAGAATATTTACTGAATAAATCAAGACCGAGCTTAGATTTCAAATATTGTTTTTAGTGGGAAGATACCGCTGATACTATAGAACTAATATTGCACATGCATTTACCTTTTATTTCCTGGAATCCATTAATCAGATAAATGGCTTTAACCTACATTTCAAAGAGGCGATTCATCCTATCATTTAGAGAAACAGAAAAGAACAATTTGTCCAATCCATGCCCACCGGTAAAAATAAACCAATCTATATTCAGGGCTGACTAATTATTTCAATTAGCCTTCTTTAAAATATGCAGCAGAAATATGCAAAATACTATGATATGTCTATATTTGACCAAATGTCCTTGGGCAAAATGTATGTGGTAGACCTGGCCATTCATAATTAATCAGTTTGGATTTGAGCAAAACAGCAGGAGCCTTGAAAGGTATTTTTATACATGCAACAGACATTATGTCTCATCTTTTCCTTTATATGGGCTTTGATCCACCAATATGTGCCATATTACACAGCCAATGTATTTTTAGATGTACTGTTGTGTCTACAGTATTTTCAAATGACTCTTCGTGGTGAAATTAAAGGGAGTATTTTAATATGTGCTCCTCTCACTGGATTCCCCATAACTCCACATACTGCACCTTATTGCTGTACATCAAATTCCAATCAGGTAAGCATCTGCTTAGAATTCACTAAACAACCCTTCATATTTACGCCGGGAAAAAAATTAAAGCTTTCTAGGATATTGCTCATTTTCTCCTTCTGCTGTTTGGGATAAGAGCTATGATTTATTCATTTCTAACCATTTTGGGCTCGAGATGATATTCAGGGCCAGTTTTTCCTTTTTAATCAATGTTGAGATAAGCAGGAGTCGCATTTTCTAATTTATAACACCATCATTTCCTGACTCTATGTAATGTCCTGAGTTTGTGTGTCTCAGTCTGAGGGTCAGTATTTGTGAGAGACAAAGGCATGCATAATGTATCTCCATATTTTTGTCCGTATCTTTCTATGATTTTTCCGAATGCGGGCCTTTTTACGTGTGCATCAGCATGCATGTCAGTGTTCACGTGCATGGCCATTATAATGCGTGTTAAATTCATGGTATATCAGATATTGGTTGAGGTGCTGAAATTAATTTATATCCACAACGGTATGTAGATGAGACATTGTGATGCATGCCTGAGGTGGTGAATTACTGGGTGATTAAACCGATATAAAAATAGCATACGGCCTGTGAGTAGGGACTAACACTCACAACACACACACACACTCACAGACAAGTAAAAATAAACCAAGATGCTTTAATTGGAAAGATAGTACTTGACTACTTTTCTTTTCATCAGTCAACAGTTATGGTGACTTATTAAAGATACTACTTTCTGCCTCAGCATGTTATTTTGACATGCCCATTAAATCCTTCAAGCGTGTGTCTAAGTGTGTGATAGGCTTTTACTCAGGCTTCTGGGCTCTGTTTTTGTATGTGGATCTCTCTGACAGATGCTCCTAATTTTCCCCTCTGCCTGCCTCCACTTGGCGCTGAATGCATTATTACACTTGAGATAAAACTAATAAAGAAGAAGAATTCAAATGTATCTGGATTTATCCAACCCCTCTCATTTGTTTCTACATTTGCGAAGCATGGCTCGCGTTGAAACTCACAGTGGGGGACAGAAATGGGATAGCCTGGGACTTCTTCAGTCATTAAGAATAGAAAGTAAACTGAGTGCATTGCACAGGCTGCGTGTGTGTGTGTGTGTTTAGATGGAGATTACTGTATTTCTAAACATGAGCTTCAACTACAAAACGCATCTTCTCAACAGTGTCATTTGTCCGTTTCATAGAGCAGTATGTATCAATATTCTGCACCAACTAGTGTATGTCCAGTAGCCCAAGGGGAGTTTCCTATTGTATCCTCAATCCTCGAGGGATAATTTTGCCCTCCAGACCCTGCAAAGGAAGCAAAAACCTCCAAACTAACATGCACCCTACAAAAAAAAAGTGATGTGTATCTTTCTTCCCTTTATGTTTAAATTCAAAGAAAAAAACAAAAATAACTTCTCCATCCGGGGCAACATGATATGGAGGATAATTAAGCTGATATTCTTTGATCAAACAAAGTTAGCCTGATGCAACGCACACCCTAAGTCATGCATTTCAATTAGAATGCAAAGCAGGACAGCAAATGGAATATGATAAAAAGCACACGGTCAGTGTTTACTGATGGCTGTCGACAGAGATATCGACATGTATGTCGGAGATGTTTTTGACATTTAATAAGTCAAGAAATGTTTTATTATCACATTTTTCCTTTCCTTTACAATATTTTTGTTTGTTTAGTTCTTTCATGAATTCAATGCACGTTAACTGCATTTCGTTTTTCTCAACACTCCACAGTTAGGCATTACTCCTTTTTTTTCTCTTTCTTTCAATCATGCTGGGGATTAAACATTTAGATTTTTATCATGAATGGACAGAGTGAGCCCACGTGGAGCTATTGAGGACTGCCTAAGAATCTGTGATTGGGTGGGGACAATCCAGTCTGTGCTCAATTCAATTTGAACACAATGCCCTCTGCTTTGGCATCATTACAAACGTTTCACACTGAATAATGAAGCAGATTGCAACGCTAATTCAGGAGGAGTGTCAGACTAACAATATTCACCCTAAGAGAAAAATTCAGTGTTATCATTAATTATGGAACAAGAGCTCTCAGGTATGATGAGGGGGGTAAAACGCCTGGCATTTGAGAGACGACGCTAGATTGCACTCAAACATTTAGCTGCTGACCTCACTTTTCTTACATTGATTTGTCAGGCAGATTTCATTTCTAGGACACTGCAACACTGAAACCTTGAATGCAATCCCACATGCAGGCCATGCTGTTTTAATACAGAACAATCAGAATCGCACAAATGTATATATCCATCAAGAAAAATAAGAAAGAAATGTGCTCAATATGCCATTTAATGTCTAATTTGAAGGAACCAAGGCTGGCGACGGGAGGATGACTCACGTGTGTTCTGTTTCCACATGTCAATATTGTATAATTATTGTAATCACAGACACGGCATCCACACGTGATTAAAACCTGGTCACTAGACAGTGCTGGCAGATAGTGTCTAGTTCTATCTTAAGTTGATCAGAGGAGTCAGGCCTGGATGATGAGCCATAAGTACTCCAATCAGATAAAATACATCCTGAGGCTCTCTGTGCTGATCTGCTGGTATATCTCTGTTGACCTCTCTGAATGTGTGTGTGTGTGTGTTAGAGAGAGAGCACGTGTATGGCTGAAATATTGTGTGAGTTCATCTGTATAGCGGCTGGAGTCTGACATTTAAATCAAATTCAAATTATGGTGAAATGAATTTATCTGAATAAAATAAATTCTGATTTGATTCAGATTCTGAACACCGCTCTAATTATAAGCTATATTAAGGTCCTCTAAATTGACATTAAGGAAGATTGAGGTTTGATATTTCATGTTGACAAAGTGCACATTCAGTATAAATCTGCAGCATGAAGAACCTCTTATAAACCCTCTCTTAATTCACATCAACTAAGAGAGAAAGTTCCCCAAACCATACCTAATCATGCTTCACATTCTGCAACATCTCCGCTCTCCTTTTGCTCCCTCTAACATTAAAATATTTAGCATGTCAACAAGCATCCTGGCATAACCAAAAAAGCAATTTGGGGGGAAGAATTTTCAGCCAAGAGAGAGGTAGGGTAGCAAAGTTCTGAAAGCCGATTAAAAACCTCAAACTCTGAGCCAAATAGGTTTGATATCCTGTGCTCAGGAGCATTGGGTTGTGTATTTACCAATCTCTGCACTGCTTGTTTTGTTGAATGTGCTGTCAGAATCCACGAGCTACGATTGAGCAGAGCCTAATGATCTTCGGCAGTCCCAGTTCATTTTGGTTTGAAGTGATACATGAAAATTATTGCAGTGTTTACTTGTACGAATTTAGTAAACCTCTCTTCCGCTCTCCTATCAATTTACACCAAGCCAGCTTAGCTCAGACTACCTCAAGCATGGCCGGGAAAGTATTACACAATGGAGTCAATCCTGCACAAAAAGACAGCTGGGAACGGCTGCGCACGCACACAAACACACACACACACACACACACACAAGCCCAGCCATTCAATATAAGACTGGACTGGTGCTGTAAATTACAAAATGTAATTCATTCTACACACACACATACATGCAGTATACATTCATTTTTTTGTAACCCGTCAAGGTACTGTATCCGCGTTCATTCATTTTATAGACACGTTGGTAATTATCATGCCTTACCCTTCTCGTCTTGAACCTTAATCTCTACCTTATCGTAAATGTAAATCTAATTAGAATTTTTACCATTACCCTTAAGATGTCTGAAGAACAATCAGTACAAGTTATTACTTTCCTGGGTTTCCTGTTTTTTTCCCATGTCAACTAATTAACTCCATTTATGCAAGCCAACTGCAAATTATATATGTATAAATGACACGCATGTAACTGAGAATATAAAGGATTCTGCTAAATGAAACCTTCTGAGATGCATGACTATGACGTCATGTTTTACAGTCGTGCTGCTGATGTCCTTCGAGGCAGCTGAACTCACAACATCACAAAATCACAAGATCACACTGAATTAATGACCCTGAAAAGAGCTCTGTTACTACAATATAAGCTGTAATTCACCTCAACCATCTTCTTCAACACTAAATTTGTTCATTCCATTTATCCAGATGACTTATTATCAGAGGGATAATAACATCGCCAAAAGGTTAATTATTCACCGTAATTCACATGGGTGGATAAAACTCAAGTGTCTTATTAATATAATTAAATGTCATAGCAGTTAACAAAACATTTTTAAAAAAAAACAAAAAAAAAAACATACCCTTATATTTCACAGTGAGTTCGTCTCAGTGTTAACACATTTCAAAATCAATCCAGCATCTGCTCTCTACCACTGTCTGATGAAGGACGGGAATGTTTAAAAGGTATTTGAGCTTGGATTAAGTCTCCCATACGTTACAATAATCTGCAAAGTAAAAGTACTGCTTTTGTCAATGGAGTTTGGAGTGTTTCTTTAAACCTGTAGAGGTTCTCTGAGGCGGAGCTGGATGTGTCAGACAATGGCAGGAGGAATTCATGAACACAGGGAGATCAGGGTTAGTCAGACATCACAAGAAGGAAGATTCAAAAGTTCAATGAGCTGGCCGTAGTGTTAGTTACCATGAGGTCTTTTATACTGTGCAGGTTAATTAGAGGATGGAAGCAGGTGTCTTGCGCTGTGTCTCAATTTGCATACGTCCACACATTTACATTACACACGATCACACTATCAAAATACAGTGAGCACCCAGATGAAACACTGGACACTCCTCGCCATCAGTGGTCACCATTTTAAGTAACAGAAAGTAACTGGCATTGTGACAAGTTGTTGCTGGAGCTGATGAGGTTGCAGTGAATACAGCAATGTACACATCAAAGTTTTATATCTTTCAGATTCAAATTTACAACAAAACTAAGACTTCACCCAGTTGCAATTTGATTATAACAAGATTATCCTTTATGCACAGCGGGCGTTCGCAAATTTAGACAACACTAAAAGTGCGCTATGCCTGGAAATACATAGTGTACACAGTGTACTACATAGAAGTGTACAAAAGGGAAGTATCCAAATTAAGACACAGTGATGTGAAACAGGAGGTCACGTCTAGCAGCACACAAACAGAGACATACAAGACAGAGAGACACAAAAGAGGAGGGAAAAACGATGGGAAACACCGAGAAAGGAGCCTCCATTATAACACAAAAAGATGTTACTCTTTAACAAAAGGGTCTATCTCTCTAGAGATCCTAATGTTGTCAGAGACTTGACAACCTGAGCCTGTCAGTGGCAAAAACAAGCACTTTTAGTAGACGTACATTGACGGTGCAAAATTGCCCTGAAGGATCACATTGCAGCCAGTTTCGCTGGTGCCGGCTGCAGCGCTCTCGTTCAATACTGGACCAATTTCAAAAATTGTTGTCCCCATTAGTCACTAAGACACGAAAACATGGGAAAATAGGGCCCAGGTTGAAAAATACCAACGTTACCCTTTAAGGTAGAGAAAAAAACAATTTGTAGTATTTACAGACTGGCACTAGATATTCATTCTGATAGATCATGTCTGTTCCAAATGTGTGCAGATTAAAGAGGGATAGTTGTGAGGATGGCAACAGATAGAGTGTTCTGCTCAGTTTCTGTCACAAGCTGTGCAGCGGCGGGGGTGGAGGTCTGTCTCAGCTAGAATCTCCAGAAAACAGAGTGTAGAAGTCACTGGGGGACTGATTGTGTTACCTTGCTTGTGTGTTCCTAGTAATTTGATTGTGGCGGGTCTTTGGTAGTGCCTCTAACAGGCTGGGACGGCAGCCAGGTGTGTGAAGTGATGAGCTGCCAGCACAGGCTCTGGTGACTCCTCCTTCCATTTGTGTGCCATGTTCTTCTTTGTTTACACATGTACCGTCCATGGAGCTGAGATGGCGAGGCCCAGAGATTCCTATTTTTAGTTTCTATTCAAGTATCCCAGTTTTTACCTGAGTTTGAACCTATTTAAACTCTGAAAAACTGTATTTAGTGTGTAGGAGTTTAGTGGCATCTAGCAGTGTAGCTGCTGATTGCAACCCTGTCGCCTCACCCTCTCCTTCTTAGGATGAAGGAGGCACTATGGTGGCTGTAAAATGTGTGAAGCATAGCCCTACTGTAGAAACATGGGGGTTCAACACGGTGGACTCCATGGAAGCAGACCCGCAGCATCTAAGGTAACAAAGACACAATGACTCTTATTTTCTGGAGATTATACACTAATGAAAACATAGTTATGAATACTGTATTCAGTTTTTGCCATATTCTTCAATAGAGCTTTCTAAATCCCTCCTAAATCTTACACACTGGACCTTTAACCTAAACCAGTCACTTCGGTATTTTACAATGTTCCCTCCACTCACTTTTATTTTGGAACGTATGGTATGTCAACAAAGACTGGCAGCATCATTTTTACCACTGACAACACGATTCCTTTTCCCTAAATTAAAGGTAAACTGCTGCTCAGTCAAATCACACGCCGGATGTCTGTTTTACATGTTTTGATAAACTTTTTTGCTGATAGACTGCTTGATCGGTGGGTGGTTCACCACAAGTGGGCCGGAAGATTCTGTTTATTGCTTTATTCATGGCATCAGGGAGCCTCCATTAATGGGTATCAACATCACCTGTAAAGTGCTTAGTTCCATAAAACCTCAGCTGTGATATGGTTAGGATTAAATGTAGCTCTTAATGCAGGATGTCTGCTGTGAGCACTTTCATTCTGCATCAGTGATACGGTTATATAACCTGAAATGCATTTTAATCTGCCACAAACAGAAGCTGAAGTTGAGCAGGACTCGGTGGAAAATAACAATAAGGGTATTCACATGCTATGTGCTAAGGCACACTCCTTGCACTGTTGCATTGACAGGACAGACACGCATTTTGATGTCAGCCCGAACGGGTCAGTATGAGTCGTGCAAAAATTGCAACAATTTTCCCACCAGGTTTAACAACAGCGTGCTTGATATGGGAGGGTGAGTACAGAGGCAGAGATGCCATCCTGGATTCATCTGTAAACCAGTTCGTAAGTGGAATTTTATGACGGCAGATGGGTCCAGATAACCGCTATCAGTTTTTATTTTGCGATACAAGGTCGTCTTGATTTCCATTGGTGTCCAAAATCTGGTTTCACAAAGCATTAAGCCAAACTACTTGTGACCATGAAACCATGAATTTAGTAATTGGTGCAGACATAGTCTCAACAATACAGATCCTAATACAGCCACTGCCTTCACTCCGCATGCCTGTGCAATTTCCATCATAATAACTGTAAAGGTTTATGAGGCGGTGTGAGCATATGTGTGCGTGTGTGTGTGGGTGTGTGGATGTTTGCTCCCAGATGACCACTAAACAAAACAGTGAGCAGCAAAAGTCTAAAGATTTATAGCCAAGGCATGGGCTTTCAGGAGACATGAGTCACACAGGAACATTAAATATCTGTTGTATGCGCGTGCCTCTGTCTGGGTTTGTCTGGCTTTGTGCATGTGGGCGCATGCAGATTTGCTCCTCTCCCCGCGAGCATAGAAGAGAGTGTTTGTTCACACGCACAAGTGGCATTGAATGCGCGTGCATATCTCTTAATAGGGGTATCATCCTCTCTTTCTTTCTTTCTTTCTTTTTTTTTTTACCCATAATGGGTTTTTGGCTTGTTCTCAGCCTCTTGTCATTAGCCAGTGACCGCAGCAGCGACAGCATTGTTCAGATCTGTTCTGCTCAGCCCAAGACAGAGAGGCTCGGCAGCATTGTGGCGAACGGATGAGAAAAACTAAAAGAGCTGAGGATACTGAAGAGAGGGTTTGATAGATGAGGGAGACTTGATTTAGGAGAGGTGGGGACAGGTGATCGCTGAGAGCCAACGAGTGAAATGGGGCGAAGAGGGTAAGAATAGGTGAGGTGAGAGATGAATGGGTGTCATATGGGTGGAATAGGTGGATATTGATAATAAACGACATAAGATGAAAGCGTGCTGGCTGGGCTGAAGGCGTGTGAGGAAAGATCAAACCTCCCTACAAAGGACAACACTGATATATGAATACACCATTATATTATTAGAACCTCTTCATTGCTCTCCTCTGTCTCTGTCTTTTCTCCTTTGTCTCAATACTCATTTTAGACCATTATCTCCCATTCGTTTCTCTCTTTTCCCTTTCCCTTACTCCTGAGTCTTCTATCAGTCTGTTCCCATCAGTCTAACAGTATATTGCAGAGCAGAGTATTGTGGCTGCCTTTATCTGTGTTACAGTAACTGCCTGTCCACCGATAACAATAATCAATTACATCTCTGTTCAGTGTGCCTTTAAACACTGAAGCACACATTACTTTACATAACACACTCTTCCAATCTCTGCACTTCTTCAGTCTCCAAGTCAAACCTCTGTAACACCTCATTATTCTCTTTGAATCTCATTTCTTTGTTTTTTTTTTTTTTTCATCCATCCTGGGGTATGATGATCTCGTCTATTTCTGGATCCCAGTCCCCAATGCTCAACCATGTAACAAACAGCATGCTGTATGATTTGGACCTCATGCTTCTCTGCTGTTAGATTACAACACACTACCCTCTGTATTTATATATATATAGCTGAAACCATTGGGTATCTAGCTGGACGTGGCAGGTCAATGTATGAGCTAATGTAGGATGTCCATGAAGGGGGGTAGAAAAGAGTATATAAACCAAAGATCTGTGAAGGTAAGGCATGAGACTTCTCAAACCTCCAAAAGATTCACATCTCCATGAGGGACAAAGAAGAAAGGGGACCAAAAGAATGGAAAAAAGACGACACTGGCGAGACAGATCAGAGAGATCGACACCGGAGACACTGCCATACCCATAAGGGCAACATTATGGGTTGGAGCCAACGCCTGAAAATTCTCTGCAGCATCTACAACAGTTGATGCTCGTGATTTTTGAGACTTTTGGACTCTTTTTGCCCTCAGTTTATTCTACCAGACGACAAGGAGGTTACAAGTAAACCAATCAAAATAGGGAAGGCAGAGCCTTGGATTATGAGAGATAATGATTGTTGTGCCCTTGAAAGTAAAGATTTCTTAGCCTACTTGACTCAAGTTTCTCTAAGTGTCAGTAGTGATGTAAAATTACAGATTGTGTGTGACAGTCAGGTTCATAGATGAAAGCTTTTGTAGGCTGATCTAGACTCTGAAATTAACATTTCCCTAGCAGCAATATTAGCAGCTTAAATATCATCAAGCAACTATAACAACTGTTACATATAAGAAGGTAGATGTCGAGTGTTTTCATGAAGTACCCTTAGATTCAGGTCAGTTTGGGTGCTAGTGGAAAGGTAGTGGGGAAGACTTTGGGAGGAAGTCAGTTGGCAGCTAGACTAAATACCTTTGCTCCAGCCCATAGCATTAATCTGAGACTAAAAGTTCTGTTCTGTTCTATCAGGAAGTGATAATCAGGCTAGTCTTTGCCACTTTGAAGTGAGGGCTGAACAGAGCTCCTGTTCTGGAGTGCCTGGGTAACCCTGTAGCAAGGAGAGTGACAAATATAACGAGATAATAAAGTTGGCTGTACATTGTACATCGGTATGATCTGGTGGAGTCTCTGACTGAACTGACCGTACATACAGCGAGGGTTGATTGCTTGATCAGCCACTGGTGGTGAGATGAAAAAAATGGAGGCCATGCCCAACAGACACAGAAAGGAAGGGAAAGCAACAGGAAACACTTGGCATGGTGAGGGCAAAAAAAGCCTCCATCATAACAGTGTAAATGAAAGAGAACATACAAAGCTGTAGGTTCAATTGTAGTTCTAGTAGCCATAGTTGCAGTATGTGGTATGTATGTGTAAGTTACAATTGTAGTATCAAGTGCATTTAGGGAGAGTAGTGTACTTCGTTGGTTCCCATAGGTGTAGTATCAGTAGCTGTGAGTGCCATACTGGTATTATGAGTGTGTAGGGCACAGAAAAGCGTTCTAATAAGTGCTTACATGTTTGTTTGCTGCTATTAAGTGTGGCTATAAAGGTAAGAAGCCACAGTGTGCCAAAGCCCACAGCTCATACTGTGGAGTCACAGCTGTAGAAAAGTAATGAGACTCCTTTCTAGCAGAGGGAAAACATATTTCCCCACAGCCCACCTCAAGCAATACAGTCCCCTAGGACTCGTAGTGGTGATCAAGAATGTCAAAAGATAAAAAAAAGGGAAAGTATTTTGTTGTACAAACTAATAAAGTTATGCAATAATGTTAAATAACATTACCATTTTACCCTAACCAATATTTAAGAAATTTCATTTGCATCATCCGACATTTGCAACACTATCTCTGCATCCATTGTTCTCTACAAAAGCAGTGCTTGTCCACCACCTATCCCAGAGACAGGGTTTTTGTGATAGGTTTCTCCCTCACAATGTATGCCTAGTGTCACCATTCAGTGTCAATGCATGAAGCACTGTCTCCTAGATGTAGCACAGTGGAAAGTAAGGATGTAGAGGTTGGAGTTGTAGATGGAAATGTGTTCAACTTTCATATTAGAGTCCAGAGTTGCACCTGACCTGCACTTTGTGTTCTGCTATTTATAACAGTAATGCCTATCTACTCTTAACCGAGTGTCTACACAATCTAACACAACACACATCACATTCTGTGATGAAGGCCTTACACAGTCTCACAGTAATGTTGCATACTACAACATGGTACTGGAGTTTTGTTGTACCAGAAATGCTTTCTCCCTAGAGTTTTTGTTGCCTGACCCTAAACATATGGTAACCATGATTTATTTGTCATAACCACTATCTTTCCTTAACCTTAACCATACCAAAATTGAAAGCACAGATGATGTAAAAGCAAGAGTTTTAAAAAGATTGGCATTGGGCATAAAGCACATTATCATTGAGTGTAATCCAGGGTTTTGCAGAAACATCCAATATGTGGCTATCTGGCTCTGAATTTGGTTGGACACACATAAAACCATCACTGCACTGAAGCACTACATTTTTCCACCCATTTCTTTCTAAATAATGTGATTAGTCAAAAATGTTCTATGCTACCGCATCCAGAAAATCATTTAAGCCAAAAGCATAATTAGTTTTGGATAATAGCTGCCGTGGTAGTGGGAACAGAGATTATCTCTTTACATGAAGTGATTTTGTTATAGCAAATGCCAAATGTTTCTCCTAGCTCACTATGGATGCTTTGAAACTCGATTCCATTCACAGCTGAGTTTCGCAATGTCGTGAGTGAGCTGATAAGACATTTGGGCTGTCATATAGGCTTACTACTGTATAAAAAGATCACGACTCACTGTATAGCCCATGCTATGAGGAAAAAAAAAGGTGTGCCTCGGACTATTGGATACAATTTCAATTGTCTCTCACTGAATAAAAAGCAGAATAAAAATCCCATCCCCCAAACTATCTCCCGACCGCAGGTACTCAAGCTCCAACAAATGCAGCTGCAATAGGTAGTTGAAATGGCACACAGGCTTAGCTGCCTGACGACATATTCACTGACATTACTGTTATGGGGGTCGCAGTGACTGAAAGGAGTTGTGAGAGTCTGCAATGAAAAAGTTGGGAATACAGATTGGTTTTCCTAGATGGTCATTGGTTTCCGGTTGGCGCTAAATAGGTGGTTCACACTGCATCTTCTCAACCTTTTTTTTTTTTTTTTGCCCCACAACAAAATAATAGCACAGCGTCCTTGCACAGTCAGAATGCTACTTGTCCTTTGAAATACACAGGGTTCAAAACCTCTATGCGATGAAGCACTAAAATGTCATTGCCTTGTCTGATTCAATATGCTGTAATTATCTCCTTTAAAGTTTCTGTTTTTAATGGACCTAAACTTCTCATCATCAGAATGAATCACAGCGAAACTGAGAGACAAAAAGACAGTCAGAACATTGTGCGAGCAAAATGTTCAAAAGAACATTTGAAAACTGGCTTGCAGTATGCTAGGATATTAATAGGTCCTAATAGTTAGGCTTTTGCAGCATAATGAGTGACAACAGGAGTGTTTTGTAAAGTGAGACATTAAATATAAAAAACAAAAATCAGAGGTATTTCAGCTATGATACACTTCCCCGAAGAGAAATAAAGGTGCAGCAACTTTCAATTTAATTCTGATTCATAATGACCCACAGCTGGATTTCTTTTTGCCTGCTTGGTCAAACATTGCAAACCTCACTAACAATACTGACACAATAGTAGTGATCAGTATGATTATCTATATTAAACTTAAAAGTAGTGGATAATTTATCAGCATCTTACTGAAATATGACTGTGGCCCTTGATCTGAACTCTGAAAGTATTTTGTGATAGTTTGGAGGGCAGTTAATCTGTCCCAAAGCTTTTGGTGTGCACTGCGGCAAAGCTACCAGATAAGTCTTTTTCATACTTGTGCTGTATTAAAGCAACAGCTGCTCCTCACTAAACAAATTTTGCTGTTTTTACCCCTCTGTGCCTGGGTGCACAAATGTGTGTGTGCGTTAATAGTTCAAGGAGGGGCTGTAAACTCAGTGAGCCTGATGACCAGAACGTTTGTCAGCACCCAGGAACCCTTCAAGCCCATCATCATCTGGACCTCCGTCATAAACCCAAGGTTTATTGTAGATTTGGGTCTAGACATACTCTACCAACACCTCAGTCTTAAAAAAATAATAGAAGCAATTTGATGAGACGGTAAAGTTGAAGGATCTAGCAAGGAGATTACTTGTATGTTAAAGGTTGCAGCCTTAAAATGTGCAGTGGTGCATCGGACCGACATGTTACTGGAGTCTGACTGTTCCTGAATTCCTTATCTGAACAGCCGCCACAGTGTGCAAGAACATAGATTTAACAAAAGAAATTTATTTTATCAATGTAGGATCTGACCGGAGAGATAGAAAACTGTTTTGCAACAATTTCAAACCATCCCCTAACCTTGCTAAAACTGCTCATTGTTCAAGAGCAATCAAGAGTTGATTGATTTTGGATCTGTATCAGACTGCTAAACCTCATAGTCACATTTATGGTCTGCACTGAAAAGAGGAACAAGCTTCTGTTTATGGCTGGCAGTTATTTTTGGTGTTTTGTAGTAGAATGTCGCATGAACACTATCATAAAATATGCAACTTAGAGAAACAATGGATTCATTCTTCTGTAAACACTTAGCAGCACTCGGCAGAAAAAGCAATGCGGGATGAGCTGCTGCATATTAGTGCCATATTTGTTTCTGCTCATGAATTCAGTGAAACATGCAAAGAGCATCTCCAGTCATAACAGTGGGGTGTATTTAGACAGCAATCATATAGAAAAACAAAACATAAACACATCTACCTGATACTAGTTGGATCAAATTTAATTGAAAGTGCACAGATGTTTTCTTTAATCTTTTCAAATCTCGCAGGCTTTGTAATGGACCACATCAAGGTAATTAAAATAAAGAAACGTCAAGCATTATTCAACCATCGTTTAGATCTTCCACGGATAGAAATTTAACCTATCACAGCAAGTGATTTAGGAGGGTGCCTGGTTATGGAGGGCTTTGTGCCGGGAGCCAGTGGAGGTTCCTGTGGACGGGGATAATGTGGTCACAAGTACGGGTGAGTGTGAGCAGAGGTGATAAAGACGTGGATTCTGCAGCGGAGAAGGAGAGTGCTGGGCGGAGCCGAGCTACTATGTTTTTAAGGTGAAAAATGGCAGTTCTGATTATTTGATTCATGTGTTGTTCAAGGAGAGGTTATTGTCAAAGATGACTCTGAGGTTTGCGACTGTGAGGGGAGTGAGACAGGGTGGAGTTGTCAACGTGAGGCAGAAACTGTGAGTGGTTTTGGGGCCGATGATTATCATGTCTGATTTGTCACATTTCAGTTTGAGGAAGTTGGTGTGCATCCAGGATTTGACATCAGTGAGGCAGCTGGAGAGAGTGGAGTGAGTGGCAGGTGTTTTGGTTGAGATGTAGAGCTGGTCGTCGGCATAACAGTGGAAATGGAGACCATGACGGCGAATGGTGTTGCCAAGGGGAAGCATGCAGAGGATGAAGAGAAGAGGACCAAGTACAGGACTGTGGGGGACACCTTGGGACAGAGGAGCAAAATCGAATTGAATACATAAATTTAAGAATTTAGCAAGTTTGTCACTTGAAGATTGTTGGTTCAATTCCCTGTATGAATTCAGGTAGAGAAGGTGAAAGGCAGTGGTGACCCTCCCTCATTACCACCACTGAAATGACATTGAGCAAGGCCCTTATAATGATGTTGGTACTCACACAGTAGTGTCTACAGTATATAGCCATATACTGTATTAAAAGATATGGTAAACAACTGCAGACAAAGATTAGGTGTGGACAGTTCAGAGTAAGTAAATAAACCTACACTGAGCTGAAAGTTTCTGAAAATTAAGTAATGTATTTTTTTTATCATCAGATCTATGAAAGATCCGAGGTAAGCTCTGGGCAAGTGCTTGCCATGTTTAAACATTGGCGAGAACTGTCACAATGCCCCTGCAGCACCTCCAGCAGTTCAAAGCTGTTGCCTCTATATTTTATCATCAATGCAGCTCAGGAATTGGTCTTTTTTCTGCATGCACACAGTTCTTTGTGTTTAAGTCCTTTAAAAACAGCGCCACTGGGAATCCAGTGGAGCAAACCTACTGCACAAATAATGACCTCAGATCCGAACATTATTACAATGTGATGTGGCACAAGTGAATGGATGCGGCGTCTGGCCTGGCAAGGTGAATATCTTTTGATGACAGATGATCAGTCTTCAGCGATCATGATGAAAAGGAGTCGTGCTGCCTACAAACAGCTTGCTTGCTTGCTTTAGCTCACTTGAATGTTGAAATATATCTAATGAGGAAAAGAAGATAAGAATGAACAAAGGAGAAAGTATAGTGGGACAAAATGTGTTCAACATATGATCTTTCTCCAAATTAGGTCATATATTTTTATTAATTTATGAAGCTAAATTCAGTTTTTCCACTGAGACTGTTGCAACAGAACAACATACATGTAATAGCTGGATTGCCATTTATGTAATGAAAATACCCCTACTCATGTGTCCTCGAGCTGAGTAGATGGCAGGTAGCTCACCAGGCGTACATATTTTCCTGTGGATGAAAGCATAGCAAATATTCCTACAATACTCAACAAAGTATGATAGAAATCTGGAGTATACTTGAAGGTAAGATGAAAGGAGTGGGAACAACTATAATAATAAGTAGGTACTTCTAATCACACGTGCCGGTCAGTTGATGTAACAAGGCATGTTTTAGCATTTTGTGACTTAGCCCTTTTACAGCTACAGCATTGATCAAACACACTAATCCACACAAGACTGTTATCAGCTCAACGGCCATCATCAGCATCAGCGAGTGTAAAGTGGACTGAAGTGTACTCCAAGATTAAGGTGAACTCTTCCATTGACCTCAACTTTATATGTTATTTTAAGATTTGATGACTGTAAATTTCCATTTTGGATGAGTTGAGATTGAAGGTTGGGAAATGAAAGCCATCAGTGTAGGAGTGGTTCTAAAAGTGTGATTGTGTCTGTCTTTGTTGCTCTTTTTGTGGTGACCACAGTACCTGCTGGCACTGGATTAGTTCTGTCCTCCAAAACAACTTGGACACTTTCGTCTAACAGATAGTGTTCAGAGACACAGCCAGCAATCACAATGTGTTTCCAATGTTCGGAGAACATACAATCCTTTTCTGTTCAACGTAACAGCAAAGCAAAAGTACTGAATACGAAACACTGGACGGCGAATGAAGATGAATATATAGTATAAAGTGCAGTTTCTTTTTCATTCTTCAAAATTGTTGACAGACAGAGGGTGGTCTGTATTTCCCAAAAGCTACAGCACTGTTGTTTCTTTCTTGGAAAAATAGTATAAATGGATGTTATCATCTGGAAGAGCACCTCTCTGGTATTATGTATGTGAACAGAGCATCAGTTCTCCTCTACTGGTACCTCTCATTGCTTTTTTACCAATTAAATGATCCTCAGAGTTACAATCTTATCCCGTTATATCATACTTACAGGCTGTCTGGGAAATAGTCTCCAGGCTTTTAAGATTAATGTATTTTAATTTAGGATCCAGAATTTGAGGTGGAAAAAAGATGGCCCAAACTCAACAAAAGATCTCTTGGAAGGAGATGGGTGAATATATATTTTGTTTAGCATTCCAGCAGCATTGCTAATGATTTGATCAGGGACAGGTAAGGTAAATTATATATCTTCATTTTGTCTGATACTCTCAGTTATCTACAGAGACTCTATTTTAAGAATATCAATAATGAACAATGATGAATATGCTTTGGGAGTGATTGACCATGAATGTTTTTTGATTTTTCTGTTGTATATTGTATATTAGACATGATTCAGACGAGGGGGCACATTTTGTTAAGTCCTCAGGGTTGCCTCTTTTGGAAAAATCCCATTCATAAGGACATATGGCTGATCATTACTGTATGTATTATATGAAGTAGTATCACCACAGCTCCACAGCTGCTGACTCCTGCTGCTGAAGCAAGAGTGAAGAGAAATCCACTTTTTTTAATTCTAAAAGTTTAAAAAATAAACTCTGAGCTCGCCTCCCTCCTGCTGGTAAATAGCTGTGGGTCAGAGCAGACTCCAGCATGACTCTGGGTGTTTATTACTCAAGAAGCTCCTGCTCTGGGTCTCTCCTCTACAGCTTCCCCGGGCTACAGAGGCTGGGGTCGTCTCCTGCTCTGCACGATTCTCTACTCTTGAATTGATGTCCATACAAGTGGCAAAAAAAAATAAAAAATTACTCCTGAACCAACAAACATTCAAAGACACATGAACAATTCCCAATGACCCAATTTTTCATATCATTTTGACACTAGGAATGAAACAGAAAGGTCATAACAATATAACTTTTGCTATTTTGTTTCACAATAGTTTCCTGCGAAATAGCCAAATGGAATTAGTTTATTCCCTATCAATTACAAAGTTGCTAAAGGGAACAAAGGGCGAGCGGATGCTGTTTAAAGAAACACATAAATATAACAAAAGGAGAGCTCTAAACGGAGCCTATGCTATCTAAGTTGAAACCAAACGAAAAAGAGAAACCTCACTATCTAAACTAACACTTAATAACAGAACACACATCAGAAACAGCACCCATAGGCTAGTGAGTATAACAGAAATCTCTCTAATGTAATCAGTACTATAACTAACTAGACCCTGCCCCAGTCCCAGAAACAACCAAGACAAACCTGCACAAACGAGTTAACCACTGTTAACATTAATGATTTGAAATAATGAGGCGAGCTCAAAAACACAATACAAAACAAGCTGCCCAGATGCAACTGGGCCCCGCGGATTGGCCACCGCGCCAATCCCGGTCTTCTCGCTCTCGAGGACGCCGCCAGGCGTGACCCCGCCTCTAGCCGTTGGGGCCAACCAGGAACCGGCACCCACACACCTGTATTTACATACAGAAAACACTACACACAAGAGATATAACGGGGCGAGTTGCTAGTAGGAACTGGTAGTGCATTCGACCAATGGGGGACAACAGATAAGAAAAGTTTGGATTGCCCTGAGTGTACAGGTGGTCATTCATTGAAGGAACGCAACGGACATGAGGTTACACATTCCGAATATTAATTGTTGCCACTTATCAAGACAATTTTACAGCTGATAACTACTTATATATACTATATGCAGTAATCTACAGTTTTAACAACTGCAAATACTCCAACCTATTTCTCCTGCTGACTTTTTAGTGCTGATGGAACTCATGTTTACCATGAGCTTGATCATCAGGAGCAGGTCAAGCGCTGCCTACTTCTCCCTTTTGCTGTGCTTGATCACACAGACCAAAGAAAGAAAATTGGTCTCTGATGACAAGAGGCTTTTTCAGGATTTTTAGGGTCTGTGACACCTTCAGACATCTAAAAACTCCAGGTATCACTCTTATCAAGTGTGATGAGCGAGCTGCCAGTTTTCCCCAAAGGAGCCTACTTTGGAACAATACCTGTGATTTAGGTTCGCCATCACTCTCTATCTTTCTCCTGCACACCCTCTCTCTCTTTCACAAACAAACACACACACACACACACACACACACACACATACACCACACACAGACATGTGAGAGCTGTGGCCCATGGGGATATTTTTCTTTTGGGAGGGATCAGAAGGATGCAGATCTGTGAATGCTTCAGTCCCGCTCTCCTCTGGTGTGCGCTCTCGCTCACACTGTGTTGGGAATTAATGACTTCTCCGTGGCCCATCAACAGCACCAAACGCATGGGGAGAAAACATAAGAGATGGAGTGTGGGGGGAGCGACCAGGGGAGTAGAAAATAACAGATAAATGTGGGACCTCAGGTTGAATTCCTTGACCATGCACAGAACTGCAGCAGAAGAGGAGGTAAAGGATAATACTAAAAGGCGACTAGAGAGCAATAGGAATGAAGAGAAAAGAACAATATGTTGGTGCTGAGTCAGATTGGTGATATTGCAGGAAGAGGTAATTTCATTTTGGCTTCCCACCAGAGACCACGAAGAAGAGAGAGAGCGAGAGAGGTTTAACACTTCATGCCTTCTCCTTTCACCTTCACACGTTCAAGTTGAGACACATACTGTCATTCGTTTCATCTCTTTCTCAGTTACACACCTACAGTACATGTTGACACATGTATCCGGAGCTTAAAGAGAAAACAGAACATGTAGATAAAGGGAATAAAAGAGTGGTGGGAGAGAGAGAGCGGAGGGGATGGAAGGACGAATTGTGAAGGAATCCTTTCTTCATTTATGTACCCTCATGTAAGCCTGAAAAAAAACACATCTCAAAGGACTTTTAACCGATACCTCATTACAATAATTAAGTTATATGCTCATTTAAAAATTAACCATCACATATCAATTTAATTGCATTTACTTAAATAAGACCAGCGCTACCGTGCTCTCTGTTTTGCCCATGGCCTCGAGAAACCACTTAGACACAATATTCCACCAATACGGCAAGCAAATTTATTTGGAAGCTACAGCTTGTCTTTCAACAAGACAATCTTAAAGCACTTTACATCATATACAAAAGGCAGCGATGTAAGAAAGACTAATGAAGACACTTCTAAATTAGATTGAATTAAATAAGGCCAAAAGTTGTAGGGACAAACAAGATAAAAATAAAAATAAAAAAATAAAAATCTCTAAATCTGCTTCATCTCACAGGTACATTGAAAGCCTACACATATCTCTAGGAATATATTAGATTATTCTGCATCAGATGATTTATGCTCAGTGTGAATCTATGAAGTTCTTCGCAGGAACGTGTGGAGATTGGGGTCGCGATGACCAAGTTGTCACAGGGCATGTTCAAAGATGTCTATCTGTTTTATTTTTGGTCTGTATTAGTGTTTCTTCACTCTTCCCCATTTGTTGTGGCTGCAATTCCCAATTCAATATGGTGAGCTGACGGCACAGTGACTTAAAAAAAAAAAAAAAGGTGCTGACAGTGTGTTGGCCTCACTAGGCAGGCCTAGACAAAGTAGCCGAGTTACCCTGTCTAAGCGTTTTTTTTTTTCTTATTTCCGGCCCCTGTAGGCCTTTAATAGCCAGCTCACCTGTTCCCAAATCCAATCAACTATAACTGCCCCCGCTCTTTATTTATACACTGTCCCGTTATTTCTCTTCTCCCTTTTTTTCCTCGCAGCAGTCTAAAGCATCTAAGACCTAACTTTAGTTCCCAATAACAAATTCATTGAACTAAAATGCATTCATTCATGGACCTTCTTTCATTTGAGCCTGCGCTACCTCATGTGACTGACCTCAGTCATTTTGTGACACACTATAAGTTGCTGTATTCTGCAGATATTACTCACCACCGGATACACTGCATGGACAAATATGATCAGAAATTGTGAATATAAGCTAAAAGATGTGCTATGAAGCATGAATTCAGAAAATAATCAAAACACGTAAAGTTTTCAGAAAATGTAAAATCTTTGTCAAAGGTGTACCACCAACTTCAAATTGCAATAAAAGTGCATATTATAACATGCTACATATTATAAGTGTTTATAATATTTATTGTATGCCACACAGAGAAAATTATAAGCATGTTCGAATACTGCTATTCTGTTCTACTCGAAAAGCTGCTAATACCAGGAGTACAGGCTGATAAATGGACTGCTCTGATATAACACCTTTCTAGTCTTCTGACCACTCAAGGCACTTTTACACTACATATCCCATCCACCCATTTACACACACATTTATACACTGATGGTATTGCCTGCAAGGTGCCAACTGCTCAGCAGTTTTTGGGAGCTAACCATCCATACACGATGGCGCAGCATTGAGCAATGCGGGATTCAGTATCTTGCTCGAGGACACTTCGACATGCAGAGTGGAGGAGCCGGGGATCGAACCATCGATCATCTGATTAGTGGATAACCTGCTCTACCTGAGCCACAACTGCCCCGGCTGCTGTGGGTTCAAATGGTTTCAGGCGAGTAGGCTACAGAATAACAAAGCTTTTACCGGCACTACCAGCTTGTATTTTTAAAAATGACAATTACTGTAAATCCTGAGCTAACAGCAGCTTTAGTTCACAACACCTCACTTTACTGTCCATTAGAACATTTGTGTAAATCACAAATCAAATGTCCATAAAATATGATCCAGTTTCATCAAATTCAGTGAAATAGTTGATGATGTATGACTTAGCATCATAAAGCGTTGTCAACTGTCAACTGGCATCTTCAGTGTCCTCATGACTGACTGAGCTGAATTGAAGAAACTGAGTATAACAGCTTGTGTTTCTCTTCTCTCTGTCCGCCATCCTGAGTTGGATTGATTGTAGAATGGACTTGTGGTTGTTTTAAGTACTGGAATTACACTAGACTGCTGACTTTAGCTTGCTCAGCTGAGAATTTATGGCCAGAGAGGCCAACTTTCTCTGCTTGGATCAACTTTAGGTTTTCATCAGTCCCTTTCTCCAACTGCTGGAACTGACAGCACTGTAGTTTGAAGTGGTCGCAGTCTTTTTCCAGCAATACACTCAAAGTCAAAGCAAATTTCCCTCAAAGAAAAGGAGATATAAGAAAAGAATTCTTTATTAAACTTAGTCTGGTGTTGGTCACATAACTCACCTTGAGGATATATTTGGAAAAAAGAGCAACAGTTGAACAGACATAAAGCTTCAGCAGTTATTTAAGAGATCATTTTCTTTACTGTGGATTAGACAGAAAGAGCATCCTGACAAAAATTGCAGACAGAGGCTTTGTAATTATATGGGATTATATAATGAATGTAATTAATCAAGCAATTAATTCTGCAATGATTTGACTTTAATATACAGTGCATGCATCATTACATGTTACAATAGCTGTAATAATGGGAGGTTTTGATCACTAAACAAGCAGAGACGAAATATTTAATGTGTTTATTAATGATCTGGCCCCTCAAACTGCATTGGTAACAATGAGTGACGCTGCTTTGTTGGTAATATTTGATTCAAAACCGCTGAAAAGGTGGATATCAGTTCACTGTTATCAAACAGTGTTATTAATGATGAGTAGTAAAGCACAGCAGGGCATAGATCAGCAGTGCATTCACACTAATGGGGTGATAACGCCCACACAGAAAAGCACTAGCATCTTCGAGCAACTACTTAGGCTGTCTGCTTTAGTGCTTACCGGTCTGAAGAAAGGTCACAGGATCAGTTTTGGATAGGCCTGGCTTCTTCAACAGCTGCGTAGGAAGCCAGTGTGGACGAGCTACCTGTAGTTAACGCATATGAACTGCGACTGGTTCTGTTAAAATCCCAATCAAATGCAGTTTTAACGAATCAGCAAGCAGAAGAAATGGTGAATTAAAAATAGTGGCTTGCAAAGGCAGGTTGGCATCACCAGCTATATTCGTTGGTAGAGAAAGACAGCACGGAGGTAGGCGTGCTCCGAGGAAACCTGGCAGCCTTTACAAGTCCACATCCTGATTGATCCAAAGATGAGTTGATCATGAACAAATGATTACTTTCCAAGTGATGACTTGAAGCCAAAATAAAATGAAAGTCCAAATATAAGAAGACATGAGCACAATTTCTTTACTTACTGTCAGCTAATCAGATATGGCATATGATTGCCTTTCAGGAATTCTGTCTTAAGTTTGTTTTTTGGGTTTGGTTTCTGGTGAATCTTGCCCATTTTAGAAACGTGTTGATGCCAACAGATTATAATATTTGAAGAGCTAATTTGCAAAAACAAATAAACACCATTCTTACAATGAATAAACACCCTTGAGTACACGGTGACAAAAAAAAACACGACTTAAACCGTGAAAATACAGAGATAACTATTTTAGCAAATGAACCCTGCATTTGCGTTTTGCTCCGAGTGTTAATGTGTTCTGCTTTTCTTTAGATAATGCATTATTTAAAGCATGTGCACATGGTTTTGTGTGCTTTTTAACATTTATGTCCAAGCTAACCTCCATGCTCTATCTCATGGCTACAGCATTCAACTCGCTCAGCCGCCCCCAGGTTATCCACAGTTGGATGCCAACTAACTGTCAACTTTCCTGGATCACACCATTAGCTCCACCACATTCTCTGTTTCTCTGTTCATGAGCGTCACATTAAAGTGGAAGCCAAAACTTGTCACTTTGTTTCCCCACTCACTGACAAACGCTGCGCTCGCTTTATGAAACTCGACAGAATAGGTTTTTCCTGAATTGTTGGCATTCATTGTTCATGTTGACATACATCCAATCTGTCAAGAACATCACGTCTTAACAAATTCCCAATGTTCTTTTAACAGTCTTACTTTGATTTCTTTCATTTTGCACAAGATTATTTTACAGAGTGAGTCAAAGCAATGACTGACAAACCAGCCCACGTCACTTGAAGCTGTCATACAATCATGAAAGAGCAAAGTGAGAGTACTCGCCAATGACTTAAGTTACGGTGACATGACATTTCAATTGGCCTTTTTTTTATCATCGTGGCATCAACACACAAGTTTGCTGAAAGATGAATGACAGATATACCTAATTATTTCTGAAGCGAAACAACAGTTATGTTGGACGTGGATGTTCATGCTAGACCTGTATCACAGAGCTTCCTTTTGCATGATGTAACTGTCTGCTCCATCTTATTGCAACCACTGCTGCTATTTGTTATCACTGCCACTAACTGCTATTCATGGACTGACAGTGTCGTGCACTGTAAGCTAAAAGAACACCTGCCTTCACCTATTTCACTTTAAGAAACCGCTGCTGCCAAACAGTGCTAATTACTATTCAATTGCCATATTGTAATTTTATTGCAAACTGAAATGCATCACAACCTTCACCAATGAGTGATGCCAAGTTACAGAAAGTTGGCTTCTTAACGTTGCTGCTGAGAGCAGTGCCTTGGCCTTGTTTGTGAGAGGCTCACAAATGCATTAACTTTTTTTTTTTTTTTTTTTTTAAAAGCTCCTATTTCTCCCATCAACACTACAATGCCAGAGTGCGTTTTTCCAAATATATCCACCCCGGAGAGCAAGGTCTAAAAGCTAAGTTTATTGTGGTCAAAAATGATAGCTTAGTGTCTATGGAAGATCGAAGTTTTCAACACTTTTAGGGCTAAGTCTGCAGAAAACAGATGGTAAAATTGGATGGAAGAAGTCTCTCAGGAAGGATTTTTTGGGGGGAGATTAACAGACATTTAAAGTAATGGCAGTAATACCATGATGTAAATCAACAGACATATTCTGTACTGTTGGAATAATTCCCCATCCATTTCCAAAAGGCAAAATGAGGACACTAGCATCATTTCTTTGATAAGAACAAATTATAAATGGACAAAAAAAAAAACATTTTCCTAGCAATGACACTTTAAGATGCTCCTCACACGTATGGTGTTAAGTTGACTAAGTTGGCTCCATTAGCCTAACAGATTTGTATTTTTCGGTTTCGTCATGATGGTCTCAATAACTCACTGCTGTGCATCACTGCTCTGTCTTGTCTGTTTGTGTGCTGCCAGTGTTCTATTTTCACTCTGCAACAATAGGCTATCAGTTATGAATGTGTTTTAGAATGGGTGATATCGGCTCATATTGTAGGCTAATTTATGCCCATGCACGCTGCTGATGAGAGTAATCTATGTCAAAAGCTGCCTTTTGTTTCTCCACTTTCACCGTGTTAGTTTTGTGCCTTGTGGTCACTTTGAGACTCAGTTTATAAAGTTTTTTCCATCATGTTAGAACAAAGAAATCTCCTGCCGTGTGCTACATGTATGAAATAATTCTTCTGGCATGAGCATCTCTCCCTGAGCACAAAGGCAGCGGTAATAGTGAATTATTGTGGGTACAGTGATGATCTGTGTATATGATATGAAATCTGTTTTTGCATTTACATTTATAGCAAACATTATACAGGGTTGCCAACATGTTCTCATGCCGCCAAATCAAATCATGCCACTTCCTATATGTTAAATATATGTTAAGTATGCTCTCTGTGCACAGAACAATGTCTGAAAGCAAGCCCAAAGCACACAGTTTTATCCTGATGGTGAGTAACTGACAACAAATCTGAAAATCATCGAATCATCATCATAAAATTGGTATTTATCCTGGACAGGACCAGCTTAATTTAGCTGCCAAGGTGTCAGAAGATGAACTGTCTTTGTTGTCTTTAATAAATGTTCAGTTAATATATATCCAAACACTAGAAACTATTTCCCTCTCTTCTATTTCTTGTCTGGTTCTCTAGTTACATGAAATCTATGTTGTTTGTTAGGATCTGTTGTGTTTGAGTGTTTTTCTCCTTCAGATTTCATAATTCATTTGTTTATCTCTAATGCGGTGATTGTGGAGCGTTTCAGACCATCAAAAAACAGCCAGTGAGACTTTTAAGAGTTAATATATGTACAAGAGTCGATAAATGTACAATAATAATATGAAGGTTGTCTATTTTCTATCATATGGCTGCATGGTAAGAACACTCAAGTCAAGTGATGCAGTGAGGTACAAGTGGAGTGAAACATCTGGATCAGTTGTAGCCAAGTTTTCTCACAGCCTTGAGCAGTAATAAGCGCACACACACACACACACACACACACACACACACACACACACACACACATCTGTGTATCTGTATAAGCTACAAATTGAATTGCTCTTCACATAGAACCTCCTTTTGGCAGAGTATATGAAGGTGACATTTGAGTGCGAGAGGTAATTTAGACAAGACTGCAGCCAAGAATTTAGCAGATCATACAACCAGCTTTGCACCCACAAGCTGAAAAATCAACTTGTGCCTGTATTTTTTTTATTTTTTTGGTCCTTTATTATGAGATGGAGTAGGAATAGACGAGGTGCCAAATTACCCATTTCCCTACACTTACCTCTGTAGCCGTGAGATCAAATGAATTAAAACAAGAAAATGGCAGAAAAGTGCTGAGAGTGTGCTTTGGAAAGTGGTATCTGCTAATTAGCTACATACACCCCTGGGCTTTGAAAACTGTGCGAGGATTTGTATGCGAGTGTGCATCCACATGTGGCCAGGTTGGGTTTAAAAATTTTAGTATGGAGACACATCATAACATATGATGAAATGCTCTTTCATAAACTTTTCACTGTTTCTCTGCTTTACTGTTTGTTTGTTTTTTAAAGTAAAGCACTTAGTAACTTTGTTAAGAAAAGTGCTGTCCAAATAGAGCGTGTATTTTTATGATGATTGTCTGGGACAAAACATGGAAAGTGTTCTTTGCGAAATAAAACAAATTCCAATTCAATAAGAAAGGCCTGCTATATTTCCCTTTGTCCGTGTTACTGCTTCTTTTATGTGAGGAGCTGATAAATTCTTACTTTCTGCCTTTTATTTTCCCCTTCCTCCTTCCTAAATGTCAGTGCCGCCAGATCACCGTGCCGTCGTTCCACCCCTGAACACTCAAACGGAATTGAGGGGAGCCAAGAGGAACCGGAACAATTTGGCCTGATAGCACACCCTCTGCTCAACATTGCTAAGCGACCACCGTGAACTCAATTTCGTGAGCCTTCCCTTACCTAGAGGCTAGAGCTAGTGAGTGAGAGAGGAGACTGTGCATGTGTATGTTTGCGTGTGCTCAGGGCTCTCCACTGAATCATCCCAGAATCTGTGCAAGTTCTGGTCTGCTGGGTTTCTGTCTACACTTGGGCTCTTTGTATGTCCATGTGTGTTTAGTACTTGCGTGCATGTTTGCGTGCACATGGTATTTGTGTGGTTCTGGATGGCTGAAAGGTCTCTGGCCCAACTAGATACCTCAGCTGTGGACAGTCACACTCATATTACAAATAAATGACAAATGATGGAGCATATTGCTGTGTGTGTGTGTGTGTGTGTGTGTGTGGCTGTTGGTATCCAATGTAAAAACACAGGCCTCAAAGAGCTGGATTTTCCAATGTTAATAACGATAATTATTCTATGAATATTCTTTGATTTTCAAATATATACAAATGTAAACAGAGTCTTAATGTGGCCTTTTGTGTTTACCAGCACTGAGTGTTGGAAATCTTTTTTTCTATTACTATTCTATACATAATTTTTGAATGAAACTCCATAATTACTTTTCATGAATCCTGCACACGTCTGGGTAAACTGTCTTCTTTTCTTTTCTCCATAGATAATGCACCAAAGAACCATTTCTATTCATTTATTTCATATAAATACTATAACTATTCATCATATTACCTTCAGAATTTCCTCTTTCAGTCGCCTTAATCAGTTTTTTCTGCCATCATCACAGAGTGTGGTTGGAAAATTGAAGCATCAGGAGCCTCTTTTTAGCACTTGATCTTAGCTTTACTCCCACTGATTTGGCATCACTGGCACGGCTTTGCTGAATATGGCAATCAAACACGGAAATGTAACTTAAATGGACTGGCTAATAATGCGTCCCTGACTGCCAGGAAGCAGTTGGTGTATTCAACTCTGGCTACTTCCCTTCAGACCAGTGCTGGATCTGACTGAATCAAATTATGTATTGTGCCCATGCACATAGACGGACTTACCGGCAGGCAGAAAAATAACATGTAAAAACACAGACAGAGGCAGGAACAAAAGCAGGAATGCAGGTGAGAGTAGACTAACATTGTCTAATGGACATGTCAGACTTTGTCCTTCATTGCTCATTCTGCGTAAACAAATGTAATTCTATTTATTTTCTCTTTGCTCATAGGAAAGGAACAAAATGTTGTGAAAGGTTTAGATGTTTCGTAATAAAATGAACAGTGAAACAGTCTCTCGTCTTTAGTTAAAGCTTTGGACAGCTTCGTAATATTTCACGCTGTATGTAAGTTAGGTTTGCATTTGTTATCACTTACTGTACAGCGACTTGGTCAACACACGTCACACTTTGTCACTCACACCTCTCTGCTGTGCAGTTTGAAGATGCTAATTATGGTGTGGCAAAAAAACCAAAAAAACAAAAACAAAGACTGTGCTGGAAATTACCGTGGCACACAAGTTATGTTGAATTACCCGCAAGACATAATGTGACATTTCACAGGCAGCAAAACATACAGGAAGAGGAGTCTGACCTTTTGAAGTTCAAATTTACCAATCAAATTGATGCCAGCACACATAAACACACACACACACACACACACACTGCCTTTCTATCCCTCAAACAGGTTATACTTCAGCAAGATCTACAAATAGCATGCCATTATTCAGTAGTTATTCAGTACAGTCATTATTGTGACCCTACAAGAAACAATTAACAACAAAGAATAATAATTCAGGTCTCTCTTGTGAATGAGATTTATCTGTATTTTCCATTAGTTTCAGTTGGAATTTACTTGAAATGCCAAACAAAACCCTTTTTTTTACAGCAGGAGTGTAGACTTTTATGTGAGGCGGAACAGTAGTGGGTAGAACTACTAATATTGTGTATCAGAAAGAATAATTTTGTGTGTGTAGGTGTGTGTGTCGTTGGAAATGTATGAGAAAAATGATGAGTACATATGAGGGAGAATAGTAGCAATCGTGAGAAACAATGATACGTGAACGTGACAGATCATAATAATGTATGTGAGAGAGAATAGGAGAGGGTGGAAGAATGAATGTTTAATCAAAAGGAAAGCTGTTTCATAGTACAGGAAAACGCTTTAAATCCTCAGCTGCTGATTGGCTTGCAGCAATCTTTCAGAAAGTATGTACCCCACTCTGGCTGTGTTTGGGTACACGCTGCATTTAAATTAAGCCAGATGGGAAGAGAACAGCACGGTGATGTGTGGTGATTTTTGCGTTCAGGCCACAGTTGAAATTACAGGTCATGACCAATGACAGTATAAAGAATGGACAGAGCATGAGTGACATCACCCGTTGGTTTCCAAAGCGCCATTTTGAAGCCGAAAATATGCACCGCTCGCCGCCACCATGTTTGATGTACTCCTAATCTAAATATCGGCAGAGACGTGGATTATTGGCGGACCTGAGCCGGGCCGAATGATGCCTGTGTGCTCTAATAAGCCATCTGTAACGGCACCTACCTGTCAATCAAAGCGGCCACACTGTTAACTATGCACAACTTTATAGAGAGACCAAACCTGTTGTCTGTACCAGGCTGTAAACATGTTTATTTCTGCTGTGAAGATGGACATTTTAATACAGGCGCTTATGGAGGTTGACTCACTTCTGCAGCCTGTCTCAAGTGGCCGCTCGAGGAATTACAGTTTTCAGCACTTGTGCATTGGCTTCAGAAATGTGCATGAACTGCGAAAGTCCCTGTCTAGAGCCAGTATTTAGTTTGTCCATTCTGGACTACTGTAGAAATATGACGGTTCAACATGGCAGACTCTGGAAGAGGACCCGTGGTGTCTGTCTGATTCATAATAAAAACATAACAGTTCTCATTTTCAGGCTATTACATACAATTTCTGCAATATGTGTAAAATTTAAGTGTGAATTAAAAGATATTCTTCCTGGAGAGATCATATGCATCAAGTGAGCAACTTGAACACTGTATCCAGTAAATTAAACTGTAAAATTATTTGCAATTTACATCAATTTCAGTCAAACTTTCAATTATTTTCTTTGACTTAAATCATTTTATGTTTGACTTGCCCCTATTTTAAATGACATACTCTGTCATTCTCACTGAGCTTCATTGCAGATTATCATATGGGTCTGACCATAGTTGTTGTGTGTTTTAGATTGGAAGAGTAGTGGATGAGTGATGTCAAGTATGAGAGCGTATAGGGGAAGAGGGTGGAGGAGTGTGTGTGGGAGAGTTTAGTGGTGTACTGTATGTATGACTACGATTCCGTATGTGCGAGTGAATGGAAATTATGGTGTGAAAGACCTGCCGTATTAGCGTTATACTTAAAAACACATAGACCATTACCACAACCACCACAGGAGAATGATTTCCACCAACAACCACCATTTTTTCAGAAAGGACAAATTGAGTTAATGCACACACAAGGTAAAGTATTCACAAAAACACCACTATGCTCTTTTAAAGCCTGCAGCCAAATAGCACACAGCTTTGTAGCCACTAACAGTAAATTTTCTGTTCCTGAATAAGGCCGGATATGAACTTGACCTTAGTTACCAAGCAACACAACCAACCAATTTTTATATCCTGTCTCTACGACTGGTGTCTCCTACAAATCACAAAAAAACTTATACTCGAAAAGTAGAGGGACATACATACTAGTCCAAGTGTGAGAATGAATGTTACCCAGAAAGTGCATCTACCCAGTCTTTTACACCTCTGAAAGAATGTGGAATGCTGCCATTCTCATTAACAAGAGGGCAGTCCCCACTGTCTTTGTATTCAGAGTTTGGTCTAGGAACACTTTCCGAGTGAGTGGAACTGAAACAATTGGTGTGCCACTCTAATCTCAGCACTGCTGCTGAGCTTTGGATCTGGTTGCATTTGGCGGAAAGTCTCCCCTTGTGGTGTGGCAGCCTGCAATGGCTCTGGTCTCTGTGGCACTTCGTGGTTGCCAAATTCTGAGGGAAAGGTCATTTATACTGCAGACACAGTGGGAGAAAAACACTCAGGTGTCTGCAAGAGAAACCGCCTGTGTCATACTGAAGTTATACATCCATTCTGGGTCAAAGCTACTGAGCCGTGAAGCCTTTTCAGTTACTGGTGCATTGTATTAGCTACATACCATTTCCTTCCTCACAGTTTGCCATCTGTGCAGGAGTGCAACTTATCAATGTGCTTTTTTTCCTTCTCTGTCTGGACTGAATGTTTCTGATTTTCCAGTTTTGGCATGCATAGTGACTACAAGGTATGTGTGTTGCACATATGTGGAGAGCTGATCTAAAATCAATGTCACCACACATAATGTGATGTGTTATGGCAGTACTTAAATAGCTGTGATTTGAAATCAGTTTTCATTGCATGCCTTGGCTGTTCCAGCGAGTGATTCCTTTTGCTCGAAGAAGAAGGCAACAGGAAAATAAAAAATGGATGGCAGGAGAGTGCTGCAGAAAAGAGAGCGCTCCAAACCCCCGAAATCCTGGCAACAACACCCACACACTTCCAGATGTCACACCACAAACTTCTAAACTGTATGTTATTAGCAGATGTCATGAGTCCAAGAAAAGTGTGAAGGAGACATAATGTGTAATATTCAAAACAGTTTTTTTTTCTGCAGTTGCATTTCCATATTGTACTACATCTTTTACCGTGGCGGGTTTATGTGATTAAAACCTGTCTCTGATTTCACAATTAATCTGTAAATTAATTCATCTTTTGATTTCAGGCAGCAGAATCTGAGTGTGTCTTAGATACAGATACACCGGACACACTCTTTTTTTTGTGTCTGTGTGTTTGCAGAATTCCTTCCTCAGTGCACGGAAATGACGCAATTCTCCTTTTCTGATGCAAATATTAAATAGTATGTTTTTATAAAAGCATTAAAGGTCCCTCCTTTGATTGTCATTTCCTTTCAAAATGAATTATCATTTATCTATTTCACCTTTGTTATTGAATGGCTTTGTACATAACTGACAAAGTAAGTAATTAATTTGAACACACACGCAGTCACACACACACACACACACACACACACACACACACACACATCCAGACAAGGATGAAACAAAATTTCAATATAAAAGGTGCAGTGATTTATGTTGTGCCCCGCCTTGTTCCATCCAAGCCAAAGTGCTCAGCCCTCAGCTTGGCAACATGTGTCAGCCTACATTAGGTGGACCAGTGAACAATGGTCTCAGCCAGGAGCAGGTGGTGGTTACTTGAAACTCTGAGAGGAGGCTGTGCATTAGTGGCTGTGTGTGTGTGTGTGTGTGTGTGTGTGTACATGTGTGTGTGACAGAGAGACAGAGGGGAGAGAGACAGATTGGTCTATCTGCCATCTGGAGCACCAGGACAATCCCAGGTGAGGCGGAAAACTTGAATGTGCCTTTTCTATCAGTTCCCTGACTGGTCTCTCTCCTGGATCCAAATGCGTTTTAGAGAAGACCCCGTGGTTCCTTGCTTTGCCTCTAGTGATGGCGCACACCAATTTTGAGAGTGTGAAATGAGCCATTACAAGGTGTGCAGCACCCCCTCTTAAAGTGGATTGACCCAAAATGAGATCAGCAGGACAAGTCAAGTTTATTTATAGAACGACTTCCACAAACAGATTAAAATCTTTTACAGAAAGCAAGGGAGACCATAACGTGTGTGTGTGTGTGTGTGTGTAGATGTATAGGACAGTGTATTTATGTGAGAGGACAAAACAGGATCTGTCTACCTGCCTGCAGAAGAAGGAAATGACTGGTCAAGGCACGTTATGAGTAATGCTGAATAAAAAACTGGTCCTAAATCTGAACTTTATACCATGTCATGTAATACCACTGTGCTATGGACAGCTGCACACGTATATTTGTTATGATTATATTCCTTATGATAAGAAACTAGCAAACAGCCAAACATCAAGCAAGGTCAACAACAAAAGACATAGCAGCCAGCTATTATTACTTACTAGTCCAACAGCAGTGAGCCCAGCTCAGCGTCTGTCTTTCAGCCTTTTATTTCACCAAGCTCTCACCAACCACTAAAAGCCGGTCCCAGATTTACTCTTGTCCGGTGGCATCTTGCTTGCTCACTCTCTCCTTATCTCTTCATAGCTTCCCCTATCAACATCCTCTTTGGTCTCTTCTTCTTTGTCATTTTGTCTACAGAGGCTGCTGAGCCCCGTTACATTGCCCACTTGCCCATCTCCAGTTCTGGCACGACACCAGTTCTGCTCTTTGTCAGTAGTCCCCTGCAAGTCAGGCCTGAAAACCTCCTCTTCACCTGCGGTACAAACACTAACACGCGCCCGTTTGCTCTGAGCTCACAGTCTGGCTAACAAACTGAGCTAACCTTAGCTAACGGCAGCTACATTTGACAGCTGTTTACTTCACTGTCAATCAGGAAACTCTGTAAATCACAAAGTGTTGAGGCAGAGCGGCCGGAGGACATCAGAGGGTAAACCAGGAAAATTTTCTCCATAAAATATGATCCAGTTTCACCAAAATCAGCCAAATAGTTGATGGTGTGTGACTTAGTTACGTTAGCGTTACGTACTTCTCCCGACCTGGAGCCCAAAGTTTTATAGTGCAAGAACAGACATATGAATAACAGACACCATTCACCTGATCACAAATCAGCGTCAACATGTTTTAAAATCAGTTAGTTTATGGTAGAAACGTCACACAACGTTCCTTTAAATGAACTGAATAAAAGGGCAGAGAAAATGATAGCAGTGTATGTTTTTCTATGTGCTACGCTAAGCAGCTTCAGTAGTGTGATTGAAATGACTTTGGGTTGTTATAGGTAGGCAACTTCAACTAAGCAAAGATAATTTTATAAATAATGCATAGGGTGTTTTTATAATCAAGCTAAAGACTAGCGGAGATACCCCCTGTCTTTGCTACAAAACACAGAGCTGAAAGATTAGACATACTGTGATAAAGTGTGTGACTGCCAAATACATTTTATTACATAAAACATTTCATAGATCCATAACTAGAGTTTGCTTTTCAACAACACGTTTTACTATCAACACCTTATTAATTCATAGCTCCCCTGATTGCAGAGTTGCTGATGTCCCCCTTGAGATTAGTCTTATGATGCCTGACATTCATTTATATGTACAGTAATTACATAGTTCAAAGCGATCTGTGGGCTCCTCCATTCTACTCCATTCTTTTTGATGGTTTGATACAGTCCACAAAGCCAAGTGGTAATATGCACAAAGTGTTGGCTGTTGTCGAGTCAAATTTTACTGGCTAATTAGAATGCTCTTCCACTTATGTTCGTAGCATCATAAAAGCAGCTTGTAGCCGCATGGAACAAATTATTTCCATGTATAAGATAAGAGTGTTTTTTAAGAAAGCAATCCTAATTCATTTCTGTATTTGTTGCCAGACACCGCCGATGGCAAGTGGTTGCAAAACACTGTCATCTATGTAACATATCCAAATCCTGTTCCTCTGTCCACCTTTCAGTTCCTGAACAGCTGCAGACAGAATACACTTTTCTGTCTACCAGGCTGTCTCACAAACCCCTGACATGTGGAACCCACTCGTTCTCTCTCTATTTCAGTCTTAGCAACTTTTTTATTTATTTATTTGTCTTTTATGAAAGGGCTGGAGACCGCTTCCACCCTCTGTCCCCGGCACCTTGTCCCCATCGCATCCCAACCTCACCTCTCCACCCCTCTGATTGTTCCTCTGCGAGACAATCTTCAAAGCTCTGACAGTTGTCAACCTTAATACTTCACAGCCACCTAACCTGGATCGTCACTATCAACAGAACGACAAGCAGTGGAATATAGAAGTCACTCACTTTATGTGGAGGTAGATGCTCACACCCCAGAATCACGTTTGCATGCTCTTTCTCTGTTTTGAATTCTGAGCGCATTCTAGGCGTACACTGCAAAAAATGACTGTGTCAGCTTGTACCGTGATCTGGGTGACAATAACCACAATCCCTTTGAGACAAAAGCGACATGATGCGAGCAATTCATTTCACGCCATATGTTCATGCACTGACATCAAGGAACACACAAAGAGATGCGGTGGCTGACTGAGATGAGTGACAGCAGGCTTCCGCATAACCTGCTCATCTGTGCTGCAGAAATTTCGGCTTCATTCAAACTCTGTTATGTACACTGCATGTCATTTATGTATTTTGCTGAGTTTTTAGGAGAGATATGTGTGCAGTCCTTTCTATTGTTGCATATATTTATATATTTATATGCAGGTGCAGCCTGTGTGTCTGTTTCTTTATGTTTTTGCATTGCTTTATCTTTATTGTGCAAGTAAATATAGTGAAAAAAACAAACAAACAAGATAGCTGCGGGAGAATAATATTTTTTCCCCCAAACACTTCACTTTAGGAATGTTCCAAATATTTGTGTCATCATACTGGAGAAGCCTTCAATGGAAGAGGGACATGAACTCGTCTCAATGCTCTTTTTTCCTGTAACTAGTATTTTAACTCACAGTAGGTGTAAAAACTAGCTGAACTGATATTTTTTGAAGTGTGACTCTTCGCTTGGCCCCCCCGGCTCTTCGTGATTGGTTCACCTTTCACGTCCGTCAAAGCCGTTGTGGGCGGGACTCAAACAATCCACTCGTGTTCCTTGCGCTGTGGATTGTGCGCCACAGCAGACCAGGACCGGGGCAGACAGTAGTACAGCAGCGGCAGCAGCATCTACTCTGTTACCGGAGGACGACTGTTCTGACTACCTGAGGTTTGCTGCTGTTGTGCAGTGAAGTCCCGTCAGCTGAGCCTGTACCTCACCCGCTGGTGCATCTCTGAAAATATCCAGAGTATTGTTTTTTTATTTTTATTTTAAGGGACATTTCCGTTTTTAAAAGCAGAGTCTGCGGAGTCGTGAAGTCCGTTGTGTTAACCCCTTTTACCAGAGACGCACAAAAGACGCACTCTCAAGTCCACCTGGATAGCTTGACAAAGCCGTCCGGTCAAGGTCCAGTGGAGAGAGACGGTGAGGAGAAGTTAGCGCACGGAAGGCAAAGAGCAAGAAAGAGAGGACAGGATGCATCTCAAGAAGCATTTGATTTTCACCCTCTACACTATTTATGGGATTCTTCTTAAAGGTGAGCCTGCGCGTGTATGTTTATGTATGTTTAGTGTGTGTGTGTGTGTGTGTGCGTGCGTGTGTGTGTTTACGCGCGCATGTTACAGGCCAGCAGCAGGGTGAAGTGGCAGCTCTCAGTCGCTCACACGCGGGTCCTGACAGAAAGATCTCTCTTCCCCTCTCGCATCATCCTTATGTACATGTGTGTGTACGTGTGTGTACGTGAGTTGAATGCGTATGCAGAGGTGCGTGATGTGATGTGAGACAGCAAGGGTGAGAGAGAGAGAGAGAGAGAGAGAGAGATGGGGATCTCTCGTGGATGTTAATGTGCGGAAATAAAGGAAATCCTATTTCCATAATTGTGTGCTCAGGATCTCGTGCTATGTTGTGTGAGTGAGTACCAATGAAGCAAAAAAAAAAAAAAAGAGCCCGTGAGGGAGACACACCTCACCATGAAGACACCAACCCCGCGGTTGTTTTTGACTTGCAGCACTTCGATGAGTCACGGGGACACTGGCAGCGTTTTACGCACCGATCTGTCTGATGCTGCTGATTACAGCAGCTTCAGCAGCTCACTGACACGCAGAGCGTTTCGATTCCAGAACATTTGGATTGTTTTCCTGTTACGACTTTGATTTATCAGTTCCTTATGCACAGGTGTGGCGCGTGTGCGCCTTCACGAGGTTTTAAAGAAGGCTAATACCAATTATCTCAAACGTGTTGCATGAACAGGCCTGATTGGAATGTCAGGCTTCTCCATGAAAGTTCATTTTCCTTGATATCACACCTATGATGATGATATTAAGGCAGATCTTCCTCTGAGATTACACCTCACAGCCAAAATTCACGACACTGTTTCTGAGTGATTCCTGTGCTTACCTTACTTAAGTAAATGGAAATCAATTTTGGCAATGGCTGGTCTCTTCTAAATGTGAATATGATCCTGATCTGGAGGCTCTCTGTGATAACAGCGCGGCAAACAGCTCGCGGCGGTGTTTACGCACAGTGGAGACTGTAAACACGGGAGTAAGGTGACATTGGGGGTCAAGGTCACAGGCGTGTTTGTAAGACTGACACTGACAGCTTCATTTCTAGGAACGCATTCAAGTAGAAATAGATGAGATAGATAACGGTGACGGGACGGATTTGGAATTAGAGTGGAAGCTTGTGTTTGACTTTTTAGGTTTATTTTATGCTTCAGTCGCCTGATGTCTTAAATAGTAACAACAGAGGAGAAGATTTGGCCAATGCACTATGCGAAAAAGACAAAAAGTTCATTTAAGATTGCTTGATGGTTATGATAAGTAAATTCAAGAATGATTCATCTATACCTTAAGTTGGAGTCCGTGTCCATCTCAGGTCATATTATTTCGAGCATGCTACTTCAGCACTGATTTTAGCTGTGTAGAATTTTTTTTCCCCTTCAAAGTAGTTCCACTTTTAACAAATCTGAAGTCTCATGAGCACAACCCAGTGGTATTTCATGTGGCCATTTCTTCTTTACACTTAAATACAGCACAGTGCAAAAAAAGAAAAGAAAAGAAAAAAAGTCCTGGGTGGCACCCAAGGAAAAGTAACAAAATCCCCCGTTTATGTGAGAAGTTAAAGAAGGAACACTTCTTGATTTTCTGGACTGGAACACTCATGCTGTGTAACAGTGGCAGGAGGGTGATGGATTTACTCCGAAACAACTGTCAGTCTAACAGCAGGGCCACATATGCCACACTGAGCTTCAGTTTTGTGATATCAAGTCCACTTTATCCCCCCCCCGAATCACATCAAGATGTATTGAAGGCATTGGATAACGCACTTATTAACATGAAAGCCTTGACTTTAACTGCTGTTTTCCACACGAGTAAATGAGAAATCCCAAATGAGAGATCATTTGTGCTTGACTCCCTTGATCATTTGTTGCTGTCTCTTTGAAGTGTGTGTGTATATGTGTGTGTGTGTGTGTGCATATGAGCGAGGGAGAGCAGTCCTTCCTTTATGACCAGACATGATTAAGGCCATTCTTGACTTAATGAATTGGCATGTAATGAGGCATCTTAGGGTATATCTGACAGCTCGTACTGCAGCATTTATTGACGTTCCCTAGCCTTTCTTTGTTTTCTCTCTTTATTTTCCTAAGGGCGGCAACGCTCACTTATGAGTGTGTGTGTGTGTTTGCATATATTCCTGCAAGTGCTTGTATAGCTGATGTTTGGCCTATAAGCAAAGACATAATCATGCAGGTAACAGCAGAGTGCACGTCAGGCAACAACACATAACACACACACACGCACACACACACATCAGTCTCTTTCTCTCTCTTCATCCCTCTCCCTAACCCTGAAGAGGATAATGCTAGGCTGCTTGATTTGAACAGTCATCTCTCGGTGCAAGACCTATTATTGTATAGGTTCCACACAGCAGGCGGGTCAGCCCCCTCCTGAATGAAGTCTATCTAGCTGAAGCCATATTACATGCGCTCTGCAAATGACAGCTATTTCTGGCGCGCTGCCAGCTGGCATCAAGACGTCCAGAGACACTGAATCTCTGTTACTAACTAGACCTGCACGCCATATAGTGCGAATGTGTAGTGTTTATGATGGAGGCTGTTGCTTACCAACAGCCCGACTTGTTAACATATTATCTATTGTGTCTCATGTGTCCGTGCCGGAGCCAGAGAAAACAGCCTGTTATGCAAATGGGCCTCTTACGTAAGAGCTCGGGGCTGAGCAGCGGGCGAAGGGAGATAGAGGCAGAGAGTGGCAGAGAAAGAGGAAGATGTTCTAGAATAGAGGAGTTGATGTAAGAGTAATGTGGGAGGAGAGGTGTGGAGGAGGAATGTGCAATCTCCTCTGCTAAAGCTTGCGATACGTGCACTGGTTGTTGTTTGCTGGATGCCTTTTTATTTCCGCTGCTCTGTCTGGTTCCTGTCACTCCGTCGCCCTAACCCCTGCCTGCTAGTCTGTCTGTTTTGAACTCTGATCTTCCTAGCCTAAATACAAACCCCTGCGAGAGATGTGTTTATCCCTGCAGTGAGTCTAAGCTGCTGAAGGCTGACCCTCCATCCCTCTGTACTTCCGTCCATCCCTCCCTCGCTTCATCCTCCCATCCTGGTGTGGAGCTTTGTACCACAGCGGCGTGGGAAAGCTTCTGATAACAAGCGGCCTTGTGTGTGTGTTTGCAGAGCCACTGATTACACGGGAGAAACAAGATGTTCTCTCTTTCTTGCTCACTTGGACTCTCCCTCCCTCTTCTGTGTGTTTGGGAGTGTGTTCATTTTCACAGCCACGCTTTGTCGGGTAGAACATGTGAGGTGTTCTGTACCTTATACCGATGCCATGAAACTTCAATGCTGAGAATCCTCAGTAGAGCAGAACTGGCTCAATGTGCATCACACAGACACAGACACAGACACACACACACACACACACACATGCGGAGCTCCACTGTGGATTCATTGCTGCTCTGCCAAGGGATTTCCCATGATCAAAGCCAGTCTTTTGTTAGTCCAGGTGTTAAAAAAGTTAAAACAGAAAGGAGGAGGAGGCTGGAGGGGAACGTGGTAGGATTCAGAGCTTACACGCTCTTCATGGCAGAGCAGAAATGTGTCTCTCCAGAGCTGCTCCAAAAGCACTTGCAGTGAAACTGCCACCTGTTCCAACTCCTCATATCAGTAAACTTGTGCATTTGAGGCAGGTTTTGCTCAGGAAGGTACACTTATGGCAAGTTAAACCCATCCGCTCTTACGGATAAAACAAGGCAGAAGAGGCAGGAGACCAGATCTTGGTAAGCTTAATGCACGCACTCAAGACTCACAGGTGAAAAAACAGAACCGAGCAAGACACCATGGATGATTTGGAAAGTTTGAAGCCGTGTGCTAATGTCCTCCGATGTTCAGAGCGCTCAGCTCCAAAACCAAGCTGTGGAAATCTGCTAAAATGTATATAAAAATAGGATGCATCCACACCGAATTATGCTGCAATGCCAGCCAGATCAGACGGCATTGTTTTACTGTAGCGTTAATATGAAAAATGAACTCATTTGCATCAATAGTCTAATATTATACATTAGACCTCATTGTCTTTGTCACATATGTAACCTCAGAAAACATCTGCCACATCTGAGCCCTATGATTAAATTGCTGCTAAATATGCCCCAAATCTACAGATTCAGTGAGAGGCAGCATTCAGCCTGCCTGTATTGTCTGAACACACTGATATGAAGACTGGAAATATAGCCTCACAGGATGTCAGCTGCGGTGTACTGTAGGGCTTCACTGATTCTGGCAAGAATCTCATGAAAATAGAATAAATACTCCAGAGTAATTGGCTGTGGGGTGGCAATGACGCACCATCATGGGTGGTTGTGTTAATCATTGCTCATTTCAAGCATACAAATAAAAAAATAAAAAACATCTATAATTATGTTGTCAGGCTTAAATTCAAGAGCATGTCACATTCATAGGATAGTTTAATTCTAATAAGTAGCATAGTATTTTAGCCAAAGTGACTCTAGTATTCTAATAGAATACTAATACTAATACTAATAGAATCACATGCTGGTGATGCCAATGGCTTCCTGGCTCCAAATACAGAAAATATCAACCACATTTCTAATCCACAAACAAACATTTTTTGTGGTGATAGATTTTTATTTTGGCATCAAGGCCCGCATCTCGTATTTCTTAGGCCTAGTGTAATTTAAAGCCCAGCCCAAAGTGACAGAAGGGAGAGATCAAATGCAGTCTCCCGTGGTGAACAGTGAGAATACGAGCCCACAGGTGGATTCGGCTGCAACAGCGGCGGCAGCAGACAGAGAGTTTGCACCCTAAATAGACCTCCCGGTAGGTCCAAGAAGTGTGCAAGCTCAGCTCACATATCAGCTGATGGGGCTTTTCTTTAAAGTGAGCATGTAGCTATTTATGTGCACAAGTGAGAGTATGACTAATGTGCATTTATCGATGTGAGACTTATGTAATATCAAACTGTAAGTTAAAGAATATCCTGTCAAACGCTCAGGTGTGGAAAACTTTGAAAAGGATTTTTGTAAACGTGCACCTTGCCCTGTAGTATTGATTTGATATGATGCATCATTCTCATAGAGAAACTTCTCGGGATTACTATTTTGGACAACTTATCTTGTGATTGACAGAGCAAACCTCTTTGGTGTCTTTTGTTAGAGTCAGACTTGAGCAATCAGATATAATCTATCCAGAATGTATATTGGGAAAGACACACACTGTGTTATTGGGTGTGAGTACGTCGGCCCCGTTTGTACGCATGCATGCATACGTGATGTCTGTATTGGCATTGAATTGAAAAGGATTAGCGAGTGGCTAATCTGAGGCTCCAGTCTTTGACAAGCCATGTGTCACTAATCTCAAACACTCTGGAATAAAGAGACACAAACACAATCACCTTTTTGGATTAAAACTCTCCATGCAGAGGGTGTCGTGATCTTTCACTCAAACCAAGAAAAGCTAAAAAGAAGATTCAAACTGAGGGAAATGAGAAATTAAAGAAAGCCCAAGATAATGACGTTATTTTCTGCCTCACACACACACACACACACACACACACACACACACACACACACACACATACTTGCAAATAAGCAAACAAATGAGGTGATTTAACATGCGTTTCAGTTGATCTGATGCACTCTGCAAGTTCATGTATCGTCCGCCCTCTTAACTCTTAGATAATGTTCTTTTTCTGGTACGTGCCCTTTCATCTGACAGCTCCTTTTCATACATTTCCCCGAGGACCAGAGTCTGGAGACGTGCTAATACATGTTACAGTAATCATTTCCTTCACCAGAGATAAAGATATGGACAGCCGTGACTGCTTACTCCCTCAGCTCTCCTGCCCCATCTCTGATATTGTTTGGGGACAAAAAAAAAAATGAAAATGAATTCAGTCAAAGCAAAGTAAGCCCATACACGCTCTTACACCCAAAGTCGTATTGTGTACACCAAAAACACACACGCAGACGCACACATAAACCCAGAGGTGCGAGAGAACCGCAGACAAGCGTGCTGTTTTCAGGGAGCATTTGCTGGACTAAACATGGATGAAGCTCAGGAATTGTGGCATTTCTTTTAAAACTTTGTTTCTGCTGTTTTTATGACCCAGATTCGTCGATAACTTCCTCTGTCTACATGCACAGGCATATTTTTTTTCAGTCAAATCAGGGTTGACAGGAAGACTAAATTCCCAGGGAATACGCCGAAAAAGATCGGAGGTAGAGCAAAAACAGAACTGGGAAGAGAGAAAAGATACAAGTGCTATCTCCGGGCCTTATGATTTGGGGTTGAGATAGAAACATAACAAGAAATCTTCTTTTCTCTTCACCATGATGGTCTATATAGCCAAAGGTCTGTAAAGGGAAAGTCCAATCGGTTCATGAACAGGAAATTAACCACCATCCACAGAAAATCCCAGAGGTCCTCCTCCAGTCAATATTCATATTTTTCCAAATCACTGCTGCATTTCTATAAAGTAATCCCTATGATGAGTTGCGTCCCTCTTTAATGATGGCGCTCATTTCCTCCTGAAGGCTATTACACATATCTAATGGACACTTATATGTGCTCATCTCTCACTGCAACATTTTGGTTTTAAATCAGCTTCAAACGCTGCCGCGTTAGTAATATCTGCAAAGTCACTCCACGCGTAAGCTGCATTAGAATGTTACGGTTCTCTAATATCATGCAAAACACTGATTTAGTGCTTAATTGCTTAACTTGTACTTATACAATAACAATATGGAGTTATGTCATGATACTAATTAAAAAGAAGGATTTACTGCATCCACAAATACACAGCTATGCACTTGTTTTAGCATCGTGGTCTCAAAGGAAGCCTAGAAGTAGCTAAAGCTAATTGAAATATAATTCCCTAAAGACACATGTTCATGTTAATTGACTTTCTGTGTGTGCCCGTGTTTGTGTGTGTGTGCGTGTGCACTTGAGTGTGTATGTGTATGTTTTTGTATTCATATTATCGCCAGAAGTCACTTTCAAGTCCCTTGTCTAATCATCAGCTTGAGGGTCCCTCCACATCTTAATTCGGTGTTTGAAAGCTATTAGACACTCTTCTGCATGAGAACCATTTCTGTACACATCTAATGTAGGAAAATTATGCTGTTAGAATCCATTGATGTTGTCCTATACTCAAATTGAACCCGGTCCTTCCATTGTGGTTGCTGTACACCATAAATCAAAGTGGTTCTTACCGCTGTGTTGTTTCAGCTCCTATATTTTCAGCCGAGTGGTAATGTGCAGAACAATAGAGCTTTAGATGGAGCAAATGGAGGATGTTTGTGAGGCTGTGTATGCGCAGGTTTCTGGGTGAAACCAGAGATATATTTAAAACCTGCAATTAACTGATTAGTTTTGAGAAGTGAGGGGGTGAAATTTCATCCAAGTGAAAAGGTTTCACACCCATGTCCTTGTTAACACACACACACACACAATACATACACTCATAGAAAACAACCGTGAGCCTGCACTCTGTGACTCTTCTTTCTACCAGTATGGATCCTGTTTCTAAATCTAAAATCCTGTATTGGTTCTGAGTTCGGAGTCTGGTCGCTCTCTGTGTAGAGATTGCTCCAGGCCTGTTGTAGAGGGGAGGGAAGATGGAGTCAAGTGAGACAATTTATAACAGTTAAAAACCAAATGAACTGAGACCCTTGGCTTGGGTGAGCGAGCGGCAGCATACATAATGCGCCTTAGGGATTTCTTCTCCGCACTCATTGTGCTGTGCACAGTGTGTGTGTGTGCGCGCGTGTGTGTCCAAGCTAGCAAACACATAGCACACAGAAACACACAGCCCCCCCTCCACCATCTGTCTCTGTTTGCCCCATTGCAAATCCATTATGTGCTACACAACATTATTCCCCCCCATCCTAAGTGGCACACACCCCTGAGCTTACTTCCACTATCCTACTCAGTGGAATGGTGACAATTTGCTACCGCGTACACATCTTTGTTAAAGATGCTGTGGCATGTTTCCAGCTGGATTTTAATACATATTTTCATGCTCCATTTGCATTTTTTGTAAGTTGGTGTTTAGCATTGATGCTTTGAGATTTTACAAGCCTGTTTGCTTGTTCCTGCAGCTTCATGTGGGAATTTGTGTGATGAGACACTGTCAACCGGTCCGCGTTGAACCTACACTGGACTTTAATAATCCTCCTTTGGAATGATTAATTCTTGCATTTTGGCAGACACATTTAACACACACACACAGTGTGAATCTGGCTAAGGTTTGGCTCAGTAGTTTTATAGCTAACTCATCTCCAGTTCTAATCAAAAAGCTTCCCCAGCCCCGAACCTCCTGCTGAGGAAACAAAGAAGTTATTATGTTTTTAAATGGTCTCCAATTACGGGTAATTTCACTGCCTATCTTAAAGCTATTTGCTTTTCTCTCACTTTGCTCCAGTTGGGCAGAACAAGCATTGTGTTAGACATACAGCAAATGCATACAGCAAATGCATTCTTCTGGAATACAGAATGGCCATGCCTTTCTATGCACTCCCTCTCTGTCTCTCCTCATCTCTTATCATTAGAAATGGGGAAACACAGTTAACTCAATTCCTCCTTTATCTTCCTCATTAGTGTTTGTCTCACAGTGCACTGAATTACTCAGTCCATCTCTCCACTATACCCACAAGTCAAATGCTTCCACTGGCTTAAGTGAATCAAAATTCTTATGCAGTGAGAATCCAGTAAGTCTCATTAGTGAAAAGTGCATTCATGTGCTTAATTTTCATCCCATGATGTGTGATTCATGGCACCGCGTGTGTGCTGCAAAGAGCAAAGAGTATAGCATGAAGTATAGATCACTCTGTCAGCTGGCATCCTCGTGCGCTACAGTTCACTCTTAGTCTTATTGCTGTGGCATTCTGTTATTTTAAATGTTAATCTATGGCCCACGTGGGAAGTGAATTTAGCACAGCTGGATTCGATTTGACGGATTGGATTTCAGTTGAAACCCTGGCTGTATGTTCTGGCTTTTGGCAGATGCATTATTTTTGGATTGTATGACATTTCAATAATAACAGCTTTTTTCACCGGATAATTTGTCAACATAATTGTTTTAGAAAATTGGTATTGCTCCTGGGGGCATTCTTTTAACAGCTCATATTGCCACTTCATATCCGAATAAGAGGGGTAAGAAATTGTCTTTGCACAAATCGGCCTTAAACAGCTAAAGGTCAAACAACTACGATTATGAATCAGAAGTAAAAGGCTTTGGGGGTTTCTTTGATTGGTATTAAATCCACATATACAGCTGAATTAAGATACATAATAATATGATAACTTTAAGAATTATTTACTTATTCATTTTCTTGATTTACAAGACACCAAAGCTGTTTTAAAGTTTGCCATCCCCTTCTTGGAACTGTGCACGTGTATATTTAGCTTTTTCTATGCAAATTCATACTATGGCTACGATCCCAGACTAGTTTGCCAACATGCTAATGCTGCTGCATGTGTATCCAGTTCAAATGGACCAGCTAATGCTAATCTCTGCTGATCCTTTGAGAAGCACCCTCAGAGCAACATTATCATGCTACTCTGTATTTGAGATGGATGGTGGAGGAGAGGGTACAACAGAATGGTGAATGGAGATATCAGCACAGCAAATATTAAATCATAACAGCTGACACGCACAAATCCTCACACCAGTGGTCACCTTCGGGTGCCCGCTTCTCAACATGCGCACACACACACACAGAGCTGCAGACATGAGCTATTACTGTAGAGACAGGCCCAAAATCTGCCGGCATGGCACTAATAATTAGACAGTGTTAACCACAGTTGCACTGAGCTGGTAAATGGTAGCCTACTCTCCAGGACTAAGCGCTGATCCTAAGCCCTTGTCGTAATGCACTGGTCACCCTAATCCTGACCTTATTAAAAGTGAGCCTCAAACCAAAATAAAGAAGCCAATATCTTACTGTAGTATTTCCTCCGTACAGCTGGTCCCAGCCCAGCCTGTTTGAGAGGAGGTGACCTTCATCTGACATAATCCTGGAGCCACCTTTCACCCCCATAGGCATTACCATCACAGAGCTGAAGTCACTGTGGAGTTTTGAGTTTCCGAATCTGATAACGTTCATGAAGAAAGGAAATTAAACTAAACTCGAGGAAAAGTGGAAACATTGCAGAATCCATACACATCTGAGAGTTTCTGTCGGATATGGATAATTTCTATATTCAGACACAATCTCAGTGCAATGGGATTCCCTTCAACGCAGAGAGTAGAGCCGTATCATATAGGACATGGCAGCAATTTGACCGTAATACGAAATAATAAGAAACTTTCTGTCAGCAGTGCATTTACAGCATTTTAAACTACATGCTCATATCCACAGGGTGACTACATAGTGATGACAGTATCTTATCTGACATCTTTAATGAAAAGCTGTAGTTTTGATATATTTTCCTATGCTAGTCTCTCATCTTCCCACTTAATGCAGCTCTACTTGTACGTAAAAAAAGACATAGATCTGTGAGAGACGATCATCGGGTTGATGAATTGCTTCCTCCCCCTGATCTCTCACAAACACATGGTTCTGTCATGCTGCTGGACAGGTGGCATGTGCTGCTTCCAGCGTTTATTTCTCACACTTTTGGGTTCATTATGTCTTCATAGAAATATTTCTGCATAATCACTGACATTATGGTGCATCACGTCTGTACAGAGTGATGCACAGTAAGGTGACTGTCGAGACAGATTTATATTGAGGAAAAGAGCAAGAAACACCAGAGACGACTGCTAAATGGACATGTGAAGCATCTAATTAGACGTTTATTTGCTTTTTTTTTTTTTATCAAAGTGGGCCTTTTATATACGGCACCATACCAAACAGCAACACTGCTTCAACTGCTTGAAGTGCTTTCATCCCTTTCCAACTTGATTAGAAAACTAAATAGCATAATGCCTGAATCTCAGCAGTTCTGCTGATATACAGTGGGTACTTGTCATTCAAAGGAGACCATCTTTGATAGCTGAGATAACAGAGAAGAGACAGGTAGGAGGAGGAAAAAAGCACAAGCAGCATCAGAAGAACCAGGGGACGGTGATGGGCTGTTTTTGAGATGTTATGTGAGTATATGTTGTGCCTGTGGCTTGGCTGGGATCCTGAGTGACATGTTACTGGCCACCGCTGTGCCGATGGTCTCTTAAAGCCTCGCTGTGATAAGATGAGATGAGACAGGGATGAGGGTAACAGCAAAACATTCTGTGTCTGTGTCTGTGTGTGTCATAAATGGGTGAGGGGGATGAGAGAATTAGACGGATGTAGGGAGAACAGGATGGGGGGGGGCGGGGTGACAGAGGCATTCCTATATCACATCTGCTCCTCTATGCAGGCAGTAATTTGGAGCAGAGACAGATTAACCCGGAGAATTTAATAAAAAAAAAAAAAAAGAGAGAAAAGACAGTTCAGCAGAGGGGGAAAAAAAAATAACAGAGCCGAAAAAAGAACAGGCGCCATCCATGAGATATACAGGAAATGAGCCTTGACACAACTTCAATCTCGTGCTCACACCTAAACTCGCACACACTATCTCTACAAATGCAAATAGTACAGTATACGCAGGCACGACTTTAAGCCATTTATTATGTAGACACAATCACAGAGATAAACAGTAACAATGAAGAGGTGGTCCATTTCATATCACTGTCTGAGTAAAATCTCTGTGAATGCAATAAAAATAGTTGTTTCACGTGTTTTTTTTATGTCTGTCCTTCCTTCCACTCCTCTGCTCTTGTCTCCCTATCTGGATGTTTCATTTCTCTCTTACCCTCGACACCTTACTCTCCAGCGTCACCCGGGGCTTTCATCTTGGCAGGGTGCTTCCTTGAATACTCCAATTGGCAGACAAGCGCCCTTGTCAGACACCATTCATTGCACTTGCATAGATATGAAAAGTGTTTTTAACAAGCACCACTGAGTTTTGCTATGCAGCAGAAACTGCATACCAATAGCAATGCAGATCCTGTGACCAAATTAAAGAGGCAGAGAAGTTTGAAGACAGTAATGTTGACGTCCTTGTCAAACATTAAAGTTTCACTGCTGCAGCCTCAAGGTGGTGAGTAAAGTTTGCTTTGCTTTGCTGATATCCGCCGAGAATGCGGACTTATTATACAGAGCAGTTAACGGAACCACATACTGTGTCACATTTTATGAATCTAAGTTTCTTGTATTAAATTTGGTAAAATACATATCGACTTAATCTCAGCTATCACAACTTTCATTTTAGTATTCAAATACTGAGGCACTTACTCTATAATTAGGTATGTTAATACTCCCCCGTGAAACCTGCATAGATTTCTGTCTGGAAACTCTTCTATAGGCCAGAGCAAGAAAGCAAAGCACCGTGTAGCCGTTTATCCATCAGATGAATCAACCAGCGGGAGTTGATGGCATACCCTTATAAATTAAGGATCTGCTGTGAGGTCAGTCCTACAGGGTTTTTGATAGATATGCACCTGCTGCAGAGGATATGGATCGCTCTGTGTTGCTGGGGGTTAGAATAAGAAAGTGTTGAAAGAGGTGTTTGGCCGCAGAGAAAGAAAAAAAAAGAAGGATGAAAATACACTAAAAGCAAATCAGAGGGATGGATGACTGTCAAAAAAAATGCAATTTCGTTGGCTGGGAAATATTTTGGTCTTGTACCAAATAAAAGATCCAGCAGAAACTCTTTGTAAGTTATGTAAAGCTAGCAGACAGGGGGTGACGTGGTGGTGAAATGTGCCTCCCAGCTTGACTGTTCAAATTGATTGCTTCTATTTTCCACCTGGTCCTGGTGCACTACAAATCTGCAACCAAGGAGCCTGTGAGACGTGTGAATAGCACGTTTAAATAATCTTCTCTGTAAATCAGCTGGCTTTAACCTGTAACAAAGGCTGACATACAGTACTGTGTGACAATATACATGAAGCAAATAATCCATGTTGATTCGTGTCATGGCGCATACTGACATTTCTGATCCCAGTAAGCCTTGATACCTGTATGAAGCAATCATTACTGACTTGCAATCATTGCACCTTGTACCCCACTTTTGAGCAGTCACGTTCACACCAAGTCTTCAGAATAAATATGTTGCTCCAGATCTATTTTGGCCGTGTGCCCTGGACAAAATATGTGAATGGAATTTGGGAAACTTGATCTTCTACAACCCGCTACAACAGAGAAGGTAAGTGGCTTAAAAGGAGGTGATGTCATCATCAGTGAGTGTTCTACAGCCATCGTTCAATGATCTAAGCCACAAGGATACTGTCTCTGAAAAGTGTCGGCTTTATAGACCATGACATATAATTTCCTCTCTTCAGAACGATACGTACAGTGCTCTGTTTCCATCAGAATGCACCCAGGCTGTACTGATGAAACCGTTACACAAGCAGGCATCGTTCTTTTTGCTTCAGTCTCGGTGTCCTTTACACACACACACACACTCTCTCTTTTCTCTCACTTAATGTCTGGATGGAGTGAGACTCCAGCTTTATATGAGTGCTATAGGACAATTCAGCTACATCAAGGTTATGTGCATCCAAATAACAGTTAATAATGCGTCTGCCAAAGGGCTTTTCTGAAATAAGCATGTCTGCTCTTGTCCTGTGTAACGTTTAATGTTTAATGTAGAATATTAATTCCCCTAATCGAGTCAAGGCAATGAAAGGAATGTGGATGTGACTTTTGGATGCAACATACAACACTGACATCTGCAGCAAGATGATTGGTTAAAAGCAGGTGTGGAGGAATGTAATTGGTTGAGAATAAATAGTAGAACATCAAGAGACAGCTGACAGTGTGGAAAATCCATGAATACAGTCTTTGTGATTGAACTTTCGCTAACCTCCATTTGTCCAATAATGAAAATCTGTCCATAGATAATCACTTTAGCTGGAATCAAATTCAAATAAGATGCCACTTTACTAATTTTTCTACAAATTTAATTTAGAAGACAGCACAAGCTGTTTGTCTAGTCAATAAAATGTTCAAACTAAGGCACAGCATTGCTTGTTTGTTGTAACAGAATACTGGAGACGGTCAAAAAACTGAATGAACAAAAACATAATAACATGGCAGGAAGAGGGCTGGCTGTTGAATGTGTACCACAAAGCAGAGGTGGAAGAAGTATTATGATCATTGTACTTAAGTAAAACTAACAATACCGTAATAAACTTAGTAAAGGTACCACAAGTAAAAGCCTCATTATGCATGTCCCATTTCATATTTATATATATATTATTTGCCCCCATGTTTATATTACTAGATTATAATTATTGATGCATTAATGTGTATGCATCACTTAAATGTTGAGCTGATTTAAACTACTTTATCTGCTGGGTAGCTTGTGAATTATCAATAATCAACACAGTATTGTTATTAATCTGAAGTGGTTGGCACAGTAGTGATGTATAAAGTAGCAGAAAATGGAAATACTCAAGTAAAAGTACCTCAAACATGTACAGAAGTACTTAAGTAAATGTACTTAATTAATTTCCACTACTGTCACCTAGTCTCGGTAACTGATTCTTTGATCAGATATTTCCTCTAATTATGTAATATTTGTATGTGTAAAGTTGTCCTGTAGCTGTTTTGTATTAAGTACATAAATTTGGCATAATTTGCTAGAAAAAACGTTTATACTTGTTACAATAAGTGAAGGAAAAAAAAGTAGTGTTCTAGTTCCAAAACACAGGTTAGAAAACCTTGCACTAGGGCCACTTAATTGTTAAAAGCACATTGTACAGTGACGGACACTGCACACGACACAAAATGATCCAACTCTTAACAGCCATGTTAATTTGAATTTGAACAAGGTCACGGGTTCTGTGGGAGTTTTTCTTCCTGCTGGTGGTAATTAAATCTGCGGGGCGTGCTCACAAGAACACAAGCAAAGAAGTTTGAGGTGGATTAAAAAAAAAGAGGTCGCACTATTGTATTCACTTTCAGTTGTGATGAAGATGATGTCATCAGTTTAACACAGTGTGCTATTGTGTGCCTCATTGGACTCCGTGCCACAGGTGACACAGCCACATTTAACATAATGGGAGTGCATAAAACTTTCACGACAGAAAGTGATGTACATGCTGTAAGCTAGTGAACAGCTGCAAGGACTCTCAAATCCCCCAGACATCGCCTCTCTCTCCTTCTGTGTGAGTGTGTCTGTCTGTTTTGTTTTTTTCTCCGTCTCCTGGAGGGGAAACATGACTTGTTTACAGTGTCTGTACCGACAACTAAATGAAATCACATTTCCCATCAGTCAGTGGGCTAATTGAGGCTAGCTCTTCCATTAGTTGTCTGCTCACATCTTCTTTGTAGGGAGCCAGACCGATCAATGCTCAGCCAGAGTTGAATATTTGGGTGCGCACACACACACACACACGTATATATATACTCAAAGTATATGACTTGCAGGTGCAATGATTTTGCATCATTTCTTTTGTTCAATAATGAAAATACAGCTTCATCTTACCCTTGTGTTTTCATTTAATAATGTTTTTATTTTTTTATGTGCAAATGTTTTGCATGCAATCCAAGTGGAAAAATATTTTCACTGCTGCATCAGGCTCAGAGAAAGAAGGTGATACATTCAAGGATAATACCTCCACAGCTCCGGGTGTATTAGAGAAAGGGAGAGCTGAGCTGCTCTTCCTCCATCTTTTGTGGTGTAAGAAGGAATCTGGCTGTTCCCACAGTCTTGGCAAATCCTGCCTTCCCAAATCCTTTTCTCAGTAATTCTGTTGTCCTGCCAACGGTGAGTAAAAGCGCAGAAGTGCATTATGGACTGGTCATGCATGAGTAACGAGGGGGCCCCTCTGAATCTGTGTGTGTGTGTGTGTGTGTTTTCTGCTCAATAGAAAACCTAGTTATTATGCAGTGGCCCTAAGTGGCCCTCTGCTCTTCAGTTATCGCACATGCAAAGTCAAACCTACACCCAAGCGAATGCACACACACACACACACAAACACACACCTCAGCATTCATTAGAAACTTGCTTCTGCAGTTCACTGTAATGAATACACAAACACCATCCTTCAGCACCCCGGCTCTCACCTCTCCCTCCCCCACCTGCATTTCCACCCATAAACCACCTGTAACAGTTAAACTCACCGAGTATAATTTCATATGGGAACGGGTCCCCGTGAGCTTCTTTCACTGTGGACAAACCAAGCCAAGACAAACCTGACGCTGTTTAGTGGAAATCAAAGTATGACAATTTCCCCAGCAAAGAGATCATTTTACTGTTGGACGAGGCAGCGGTTCAGATTCAGCGTTGTGAGGATTATGGTGATACATTAGTCCAATCTGTGTTGATCGAGCAAAGCAGGAGATGAACAGCCCATATGTCAGATAGTCATTTGGATTGGTTTGGGTTTTTATCACGTCTGCTCTGGTCCAGTGTGTCTTGGCGAAGCTTTTTAAAAGCTGCACCCTGTTTAGTTTTCCGTACATGCCTGTGCCAGTGCAGACTGTCATCAGCAGAGGCATGCACTGCCAATACCTGATTTCACACAGATATATTTTAGAACTCAAAACCTATAAAAACTATCTCTGCGTGTTTCAGAAAAAAATACAGTTACACACTGTCAGACTTTGTATCAGATCGTCAGTTTGAGAAATGTGTCAAGCCATAGCTGCGGGCTGGGCATTCTGAGGATTCAACAATGTAGTCTTTACTTAGAAAATTTGCATTTCATGAAGGAAAAAATTACTCAACAACTCCAAACTGATTTTCTTCTTCTTGCCAGTAGCTGTCTTCTCTCATACTCCCCCTTCTAACAGTGATAAGGCACACACATGCACTCATGTCATAAGCCATTACTCTTCACTCTTGTGAAGCTGTACAAGACGAGACGACACGTTACGTTTGACTATGAGATGACCTGGCTTCATCCTTGTGCATGTTGCTTACTGGTGCTGACAGCATCTGGTCACATAATAGGTGCTTACATGGATGTAGCTCATTACAGTTCCGTGATTTAGAATCATGCGAGTCTAAAGCGTGGACATTAACCTTTAACTGAATAATATACAGTAACCGGTCTAACCAATCAGCAAGCAACATCCTGCTGTACATGTGTGATTCATCACACATCATCCACCAAACACACACGCCATCAGTTCCACATGCACTGTCAGCTCCTGGTGTCTTTCTGATCACAGTCACATGCAGGTCAGATGTAATCAGTGTGGCTCTCACACACACAGGCACACACCTTTAACCAAGGTCATGTGTAACTTGTTCAGCATGCTGAGGTGTAGTGGCTGATGTTGCGTCTCACTCTCTCCACCCTCCCCTCCCACCCCATCGCCCTGTACTCACGGTTTGTTGTTTCGTGTGTGTGTGTGTGTGTGTGTGTGTGTGTGGCGGTATTGCGCACATGCATGTGTGTAAGCATTCAGACATGCTGTCATTTTCCCTTGCTACAGGCACAGTTGTGGTTTGGAGGCTGGCATTGTTTGGCTTTCTTTTAGTCACATTCTATTTTCGTTGTGCCTCAAATGCAGCATGACTTCTAGCCCACGGCACAGGAACAGAATGCCAGCGCGCGGGATTTGTGTTATGTCTTTGTTTATGTTTATTTATGCGTCTATGTCTCCAATCAGCGATAACTGTTGCACAAGATGAGTAAATAAATGACAGTACCGACATAAATCTAATGGGTTTATCTTAGTTCGTCTCCCTGTCTGCCTCCGAGTGTGTTCCTGTGTGTGTGTGAGTGTTGTGAAAACTGCCAGTGAATGGTTAAATAATGACCAGCAGTGACAGGACAGAAGCTTTGAGGCTCTGGATTTGCTGTTTTTCTCAGCCTCTCAGCACGCAGCCAGCCAGAGCCAAAATGGCTCTGCAGGGTCAGCTTTGGCCCCCTGACAGGCTGACGAAGCGAGCGCTGTCTGTCAGGGGCCAGGCCTATTAAATGATCAGAGACTACGTTCCCCTGACGCCGCTCTGGCTGAGAGGCCTCAGCGCCCTCCTGGAGGCTGGCCCAGAGGTGTGTGTTCGTGTGCATGCATGCATGAAAAATATATGCTTGAGCATGTTTGACTTCATTTTCAGTTTCTTTTTTTTTTTTTCTTGCGATTGCGATTGTATAAAGACTCCGATGTATTGATAATTCACTAAATTGAATGATACGAGGCACCATCATCCGTGCATAGTCACCCTAAATGTGTGTTAGAGAGAAGCGTGTAGCGCAGACACATCAGACTGTGTTTGTGCTGCAGTAGCCCAGGAGCTAGATTTATTCCTACAGAGCCATTTCAAGCAGGCATGGTTGTGTGAATTTGTTTGCATGCTGGGAGGCTGAGAGAAAAAATGAATTCAGACCCTCAAATACTCTGTTTCTGTCTCTGCTGGTCATTATTTGACCATTTGCCAACTGTTTCCCATACACAACTATGAAGGCATAGAGGCACCCGCAGAGCAAATAGTAAAGACAAACACTCACATATGATACAGGTTGCTGCTGCTGCTGCTGCTGCTGCTGCTGCTGCTGGCAGTCCTTGTTATGTGGATGGCAGAAGTGCTCTGTCCTATCTTATATTTATTATGGTGGCTGTTCCTTTCATACAGCTCCGTCTTTGCAATTCATTACGTCCACTGTTGTTGACGGAACTTAAACAATTCCTACTGTGCCAAGTTCACAGGTTCTTACAGGCGACAGATACTGAACCTGATATTCAGGGAGCCTAACCGGGAGTGTTGTGGGTCACGATCGATCAAGCAAGAACACCATCACTGTTCAGGATCTCTACAAGAAGTTTCATGAACTACACATCTAATTCTTCCCCCAGCCTATTCATCACCGTAATGAAGCTTTCAGCTTTACTAACAGGGAGCTAATGTATGATTTTGACTCAATTATGGCCGCTCTGTTATTTCTAACTCTAGTTTCTATGATGGTGTATTGTCATTGGCTGCCGTTAGTGAGTGTGTCATAGTGTGGAAAACCAAAAGAGGCTAAGAGTCAGTCATTTTATTTATTCATCAAAACCTCTCCCAACTCCTTATTCTCTCCTCCCTGTCTGTCCTTTGTTTTGCTTTGTTTTCACCCACTCTGTGTCTTTGTGGTTGGAAACCATGTGTTGCATATGGCAGACAGACAGCTCCGGATTTCATTAAAAAATCATCCACAACAACACTGCATAATGCCTCCTCCAATGCCATTGTGTTATTTGTATCGCTGTGCGCGCGTGCACATACATTCTGTCTCAGCCTGTCTGTCTCTGTGCATTGATTTTGATATTTTGAATGACTTTCTAAAGTAAAAGTGGATTTTAATTATGCCAAGAAGGCTCACGTGTTAATTGACAACATGTTGTCCTCTAACTCCTGTGGCTCAGGAGGTGGAGCGGGTCGTCCGTTAATCACATGGTCGGTGGTTTGATCCCTGGCGCCTTCTGTCCACATGTCAAAGTTTCCTTGGGCAAGACGCCGAACCCCAAATTGCTCCTCATGGTTAGGCAGGCACCTTGTATTGTCATTGGCTGCCATTAGAGAGTGTGAGTGTGTGACTGAGACGTCTCTTGACCATTTAATTTATAGAGAGAAAAGTGAGAAATAAAATGGAACTGAAATATCACACCAGTGAGAATTCCAAATAAAAAATAAATGCAAAAGTTCTCAATTTTTTCAAAAGGAAAAACTTGTTTTATAAAAGTAAAACCACAATAGTGTGTGTTCGTGTGTGTGTGTGTGTGTGTGTATACATTCATTGTGCATGCTCATGCTTTAGAGTGTCATTAATCAAGTGGAGTATTATTGTTTTCAGCATCTCACCCAAGTCTACACATTACCATTTTAATGACATTACACTCCTATTAATCTGCTTACCACACAGCCACTGGTGCAACTTATAAAACTATCAAAGAAGTACTTTGATAAAAAAGAGAAGAAAAAAAACAAGGCCATAAAGAGAGAGGGAACAGTAATTAAAAAGCCACTCTAATGAAAGAAAACTCATAAACAAGAAATAGGGGTAAAAGAATGGAAAAAGTGCATATGCTGCAGTCTTGAATTAGACATGCGACAAATAAATGGATGCTCTATACAGCACAAAATCACTGAGTGTGTGGCAAAACAAAGTCATACCCAATGCCTCCAGCCATTCGCACTATAATTGTAACTTAGTGCGTTCCCCAGAGCCTAATCAGATACCTAAATTAAAGCTGCCATCAACATCTTGCAGTCTAGATGTAGAGGCTTTGGGAAACTGTTTCCAAATGGTTTGTAATGTCTGTCTGAAACTATGCAATATTTTCTCCACTTTCTCAAGGTTCTAAAGTCGAGCTGAAATCCCTCATCATCGGGATGCTCTCTCAGATTTTTCTTTAGCAAATGATGAGCTGATTAACCTTGGTCGCCAGGTCTAATGAATCTGTGAAATTCATTTACATGGGGTGTAGGAGGAGAAGGACTTACTGGCATCCACAATGATGAAGGGCAAGTAAGGCCCATGGGCTACACTTGGCCAATGTGCCTCTTAATTCCAAGCCCATCACCTCAATTTCAAGTTTTTTTTTTTTGCTCGTTGAAAACAAAAACAGTCAAAATCAACCATCAGTTTTGCAATATAAATACACCTTTTTCATTTATGCATAGCTTAATAACACAGTGGAATGTATAACTGCAAGGTTTCAGTCTAGGCAACTATAAATGGTGTGAACAGGTGTTACAAGAAGAGACTGCAAAAAAAAAAAAAAAATGTCTAGAGGTAAATGCCAGTCGGCCACTCTCAAACAAAAGGTGTGTGTGTGTGTGTCTATAGACATGCGCGTGTAGAATACAAAGATAGTTGGCTGAGTGTTTTGCTGCTTGTAACACACGGTGTGAAGGAGACACATTCCAAGTTTTGTTGTTCAACGGCAAGCGTGATTTGGGTTTTGGAAAACAAAACTGTATGCTGAGCTTAACCCATCACAGGCTGAAAGAGCCAATATCGGTCCTGTTTAATAATGTGTGACCAAATAATATCCAACTACTGCTACAAATGGTCAGCTTTTAGATGGCAGACATCTTGTTGTTTACCACATTTACAAACTAGTTTTATATCTGGTAGATTTTCAATATTTCTTCTCATTGATATAAGTATAATACTACACTGTATATGGTTTTATTAACATTAAAATATTTGCAGCGCAACACTGTCAAACCTTTGCACTCTCTTGTGTTCTCATTATTTATTTAGAGCCAATACAACGGTATAACATTACACCACATGTAAAGCTACTAGAACCTCTCTAATTTTGTGAAGTTTAACCGATTTGTGTTGGTGATTTGCTAATCTGTTTGGCTTCATTTATTTTCCCCCACCCCTGTCTCTCTCATTACCTCTTATTGTGGCACTTTCTTCCCTCCACTTCACTTCTCCCCCAGGAACACTGTGTCACTGTGTCTCTTAGCCTTTTATGACTGGTTGCTTGTAGTGACGCAGGAATTAAAGCTCATCCTGCTGGTTTGCGCTTTGTAAATTGCTCTGGAGTGTGGATGTTTTGATCAAGCTTTTAATCCTTGATGAATTATTGATTTAATACCCTAAGACTTGTCAGTCCAATGCTGATCCTGTTTTTTTATACTTTTTTTTTTTTTACCTTAGTCCTCCAGCATTAGAGGCCCTGATCAAATCACCTCTTTTGCATCATGCAAGTACACTGTAAAAAATGAACTGTTGTTTTTAACGATAAACAACTGGCAGCTGTAGTTGCCAAACTTTTACCGTAATAAATATGGTATAACTTTTTATAATATTACAGTAGAAGGATGTTATTGTTGTATTCATAGTTTAAAATGTCTGTAAATTTTACAGTGAAACTATGACAGTAAAAGACCGTAAAATGTGACATTAAATATTTGTGTTTTACTGTATAATTAACAGTCTCTAAGATAATATACTACTTTATTCTGTATAAATTCCCTGAAAATTGTGTATAAATAAAGCTTTTTGATGTGTAATTGTGTTTAACTATATACAGGAAAACACATTCATACTTCATGGCATATTTTATGGCCTTGTCATGATTTGGCAGTTTTTCACCATAATATCTACATGTATTTTTTACAGTGTAAAGTTACCTATGTTATTGACATAGGACTATGTACAATTACTAATTTCTAATATATTAGGCCAATATCATTGTGCAATCTTACATATTGTATGTTACTTCTTATATTACTATAACATTCATAACATTAAAATGTTTTTCTTTAATATCAGCTAATTCAGATTGGCTCTAATGACCATGGACCAGGGTCAGTGTACCCATCGTCTGTGTTCTCCAGAATTTTAAAATGTAATGTTTTATGTCAAAATACCATCAAATAGACTTTACTCTAATACCGTTCTTTCATGAATCGTATATAAATATCTGTCTGCTAGTGTCACTTCAGGTCAAATCTGTCTCAGTGCAGACATGATCATTAAATTGAATTTTTTTTTGCCATAAGAGAAGCATAACGGGGGAAGAGATTGTGTCAGGTAATAGGAAGAGAAACAGAAAAGGATGTGAGGGTGAAAAGATAGGGGAAGATTGTATGAATGCATGACATGGGTTCAGATAACAGGAGAGAAAATATTGTACCATGGAAAGATGTCAGGCTGTTATGAAAAAAAAATGTCTGGTTCTTATTTGTGTTGGCTTACATAAACAGATAAACAGATAGATGCCGTAGGAGCTGCTGTTGTGGCTACTGAATCCGAGCGGTCATACACATACAACCAGCCTGACTGTAAATCACACTCGACTCCTCCCTTCCTCTCTCTCATTCCATATCGCCGCTCTTTCACTCTGCTCTCTACATTTTCTCAGCAAATTTGCACGAGTGTCATTTTTAATACACACATAGATGCTCTGACTGGAAGAGGATTCCTGAAAGTCGCATCCCAGCAGCCCAAATGTGCTGTCCAAGAAAAGGTCTTATTGGCTTATCGTGTGCTGAGAAGACCCATTCACATAATCCTTAAGCAGCTAGAATCCAGAACATCCATCCCTGTCAGCCATTGTTCTGCTTAGGAAAACGGAGAGAGAGAGAGAGAGAGAGAGAGAGAGAGAGAGAGAGAGAGAGAGAGAGAGAGAGAGAGAGAGAGAGAGAGAGAGAGAGAGAGAGAGAGAGAGAGAGAGATTGCCTGAAAGCATAGCACATACATAAAAACAATGCTGCCTACGAGTCTGTGCTTTCATGCATCCTTGTTTGCTGCACATTCTTCTGTCTGACTGTGCTGCAAATGTGTTTATGTGTGTGTATTAGTGTCACTAGGAAAGGAATAGTAGTGCTTTGAAACATGGAAATATGTCTTTATTTAGATGGTGGCAAGAGGAAGAGAAGCTTAACATAGTTCTTCGTCATTCTATTGTAAAATTAACCAAAAGAGGACTGAGCCTATTGTTGTCTGTAATCCAACTATTTCCATTTCAAAAGCAGAGCTAAGTGGCTGTGATGGACACAAAAGCAGCCCATTAACGCTGTAGTTCTGTGCCTGATGGATCACAGGACCATGTTCGCCGTGGGATGTCCATGTAGCGAAGGTGGGGTGGGGGTGGGGGCTCACATGCTACACGAGATAAAGTTGTTACTAGTCAGTTTGGAATTAGTGCAGCACATCAGAACTGACCAGCATTGTTGCAGTCAGGGTAAAAGTGTGTGTGTGCGGTTGTGGTCCTACTTAGTTTGTGTGTTTCTGCGTGGGAGTTGAGCGTGCGTGCGTGCGTGTGTGTGTGTGTTAGGGTTGGGGTGTTCCCTGGCAACCTGACCAGGGTCAGCATGTCACTCTGTTTCATTGGCTGAGTGTGCTGCCATATGCAAATGAGGCCTGTGCCAGCCTTCAAACATTAGCATTAGTGAACATTTGCATAAAATCAACTTTTGCCTGTGGAAAAGTAGGGCACGAGAGAGAGAGAGAGAGAGAGAGAATGGAAAGAATGGAAGAATTTTTGGGCGTGAAAAGTAACAGGGAAATTTTTTTAACACAAAAAAAGTATCAGGTCTAAAAGATTCTTTCAGATAAAATAAATGTGGTGGACTGAGAGCGCTCTCTGTGTTAATGAGGTTACAGGGATACATTACTATTGACACGATGTGCCAAAAAGAGTAAAACACTTTATGTTTCAGTGTCAAGCACACAGTCAAAAAAAAAAAAAAATCATACAATATTTTTCTCACGTGTAACACAGATTTGTCTCCAATCAGCTTTCCACACACCGAGCCATTCTCCAGAGATCAAAGAGCCCACCTCTGCTCGTGGATCAGATGTTGAGATTCCAGCATGCAGCTCTTCTCTTTATCTGTGGATTGCACTCTCTCTGTCTAAGTTGCTCTATCAATCTTTCTCTGTTTATGATGCCTCATTGCAGCCTGTTTTGTTTTGGTTTTTTTGTCTCTGCTACTGTCTCTGGTGCAAAATGGACAGTCAGCTGAAAGCTAGAAATAATGTGAGATAAACAAACCACGGTTTTCAGCTTTTTGCTCATTAGTTCCTCTTTATCTGCGTTTTGTGAGTTGTATTAAACAAAAAGCACATCAAAAAATGAGCTTACTACCAAATGGTGTTCTTTATTAATATTATTATTATTGCAGCATAGTTACATTGCAAAAACAGATTGGACTATCAAGAACATTAAATCTGATTTACCAGCTATTACATACTGTACGAGATAATCTTCATGGCCAAAGAATGAATGATGGAGGGAAGAATAGATGTATGGATGTGGATATGGATAGATGTATAGATAGATGGATGGAAATCATCTTTTTTAATGTGTAGAAAATCTATCCAAGCCTGTTCCTTACACTCAGTCCACATATTTTTCATAATTGTGGATTTGAAAAGTGTGAATCTATTCATTTTATGAAATACAAACACTAGCTATACATTGTGTGTGAAGGAGTGTGTGTGTGTGTGTGTGTGTGTGTGTGTGTGTGTGTGTGTGTGTGTGTGTGTGTGTGTGTGTGTCTGTCTGTCCCAGCCAACTCTGAGGAAGCCTGTTAGGCACAGATAAATGTCTGATGCTCCCTGGGGTTCGCTTTTAGTTCACACAGTGTAGTTTTTCACTGTGATTGGATATCGACAGAGGCATCATGCTCTGGGCCATAAGTAGACCATACACACTTTGACATTCACATACAGTATGCACACACACAGGAAATAGATTATGGATGTCAGGATATTTAAAGATCATCCAGTATTTTCCAAATATGCTAAAAAAAATCCTGAAAAATGCGTTCTTACCTACCTGCTCACCTCCCATTTGATGCTGCGCCTCCTCATTCGTACCTTCCCCATCAGAACCATCAGAACAATAAAACAGAGTTTATTGAGCGGTTGTTCTCTGTGATAGGCAGTCTAATGCGTACATATTGTTGCAAGGTGAGGTGCAGGGTTGCATGATACAAGGTGAAGGAGAGAAAACATCAGGCTGGCAGAGAGGTGTGCTGGTTAAATAGGCAGTCTCCAAAGAAACATGAAATAAAACAAAACATGGAGGAAAACTTTTTTACCTTTACACAGCTCAGACAGTTCAGGTGCTGCTCTTTACATTGGAAATAAAACAGTCCCTCCCATTCCCCTCACATATATATAGCACGAGAGCCCGCCTCTCCATTTCAAACTGGCCTATCAGGTCAGAGCTCTAGAAGGGAGAGTTGACAAAGGTAACAAGAAATAACACATTTTCTCAATTCACTCTTCACCATATAAACAAAGATACTGTACATTCAAAATAAGCCAATTATCTGTACCTCAATCAGTATTTACCTTAATTAGCTGTCATTTCGTCACACATCCAGTATCCAATCAAATCTGAGAACCCGTCTACTAAAGGAAGAGTGTTGAGGCGCGCTTCCTCTTTAAGCACCGGCACAAGATGGCTTCCACAGAGGACTCAGACCCCGACAGGTTATTGTTTTAAATACATGTTTTTTTTAAATATGAATTTCAAGAAATCAGCTTCATTTCAATGCTCCGTACAATTCTTTGTCTTTCTCAACTGATGTCGGAACTAAATATTCAATCAAGAAAACAAAGAGAACTGTGTGTGAGAAAATGGCCGTCTTACTTAACAAACATGGCTTAGCAAACAGTGATGAGTTGGTGCTTCTTCACACACACTTTTCATTGTTCTGTGGCATAACTTGACAGCAGGCCAGATTTTTGATTAGCATTCAGGTTGTTGAAGGAGTCAGGTCATTTCCCCAGAGAAAGTGTTTGTACTCTGCCTCCATATGATCTGTCTACTGCGGTGCTTTCTCTTGATCTTAAGTAGCCTGGAAAGATACAGTCACACACAGTTTAAGGCATTCTGTGTATTTCTGGAGGAAAATGACTGGAGTGTTTTGTTTGTGGTGCAAATTGAAGCTTTTATGGGGTAGCAGGGATAGAAGCCAGGGACTGTATTTGTATAAAGTTACCATTAAGTTGAAAAAAGCAGCAGCGTGTCTTTACCGATGCTTTGACAGCTGCTCTTTCCATGTGTCTTAGATATATTTCATACCATAGTTGAATTTTTTTTATATTTTCCCAGAGTTGTCGTAGTGATTTTTGTTTATTTTAGTTTGCTCTGAGTTCCCTGATGGAAACTTAAAGTATCCCCATCGATTCCCCTTAAAAACCTTGTGTGTCTCGTGTTATGTTTCTCCTCTCCATTCCTGTTCGGGGTTTCCTTTATTCAAATGAATCCATGTTTAAAATATTCAGTAGTGGCTTAGTGGTTTAAAAGAACTTTCCCCTTAACTTGTCTCTGTATTTAGATACTATATTTAGATCAGCACTTTAGTCTGGCATCAGTTGTAAAGCTTGTCTGCCTAAAGGAGAGGCTTAATGTCAGTTACAGTGTGTCTGATGCACTCGATTCATCTTAAAACCCTTTTCCTCGCGTGTTGCAATGTTGCCGAAGTCTCCTCTTAAATCCCTGAGCGTACTTGAAAATACTCCAAAATCTGTGATCCCCCCCAATGTATACACTGATCCAGTGTCCTGACAAGTATAAATGGCCATCTTGCTGTCTATGTTCTAGGCAAATCAGTTTATCACAGCTGCAGTGCGTCTACTTCCACATGAGTTTTGCTTTCAGATCAAAAGCTAAACTTTAAGATCACACAGGCCATCAGATAGCACAAGGATGACTTGCTGTCATGGTCTCGGCTGAGGCTGAGGTATTCTTCATGCAAATGCAGTTCAAAGAACAACTCTGTACTGTATGTGTGTGTTAGTGTGTGTACTGTACGTGGGAGTATGTGTTATAGAGAATCCTTTAATCCCATATGGCATGCCACATATTGTGACAGTGGCTGTTCCGCCCCAGCTTTGATTTTGTTGGAGAAAAGATAATTATTTCACCTTTCACTTGAAATTCATTATCAGAGGGAGAGAGAGACAGGTAAATGACAGGTAATTGCTTTTCAGAGTCAACACCATTCTTCCTCCGATATACCAGAGCAAGCGGGGAGATGTGAGGAATAGAAAAAGAGCAGGTGAGAGGAGCGAGACAGAGACAGAGTGGGAGGAATGAGAAGGAAGGGCTAATTTCCATAATGAAAAGGTAATAATTTGTGGTGTTAGAGTTAGTTTCAGTCTAGTGTCTGTGGCGTGTCAGCTCCTCGCTCGAGGTCATTGTGTGGTACCAGCCATGCATACTAATTCATTAACAAAACCTCGCCCGCATGGCTTGCCCCTTCTCAAGAATGTCAGTTTCACCTTCCTGCTTCCCTCTCATCTTTCCAATCCCATCAACCCACACTCCCTTCCCTACCCGGCTTCACCTCCTCCTTTTTTTCTTTTCCTACATTTCTTTATCTTTTTATTGCTCCATCCAAGGGACCAATATGGTAATGGGGAATATACAAATGAATTGTATCCACTCGTGGGATCCCACAAAGGCTTTGGAATACTATTTCATCCAGTGCTCCCTCTTACTTGTTCTATTCTTACATTGCAACATCAATAGAAGCTGCTCCTTTCTCTCTGCTCACACACACAAACACTCACAAACACACACAATCCCCTCCACCCAGCTACATGAATGATTTAGGAGCATGCACATTGACTATCTGCCACCTGCCTTGGGCTCTGCTCAGGCCCACCTAGCGGCTGCTGGCCCTGCATGTTAATGTCTACTGGATAGGGACTTGCATGTTAACATGGAGTGGGACACTAGGGTAGCTGACAGAGTGACAAGAAGCTGACACTGTGCACCTCCACTGCTGGTTAAAGGCCTAAGATAAGATATCAAGGAAGGCTTTTAAGTTGTTTTCACTTGTGGCGTGGCCCGTGTTCAGACAAATTAACTGCTATAATGATTGAGCTATTGGATAGGAGTTAGACTCAATAAGAGCATCCACTGAATCCCTAAAATGTAAAGAATCTTGAAGGTTTTGGGGCCGGGACTGTTGCAGAATGATACGAACTTGAAAAGCAAAACATAGCAACTGTTGTAGTCAAAGGCAGGTAGGCTTCTGTCTTTTCTTCACTATAGTTATGGCGGCTGTGGTTGCTATGTGACTAATGGAAACGCAGCTGAAGTGCACTTCCCTTTCGCTAGCTAAAAAAATGGACTTTTTTTCCTCCTCCTGGCAGTATGAGCCCTAATCACATGTAAAGCTCTCTGTGTTGGTGGGTATGTGCAGCAGCAGTGCATTGTTTGTTTGCTGTAAACAGCAAGGAGAAGTTCTTTGCGTGGGGGGTCTTGAGAAAAACAACATGCATGGGGTGAAAAGGTTGTACACCTGTGCCTGCTGTGCATTTTACACTGTTGAAAAGGAAGTGGAAAGCACCAAACATTTCAGAGAAGTGACAGACATCATGAAGGCGGCCTTGGTGACTGACGCATTAGATGGTGCACTGAGTCACATAAGATGAGAGTTATAGAGAACTAACATACTGCAGGTTACAACTTCTGTCTGTAAAATAGAACAATGAGTGCTTCAAGCTGAATTGTAAAAATAACTTATGGTGCTTTACGACACTTAATAATATATCTTTTTTATATACATACATATACTCAGTCAGAATGTGTTCATTGTGTGATGGGAACTAGTGTCTGAGCTTAGTTAGAACAGGGAGGTAATTGAAATTCGTTGTATGTGTTTGGTCACTTTCTCCCCATTAATTTGTTTCCAACTCACTTGCTTTTCTAAATAGACTTAATTCTTTTTCAATATTAGAAAAAAAAAAAAGACATGCGCATGAAGAATATTAATCTCTAACTTGCAGCCAATTTCAAGAGGCTGAATACTTAACAGGTTTAGAGAAGACTGTTCCTGAAATTGAATTGCCATTTTTAATAATCAAGCAGACATCATTTTAAAGATTGATGCATTCAATTCATTCTGGGTGATAAATGTGCAAATGTTGGCCCACGCACAACATTCTCTGTTTATGTTTTAGCTAACTACATGACATGGCAACTAATTTAAGCGGAGGAGGATACATACTAATTCTGTACAGTGTAAGTCACTCTCAGGCCTGCGATATGAGCAGGTAAAATAACCTAGTTTGGATTTAAAAACATGGAAACTCGCTCCAGTATTTAAGGTGCTGCTTGATTTACGCATGTATGCGTTCTCTAGGTGAGATTGTGGTTTGTGCATAACTGTGTAACAGGATTAACCCAGCTGGATTTCATATCTCTTCCCAGTATCTCCCACTGGCAATGCAGAGTGTGTCAAGCTGAGGAGGCTGTCAGTGGGTGGGCGACATATTCTCCACAACTAGAGGGGGATTTTATGGAGTCTGGCAACTGCTACAAATAGGACACAGGCAGGCAGCTCCCATTCCTCTATCCACCTCCCTCTGCCGTCTGGGCTTGTCACTACTAAAAGGGGAACAAAGGCAAGAGCAGCAAGGGGATTTGATTGTTCTTGTTTGTAGGAGAAATGTGTTGTTAGTATGTTCCTCGCATTTTTAACAGGTTGTTCTGTAACACACCCGAGCACAGGTTTTCGCTAAAGGTGTAAAATTGGCTTGCTGATCAAAACGTTCACTTGGTTAGTGTTGCTTTACCTCCGGGTAATCAACTCCTGAATATCATCAGCTGCAAATGTGAGTTATGAACATGGCGACATGTCCCATGTTCCTTAAAACAGACGGGCATGACTGCTAATTCGTGCACAGGCGCAACTGCATCAACACTTTGTCTCCCTCAAATGAATGTGACGTCTATGATGGTGTTTGACAACACAGTGGGAGTGCAGCTGACAGGACCATAACATAATGTGATGAGCTGCTGTATGTCTCATACACACAAACACTCAATAAATGGCAAATGACAGGAGCAGTTAATGGCAAATGACTGCAGTGTACATCAGCAAAGTCCATTTTCAAATGCTGCACGGTCCAAATAGTTCAATATGCTGATGAAATGGTGTGCGGATTCATCAATTAGTTGATTGGCAGAAAATTCATCAGCATTTTAAGAGTAAATTTGTTGTTTAGGTCATTTATTAACTACTATTTTCAGCTTCTTAAATGAGAATATCTTTCTTATCTTATCAGGACTCTCCTTTGGATTCTGGTAAAACTGCAATGGCGATTTTTTCTGCATTTTGCGCCAATTTAATTGATTAACAGGAATAATGAACAAATTAATCACCGATGACAATAATTGTGAGTCGCAGCCCTGCAGTACATGTCTTCTTGCAATGCACTGCAAACTATCGGTGCAGAAACGGGGAACAGAAGCGGGCACGTGTGCAGACACATGCAGCCGCTTCAAGTGTTGTTGATTGTGCTCATTAGCACTCATAATCCTGGTGGCTGTCATCAAGTGAAGCAGTAATTGTTTTGCGTTGGGATTTTTCTAAAGACTTTATGAGACAGGAAAACATATCGTGCAACTCTTAAAAAGCGCTTACTTTACAATTAACACTGGCGTGCGTTCACCCTCAAAGAGGAATATGTGAAATGTTGTGGCGCACTGGCTAGGCCTGTATCTTGTTTACTTTGTTTTGATTAAGTGGACAGCTCTCTTTTTTACATAACTTGCTAGCAAGCATGCAGAGAGTGAGTGAAAGAGACAGAGCGGGGGAGAGAGAAAGAGAGGGAGAGAGAATGACTTCCAGTGTTTTCTTGTTGGGCACTGAGGCATGGATAAATATTCTACTTGTAACAATAAGTGGAAGAGACAGAGGTTGTCTGAGTGTACCTCTCCTCCCCTCCTCTCCTCCTTTCTCTTCTCTTTTTCTCTCTTCTTCTCTTCTTCTCAGTCTGGATCAAGATCCACTGTAATTTGCAGAATTGATGTTCGGAGTCTGCAGTGAAATGGCTATTTTCTTTTGTTTCGACAATAACTGCCAGTTCACAAACTAGCAGGACAAAATGAGGATGCATAGCAGAAATTCCTTAAATGCCATAAAAAAAACTGGATATGCCTGTGTTTTTTTTTGCTTTATTTCTAGTTTCAGCAGAACATTTAATGCAGTTGGCACTTTTGTTAGCTAATATGGTCATTATTAAACCTAATGTCTATGAATGAGCCTATTAGCCATGAGCTCTGACACTAAACTGCCTGGTTGTCTGGTTTCAGCTTCCCTAGCCAGAACAGTGTTAGTGACAGTTTCATTGCCAATTTCACAAGTTTCATATTGTGCAGCAAACACAAACTGATAATTCCTTTGAGGATTTAAAGGTCCAGTGTGTAAAATTTGATGGCAGCAATGGAATATGAGAAGCATAATTGTGTTTCCATCAGCGTATCAGTTTTTGTGGCTTTCTGTGGAGGGGGAAGACATTTTCCATGACTTATTAATTGATTTAAAAAGTCTATTAGTCGGTTAGAATAATTGTGATGCTGACTCTATCGCACACGACGTCAGACAGGCTCCTGGGGAGAGTTCATGAGGTAACTGCCGGTGTGTAGTGTGGGCAATTTGTACAGCAGGATGTGTAATTTGGTTATCACTCTTGATTATGAAAATAGATCTGACAACTAGAGCTTGTTCAGAAATGGAAGATTTGGCAGAGTATTACACAAAATTCTGTGAGTTTGACTTGGAGGAACTTGGCAGATCTGCCCGGAAAATGAAAGAGAACCTCACGTTCCACATTGGCATTGTTTCCTCTTGCTATTGTTACCTTTCTTCATAATGTTCACTCCTATCTGTTATTTCAGTTTAAACCGTTCACTAAAAACACAAGCATGTTCAATCACACCACCGCTGTAGGCCACTCTCAGAGATAGATATAGAGAAAGGAGCGTGAGAATATGGATGGACTTGATAGAAACACTTTCTGAAGTTAATGTTACTCCACAGTTCTCTGTTTCTCTTAACTTGTAGCCCTTTCAGACACAACACGACAACGGCATTGGCCAGACCTGGAGAGAAAGTCTGACTCATACGAACATGTACAGGTTGAATGCACACTGGTGGGTCAGCGTTACAAAGAGACTAGTGTATGAAGTGTCTGTGTCCTCACTATGCTGTATTTTATCATAATCATCACCTCTCTCAGACACCGTATTACTCCATCTTCCTCTCCTTGGGGTGGAGGATGGCACAGGTAGAGTAACAAACACATTGGCATGAACCACATACTTCGGAATTGGATCAGATGATTGCTTGAATTGCTTTTGGTGTTGGCCCACCGAAGCAAAGTGTTACCAGCAGTTACACTGTGTACGAGCGCCTGAAAATAAGAATCATTATGTTTTTGTTACCATAACATGAACCCTTTTATAGCTATGGGACACTGGGTATCCTCCCCCACAGAGTCCATTGTGTTGAACCACCATGTGTCTACAGTAGCCCTGAATAGACAAACAGAACACTGACTCTAGGTTGAGTTTTTTACATACAACATATAAACATATTTTTTTACCATAATCGGTGATTTCAGGTGATTGCAATCAGCAACTACACCGCTAGATGGCACTAAGTCCTCCACTGGTCCTTTTTTAAACTCAGTGCACATATCCATGCTGAAGTCACTGTAGTGTGTTAGGCCATAACTACAAATGAATGTCTGTGAGCAGCAGTGTGGAAGAGGAGCGAGTGACTCTTTTTTGGACATGGGGATTTTAAAGTCAGCATGTCTCCAGTGGTGGATTCGTTCAAAGCTCAGTGGCTGCAGGCTTTATCTCTCCACAGGGAACTTTAGCAAGAAAAACACATTACTACTAAACACCCATGATCACAAATATATTACACAGTGTAATACACACAATTCACACTGTCATACTGAATAATGAATATGTTAATGGTTACATCTTGAGGACAATATCCAGACCTCCATAACTACAAACCCACAGGGTTCTTTGCTTCAGTTGACATGCAGCATGTACATGCATTTTTATATTTACAACATTATTATTGCACATGTGTATAAATCATAAATAGCACCACCCACAATGAGCACCACTGTTAAAGTGTGAAATATTGTGTAATATGATATACAAGTGGCTCTGCATATGCATATGTGTGTGTGTGTGTGTGTGTGTTGTGATCGTGCTTGGGCAATCACTCAGCCAGTTGGTGGACACAGACTGCCGTGCAGGGCAGCAGACTGGCGTGCAGGGCACTCTGGGGACAGCAGACATTTCGCCTCCCCTGGGTCAGCGATGAGGGACAGAAGACGCCACAGGGGGCCAGCTCACACCTGGGTCACTCCGAGGAGTGTCTGCACCTCATCTGGCCTCTTTGTTTCACTTTCTCCCTGCTGTCCTCTGTTAGACATTTTGTAAATAGCCTTTTTTTTGTGCGCAGCTGATGTTGTTTTTGTCACATTTACAGCTTTGATGATGACATGCAAAATTGGAAAACTGCTCAGATCCGCACTGAGTAATACGACTGTGAATGCCAAAGAAATCGTGTAGGAGTTTCCAAAGAATAATGCAACAATGTTTTGACAAGCTCAGGGAAGAAAGTGTCACTGTGCAATGTAAACTGTCACAATTCAAGTATATGTAGTTTAAAACAAACACTAATAATCTCAGGTACACACGCTCTACACACAAGTTAAGGTCTGATCTTCTATATTGTATCTAACAATTAAGGACTTTTGTTTGTCATGAGGATCCTGAGATGTAGCGATGATCCCTGATGCTGTTTTTTGTTGGAACAGAAAGCTATACATCTTGGGATAATTGCGATTGCATTTGCTGCAACTCTGTCTCACTTCATAAAACAGGACAAGACAGTTGTGTTCTGTAATAATAGCATTCTCAGCAGGGTTGAACCTGTGAGATTCCGACGGCGTGTCATCACAAAAAAAAAAACAGCTCTTTATTTCAGGTGTGCTTCTAACCCATCGCTAACCTCGAGCTCATGTTCTCGTGTTAAGCACGGATGAAACATTGATGCTAAAATGAGGCGCAGCCTTGACTGGAGCAGATGTGACATGTTTGTCAAATGACCTACTTCTGTCCCTATTATGAATTAAAATTGTATGATGAAGACTGGGGCGACTAATGAATGATACATGGCGGGGGTGGGGCCAAGTGGGTGGAAAGGGAAAACAAAGGTTACATGGAAAGAAGTGTGTGTTTTGGTAAGTACATGCTGTGTGTACTGTATATAAATATGCACATAACACATTATAATTCATGTAGCATTAAAAAAAATTCTATTAACCTATAGAGAATAAGCACAAACATAAACAGGCATACTGACCCACAGACCGCCCACTGAGTCTGAGCGCTAATGGCTCTTTAATTGGTTGAGTGTTTGCAGGGAGGTAGCTGTAGACAGATGTTATCTAGCCCTGCTCTCTGTAGGAGGTGTGAGTGGGGCTCTAATGGTCTGTGCATATGGAACCAGGACTTGGACCCGGGGTGGAGACACAGCCTGCTGATCTGGCCGCTTTAGCTACTTAGCTGCTGAATTAGTTAACGTGGGAAGAAAGCTGACTGAAGGAAGATTCATTTCCACATTTTGTACCAGACCCTATTGTGCCAACATCAGCAAACTGTGTCCACTGCTCGTGGTAACAGTACTCCTGCCCTTATGGACACACACAGGCTTTGAGTAGGATGCTGTTTTTTGATAAATGGACAGTGGCTTCTCTCAAGAAAAAGTTTTGTCTGTCTTGGCTCCCTGCTCTCTTTTGTCTTTCTTAGTGACTCCTTCTTTCCCTCATCCTCTCCCTCTTTGTCTCCCTCCTCTCTCTCCATCTCGCTCACTCGCTCCCTCCGGCTCAGTGAGGCAGGCACAACTGTGTGTCGTGAGAGATCACATCCTCTTGACCTTGCTCCAGGAGTTCTGATATATTTCATCTCCCATCGATTTTCTATCCTCTGCCCATTTTTTTTATCGCCCACTCCCTCCCTTCCATCGCCATCTTTCTTCCTATCCACAAAATCATTTTCATCTCTCATCCCATACAAACATACTAACAGAATTTCTATTAGTCAGGGGGAGGGGAAAAAAAAGAATGAAGAAAAGCAAGAAAGTGAGAGGATGGGACAAGATCACATTTTCCATCAGAGTGAACTCTGAGAAAATGTCCACAAACAAATAGAAAAATAGAGGTACGCTAGCAAAGTAAAGATGAGAAAAGAGGTGGAAGGAAAAATCAATACACTCTGGTGCACGCATGTGTACACACACAAAAACACACACAAAGGTGCGCCCTAGTTACAAAGCAGCAATTTACCTCTATACTGTAACAGCAGCGCTTCATTCTGAGCCCTCCTTAGACACGTGGGCGTCACTATATGTGAGAGGAAGGAAGAGACACAAAACAACTTTTTTCACCAAGTGACTTTTTGACCTTGATGCTCCCGCTAATGTCTTCTGACTAACACAGTCTGTCCCATTAGCATCCATGCTGTTGAAGGCTACCAGGTCACCTACCGTATGGTGTAACGGTCAGGGTTCAGGGTTATTGTTAAGCAGGCAGCACAGGCATCGTGTTTACTGTCCACGGCGGTGACTTGGCTCACGACCCGCCGCCCTGCTGCATCTGGGTCCTCCCCGTGGAATGGCTGTCATTTTGTGCGTCCGACCTCGGCTGTCACTCAAACGCTTACATCACCTCTCATTGGTGTGCTTCATGCCTTGTTAGAGATGAGTAGTGAGAATAAACATAGGATGAAAGATGGCAAACCAGAGACATCTCACAGAGGAATACAATGGGCTTTTCCCTGTCACTTCAATTCAGCAGTTCCCCCCCATTTCACCACACACACACACACACCTCTGCCGTGAACAGCTCCCAGAGAGCAGTACCTTTTTCCTGGTCAAAAACACAAGTGAGTCAACACTTCGGGGGAGGATGGCACAAACTAAACAGCAAGAACAGACTCTCTATTGATTTGTCGGCTTGATTCAAAACAGGGTTATGCAATATCTTGCTCCATCTTCCTCGCCATTCTAACTAATTAATCTCCTAATTTAGCCATCAACAAAAGTTGGTATGTGTGCATGCACATGGAAGTGCTTATGCAATCAAATGAATTCATGCACTGCCAGATATATTTATTATTAGAGGGATAGAGATTTCAATAATGTTTCCATTTAGCATAACTTAGAATTAGGTGCTTACATAACCCTTTGTCTTTTCTAACAGTAATGTTTTTTGTTGTTGCCCTACTTTTTTGTGTGTGTGTGTTTGTGTGTGTGTGTGTGTGTCCCCTCTCTGGGCTGTCTAGCTTGCTAAAAAGAGAAAGATTAGAGCGCCGGCACTTTGCAGACTTCTCTCGTAATTGGCATTTGTAGAGAGACACGGATAAATAAGCAGAATGGGGAGTTCAATAGACAGCAGATCACACAGGTCCTCTGTTGTTGCATTGATTTCATATTGGACTAGCAGAAATGATATTCAGTGATGTAAAATATATTTTACTAACAAGCTTGATGGTCAAAATTCTGGTTAATGTTTTAATATTCTCATTTCAACTCTATTTTCTGAAAGGCAGTGTGATGCACACTGACAAACTCTGTATTAGCTGATAGCCTGATGGCTTGATAGGAAGCTTTCTGTGTGCTGATGATCCATCTCGCATTCAGTCAGTCCCAAATCGGAGAGTCACGAATCCCCTTTCAGAAAAGGAGAAGACGACAGAGCAAAAGAGATTTTTTCTTTTCTTTTAAGATTTCGTAGAGGGAATGTTTTGACTGCAGGCTAGATCCTGGAGACAGGGAGAGGAGGTGAGAGACAGTGTGTCGACGTATCTGATTCAGATACAGAAACAATCGCTCACTATCTCAATGGAATAGAGGAAAGAGATGTATACAGAGTAAAGATAATCCGTGTTTCTGCATTTTCTCCTGGTTTCTTGCACAGATAGGCTGTCCAATGAGGACATTTCTCAGTTGACGTCTATATTCAATGTTCTGTCGTCAGTGACATGCCTAACCATGTCTGTTCACGAAGGCAGCCATATGTGGTCATTAGGCCAGTTAGTGAAAAAACGAGGAGCTCTGTGGGTATACTGTAGATGTCACAGGCACTGGCTAACAGGCTGATCTGCAGACATAGCTTCGTATAGTTCATCCTGTCCCTTCATAATGGAAGAATCCAAGCTGTCTTAGAACATTTCTGAAAAGAGAAGTTAATTATGTATAGAAATATATTTCAGTGACATGTTTCGTTGTTTGATTGTAAGATGTTCAGCAGCTGCTAGCTGCAATACATTTTCCATATTTAAAGAATTATTTTGTCCTCAACCTGTCCTGTTTTGTAAGCAAACATTGCTGGATGAACAACTGGCCAATTAACTATAATATTCAGAACTCTGTTTTCATTAGTGTATGATCACCTGAACATAAGGGTTATTATGTTTCTGTTACCGTAGAATGAGCCGTAAATATCTACGGACACCGCAGGTCGTCTTCCACATAGTCTGTCATGATGATGTTTCTACAGTAGCCCAGAACGGACAAACTAAACACTGGCCTTTCGTATTTTTCATGGTCACTGTAGTTTAGAAGAAGAAGAAGATATACTTTATTAATCCCACGACGGGGAAATTGCATCTTTAACCCAGACACACACATGCAGTACAAGGGCTCATAGACATGCAATTTTTGGAGAGAGATGGTGGAGTGATGGGCAGCACCCCTGAGGAGCGCCCAGCAAGCAGTTGGGGGGGATCGGTGCCTTGCTCAAGGGCACCTTGGCAGTGCCCAGGAGGTGAACTGGCACCAGCTACCAGTCCACCTTCCATATTTGGTCCATGCGGGACTTGAACCGGCCACCCTCCGGTTCCCAAGCCAAGTCCCCATGGACTGAGCTACTGCCGCTCCATTTCCCCCGCTTCTCCTGGGCGCTGGGATTGCAATCAGCAACTAAGTAATAAATAGGTTTCACATACTCCCTGTGATTGACTGGTGACCTGTCAAGGGTGTACCCAGGGTTGGAATGAAACTCACATGTACATTTAGTTTAGTTTTTGTCTTTTTAATGGGCTAAGCCTTACCTCAACTCAACCTTGTATCATTAGTGGGCTTTTCTACGAGGACGCATCGATCCATCATCAATGCATGTGGAAAGCCGTGCTTGCCGGAAGAAGTATTCAGCTCTTCTGTTTATTTTAATGGGCTTTCACTGAGTTCACAAGTCATTCACACTTTTTCCTTTAAACTAGACAGTAGTCGCGTTTTGTTTTGCTACAATAAGCTCCCATTGCTTCTTAGTTTAATTGGTAGTTTGAACAAACTTTATTAGTTGTCTTTTGAGAAATGACCTTTTTTATTTTTGTGAGCCGTTGTACAAAATACTGTGCATAACAAGTACACATGGCTGCGTAATGACGGTGATCATTTACTGTAGATAATTCATATATATCTGGAACATTAGCAAATGTTTTATTGTTTGTTTTTGTATTTTAAATCAGTGTGATCATAATTCTGAGTGAAATGTTACAGTATTGGCTGCTTCTTTTATTATTACTGACCACATCATGTTATTGGAAAATACATATATTATACAGTCATGGTTTGAATGCTTGAAAATTGATTTTACTCTTCATAACTCTTCTTAACACAGGCCTTTGTAATATATTAGCGCTCAGTCCTTGCCATGTTTTCATCACTTTGTAATGAAAGCTGCGATGGAAATTCCTTTTCATGGATCACTTTTTTTGTGTGTCTGCTCTGTGGCCGTACCTTACCCTGTCCATCTCATCACAGAGAGCGGGGGACATGGTGGGAAGCTTGACCTCTGTATTTTCATGGTTGACTAGAAAAAACCTGAGCCTACCTGTCCCTGTGGAGAAGGAGAGGATTGTAGAGTGCAGGGCATGACAATCTTGTTCCCTGTGTGCTCATGGTTGGCCTCTCGTGGACAGCCAGTTCCACAGCTGACATTTACACACAACTCACTCAGCTCTCAGAAAGAGGAAAGACTGGCGAGGGTGTATGGGTATTTGAGGAAAAAAAAAAAAAGTAAGAGTTACATAAGCTGCAAAGTTAAAGCCCAATCTTTTGCCCAATAGTAGCATCACAAGGATTTCCATGATTCCAAACAAAGGGACACATAATAGACTCAGCTCCATGCGGGGAATATCGCTCAAATATTTACCAACTCTTGAAACAATTTTCATTTTCAGACTTTGCTGTTCATCACAAAACACACAGATGAACCAGTTTTAGTTTCAGTCCAGAGATTCCATCCAACATTCATTAGAGTTTCTGCTCATTTACCAGCTCCATTTGGTGAAGCGGGAGTGAGTTAGTGGAGATCCTATTCGTGGACAATGTCTTGATTAGTGTGTGCATGTGTTCAATGCTTTATGAAGAAAAAAAAAAAAAAACAGTCTGGAAATAAATGCATTAACAAGTGTGTGTGTGTGTGTGTGTGTGTAACACTATCTCTTACTATCTGAAATGCAGCGTGTTCACACGAAGCGGGGCCACATTTAAACATTTCGCACTGTTCACTGCCTTCCTAACACGTAATGCATTATGTATTTATTTGAGTCTGACCTCCCTGTTTCTTTCTCTCTCTCTGTTTCTCCTTTATAGGTGAGTTCCAGGACCCTTGGTGCATGTGTCACGGTTGAGAGGAGCTCTGGGTTGGTCGTCACAGTATGAACTCATTTTCCATTCAGTTTTGTCTCCACTTCTCAGAGTCACTCGGTAGATTTACTGCGATTCTTCGGGGGCATCTACACTTAACTTCCATGAGTAATGGCTAAATATGGTTGTGGGTGCAACAATAGATAATCATTAGCCATATGCACTGTGCACTGGCATTGCTCAAGATTTAGAGTGCTGTCCGTGGTGCTGAAAACAAATCTATCGCTGCCAATACGTTTGTGCTCAGTTGTGTAACAGGTCTATTGTGTGTGCAAGAATCTGTGGGAGCATGTGCCAGTGTGTACCCGTCCATCTTTGCAGCATGTGTGTGCGTGTGTTGGCGTGTGTGTGTAGCTCCATTATCTTTGCGTCTGAACAGTTTTCCCGTCCCATGCATCATCCACCCCCGTCTGTCTCCATGTCAAGCCTGATAACAGCTCCTATTGCCCACAGAGATGACTAATCAATAACACACAACCATGGGAACAACAGCTTGCTGTCCGCACACACACGTGCACACACACACACACACACACACACATTCGCAAGGCGGAAATATTGGCTCACTGTCCGCAAACACTGCATTGACTGCTCTAGGCTGACAAAGAATCTGTTGTTTTCTTATTTCAGGATATTTAGAAGACTCATACTTCCACAAAGTCCCCCACCACTCCCACACTCACAGCTACACCACACCTTCACATAGAACATGTTAAAATGTGCTCGCACACACACACACATACACACAGACCACTTTGCCAATAGAAAATCAGCCTGACAGTATCAGTGTGGTGCTCAGGATGTTTCCCTTTTTTTTTTCCTTACAAAGAATCTTCACTTTCTTCCTCCTTGCATCACGCTCTCCTTTTGTTCTGTTGCCTTCTTATCTATTCATGTTCTTTCTTTAATACTCTCCTCGTACAAGGCCTGTCGACTTCTGTGGAAGCTAAATCAGCGCCTCAGCTGAGTGGGACTGCTTACTGATTTCACTTGATTCAATGCTCCTCACCTTCAATCAGTATCTCAAGTCCGCCTCGGTGGAATAACACAGGATGGATGACAATAAATGCATAAAAACCTTAGAAGACACTAACAAAGCATTTTACCTTCTTCCCCCTTTTCTTTTTTACTCTCTTTTCTTCCACCTCTCAGTGAGATGTAATTCCCATAGACAGACTGGCCTGTATAAAAGCTAGTCTGCTGTCCTGATTCCCCCCTGAGGTGCCATTCTGACCCAATAATTCCTTCATTCCTCTCTCATGCTTCATTCACTCCTCTTTCTGTTTCCTTCCCTCCTCTCTCTCTCTCATCCTCCTCTCACTCTCTCTCGCTTTGTCGCTAGCTCTCTCTCCCTCCGGTGGCCAGAATGCTGTAATTGAGTTTTTTATTCAAGTCAATTAAAAGTGCAGGCCTTGCTAGAGACAAAACAAGTCTGCATAGTCGCCTTTTTCCTCGGGCGGCCTTGTTATTTATTCAATCCACTCTTTACATCACTCAGTAGCTAGGAAAGCACGGGGTGTGTACTTTCATTTCATATGTGTCATTAAACTGTTTTGACATTGTTTACAATGTAATTTATCTTTCTCTATGACGCCTCCCCTTCCCCCAAAAGAAATCCTATTTAAATGGTAATTCAAACTTCCATTAAGTTGGGCCCTTTGTGAATGCCATACAGAAGTTGCTCTATTCCTCCCCTCTGCCTCAGCAGCTATCTGAGGCATGATTGTTTACTCCCAAAAAGCCAAATATTCATCAGACTGAAACACCGGCTATGTTGTCTTCAGTTGATAATGCTTCCCTACTCTTATTTAGCATCATATTTTGTTAGCCATAAAGTGATGAATTATAGTGCTAAGTTCAGAGGGATCATCCAGGATCCAGGAGCGTCATAACCATCTTTCATCTCCGATGCTTAATAACTTTGTAATCAGAAGAAGGATTTGCCAGGGTTTGAGTGAGCCGGTCCACTTCAGACTCCAAGTCGAGTTTTTGGGCACAAATTGATATGCAGATGTTGACACAAACTGCACTACATATCACTACTTAAATGTTTTCTCCTCCTCGTTTACAGAATATCAATTCAGTTTGTGCAAAGTAGAGATAGGGAAAGTGAAGGTGATGCCTTTCATATGCAAATGAGAAATGAAATGTGAGATTTGCAGCATTCATTAAAGAAAACCAGAGAGATTTATGGTGGCTGTGGGGCTAATTTTCTTTAAATGCCTTAATCAGCACACCGGTTGGAAGGCACAACTTTGAAATGGAATTTGGCCTCATCACGTATACACACACACACACACACACACACACACACTGCTTACAGTATATTCCTGTTGTAGAAAAGTAGGTTGGAGGGTTGAAGTAGGGAGCTGATATATTCCTCTCTGTTTTCCAGGTCAATTGTCTGTCAGTTTCTGATTCAAGAGCAGTTTTGTGCTACATAAGCTACCCCACTGAGAAACTAATTCAGTCTATTCTTTTCGTATTTCCTCCTCCTTTTAGTTGGCAAATTATTCATTAGAGTTCTTGTACTTGTGATAGCCCATTATATCAGGTTGAATTTTGGGCAGACATGCCCTGCTAAAAGCTGACTCTCCTATTATCATTGCACACTTAAGGCGGGGATACAGAACTGAAGACGCTTTCAAAATAAAATACTTGAGTCCCCTTGAGGATTCAAGGCCTCACATTATTGTCCAAACCACTGACCTTCGCTGATGTCGCAGAAGACACTTTACATGTCTTTCATCAACGTATGACCTTGAGTCTATTATAGTAATATAGAAGTTCCCCGGTTGCAGGTGCTGAAGGCACGTTGGAGAATAGTAACGTGATGGATGTGAGACAGTTATTGTCACACTATGAAGGAATGTGAGTAGAGGATCAGGTCAGGTTTCATTTTATAAACCAGCATATGTGTTATCTCCGTCCCCAAGAGGACCTAAATTTTGAAAAAAAAAATGGCTGTTCCCCCGTCATCTCTCTCTTTTTTTTTTTTTTTTGCCCTAAAGAAAAGTTTGACTCCAGGATGCTTCAGGTTTTACAAACACACTCATCATTAATTCCCAAATCAATTATTACCAATGAAGCTGTTGTGTCATATCTACTTAAACCATGAAGGCTTCAGGGACTTTTCAATATACATCACTTACAGCTGTACGGCTGTGTGGGAAAGTAAACACCAATTACAAATCGACCGCTCCACTTCCAATAATCCAAACACTAATTGATGATTTACAGGAGCAAACATGACCCAGCTAACCTTGAGGGGTGAACATTTACAGCTACTATCTGTGGTTGTGTCCTTGTTATTGCCCTGATTGTTAGCATGGGATCAGTGGAACTGAGCGAATAACTGAAGGGGAGATAATTGATGTTACCTGTAGACTGTAGAAGAAGATACGTCTATACAATCAATACATGTATCAATACCAACTTAGATCATCCAACTGTAAGTGATAAGTTTAATGATGCATGGTTCAGGCGTAACAGGATAGATGTTGCTGGTTTTCAGATCATTTTTCGGATAACAAAACACATTTCAACCTCCAGTAGAAAGACTTTTTTTTCTTCCTCAGTCAAATTGTTCACCTTTTCTTTATGCAAGTTGATGAATTGGCATTTTCATGTTCACAGTTTGATAAGATTGAAAACCACTGCATTAGATCATTTTATGCTCGCAAGCAAAGCAATGTTGATTCGGGTCGGTAGGGCACCTTAGCGGATTGAAATCATTTTTTTTTTTATCTGAAAGATCAGAGACTCGTAAAAGTCCCGACAAACCCCATCATTTCTGTCACGCATGCTGGCACATTGAACACTTAGTTCAGGTAGACGGTTGCTGATATACCTGTCGATGTGTAGCATCATGTTCTCATTGGTAGTCATTTGTAAGACGGTACATCATTGTTTTCAACACCCAAATGAGGTTTCTGATTGGAAGCTCACCACAGGTTACGGCACAAAAGATTGTTACATTACACCCTGTTTACTGGTAAATACCACTGCACTCATTTTAATTGCTTTGGATGAGAACACCAGCAAATAACTAAATTGTAAATGGAGGCATTCTTGCCTCTGACAAACAAAAAAACATTTGGGGAAACTTGACTGGGTGAGTTATTTCAGATTATTAGGAATACAGATTTCTGATGAGCTATCCTAATCTACCAGACCATTGATAGTAAAAATGGGAAAAACAAAATCAAAGAGGATAATAAAGCCACAAACAGATATTTGTGTACAGCTTCTCTGCCCATCTGTCCATATAGTCTATGTTGTTGGACTGTTAAATGAGGTCAGAGCTTATACCGCTGCTCTAGTCAACCAAAGAAAATCTTGGTCAACTGAAATTCTACCCCACTCTTCAACCAATTGATTAGTTGATGGGGAACATTAATGAACTGCATGTTATCTCCTGATTAACTAAACTGACCACAGTGCACTGAGTGTCTATTAAGTACATTTACATACAGCAGTGACACACACACACACACAAAGCGGTGAGAGAGTAAAACAAGGCTGTAAAACAGTTATCAGCATCCACGCTACTACCGTCAATATATATCTGACTTCAAATGAGGCTCAAGGTTCACACAGTTTCTATTGACTGCCCTTCGTAAAATACGTTAGTCCAACATAGCCCCATTTAGCTGCACAATATGCTGAAGCCAAGTTCAGCAGGCTTTTTCAAGTCTGAAGTCGGGTCACAGACGCGCCATCAGTGAGTTTGATAGCAGTCTATACTACAATATGCACACGCATCAAAAATAAACGTCATCTGCTCAGCTCTTCTGTCCTCTGAGGCTGGGGCGATGTAGCGATTTGTGCTAGTTCTTCTTTGACATTGTGTTAATTGGTTTGGGGCTGAGTGAATCGTCACTGTTAGGTTGGAGCCAGCAGTCCCCATTAGGTTGGGCGTGTTCAAAGTTGTAAAATCAGGAGTGTTTTGCCTTCCTGACTTATAGATCGTATGGTCTATTAAACTTGTCTGAGGTGTACCCTGCTTCTCACCCTAGGTCAGCTGTGTAGTGTTTTTTATAACACATTCAAAAATATGTCTGTCCTTCTGCCCCTGAAAATAATGGATTGAGAAGCTCTATTCATCTTATGAAAGCACCATCGATTGTCTAACCAATGCAACTGAGATCATCCATCCATTTTCTTTATCCTCATCAGGGTCATGGGAGTGATGGATCCCAGCTGACTTAGGGTGAGAAGCAGGGTACACCTCAGACAAGTCGCCTGTTCATCACAGGGCACATAAGCAACCATTCACACTTACTTTGTGTAAGTGTGAACCTACAGGCAATTAACCTATTAAGATCATGTCTTTGGATTGTGGGAGGAAGCCAGAGTACCCAGAGAACCCACGCAGACATGGGAGAACATGCAAACTCCACACAGTAATGCCCTTCTTGCTGTGAGGCCCAACTGAGATCATCTTATTTACTAAATAGGATCAAGTAGCTGACATTTCAGAGTTTCTTATCGAAAAGTTTTACTCCTGAACTTTCTCGAATGATGACTTCAAGGCTTCCGTGTGATGCCAGGGCAATTCTTAGTGTTCTTAAATACGTACTCTGTGAATTCTGTCTTACAATAATTTGATCCATCTGTCTGTCCGTCCATCTGCACTGTACAAAACAGTCTTCCTCATTCTCCCATCTTTCTACTTTCAAATCTCTCTGTTTCCATGGTTACTGAAGACTGTAAGAGGCAGGTAGAAGTCGAATATACACTTTGAGTCCCTCCACCATTTGGTCTCACTATAGTTAGGAGTTGTAACCTAGGTGGATATGATAACAAACTAATAGAAGCCTAGGTCAATACTAAATGTAAGTAAATAAAATAACAATTGTGTTTAAGGTAACAAGAAGCCTTAAAAATAGTGTGACTGTTCTATTTATCATTATTTTTGTGTGTATTGCTCCTTTAACGAGTGCCACAATAACAGCCAATTAGGTAACTCCAGCACCGCTTGTTGGAGGGAGGGAGGATAATTAGAAAAAAGCTGAACGTTAGAGACGGTAGATGTAAAAAGTTCAAACCGAGAGGGAAAGAGAAAGTAAATAGGAGTAAAAGAAGTGTGTTTTGAGGTTTTATATCTTCCTACATTTTTGGGAAGATATTGTGTTCACCTGCTGTCCGCGCTGGATTTTGTTTTGAGTTTTGACCGAGGATTTGTTGAGTCAAAAAGCTATTATTTTTTTAGCGTGTGCATTAGCAGGTTATTTCTTTGTTGTATGAACTCAATGTGAAGACGATATTACTAGCAGCTAAGCTAAGGCAGTCTGAACGGGTGTTAAGCTGTGTATTTTGTGTTTTTTAATTGTGAAATGTGTAGCTAAAAGCTAAAAAGGAGCATGTACACGGTCAAGTTGCCTCGCAGCGGAGTGAAAGCGAGAGCCGAGCCGCCATTTCAGGGCGCGGTTTGGATTTAAATTGATAGTTAACTTGTATTTCAGTGCTAGGATTTTATTTTCATTTATTCTCCTGATATATGTGAAGCTAAAATGCCTGTTTGTGCGTTGCCTTGTTGTATGGCAGGCCAGGTTTTTAGTTGGGATCGCTGGGGTGTGAAAACACCTGGAGCTGTGGAAAGAAGATAGAGAGCCACCCATAGGAGAGACACTGGGAGTATCACCTATTCTGCGAAACTCACCTGCACACTGTGGGCAAAGACACTGATTCTGGCGCTCGTGGATCGTGGGAGGACAAAACTAACAGGTTTTGCAGAGACACACAGTGAATTTCATTTGGACTGAGAAAGGACTTAACTAAAGGACTGGTGATCTGAGCTGTATTTGATATTTTATTGAACTGTGTTTTCCTTTATGTATTCACTTTTCCCTTATTGTGTGCCAAATTGGTATTACATGAATGGGTTGTGTAAAGTCAGTAAAGTTGAGTAGAGCTGGTTAAGCAAACTAAAGAGAAAGTAGAAAAATAGAACTAAACTCATAAATAGGCCTAACTGAGATAAATTGAGAACTTAAACTGAGTAAACTCAAAGGAGATACCAGGGACTAAACACCCGATATAAGAACCGTAGGTACAAAATTATACCTCAGCTCAAAAAGGATGTATTGAATCCAAAAGAGATAAATAGGGGTCAATAACTTTATTTTCCTGAGATCTTGGGTTCATTTTGGTTGAAGGGAAATTGAACTGTTTTTTCCTTGTGTGTGTGGTTGTGCATGTAAAATTGTTTGGTACCACCATATGATTACTGGCATACTTATTCGCTGGTCTGTGGTCTGTTATTCCTGAGCACTAGTATCAATCACTCACCTGAACCTAGACTCTGGTCCTAGTAGTCATACTTACAGTGCCACAGAGTGCCGGGCTTGAAAATCTTTAACTGAATTGCGATTGATTGGAGGAGTCCTGGTAGCTTCTAATGTGTTCTAATGCCTTTTTTTGTTCAGTTGTGTGGTTTTGTGTGCGTTTTTCAAGTGCAAGTACTGCAGCAACATCAGATCTAAAGTTTTAGGATTAAAATAAACGTATTTGTACTTCTCAAATTCATATAATAACTGTATTCCACTATTGTAATGTAGTTATGACCTTGTAGCAAAATGAAATGTTCACAATTACCTTAATTTCCTAGTGGGATACTCATTAATGGTCTCTTTATTTCTAAGTATCACCCCCCTCGCACTCTAATAATCTCTCTGTTATAATGAAAAGCCTTTAAAGTTGTGAGGAGTAAAGTGGAGATGATTGTGAGATGTTCAAAGTATGGTGATCTTAGTAAAATGTCAGATCCTCTTCTCTCACCCTTTCAAACTATGCTCTTATTATTTCTCATGTCCATCACTTCTCCCACAGCTGTTATTATCAGACGGGAGGCATGGCGTCTGAACCTCTGACAGAAACATCAATTCTTTACACACGCTAGCCACTGATCCTCAGTAGGCTCTTTTCTTTAGCTGTGATTAAGTTTGTGTCTGAACTATTAGATTTGAGTTTGATTCATTGGTTTTCAGCCAGAAGGTTCTTGTTATTGACGAGTATCCTGTGATTTGACAGGACAGCGGTGTGGTATTGGAATAGCTCTCCTTCACTCAACCACTGAAATATGATTTGCTACATCGCAGAGCACCTGCTGATATGATGTTTTGACAGATTGTTGGGAGGTTTATATAACAGTTGTTTTTTTTTTTCCTGAGAGGTGGTCAAGAAGCATGCCACCTGCAGGTGTTTGTGCTTAGCATTATTTTTACTCTTCGGTGTTAACATTACAAATGATTTTCTCTTGAATTCAAGGACCTTTTTGTTTGTTTGTTTTATGCATATTTCAGCTCGGTGCCCTCTTTAAAATGCACCCAAAACTTTGTGTTTGGTTTTATAATGAGTTATGGTGGATAGACAATTTAGATAAACTTCATCAAGTCACCTCAAGTTAATCTTGTTCATAGGGCGCGTTTTAAAACAACAAATGAAGTTATGGACTCTCAGTTAACACCATAAACAACGGGAGAGTCAAGCAGAGATACAAGCACAAGGCATTTACAATTGGATTATAGGCGAGGGGAAGCACATTTCCAAATGAATAATTCACTGCACAACCCTCATGAAATCCTCTCATGCCCTTCACACAAACACACAAATACACATCGCCACTTTAAGATCCGTGCACACTGAGTCTTGGCACTGTACACGGTGGTACGCGTACAAGACCGGATACCTTTGTCAACTCACCTCAGCAGGATGTAATGATATTGATGACAGGAAGTCATCATAGAGGACATGTATCACAGCAGGAAACGTCTTAGGTGAAACATGTCCCCCTCTGCTCATCAATTCTTTAGCAACCTGCTGTCACCTCACTCTTCTGGGTACCACGACAT